>OW052199.1:9997500-11197500 GCA_932527185.1 Ecliptopera silaceata
CGTTTCGGTTAACCAAGAACCCAAAGATTGAAAAACACTGCATTAGTTTATGTCTGTTATTCTTATTTAAAACTTATTGAATGTTTTCCTGCATTGCTTTACAAACTAAATTCTTATGACAGTGTTTTGTTTTAGCCTCATTCTGTATAAGCATGCCGTTGAGGATAGACACTTTGGCCATGATCCATCGCAGCTCAAAGTTACTGGATCTGTACACGGTGCTCGTGGAAGCAGCTTGTAGGGCACTCAGACTGCTTGAGAGTGAATTATTAGAGCAGTTAGGTAAGTTATGCATCCTGTTTTTTTGAGAATGGTGATGATGGCCAAGTCCAACCACAAGAGTCAGAAAAAAGACCACTAATTCTAATCAGGGGAATAAGATCTGCACTGACGTCCCTCAATGGGCAGTATTGTGCATGTGCAACATTATTTTTATGAATAAGAACGAATGGCTTCGACAACCGCGGAGTAACACTTGCGAGGTGCCTGAGTTTTTATTCCTTTATGTAATCAGTTCAGTATGCAATTTTGGTTTTATTTACCTGCCTATTTATCTTTTTTAATTTGTATGTAAACTGTACTAATGTGTGTTGTGGTTGCAAATAAAAATATGTCTATGTGAAACAATACTTTATATTTGAATGGTCAGGTCAGGAAGGCATCGGCGACGGCGCCGGGCTGCGCCTCCCGGAGTCGTTCCACTTCATGCCGCAAGAGTTGGGACACTTCCTCACCAGAGTCGTGCCTAAAGCCATCCCCGATGAAAGCATGGGTTAGTATTGCCCTTTTATTTACATAGATTTATGAAGACGTGGTTATTTAAGAGTTATTATATTATATAATTTACCTATATAGTTCAAATCGTATTTGAAATAATGATGATATGAAGAAAGTAAGCAAGTATAAACAGACACAACTTGAAATGTAAGCAAGACGCGATGTACCAACGCCCTTTAAAGTTACGTTACTTGACTTTTCACTATGCGTTTCAGGCAAAGAGTAACCTAAATAAACTGTCTTGTCATTACTGTGCGCACACCCATAATGAGCATTTATTTTAGTAGATTTTTGTCATGGGACTTTTTCCACATGACGCACTAGTCTCAAACTAAGCAAAGCTTCTACTGTTAGAACTAGACTGCTAATAGCTTATATACTTTTTCGGTTTAAAAAGTTTATTCCTAATTAGAATAAATGCTTTCATTTAAAATTATGTATAACAAATCTAGATTAAAGCTCACAGCTCATTACACTGTGGGTGTCGGGTGGCTCTAATGAGCTGTTTAATATAAGCTAGTGTCAAAAACGTATTTGCATACATACATAGTTTATAAATTGTTTCTATCCACCAGAAAAAGAAAGAAGAGTATTACACGAGCAACTAGCTCTACCGCTAACTCGTCCGATATTCCGGCGCGGCAATGCATACATCCACCAGTCTGGAGGACGACTAATCAATCCTCACGAAGCCATTCCCTCACAGAGTAAACCGGACGTGACCGTGGCTTTGGTCCGGGGGAGATATGCTTACCATCATTACATGCAGGACGGGTTCAATGATGATGGCTGGGGGTGTGCTTATCGATCGATGCAGACCATATTCTCATGGTTTAGGTAAGTTATCAATAAATAATGTAATAAGTAAATGTCCAATACACATATTGCACTCTAGCCCCAAAGCTAAGACTATCGCTTAGTTGTGATGTGTAAAATGCTCGTAAATATTATTTGTGTATTTATTTACGACGACCGATGGCGCGGTGGGCGAAGGTCCGCCTGCGACGCAGAGGTTCCGGTTTCGATTCCCGCCTTGGGATAAATGTTTGTGCGATCTGCAAATATTTATTCCGGGGATTCTGCGTATTTTATATGTAAAATAAAAAATATCTATCTATTCAATGCATTGTATTAAATATGTCAGTCTTCGAGTACCCATAACACAAGTTCAGCTTAGCTTGGGACTAGACGATGTTGTGTGGATTGTCCAGCATTATTATTAAACTGAGTAGTAATTTATTTATCAGACTATAAACCTCCTTTCAGGTATCAAGGCTACAGCACAGTTGCAGTGCCAACTCACAGAGAGATCCAGCAATGCCTCGCGAACATCGGAGACAAGCCGACTTCGTTCGTAGGCTCTCGGCAGTGGATAGGCTCCACTGAGGTCATGTTCTGTCTGGAGACGCTGCTAGGTGTGACGTCACGCATCGTGTTTGCGAACACGGGGCAGGAGTTGCAGAGCTATGTGCCAGAGTTGATACATCATTTTGAAACGCATGGAAGTCCTATTATGATTGGTAAGTTTGTTTGTATTGTAACTATTGTCGAGTCTAGATTATATTCCGTTTTTTAACTGTAGAAAATAACGAAGGATGTTCTCAAGACAACGCCTATTTTTTCTATTTTTATGTTCTTACTGCAAAAAAGATTGCAATTTTTCAGAATTTAAGAAAGAATTAACAGTATTTTACATGTTTTGTAATATTGTAGACCTTTTTTGGTTTCGGTCGCAAAGTAAGAGACCACCAGCATTAGACATTCGAATAATAATATTGCTGTCGTACCTATCTGTTATTTTTCATTAACTAACCAGGATTACAAATACAAAACCTAAAGTCTATCAATACAAGAAAGGTTACTTTGATGTGATGAACTTATTAGATGTACGTCAGAGAGCCTATAAAGCGCAGCTCTATGAAATCAATTCCATAAATCATTCATTTCCAGGTGGAGGTGTTTTAGCGCACACAATCCTGGGCGTGGAATACAACACGGTTACAAACGACACTCGCTACCTAATCCTCGATCCTCATTACACCGGCGCCGACGATCTAACAACTGTCGTTAGCAAGGGATGGTGCGGATGGAAAAGCTCAGAATTTTGGAAGAAAACAGCGCATTATAACCTCTGTCTACCGCAGACGAAGTCAGCTGTGTGAAAATGTAATAAACGGTTGCTGTGTAGTATTAAAGGATTAAGTTTCAAATATAAACTCGGTGTTAACTCAGAATACCTAGGTATTTTTTTGTGTTTAACAATCCGTTTCGTTTGAAAAAGTTAGAAACAAATGTTAACTTACCCCGCGTCACTGGGTTTTTTTATAACAAGGTAGAAATACACTACCTCCTGGAGAAGATGTAAACGGCTTGATTCAATACCAAACAACTACGCCTAAAGCCTACGCCTAAGCCTGCGCCTAAGCCTGCGCATCAAATCGACAGACTAACAAATGAAACGAACTTAGCGAGACATTCTGTATACCTTATGTTGCGTGCAAGATCACGCGACCATATTTAGTGCACTTATTAATACTATGAATTAAGTTTTTCTCACTCAGTTATAGGTTTTTTTGGTAAGGTGGTTTTATTCAGATTTTCCGCTGATGCTTAAGCTCAGCGCAATGTTGTATTTATTGTTGAATACTACTTTAAGTAAACTGAGACTGATATGTATATTTTGGTTTCTAGCTACGAAAATGATTTGGTTGTGAATTTGTTTCGAAGTTACATAGACCAATCCTTGACAAATGTTGGTTAATTAGGAATCTACCCCATGAAACTCACGTTTCATTGTATGTATGATTCCATGTAAGGCGTTGGTCTCATTTGTCATGGGGATTTCTAAGACGTGATAATGATCATAATATTAGTTTACAAATGGTGTAATTTTAGTCAAAAATAGAATACAAAAGAGCTTTATCAGTTATACCTTTACAATGCAAGTTATGCCTTTATAGCTAAATTGTTATCCTATTTTGACAATATATTTTAGCTTTCAAGAATTGCAATTATAACATGCTATATTGATTGATTCCACCACTTTTAAGTATATTTATGGTATTATTAATGGTTATTTTTAACAAGTTGTGTCAATGAAATATGGAAGGGATTTAAATAGGATTTAATATATTTTATACCTATTAAATTATAATTGAAACATACTTATTTAGTTTTATTTTATTAACTGACGAATAATAGGAGTGAGTGGAGAAAGAGAACATGTGCAGACCCTACGTGGGATAAGGGCAGGGGAATGACGATGATTCAATAATACACGTTAGTTTCATAATACACTTTATTTACAGTCAACCAATGCACACTTATTTATAATCTAATCTCTTAGCTTACATTTTAAATAAGTATCACTACAATCACAGAAGAATACAACAATAACGAGATAACAAGGGTTCAAGGCACATTAACTTACAGTGTGAGAGTCAATCTTATTTATAAAGCATTTAGCGTCTTTCTACAACCAGTATTTTTGCAGTGTAGGTACACATGTACTCTTGTTAACAGAGTAGATGATTGGATATCGTATATTATTTTCTTTTTTTATGAGTTTTCAAGTTTAAAATTATTGATAGAAGAATTTTAGTAAAACTTTGAAGAAATAGAGTGATTTCTAAGGAAAAATCACGCATTATTTACTAATAAAGTCGTAAAATATTAGATTTGACACTTCATCGACGTCAATGTGCTTTAACCCTTAGGTAATGAGTACACTAAAGACAAGACTGCAGTTAGACTTAACGTCACTCTCTACCGGATATCAGAGGGATGAGGATGAGCATGAATAAATGTGACAATCGTAAACATAACGCAGCGTAATCGATTCACATTGAGTGCCAAACGCCAGTTCGACAGCCGAACGTTGCATCATCATCGCAGTGTAAATTAACATTTATACGTGCTCACCTCATCAAGTCACGTGACAAGTAGTTTTGTCGTTGGTGTGCACACGTCCTAAGAACCGATTTACAATTGTAACGGACAGTAGTTTAGCTAGTACAAATAAAATGATCAGTACCCCAAGTATAAGTAGTAGATCCGTGTGTGCACAAACTCGTACTTGGGGTACAGATCACTCTTTACTTGCTGTTAGATAGATTAACTGCACTTCGCTAAACACTTGACCAATGTAAATCGGCTTTTAGACTGACTGGTTGAAAACAAGGCACTTCACAAACATGAATGAATGACGTATGATATTCGGAATGTCTATACTATTGCTTTTTACAATTCTTTTTCCTAATTCTGCAGCTAAGTGATCACATTGCTGTGTTTGGCGATGTGATTATAAGCACTTGAGACATACATTTCTCGCATTATAGTGTTAGATTATAGATTATAGCTGCTAGATATATAGGGGGCGTCCTCATTGAAAGTGCTAAGTAAAACAATACATCGGTATTAGAACAGGTTCTTCTCTTGAGATCAGATTGTGCATCACTTATTATAAAAACATCTAGTTTTTTTTTAATATTGTATTTAATATGAGCCTGAATAAAAGAAGATATGCTGAATAAGATGGACGGACGAGCAAATAGTGAAATTTGCGTCAAAGCCATAAAATTGTTGGGTTAAGTGCTAATTTACCCAACAATTTTAAGCGAAAAATAAGGATAGAATGGCCGCAAGGGTTCTTTATTAAAAGATGCTAAGGGAACCATTAGCAACTTTTATTGTGGAACCCTAAATATAATAATCAACATCGTCGGCATCCATTCTAAACATAGCTTTATAATTTATTTTAACTAGATATTCACAATCTTACTTTCTGATTCGAATTTATACATAGATATTTTATAACTTTTTTTTTACTCTTTTTTGCAATGCTCTACTGTGTGCAGGTTGGTTTATTGAGAACGGTGATGATGATCAAGTCAGAAAACACGACAGTTACGGCCGGTTTCTCGAACGAAAAAATCAAACAATTACTTTGTGTCAAACTCGGATCCATCGTGATTTGGGTTTCTAGAAACCGGCCGTTAGTAGAAGATATCACCGCCCATCTCAAAAAGCCATCCTGTATAAAAATCGAGAATCAAGAGACACTTTAGGTATTTCATTTAATTGTTGTTTGATTAAAAAAATATTTAAGTTATGATGAATTAGTTAGTGTAAGCATTTTTATTACTATTTTGGGCGACAGACTGACACCACGCAGTTTACTATATATATGTACCTACCGTTAAATGTACAATCTAATTTACAAACCTATTGTGAAAGCTCTTCAAAGGATTTCTAAATCACAGTGTCGTATTTGAGGAAACTTTTTCTGAAACAAAAAAAAATCATTTTTAATAACTAGACACAAATGCGTTAACGCCATCTAACGTAATAAAAAAATAATGCTGGACCGGAGCTTGTGTTATGGGTACTAGAAGACTGACATACTTAATACAATACATTACATAATATAATATTTTTGTCAAATACTTAATTATAAAAGATGATAAATAGTTAATTGTTTTGAATATCTTACCCTCAATTTAAGTTCTATCCTATCAATCTCTCCGCCCAGCATATCAACAATGTTTTCACCGTGTTTTAGCAGAAATGCTTCCACATCGTCTATTGTATCTATTTTCTTCATATCCTGAAAGAAAAAAAAGAATTACCGTATGTCAAAAAAAATAGCATTATCATATCAGCGTCTAGAAAAAGAAAAATTTTACATGATACGATATTTATTTAATTTTACGGTTTTATATGGGGAACTTCTTTTTATCGATATTGTATCCCTTCAATGTATGTTTTTCATGATCCTGTCCATACTAGGTTGTCGGGTACAGATCGCTGTTTAGCGATAAGGCCGCCCATTGCATACAATGAGTATGACATATTATACTCTAGTTTTAGTTAATTTTTTACATGTTCAATTTTAAGTTGTGGCGTGCAATAAAGTATTTTCTATCTATCTATCTATAAGTTGTAAATAAATAAGTAATATCATAGAATATATTAATATCTTCACCTGCAATAGTCCATTTAGATCGTGCTTTTCGAGGTAAGATCTGGTGAGTGCTCTTCCATCAAAATCCACTTCAGCCTGTAGTTAAAATAAAACATTAGATAAATAAAATATTAAACCTTAAGTTCTTCTCCATCTGAAGGTCGTCTGGAAGAGATAGTTCATTTAGCGATAAGACCGCCCATTGCATGTCTAATTTATTAAAAAAAAAAAAATTTTAACGACACAATTGAATCTTTATTGTTTCATTTTTCGCTATTCGTTTTAAACCGCTCCATAATAATAGAAGCATGATAGACTAGCTTCTACCCGCGGCTTGACCTAAGTTTTGAACGAAAACTAAGTCTATCATAATAGTAGAGTACATACCTTATATCTTATAAGATTACTTCCTATATCTATGCCCTTCACGTCATGGATAGCTCTAATCATGAAGTCTCTTTCTAGTACGCTATTTATTTCATCTAGTTGTTCTTGTGGTATTGATCTGTAAAGATTCATTGCATTTTCAGTAACACATTATCACAATTTATTTGGTTCTAGGAAATAGTTATTTGTTATACAAGGGTGCAAAGTTTCTTTTTAACTACGTGCTCAACCTTTCTTTCCACCTTTGTGAAGAATTGACAAAGTCGAAAAAAAGAAAATTGCGCGCGCAGATCAAATTAAACAAACGAACTCCAAGGAACGTCATAATCTGAGTTATTAACGAATTAAAAAAATTGTATAATAAATTCAATCATTTTTATGAATCTTAATTCAAATACTTTACCCTCCAGCGGCTAACTACTTTTCCACTCATATATACAAACAAAAACACTTTTCAAGATGGAGGGAATAAAAGAATACCTATTTATTTGCGCTGGTGTAGAGCCCAATGGTTCTACACCAGCACAAGCTGAGTGATTACCTTTTTCAGTGTTATTAGCATTAAGTATCTTTTCATATGTTGTATGTTTTTATATGTTCTAGCTTTAAGTACTGAAATAAAGTTTTTCTATTCTATTCTATTTAATAATGTACCTTCCGACAAGTGCGCCGACGTTGCTAAGTATGATGAAGGAAGCCACGCCCCCCAGTAAGGTGCCGACCACTAAGCTGCCCGCGGCGTCGTACAGCGGGTTGCCAGTGATCTGCGCGGCCGCCATGCAGCCCGCCGCCGCCATCACGCCCGCCACGGCCGCCGTGTCTTCTAACAGCACCACGTTCACTGACGGGTCTGAGCTGCGCATCACTGGAATAAAGTTCATCATCAACGTATATCAGTCCACTACGTAGGTCGCGCCGCTGAGCCCGATCTTCGGCTCTTCTCATCCAGTTTTTGCCAGCTACAATTTTGAATTTGGTAGGTACGTAAGTCATTTTATTGTGTACAACGCTATGGCGTTTGAAAAAGGTAACGTTTTGTAAATTGATGGACATGGTACCTTAACTGCTTAAAGGGTAATAGAATAAACAAGCATTTATAGGATTTCGACCCAATAATAAATGAATAAAATATATTATTTATACAGATGTATTCAAAAATTGTTGAATAATTTGAATTTAACTGTGACTCCTGTTATTGACTTCTCTATCTAATGTGTGTGACTATTATTTTATTTCTATTAACTTTATTTATTAATGTAATTTGTGCAAGAACAGTGTTAATTGAATACTAAATAAATATAACTTACCGTACTCATACAGCGGCATGTTCGCTTCTTTAGCACCTTTCCGGATGGCGCTCAGAGCCACCATCAGTGTGGCCCCTTCCGACACCACGGCACCGCCGAGGACAAAATATGCCTGAAATATTAAATATTTATCTAACAAGCACTATAACAGGGTTTGTTTTTATGTATCAACGCGCTATTGTTTCTAAAGAAATGGTCTTCACACCATTTTTTATAAGGCAATGGTGTTCGACGATGTGGCCAAAATATTGTGTCGCGTGCCATTTGTTCGCCATTCCTCTACTAAAAAAAAAAAAATTATACATGTATCTATTTATTACATAAAAGTTTGGCCCACAGTTAAGAGGGGACTCTTTTAATACAGGTCTCACGACTTAAAAAAAGAGATCCCACACATTACTAAGTCGACACTGTAATTTTGAAATAAAACATTTTGATTTTGATGGGAACTGAATTGTTAATAGAATACCTATACACACTAATACATTATAATACACATTAATTTTAGAAAATAAACTAACATGACATGATCTGTTGAATCCGGTTGGATATGTTTACACCCTCCTCAACTTTGTTAGGCATTTACTTCTTAATTAATGTAATTTTTGTAAAATACCTTATGTTTTGGTAAATAAGTCAGTCAAAACTACTTTATTCAGTAAAATCACAAGGATCACTTAGAATCGTCTTACATACTAGGTTATTCTAGGTGCCAGTTCCACGCAACCAGAGCCTAGAAGAACGGGCAAGAAACTTACGGCCTGGTTCCTACCGTTTTTTTATATGATCCTTCTTACATAGAATTACTATTAATCTATTATATATTACTATTAAATAAATAATTAATATTTATTTTAATTAATATTTAGTTTTTTATAAAAACTCACTGTTTACTGGATGGATCGGTATGAAATAAACACCACTGGACAAACAATTCAAGCAGCTTCAAAACGATGCATCACACTTGTACTAATTGCAACTTTTTACACACTTAGAAAAAGTTTTACTACGGACAAATTTTACGATATGTTTACTAAGTGACGGTCGGACGGTCGGTCAAACTTATATTTATTTAAACACAGAAAAAACATCCTCCATTACCCAGTAGAAGTCGTGAAGAGGCTGTGGGTCCAGAATGCCCGTGACTCCGTGATAGAAGGACAGGCCACTTCCCACGCAGAATATACCCACCCCCGATATCAACGACGACACGTAGCGCATGTTAGTGTACCCATACGGATGGTCTGGGTCGGCCATCTGCAATACAACATTCAAAAACATTTAATATTATAACTTTGTTTTCTTGTTTTTAGGTATTAGTTATATTAATGTATTTAATTAATTTCTATTATATGTGTTTCTAAACACACAGCATTGTTAATATATATGAAGAAGCAATTTTCAAGATCTTACCTTATATCAAGCGTTTAGTATGGCATTTCTTATCAAACCTGTCAATTCTTCAATCTTTCATCTGTCGGCGAAGCTGAGGAATGTCCGCTGCTGAGTTATCTGTGGTCTCATAGCATTTTCGAATTTTACTGAACAAGCGCGTAAAATTTTTCAAAAATAACTTTATTGTGTTTTATTTTCAGTTTTTAGTGAGTGAAAAGTGATAATTAGTTACGACTAAAAGCTTAGATAAGAATAAGTGCCAATCAAGACCAGAGCTATGGTCAAATAAACGAATTTCAGTTGTTTGTGTGATTGTGTGTGACGCTGTTTCGTAAGAGCGTTCTGTTAGCTCTAGAAGAATCACGCAGTGCCTCCTTCTTCAGAAAGATGAAGTAGGGTACGTTGCACCGCCGCCAATAATCACCGTAAGTACACAGGGCACACTAGACGTGATCAGTAGATTGGTTCCATGTTTGATACATTAACTGTATCTATCCAGATACCATGATCAGGTATCCATCTGACATAATGACATATCGGAACAGACACAGCCGTCTTGACCCTAGTAGTCTAGAACGAGCTTATTTCTAATAACATATTTTAAAACACAAAATTCAATAAAAAACATGATAGTTGTAAGGAAGGCTTAAAAAGGTTGATAAGTTTTAAAAGTAAATAGCATTCCTTTGTAAAATTTGGAAGGCGTTGCATAACATGCATTACCTACTCCAAGGACATTTAGTTTTGTCCAATAATAAAGAATATAAAATTATAACAGGACTATTTGGCATAGAATTTGATAACCAGTTTAATGAAAGTTATATAAATATTTTAGGAGAGTTACCCTCTTGTATTGAGCTTCTATTTATTTGGCAAACTTTACAGCCGGGCAGTTATTCAATAACTGGAAAAATCAAGTATACCTATATACATAGAAGTTTATGAACGATAAGGAGCCAAAAGATCAGGTCTAGTTCAGGTTACAAACAAAATAAAAGTATAGTCCATATGCTTTTAACTTGAATGAGTGCATTTGCAAATGTACAAAAGCTAATAATTGCATTTTCAGCTGATACACAGCAATACTTAGTACAGATAAACTAAATTGACTGTTTGCAGCGAAGCAGATTTAGTTTGGTAAAAAATATTTTATTTGTAATGAAGTAAGTAGGAAACACATTCCATTCTGAATGATATATCTTCTATACCTTCACCAAATTTGTTAAAGAATTTTGAAACAAAAATTTCATCCGAGATGAAAGCTGTAATTCAGTACTTATAAAATAGAGATAATAGTAAAACATACAATCTTGGACTCCAGTTTTCTTTCCCAAAGGTTCTTAAAAAAGAGTTTCATAGAAAGGTACATCCTATTTTGGATGGTATTTATAAACATTTTCAATTGATGTCTTTGACAGATGTAGCTACTAGATAGTGATTGGATGACTAAGATAGACATCAAACAAGCTTACTTTTTTATTGTCTCATTCAACAACCAAGCCATCTTCTTATTGGCCTCTCATTGGCCAACAAAACCTTTCCGCCATTGCAGAGGTTCTATGAGCCAGGGTAGTGCAACCCTTAGTACATATACTCATATCTAGATTATTGTATCATTACAAGTCCAGGCAAGAATATTAATTCATGAAAACCGCAACCACTCTGTCAATAGTGACACGAATAAGAAGAAGAGACAAGTCAAGAAGTATCAAATAACAAGACAACGCAGCGCCATATGGCCAGGCAAAGCATAGACTAAGAGTCAAGGCAGCGTTAAATCGCAACTCTGGTCTTTGAGACTGTAGGAACTTTGTAGTACTTGGACTGGTCCACCAATTATCTTAATTAGTCAGCACCGACTCAAACTCAACCTATTTACATAAAGAGGCGTATTTTCCGAAGTTTTTATACTCTAAGAGAAATACAGAGCTTATAAGGGACACCTAACATGTCAAACCACTCAAATGAGAAGACATCAAACAACAAGGTTTTTAAGCAAGTTTAATTAATACAAGACAAGATTAAAACTATTTTTGCCCTGCCCAGTACAACAGTGCAACGCAGTGGACCACAACATACAAAGCTACATAAAGAGTGGTTTGGCACAATAAGCAAGACCTCAGCGCAGCGGATGCTGGCTGGGGCGCTTACCCTCGCGAGAGGTACCTTACAGGCGGGTTGTACGCCATTGATTTTGACACTCAGATGCAAGGAGTTGTATACAGTGCATAGAGCCATAAGTTGCCACAGTAGTTCTCTGCGGAAGAGACACAGTCAGGTATAATCTGATAACAGAACACTCGTAGCAAGGAAAAGAAACGATAAGTGGATCTAGATCGTTAACCCTACTCGAACTGATGACAATACTGGAGCTAAGCGAATGATTGAATATCACTCTTCCGGCGGCCTATCTCCCGGGGAGGTATAGCCAACCGCCTGTTCAACAATTATCCAGTACCGGAATGGTACTTGTTGCCCCCGGCCTCGGAGGCTGTGTTCAGAATTTGGGGCGCTCCACCTAATATGACTGATTTACTCCAAGAAAGAAAAGCTGTTGTCGTTACCTGTTCAGTAGTCAACCAGTACTGTAAAAGTACTTGCTCCCCCGGCCTCACTGGCCATATTCAGAATGGGGTACTCCAAACATAGAGAAAGGTTGCTGGCTTGACCGTTTCAGAAATCATCCATTGCTACCCCCGGCCTCGGAGGCCTATATTCAAAATCTGGGGTACTCTATATAGAGAATAGCTGCTGTCGTAGCCCGTTTCAGCAATCATCTGGTACCGGTATGGTACTTGCTGCCCCCGGCTTTGGAGGCCGTATTCAGAATCTGAGGCGCTCCATATATAGACTGGTTCGCGTCGAGAAAACTGCTGTTGTAACCTCTACGTGACATGGGGCTCGAGAGACAGATCAGTCAAAATTTTGAACGCATTCAGTCATCCTTGGAATTTCAAACTGGCTTGAGTGTTCCCACCAGTAAACCTGATTCAGCAGCTTCTACATTATCTAGATTCGTCAAGGTATATAGCCATAGTGATAAAAGTCATGTCAGTGGACAGAACGTTTCTAGCTAGCAGACTTGAAGGCGCGGGTCTAGCCCACCACTGCCAATAAAAAGCCTGAACAACAACCTAACAGACCTCACCTCTGCCCAAGTGATAAAGCTAGAGCTTGTAGCATAGAAAAACAAGGGGGGGGGGGGGGGTGATCAGGCATTGATTTTTGCCCCAATTGGGAGCTATATTATACAGTGTGAGAATACAAGTTTGAAACTTAGAACTATGCAGAGTCAAAGTCAAAGTCAAAATTACTTTATTCAGTAAAATCACAAGAATCATTTGGAATCGTCTTGCATGCTAGGTGATTCTAGGTGCCAGTTCCACGCGACCAGAGTAATAATGTAGCTAGATTCCTGGCCTAGCTGTAACAACCTTAGGGACAAACTTGTGAGTAGAGACAACATTTATTTCCATTATACTATTTGGAACTCTTACATAAGTTTGCACATACTCAAGTATTTAAACTGCAAAGATATCAAAGAATTTCTTTGTTGCTATTATGTATATTTTCTAAAAACATATTATTATACATGTGTTCTCTAAGGGCACTAACTATACCTACTGTCTTACTTTTCAACTGGCCCAAAAAATACTCCATTTCCAAATACATATTTGATGCAGCTAGAAGAATAACAATTCTTTTAGTATTATTTGTTGAGTCTGGTCTGGTTATATTCAATAACACTCTTGTATCAATCTGCAGATAAATTAAAAATTAATGAGATACAGAATGAAATATTGCTGTGGCTTTAAGTTGACTCAAAACAAGACAGTGTCTGGTTGAACAGGTAATAATAAAGACATTATTATGAATCACTGATAAATAGGTTCTGATGTAGTTGAGATAACTAAATTATTAATATTAGTCTCTTGAAAGTCCAGACCAGTTACCTGTACAATGATAGCTAATTGGATAAATTCAATTTGCATATGGATCTAAATAAACGACTTAGTACCTAGCTAGGGCAGTATAAAATCAGAATTTGCCTTACAATGTTTTATATAAAATGAAAAATAATATATATACATATATATGTAGGAATATATAGAGGTCTATATTGAGATATTTCAGGTAGAGATCATTGGAGAAGTACCCACATACCCAAACATTTTTTCTGTCATTTAGCAGAAATTAACTTACTTAAATGTTAATCATTTACCATTTGTAAGAATCAGACACAGAATAAATTCTCATTTCAATAATTAGTTGATCACATTTGATTGTATGTATTCAAAGAAGTCTGACATGAGTTAATACATAAAGTTGGAGTTTGACTAAGCTGAAAGCTTAATTATTTATTTATTCTTGGGACTGATTTTTATTGAGGGCCCTTTTTAAAGGATAAGTTTTCTGTTTAATTTAAGGCCTTTTTAGTTCAATATAGTTTTTGGATCCCAAAGAATTTTAAATTTTATTTTACAAATTTATTGTACTGTAATATAGCAGCAGAATTTAATTTAATTTTAAAAATACCTACAGTTATGTTATTTTTAAAGGTATTTCACATAGCATTTTCTAACTAAATCTTTCACCAGCAGATAACAAACAGGTCTTCATATATATTAACAATGCTGTGTGTTTAGAAACACATATAATAATACTGTTTTGCACTCCAACAAAACAGTTATTATGTGTGTGAGAAACACACAGCATTGGAGCAAGCTTCTTGCTGGTGTTATGAAGAATACTATGAGACCACAGATAACTCAGCAGCGGACATTCCTCAGCTTCGCCGACAGATGAAAGATTGAAGAATTGACAGGTTTGATAAGAAATGCCATACTAAACGCTTGATATAAGGTAAGATCTTGAAAATTGCTTCTTCATATATATTAACAATGCTGTGTGTTTCTCACACACATAATAACTGTTTTGTTGGAGTGCAAAACAGTATTATTTTTCATTTCTCTCTATTTTAACTCTTCTATTTTTTATCATGTTAATAACATCACTACATATAGTATGTACTTAGTTGAATCAATAATGACTCCTGCATTGACTCAAAATTATAATTTGCCTTTCTTATGACCTGCATTGTAACTAATAAAATACTATAGCGGGATCTACCTAGGTTCCATAAGTTTTTGCCCCAAAATATTTATTTACGTACGAAAACTACAACAGCTTCATAAC
This sequence comes from Ecliptopera silaceata, assembly GCA_932527185.1. Lineage (NCBI taxonomy): Eukaryota > Metazoa > Arthropoda > Insecta > Lepidoptera > Geometridae > Ecliptopera > Ecliptopera silaceata. The sequence goes on from OW052199.1 coordinate 10,012,525, forward strand.
AGTAAATCATGTAGTGACACAATATACATATTAAGTTTGAGGTTTCGATTTATCTCTATTTTATAATACTCAGGTGAATCTACGTTATAAATCTACAATCACTTTCCAAGCCTACATGTAATGAGTAATGGGCAGACAAGGGTGTGAGCTAAGAGCTTATACTTAAATACATGCCTGAACTGATTTATGTATTCCATAGGCCAATATAAGCTGGTTGACTGTGTCTGCCAATGAGTGGATGCATTCAGAGAATAAGCTGTGGGATCCCGTGTAGCACCAAGCACAAGCTTTGAATAGGAAATTGCATCCATTTCTGGAACCAAATTCCGAGAATAAAACACACAAATGGTGGTACTTCTGCATATTTTCTGAAAAAAAAAATGTGGACAATCTCTCAGTGAAAAAAATGATGGATTAGACATAAATCTACAATATTACTTAAGTTTAAAAGAATAGAAAAAAGATAGGGGAAAAAGAGGAGTTTTCTCATTTATGTAATTTTTCCCACTGCACAGGGCAAATAAATAAATAAATAATGCTGGACAATCCACACAACATCATCTAGCCCCAAGCTAAACAGAGCTTGTGTTGTGTAAATGCCTCCTAAAATTGGATGATATAAACTTTGTAGCTAGATAATTATCATATAGTAACCTACATAGCTATAGCAGTAAGGACCACCCTTCCAGATCTAGTTTTCAGGCCAGTTTCTTCAGTTTCATGAGTAAGTCTCTTATGACTCATCTCTCTTCGGTAGTTCCTTAGTCTTCTCTTGACAGTAAACACATCTGGAATCCACAAACTCTACTGTAATTTCTCATTAATGCACTAGATGGCCAACAGGGTTAGCCATTCTACATTAACTTTTCAACAGTGACTGAAAAGTCAATGACAAAAAGCAACTTATTTGTATTGTGCACCATTTTGCATGTGAGAGAGAGAAAGAGAGAGTGAGAGAGAGAAAGAGAGAGTGAGAGAGAGAAAGAGAGAGTGAGATGGAGAAAGAGAGAGTGAGAGATAGAAAGAGAGAGTGAGAGAGATAAAGAGAGAGTGAGAGATAGAAAGAGAGAGTGAGAGAGAGAAAGAGAGAGTGAGAGGGAGAAAGAGAGAGTGAGAGAGAGAAAGAGAGAGGGAGAAAGAGAGAGTGAGAGAGAGAAAGAGAGAAGGAGAAAGAGAGAGTGAGAGATAGAAAGAGAGAGTGAGAGGGAGAAAGAGAGAGTGAGATGGAGAAAGAGAGAGTGAGAGATAGAAAGAGAGAGTGAGAGAGATAAAGAGAGAGTGAGAGATAGAAAGAGAGAGTGAGAGAGAGAAAGAGAGAGTGAGAGGGAGAAAGAGAGAGTGAGAGAGAGAAAGAGAGAGGGAGAGGGAGAAAGAGAGAGTGAGAGATAGAAAGAGAGAGTGAGAGATAGAAAGAGAGAGTGAGAGAGAGAAAGAGAGAGTGAGAGGGAGAAAGAGAGAGTGAGAGAGAGAGAGAGAGTGAGAGGGAGAAAGAGAGAGTGAGAGAGAGAAAGAGAGAGTGAGAGGGAGAAAGAGAGAGTGAGAGATAGAAAGAGAGAGTGAGAGAGAGAAAGAGAGAGTGAGAGGGAGAAAGAGAGAGTGAGAGATAGAAAGAGAGAGTGAGAGAGAGAAAGAGAGAGGGAGAGGGAGAAAGAGAGAGTGAGAGAGAGAAAGAGAGAGTGAGAGGGAGAAAGAGAGAGTGAGAGATAGAAAGAGAGAGTGAGAGATAGAAAGAGAGAGTGAGAGATAGAAAGAGAGAGTGAGAGAGAGAAAGAGAGAGTGAGAGGGAGAAAGAGAGAGTGAGAGATAGAAAGAGAGAGTGAGAGAATATTTATTTGGCACACAACACAACAATAGCAAATACATTTAAAACAAAACATAAACGTAAGGTACAAATAGAGAGAAAAACGTTTATTTAAACTTGAATAAGCGCACATGTATTTGTATTTGTAAAATAATATATTCTGGTTCGAAATCCTTTTCTTTCAATAGAGCAAAATCAGGAAAATTACACATTGCTAATAACAAAGCAATTCATGCGCTTACCCTGCTCATACCGCCTTCTGTCTAGTTCTCGACGTAATAACTCTTTTTCGAGAGCATCTTTTGATCCCCATACCTAAAAATGTTAAATAAAATATATAAAATGCTTTAATTTGTTTAAAAACTTCAAATAGCTTGCTGTGCCTGGATATTTTTAGTTTTCTCTCATAACAAATAAACAAGAAACATACCTCAAAAGCTTTTGATTCAACATCTTTTCTATAATAAACAGTAATAGGAGGTTCTGCTTCATAAGGTGATCTTCTGAGGACTTTCGGCAATGATTCCAGATCAGATTGTTTCAGTAAATACTCCGTCATTGCCCTCATAGGAGTAATGAAGTTACGTTCTGTGTATGAAGCTGAGAAATCTATAAGAAGTCTTTTCTTGACTGAAATCAGGAAAAAGAAAATTAATGCATATTATTATAATGTAAAATCCCTTGGCTAACTCAATAATTATAATGTAATATTGTTTGAATTCATTGAACTTAAAAGTATCAGAAAATATAACTTAATTCCTAATAGTCCATAGTCTTAAAACAGTTTAATAAACATAAAAAAAAATTGTTTTACCTGTAGGAGCTGCAATTACTTCTTTGGGCACTTGATCTTGGTTTTGAGCCTGGGTCTTCTCAATAGTAACTTTAGTTACTACTTTGTTATCATCTGTTTCTGTTTTCACAATGATATCACCAGTTGCACTTTGAGAGATGACTTTTTGGTGACGTTTGTCTGATTGCGGCAATGTCGCATCTTTGGCTTTGCTCTTGTCCAACAAATAAGCAGACCCACTGATGTATCTCAATGGACTAGTCTCACCAGTAAATACTTCAGGCCGGAAAACTCTTGAAGATCCATAACAAACCGAGTGAAACAACTTGTAGTCGGATGAATATTTCAGTTTCCGGTATAAACATTTGGCTACCATGGAAGGTAACATTTTGAAAGGCACAATGTACCTACTCGAAATCCACAGGGCAAAAATACTATAAGCTGAGTTACATTATATTTGTTGTAAACATAGAACAACACACACACAAACAGTTGTTTTGATAATCTTCAAATTATCAAGAGGATTTCAAGTCAACTTTTGGCTTTATTACATGCTGATGACGTTTTATTTTTCACTAACACAACAAAGTTTTTCTTTACGATAAAGAACAAATTAATTCAATAGAACCTGGAATCAGGGTTAACTTTCATAACTAAGTTATTGTCCAAATAAATACCAACAAAAGACTGCAAAAACCGCAAAAAATCCAGATTTTCTTGCATTACATTACATACTTGTTTTTTTGACAATGAATAATTATTAAGATGACATTGGCAACTTTTTATAAAAGACGTTGACATTAACATTATACGAAAAGCGATGCTGGCAACGATATTTAATTTAGGCTGAGTCTATTAATACGGTTACCGTACGAATAATTTATAATTATTAATACGGGTACGATCAAAATATACTGAGCCCTTAGTCCGAAGACACATTTTAAAACTCCCTACTCTCGAGCCGACAGTCGTCTCTCGGATCTCTCTCTCTACTTCTTACAAAAATATAAGGACATCCGAGAGACGACTCTCGGCTCGAGAGTAGGGAGTTCTAAAATGTACCTTCAGACTACGGGCTCTGAATATCGAAGTTTCTATAAATTTATTCGATGACAGATGACATTTATTGCATCACACACAGATAGAGTAACGAAAATTATCATAACTTAACCTAACCTTTTAACAGAAAAAAAAAAAATTAACCTAACCTAACATATTAACAGAAAAAAGATTTATAATAATATAAAAGAAAACAAGCTAATCATCCGATTCATTCTTAATTTTTAAAAAGTAACGAAAATTATCTTAACTTAACCTAACCTTTTAACAGAAAAAAAAATTGAACCTAACCTAACTTTTTTTTTGTACAATAACCTAACTTAACATATTAACAGAAAAAAGATTTATAATAATATAAAAGAAAACAAGCTAATCTTAGCTAATCTCTTCGTTACTCTATCTGTGTGTGATGCAATAAATGTCATCTGTCATCGAATTTTAGAGAAACTTCGATATTCAGTATATTTTGATCGTACCCGTATTAATAATTATAATTTATTTGTACGGTGTCCGTACAAATAGTCACTTCCTTTAATTTATACATAGTCTGTGATGTCATATTGTCGTTATTGATATAAGATTTATTTTCTGTGGAATGGAATGATTTTTATTTTCTTTCACAATCACACACATTCACATTTTGATCGCGCTTCACTTTACCGCTTCCCGCGCGTGAGAAAAATTGAGAAGCCAAAAGAGAATACAAAGAGCAAACAGCTACAGCATTGTGAAACACGAAAATCAAGCCATAATCCTAGAATCTTTATTAGAAAAATCTCAAACAAGACTGAATTCGGAATTATCCAGGAAAACCATTGCACGAAGTGACAATCGTACCGAGACGACGCTAACCACAAAGTAGCGGCAAAAAAGAGCGCAAGAAATGCCTGCAAGTGGTTTCGATTGTTACCTGCAAGATGCCAGAAATAATTTTGACGCAGTTCGCCCTGCCCCAATTTCTACCGATGGCAACGTTTTATTGGGTCAAAGTCAAAACATACACATCTCTACAAACTGCTACTACGGGTATCACGGTACGAAAAATACCGGGAACGTGACAGTAAGCTCTGATTGCGAAATGATGGAGGTTGGTGTCATTGGTAACGCTTGTACAACGCCGCCGATGCATACGACTGCAAAAAAGCGAGCCGCTGATTATGCAGATTGCCCGCAATCAAAACGACTTCGTCAAGGTAAGATTATTCTTTATTTGATTTGGAATCTCACTGAATCTACATCTTTATGAAATTCTATTCAATAACTCTTTGATTTCTCACTTAATGGGACATTATGGTTCAGTGAGGTTCTCCTTATAAATTTCCTTTATGAATCTATTAAAATCATGCAATACCATGATGAGGAAGCCTATAAAACTTGAATACATTAAATGTTAACAAACTTATATACATCCTGGTGTTGCTATGACTGTACAATTATTGTGCATGTAGTATAATCCAAAACATCAGAATGTTCACATAAAGATTCTAAGTAACTTCTATCAATTTTTATTACTAAAAATAATCTTGTGTGATCATTTTGTTTTGCTTACCTATTTCATAGAAAGTCTCTATTTAAGCCAAGTTAAAAAGCTTTTGTGTGGATGCCTTAATTAAAGTAAATGTAGCATGGCTAATTATTAAATATAGTTTTGTTGCAGTTTCATTATGTTTTATTTTTATAGAATGATGGCACCTAAATATGTAATTGTTTTATTTACCAATAGAATAGAGGGCATGTCTAGAAATTAATAAGTACATAAATAATTATTATTTCTGGAACATGAAAGAGCTGACACATATCTATTTCCAAAACCATTAAAATATGATTTCTATTTGAATCCAATTGAAATCAGCGAAAAGGTAAGATGGGTGGAAATACATTACAATTATTCAATTTATGTGTAAATTTTTATATACTTGCCTTCTGTTCTATTATATATTTAAATTAAATGTTCCTATTTGTTATAAACTATTTGTATGAAAATATGTGATAATTTATGTATTGACAATGTCTATTACTGATAAAGCTTAACCATGAATCGTAGAATGCAATAAAGTTAGCTAGCATCTAGACTAACATTATTACATTTGCAAATAAAATCATGGCTAATTTACCCCTCAATTTGTATACCTTCTACTAGAGGTAAAAACCTGTACTTTAATAAAAACATTGTGTACTAATAATGTTCTAAAATGTATTGCTCAACACATTAAAGAATCTAAAATATTTCTGAGGTATGTATTATGTTAATACAGCAAATAATTCGATTATATTATGTGTAACCTTAGACTTAGCATAATTTATTGTTAAATATAACTGATGATACAAAGTATGGAAGGTTATTGGTATTGCACACAATGTAGGTATATGTAAGTGTAAGTTTACATTTGAATGACATCACCACACTAATCTTTTTAATCTTGTATGGTGCCTAAGGTTTCTATGCTCCTAAACTAGAGTCTAGGTACTAAATGCTTCAATCTGGATTCAGTCCAGTTTCAAGCATATATTTCACTACATTATCAAATAACCTATTCACATTATTTATTCAACTTATTGTAAAAGTACCTAATTCTCTATTTTATAGAGTTAAGTTATGATAGATCAAGACAAGGTAAGTTAAAATAGACTGTTCTGTTGTCAAATTCGCAATTTGTAAATTACAGTTTGTTTATTTTATTCATTATGGTATTATTAAAACATCTGCATTCATAGCAAGATGATTCAATGTAAATGTTTATAAAATAGATAGGTAGTTACAGTATTTTCACATATATTACTTATCCCATTATGTGGGGTCAGCTATGCAAATGTCATGTTTAAGAATTCTGTTGTAATGTTTAAGTGGTTTTAAATGAATCAAATTATTATTAGTGCAATACTGAAACTGGTTCCACTTTGAATAATATAAAATGAGGTCACTGACCAAAATACGTATGACGTCATTGAGCAATAAATAGAATTATGTCAATAATCAAAATATAAATTATGTCATTAAAGAGAAAAAGTATACAAGATTAATTTCTTAGATATCCTAAATATAAAGCAATAAAAAATAAAACTACATGAAATAACATACTACTTACAATATTTAATTACAACATTTTAGCCAATGACCTCATACTTCTTACAAATTAATAATACGAAAATATTGTTTTGTAATAAAAATGTACCTTGTTTCCTAAAACAGCGTTGCGATGCGATTACGAATTCAGATAATTCAACTTGAAACATTGTGTTTACTATATAAACGTAACATGGTTACAAAGAGTTTGCTATCTCAATCTATAGACCGCAAAAAAATCGTTATCGCTTCGCTATACTCCGTTTCACATACAAGCCTTCCCTGCAAGCTCGACATAGCCTGATAAATTAGCGCAACACCATATATTTTAAAAAAATATTATTTACTATTTTAAAGTTGACAGGGAAAACTAATTATGTGTAAACGAACAACTACCTGAATAAAAATGCTGATATAAAATATTTGATGGGTTATTTGGCAGTACCTCAGAGTATATTTTATTTTCATCGTACTTTCAGGTAAACCATCGTAAATCTAATATTTTTTTATAGAATGAAACAGCAACAAAACTTCTTAGAGGCTTTCTACTGGATGAGACTGCAGAGCTCTGTGTGACGAAGTTCGAATTTATATTTCAGAGGTTACGGTGCCACCGACTCCCAACTTCAGTCCATGTTTACTACGCCCCACTCACAACAACCCTGATATATCTCGTTGTCTCATGGTCCATATGATCTAATCTCAAGCTATCTGTACTATTTTAGTCAAAAGTAATATAATAAAAAATAATATATCTAATTCAGAATATGTTGGTTCTATCTGCAGAAGTACAAAGAGAAAATATTGAACCTGAGACAAACGAGACTATCAAACTGGACACAAATACCGAGGATTTACTGGAGTCACTGTATTGGAACATTCATGGTGGAAGTGTGTTTCACTTGATTCAGTGTCCGTGACTCTTAAAGTGTGATATTATAAGAACTTTGTTTGGGACTGTAAATACTTCATTTTCATAAACTTGGAATAATTACTATGTTTTGCTTTGTATAAGTCTAATAAATGCACTTATAGGTTATGGCAGGGTATTTTCATTTGAATCATTTAGAGAATAAAAACTATTTTTTTTACATAATTATGTATATTCTAAATAATCATTTTTACATGAAGAAAATTAGTTAGAGCCATTAACGTATTACAAACAAATAAATACTTCATCATAATAAATAATTAATCATATAGTTAAAACAAACTAAAGCAGGAATATTTGCAGAGGTTCCCATTGACGCTCAATCTGAAAAAAAAATAACTTCATTAATTATTTCTATTCACTTGTCTGTTCCAGATGCAGTATTGAAGATCTAATAAATGTTATATTTTATTTCAGGCTCGCTCAAACTGATAGTCACATGGCTTGTTTGAGTGTTTGCTCCATATTTATAAAAGTATTAAAATCACCTTTTTGTTTTTCAGATGATTCTTCCATATGCAGCCTTGTTGGCACACGGTCAAGTCCAAGCCATTCCGCTTCTGCCTTTAATTCAAAAATATTATCGTTTTACACACTGCATTCATTAGTAAGAAGATTTTTAATTGTATAAAGATGGTGTGTTAAAGCAAGTAACCAATTTGTGATGTATCCTGTGATATTAGTGATAACCTATGTTATTAATAAAATTGTAAATCTTTAAAGCATTTTCATTTAAAATCTTCATCGCCAAGTTAGGAGTTATGTAGATATAGTTATGATTTAATGAGTGAAAATGCAAATGGAATAGTTTTCAGTTTATTTCATCAATAAATTTATACAAAAAAGCACAATTTTCATTAAAAGTATCAATAGTATCTAAAAATATCATGTTATAAAGATGCTTCTTATGAGCAATTATAGAAAAAAGCAAGAATTTATCACAGAATGTTAGTACATTAATAGCAATTTAGTTATGTTCTTACAAAGAGCTACAAAATAATATATTAATGTTTGTAATAGCAGTATGAGAAACTCGCGTTGTTTGTTCTACGGAACAACTGAAATCACATAGACATAAGCAATAGGAATGACACCTTGCAAATGCACTAGACCAGACTGATCAAAATGATCGCGTAATCGCAATTTTTACCTACTACCTAGCATAATTAGTTATGAAATGACACCAAATCAGATAATATATTTCCTTAAGAATATTAAAACTGAATAGATATGATCTAGGAATGTTTAATTTATAATGAATTAAAACAACATTATTTATTCAACGAATTTTGTTATGTTAATGTGCAGCAAAGGTGAAAGTTAGTAATGTTAGAGGTCAAACGACAAATTAAATAGTGCAGTTAGGTAAGGTGCTATCAATCTATCTGATCACGAGACATTTCGCGAGACCCGATCAGGTAAATTAGCAGCAAGGGGATCACAGAAAACACAATATCCCAATTAAAAGTAAATGAATAGGTTAGCACAACTTATTGAAGGGTAGGCATCTACAGTATAGGACATGTTCGATTACCTCGGTGGGGGTGACCTCGTCGGTGTCGACGACGTCGGGCAGCGCGTCCGGCGCGGCGTCCGGCTCGCGGCGCGCCTGGTCCGCCTCCGCCAGGTCGCCGTCCGGCTCGAGCGCCGCGGCGGCGCCCGCGTCCGCGCCGCCCCCCGCCCACCCCTCGTACGGCTCCAGCGCGCCCGCCACGTCCTGCAGCATGCGCTCGGCCGCCGCGCCCGCCTCGTCCGCCGGCTCCTCGTCCGCCGCCGCCAGCGTCGGCAGGTTCTCGATGAAGTCGCCCATCATGCGGCACACGCGCACGCCCTCGTACTTGGCGAGCAGCTCGACCAGCCGCCGCGGCGGGCGCGAGTCGCGGCCGTCGCCGGCGCCGCCCGCCGCGATCTGCGCCGCGAGCGCCTCGAGCAGCTCCGGCGTGCAGAACTCGTCGCTCCTCAGGAGCAGGAAGCGGATGATCCGGTGGTCGTGCTGCGCGGCCGCGCTCGCCGCCTCGGCCTCGGCCTCCCCGGAGGCGGCGGACTCCTCGGGGCCCTCGAGCGGCGAGCTGGACTGGGACAGGATGCCTCGGATGGACCGCAGGACCTTCTGGCGCAGCGCCTCCGAGCTGATCAGCTGCAGCTCCCGGAACAGCTGGATGAGGAAGTCCGGATGGGATTCGTTGACGCCGATGAGCGCGGTCACCTCCGAGTACACGTTCTCCCGGAGCAGGTCGAACAGCTTGGACGTGGCCTTGTCGTCGCGGCCCGCGCGCCCGCTCGACGCCAGGTTGGGGTCGGGCGCCTCCGAGGTGCTCGCGATGTTGATGTTGCTCGTCTGCGAGTAGTCGAGCGCGCAGTTCCGCCGCGAGGAGTTCTTCGCCGGCAGCTTCGAGGAGGACTTCCGCTTCGCGCTCGAGGTCAAGTTGTTCGAGTGGGCCTGGATTATCTCCGGGATCGGGTGCGCGAGGTTTAGGTTGCGGCAGGGGGCGGCGGGGTCGGGCCGGTTCAGGTTGAGGTTGGCGTCGTCGTAGCGCGCGTGCGCGTCGGCCGGCTCGGCCTCCGAGTGCCGGTTGAGGTTGAGCACGTCGGGCGCGGAGGAGAAGGACTGCGAGCGCTCGTACAGGTTCCTCCTGCGGTGCGGCTCGGCGGCCGCGTCCGTGTTGCGCTTGGGGGGCGGCGCGAGGGGCGGGGCGGGCGCGGGCGCGGGCGCGGCGCGGTGCAGCGGGTTGTGCGCGCGCTCGGCAAGCGGGTGCGCGCAGTGCGCGGCCGCGGCGCCGAGCTGCGCCTCCGCGTTCGTCTTGTTGTTGGCCGACAGGAGGTTCTGCCGCGAGTAGCTGCAAACCGACGGAAATTGTTACACCAAAGTTCTCTCAAATTAAAAGGATTTTTTTATCATTATGAGCAGAATCAGTTATTTGTAATTCACTCGGTGCTATGAAATGACAATAGTCGTAGGTATCGTTTGGACATTTTTATGGAACATTAATTTTAATTTGTTACAGCTAGTGATCACTCCACACTTTGATTACATATTTTAGGTTAAAGACACAGATTAAATGTTACTTCACATTCCTCAGATAGAATGAAACAAAGTGATACTAATAATTTTAAAAACGTTATTATTTTGTCATGTAAATTCAAATGACCAATTTTCACTATTTTTAATTATGACAAATCATGAATTTGGATATTTTTTAAAATTCAAAATTTTTAGCAACTTTAGTCTTCAGTTTTGTCACTCTTGGTAAATCAAATTTAAAGTAACACACATTCTCACCCCATAACTGTAATTGGTCAATGGCCATCATGTCTCAAACATAAATAACTAAATAAATTATTCTTATAGTAGGTTGATATTGGTAGAACAGGTAATTTGTTGTTTTAAAATCTGAAATCAAAACATTCATATGTTCTAATTGGCCACACAGATAAACTAAGCGGTATCAAGCGGGGATTAAAAGTAAAAATATTTTTTCCTACTATGAGGGTAGAACATTAAAGTGTTACCTCCTAAAGTTATCCCAATAGTTATTGGCTCGGTTGCCTGGCGGTACTTGGTTGTTGAGAGTATGTGATGCTTGATCAACTCGCCAGCGCTCTTCCAACTAAAACAAAACACAAACGTTTGTAACTTAACAGTAAAATTATAATCTTTCTTAGTGACGCACCCGGTTAAGCTAATATAACTTATATCCTATGCATCAGCCAATCAATCAGAGGCCTTCATAAAATAGGTTTGAGAGCTGATATCCTACTTGCTACCTATTACATTATAAATGCGAAAGTTTGTATGAATGGAAGGGTGTGTGGATGTCAATGTCAAAATTGCTTTATTCAGTAAAATAACAAGGATCATTTAGAATCGTCTTACATACTAGGTGATTCTAGATGCCAGTTCCACGCGACCAGAGCCTAGAATGATATTGGATGTATGTTTCACGCAAAAACTACAGAATGGATTTTAATGAAACTTTACAATTATGTAGTTCATATACATCAGAATAACACATAGGCTATAATTTATTGGGATATTGTGCGAATTGTACAAATTATAAGTTAGCAAGATGTAGTCGCGGGCACCAGATAGTAATTCTCATATAAGTACTTTTTTAATATCAATTCTAAATTAACATAGGATTTGACGACCGATGTGGCGCGGCGGGCGAAGGTCCGCCTGCGACGCGGAGGTTGCGGTTTCGATTCCCGCCTTGGGATAAATGTTTGTACGATCTGCAAATATTTATTTCGGGTGTTCTGGGTATTTTATATGTATAATAAAAAATCTATGTAAATGTATTGTATTAAGTATGTCAGTCTTTTAGTACCCATAACATAAGCTCTGCTTAGCTTGGGGCTAGATGATGTTGTGTGGATTGTCCAGCATTATTTATAGATAGTGTTCCTTACATGACTGAGCGTGCTCCGCAGTTGGTCGATCTCTCTCTGTTGCATAACGAGTTGTTGCCAACACCAGGCGCCCCAGAAACTGCAGCCGCAACCGCATGATCCCATACCTAAAAATCATTTACCTTTCTGAATTTATCTAAATTAGGACACCTCCACGACCACAAAAAAATCTAAATATACTCTATTCCGTAAAATCACAAGGAGCATTTAGAATCGAATCGAATGTACTAGGTGGTTTTAGAGTTGATTCTACGCGATCAGAGCGGCCTAGACTCTGATCGCGTTTCTTGCCCGTTCTCAGGTGTTTATATAACCTGTTTGATTGGTCCTGATCATTATAGGGTTAGTTAGCTAAAGCTGAAATGTCCACACAAAAACTAATTAAAAAAAGCTCTATTTTCTCGCTTCTCACCCACAATGTTGTTTGTTCCCCCCAGAAATATGTGGTTTGAAAAAGGTTGCATGTTTACCGTAAGGCAGCATCATATTGAAGGGCATGGTGGGCGGGAAGGCAACTTGCGGCGTGCCGAGCAAGCGTTCCATCGTCTGAGAGTGGCTGTTCTGAGTGAACTGGTTCGTGCGCATGTCCTGGAAATATATCATTGTAGCTTTCAAATTAAAGATTACTTTCATTCATTCATTTTCAGCCTGTGGTGTCCCACTGCAGAGCAAAGGCCTCCCTTCCTTTTCTCCAGTTCACTCTGTCCTGGGCTATTGTGGATAAAGATTACTTAAAAAAAAATATTCATGGACAATTAACACATCACACTCCAGTCCCAAACTAAGCAAAGCTTGTACTATGTGAACTAGATTGCTGATAGAATACTTATATATATTTTTTTGTAAATTAATACCTAGTAACACCCAGACACGGAACAAATATTTATAGTCATAACTATCGCGTGTTCAGGGTGAATAACAGATCCCTTATGGCCCACGTCGACTATTCAGTCTGTAGGTTCTATCGACTGTTAGATGATGACAGGTTTTTAACATAAATAAGAGGGTAAAATAAAATAAAAAAGTTGTAAATTTACCTGATTTGATTTGCTATTCCAGCAAGGCGGAGGGTGGGGATAGGGCATGTTGTTCGAGGATTCCGCTGAAACAATATTTTTTACTTATTATTAATAGACTCCAACAAAATCTGAATGTAATACCCAAAATAATGTTTGGACTTGCCTCTGAATGTACTAGTTAACTTAGTAGAACCTTTTTACAAAGGGTGATCAATAAGTTAATAAAACATCACTTGCTTATTGTTGACCCCAACATTCAATTTAACTTTATTTTCTACGGCGAACCAATGGCACGCGGCGCATTATTTTGGGCACGTCACATATCATGCACACATAACACACATAAAAAGAGTGAATATAAAATATAATAGGTAAAAATGGCACATTGAAACATAAAGGTCGCCAATCCTGTACTAGATTGTACTACGCACTTACAATAATATTGTAGTAGTATTATAACTCACTGTTTTGTGCGACTGGTGGAACCATGTTCACATTGGAAGATTCCGTTCTGGGTTCGTGTCGCATGCTTTGACTGGCAGTGTTAGATTGTGCAACCTTTAAAAACAATGAAATATATATTATTAATAGAGTTAGAACAAAATCACATCATGATAACGAAATAAAGATAAATTATCTAACTAATAATGATCTAAGTAGTGTTAGATATTGACTTTCAAAATATTTTAAGATTGCAATACGTACTTCTAAGTACTTTTTTCTTAATTCAATAGGTATAATTATGAAAAAAACGTTGTTGGTGGTTCAAATAAATAAACACCAGAAAAGGGGAGATATTTACGCAAGTAGCGAAATTTATGAGACATAGGCCGGATTTATATAATACATATGCGCAAAATCCTAATAACACAAAGTATACATACACTGCTGTCATCAGATTGCCTCTCTTGGGGTTGACGTCTGCGAGGGCGGTTCCTTTGGTTCGATTTGTTCCGAGACGCGCTACAACAAAAAATAAATTGATCTTTATCATCAGCTAAGGAATTTCAGTTGGTAAAAGATAAAAGTATATTAATAGTAATTACGTATCACTGTCGCTTCCATAGTTGCTTTCGACTAGATGTGCGGGGAGCGCGGGCAATGGCCGGCCTCCCAAAGAGTTGTCAGCACTGGCCTATAAACATAAGATGAATAAAATATAGTATATTTGAAAACTGCACAATTTATTAATCAAATATTATATTAAAAACTAACACATGACTTTGTCTAAGTTACTTGTTATTGTTATGTTTGTTTTCTTATAATTTATGTAGATCACATTTAAATAAATAAAATATTTGATAAGCTTTTTGTTATTTTATTTTTTCGGATTCATTTGTTAGGAAACTTACCCTGAAATTGTCAATGTCCCTGGAATTTTGTGATTCCATTAGTAACTGTTCAGATCTTGAATCTGGTTCTTCTTGTTCGCTGCAAAACAACCTTTTATATGATTTCAACCTACAATTCAAAATTATTTTTAATTTTAATTATTTAATTTAAATTTTTATTATTATTTAAATTATTTTCGTATATATATGCGGATATTTTATTTCAAGAATCTCATATATTTTTAATACAACCAAACTGTATTAAAAAATAAAGGTTACTTAAACCATTATTAAACATACCTATTGTATGACTGATTGATAACCGAAGTAGCTTGGGACTCAGGATTCGTTTTCTGGGCCTCTTGATCATGCGTAGAGCACAGTATTTTCTGTAAAGAAATGATTTTTATCTACAAATAAAAAAGTGACTTCGATAGATTTATCTTCTTCGTGTTTTGGGAAATTTTCAATAATATATAATATATTTTCAATAAAATTAGATGACTACACGTCATATAAAATGAAGACAGTTTTCGAATTTATAATTTTATTCCTTAATTTTTTTTTTATAACATGTATAACAAACCTCCTTGTTAAGCAGCGCCTCTAGCTCCCTCTGCTTCTCTGCGAGTACTGCCCGTAGCTGCATTTGCCTGCGCTCGGCCGGGCCGGGCGCGCCGCTTCCGCTCGGACGCACTTCCTCGTTCACCTTCTTCTGTTTGCGACTTCCTTCTACAAAACGAAATATATATTAATTATACATACCCTTAGGGAGTGGAAGACGTCGTTGACGCGAAATGGACTCCTCCGCCCAGGAATGGGCAGAGTTAGCAAGGGAAAGTGGAAAGCGAGGCACTCGGCAGCGGGACAGCATGTGAAAAAAAAAATGAGTTTTTTTTTCATCTAATTTAAGGAATGGTTGTCGGTGAACGACTAAGCCAGTTTCATGGTGCTCTTTCTAAGTTTGAAACCACTGTTTGATTAGTATTTTAAAAAGTTCATACTTGGATTTGACTTGATTAGACTTTAAGACAAATAAACTTTCATTGTGTAGAAAATTTATAACAAATGATGCTGTACCTATATAACGCTTAAGCTGTAATATAATAAAAAAAACAAATACCCTTGTTGGAAATCATGTCTTTCATCCGTGCCCGTTCTCCCATTATCTTTTCCGTTTCCATCCTCAATTCCTGCGCCATTTCTTGTAACGAAGCTATGTTGGCTTCGTGATCTGATAACGAAATAATAAAACCTATATTATCTAGAACACCAAATTATCGGACATCACAGCTCATTTGGTATTAGCTCTGCCTTCTATGTGGGTTTAGTGTTTGAATTGTGCAAAGATTGTACTTAATTTCAATGTTTTTTTACATTCATAGTCCAGTACCCCAAGTACGAGTTTGAGCACACACGAATCGTAGAGACGCAATCGCCTAGCGCCACCGTTTTTGTATGGAGATCGAAACAGCGCCCCTAGCAGATTTCTTGAGAAGCTTGGATTTCCATACAAAATTGGTGGCTTGCGATACGAAGGCGATACGTTCATAGGCATGTGCAAAACTCGTACTAGGCCCTCTGTACTGCGGGATTCGATTAGTTAAACAACAAATTTTTAATTATATCTTACTCTGCTGCTGTAATTGTTGCGGATGTTGCTGCGCTTGTTGCTGATTTTGCTGCATCTGTTGCAGTTGCGAGTGCTGCGGCAGCTGTTGCAAGTGTTGCTGCAACTGTTGCGAGTGTTCGTTGGTGAACTTGTGACGTTGCGGCAGAGAATTGCGAACGCGACACACGCTGCCGTCGTTTGACCAACCACCCATACTGCCACCACCGTCCGACTTACTATGAAAAGATACAAAATAAATTTATTTTATTTTTCAAAACAACAACGAAATAACAATCAGAGTTAATAAATAGATGTGCGTATCATCACGAAAGAAGAATGATGCCAGAATTTAAGATTTAACTAAAACACGTGCTGTGATAATAAAAAAAGTAAATACTTACTTGTCATGTATATTAGAATGTGTCGATGACATTTCTCTGAACGTATCATCTCCAGCCGGCAAGTTTTCAGCTTCGTAATTTTCCACTGAACGCATCAGATCTGCAAAGTAGTTTTACTAAACATTGAAAAATAAACAAACACACGTGATTTGGGTTTCCAGAAACCGGCCGTATGATTAAGATCATACTTTTTTGAAACTTTAGTTTACCTTTAGTTTTTTGTAGAGCGGTTTTTATAGCTTTTATTTCCATCAGTTTGAATGGATCTTCATTCTTGATATTGCCGCCTCCTACCGCTTTATTACCTGAAATTAAATATAATTGAAAAACTGTTTGTATTTGAATATTATTTACAGCAAATTTAAAACTCAATGAAGAAATACCAATAGTATTTGTGACATATTTTAGATAGGAGAAAAAAAGCTTGCTATATAAGGTACTATACGTGGTTAATAATACCGAAGTTTATTAACAGCAGGATTTCTCATGTTTGAGCTGTTTGAGAAAACTGGCAAAGTTGTATTTTTGTTTTCATCATCATCATAGGCAGCCCGTACTAGCCCACTGCTGGGTATAAGCCTCCTCCCTCAAACGCCACTCTTTCCTTATTTTTTCCTTTTGCATCCAATCCAGTCCTACCCTGTACGTACGGCAACGTATTACGTGTATTTTTGTAATACGCGCTTTTAATTTTAAGCAATATGTATAGAGTTGATGAAAAAAAGGTTTATAAAGAAAAGGTTACATTTGTGTACTGGTTCTTCATCGGCACTCTCCTCGTTAGAGCTGGAGTACGTATTCCGAGTGCTTCCGATTCCAGACGCCATTTGAAGCTTCTGGAACTCGGACACCTGCAAACCAAATACTTGTTGAGCCACTTTAACCGGTTGAATAGCATTTCGGAAACAGTTAAGACTGATTTCTGATGGGTATGAAACGTCGAATTATCTGTGTGATCATGTTTTCGAAAACAATAAGATTTATTCAATGACTCAGTTTATATCGCGAGCACAGTATAAGACGGTTCCAAATAATTCTTGTGAATTTACTGAATAATGTTTATACAAGTGAGGACAAGGTATTATTATTTATTCTCCTACGAAAGAGAAGATCTTTCACGTTTTTTTTGTCTCAACAATCGTGGAGATTGATCTCGGCCCTGAGTAAAAAGTCCGCTTCCTTTAACTCAGGGTTCGAGGACCAATAGTATTCGGCATTGTTACTTATTTACTCCGTGATAACTTAGCTTACGGATCAGCGCCATCTGTTGTTAGTTGCTCATGCTTAGCCGTAGTTTTGAATATAGCGTCATAGATGGCGCTACATAAATCTTGTAATGTGTCATACCAAGCTCTCCATGTGCTGTTTCTTGAGCTGCAGTTCCCTGAGTTTGGTTTGCAGCAACTGTCCTCGCGCCGCTAGTTCTGCATCATCCTCTCCTTCGCTATTGACTCCGCCCGCCGCCTCCTAACACATTACACTAGCTTTAACAACACGGAACAATATAAGGATTCATCTACTGTTTAGAAAATAAACATAAAATTATACAAAATATTAGTTTCGGGCCGGACGAGAAGACGTTGGAGAGACGATCTCGACTCATACGCGACGGAGTGGTGGATGGACGCAGGAGATCGAGATGAATGGAAGAGTTTGGGGCAGACCTTTGCCCTGCAGGGGGACATAATAGGATAAATAAATAAAAATAGTTTGAGAAAATACCTACCCAAATGATTGGTAAGCGTAAAAGATTTATAAAAAAACGTTGCTCGTAATTATCGTTTTTCGATTTCGAGAGCATGACTTTTTTCACGACTATCGTGGTTTCAGGCCTTCACCGCCATCTCACAAAACCACTCTGTATACTCGTATGTCTAAAGACTCATGAACGTTACAGTAGTTAAAAATTTACCTCGCCACTAGCGATATTCCCCTCTCTTGAAAACCTATCGTCTTGGCTGTGCTGTGAAGAATGTCCGTGGTCATTGTCCAAGCTTTGTGCGGAATGCAACGCTTCGGTGGAGTGGGGGAGAGTTGTGGCCACGCCTATCTGGTTGGCCGCGAACATACGATTGGTGATATTGTAGTTGCTGCTGTGTGATTGGTGGTTCTAAAATTAGAATAGCGAGGTAAGTAAGCAAGAACCGATCAGAACGCGAGGATTCGCCACTGTTTAAAGCCTACAGCTTATAGTGACTCTGCAGACTAGAGTCTATAGTTATTTTAATTGTCAGTTTATTATAACAGTAAAATATCATACCTGCATTTCGGTAAAGTTGTCGTGTGATGTTGATGGTTGAATTTCTTGAGTTTGCCTCTCTCTGTTCATTTCATCCAGTTGCTGTTTGGCTTCCTCCTAAAAAATGAAATATTTCAAACTGAGGAAACAGCTTTATCCTAACATTTGGTACGCTGGCAGCGCCCTTATGCCTTAATCACACGTACCGAGTAAACCGGCGAGACAGTGACGTATTTGAGATACACTGCGCGTCGACATCAGTTTTACTGTTGAACGTTGCAGCGTTAGCGCGCAGTGTATCTTAAATACGTCACTGTCTCGCCGGTTTACTCGGTACGTGTGATCAAGGCATTACCTTAATATTTGATACCTTATACGTTGGAGATGCCTAATCAAAACTAATTTTACAAAAAAGTAAAGGTTTGTGAATTTTTGGGAATGTAGGGGTATTCTCTGAATCTAGTGAACCAATTTTGAACATTCTTTTACTTATAAAACATACGTTATTTGTGAGTTTCCTAGGCATGACATTAACCTGATAGGATAGCCCCTAGTATTTGATAAATAAGCCTGAATTGAAGTGCCCTAAATTGCTATTGCTGTTTTTATTAGCACTAAATAATTTATGTAGCAAACACCCTCACCTGATATTTGATAAGTCTTTTCTGCTGTTGCTTCAACGCGGTCAGTCGCATTTGAGATAGTTCCATTTTGTTTTTAATTTCATTCTGCCACAGCTCATTGTCGCTGTAAGCTGAGCCATTGCTTTGCACCGATACAGGCCGGGTCACATCCTGCTACAAATAAAATTATCTTGATTACTTTACTAATTGTAATGATTAATTAATAAGTAAAAGTATGACTAACTTATGCGCCCGGGAAGTATTTGAATGTGTATTTTATTCAGGTATCGTTTTTGTATCACAATTCAATAATATTTGCTAAGAAAATCACTACAAGACTATCTGTAATCTAGTTCCCATAGCAAGCATTTATTTCTCGTATTTGTTTGATTATGTTGATAGGGTCATTCGAATATAACACAAACAGTGTACGAGATTGAAGATGCACACCGAATTAAAAAGTCTTGGTTTGTATTAACATATGTGGCATAGATTTACTTAAAAATATCGACTAGGTGGTAACAATTGATTGCTCTAACACTCTTAAGTCTGTCGTATTTGAGAAAAGCGCCACCTGGTAGATATTTTTTAGATTATCATCAACATCCTATAATAAACCATGTAAGTAATTAAAATGCACAGCAATGGCACAAGAACAGGAAGTATTATGACAGCTAAAAAAATCACTAAAACAAGGCATTTGCAGTCAAATCTATGTAAATTCCACTCGTTAGGTACATCAAGGAAAATGTTATGTCATGTTATTATTGCTATAACATTTAGATTCAGTGCCACTGAATCTCACCGCGGTTCTTTCGGCTCTGTTCTGATCAGACAGAGAAAGAACATATCGCGAAGGAAAAGATAGGCATGCTATGTTTCAAACCACAAGAAGGTCACAACGCTCACACATCACTATGAGAACCTGATCGTCCGTTCTAAGCGCATCTTTAGCCTTTTTCAACTGCTCTATTTGAGCAACCTTCTCCACGCAAGATAGAATATTCATCCGCAACATTTGATTTAGATGAGCGTCGTCTTTTTCTTGTTTTGTTGTGGATTCGGGGATTTGTTCTGTTTCAATCGCAAGGTCGGCGACCGTTTCGTCTTGTTGTTTTAGCACGCTATGTTGCTTATTGATCTGCTCATTCTCGATGTTAGTAACTTTCTTTAAGTTATTGTTCACGAGACTGGCGTCGTTATTGTTGCTTGGAGTGTCAATGACCTCTGTTATTTGAACCGTTACTGGTGCTGAAGTCTCCATCTCATCGGCGGGTACTTCTATATTATCAGGCTTTCTCTCGGTTAGTATTTGTTCCAAATTGGTTTCGCTCTCTTTCAGTTTCATAACCATTTTGACAAGATCGTCATATTCTTCTTTAGTGTGTTCGATATATGCCTAAATTGAAAAGATAGTGAGAAGCGTTCCCGTGACAAGCAAACTGGTTAGATGTGACAGAGGAAACAAAGAAGTTTAAATTAGTTATAGTATAATAATAATTTTATTATATTACTGGGGACTTTAGAATTTATCCACTATAGAAATACTATAAAAAAAGTCCATCCGTTACTTTCAGATAATGCTTATGAATAATTAAATACATAGTAATATTCTTGTGATCCTCATATTTTATCCTTACTTCGATACCGATATTTCTTGTGAATAAACTATCTATAAAATCAAAGAGGGTTAAATACCTCATCCTCAGAGTTGCGCATAGTATCGACGAGTGAGGATGTAACGCGGATGTATTCGCGGATCTGTCCCAGGCGACGTTCTACCGAAGCGGCGTCAGGACACGCCGCCACTATAGCTTCACCCATCACTCGCGCTGACTCGCGGTGAACCTGGATGGACACCATAGGTTAGATTACACTGGTTGAGATTGCAAATCTATACTGTAAAGAGGTAAAGTTTGTGTTTGTATATTTGTTTAATTGTAAGGGGTAATTTCGGGATCTACTGAACCGATTTTAAAAATTCTTTCACCAATAGAAAGCCACATTATCGCTGAGTATCATAGGTTGTATACAAAACCGAAAAATAAAAAGGCTTTTACGTGGTAGTCCGTTTTGCAAAGTGAATCGGAGAAAAAACGGTCTAATTATACCCAACGAAGTGGGCACGGGTCAGCTAGTGTGTTATAAGGCTAGTTCTATTTTGTCATAGACATGAGCGTCCAGTTTATCAGAGCAAAAGTAATAGAAGTTGGAATTAGGTAGAGTTATTTATGTACTTGCATCGTAATGTTAATATTAATATGGATCTTCAATAGGAATTTTGCAACTTCTTGTATAAAAGTATACTTTTAAGTATACTCCTTTATTTCTTAAATTACGGGATTTCTGCTCATCAAAATTAATCGCGAGGCTTGAGGTTTATCCAGTTTTTTTAATAAGATACAGATATTTATGTACCGGTGGCACAGTGGCGCGCGTCTTGGGAGAGACCTACGTCGTCCAGCAGTAGACTGATATAGGTTGATGATGATGATGATTTATGTACCTATTTACAGTGATTTCATAAATCTTCAGATTACATGTATGCAAAATATTATTATTATTATAACTTACATGGTTGTTCTCATTGAGATTATTGAAGCTTCCTTGTCCGTGCTCGTACATATTGTTCATTAGATTGACAGTTTTGGTGACAGTCCTCGAGTTGGTAGCGGGGATATTATTATTACTCGCGTGGTTCCCTTCAAATGTGTTGCGAGCCGGGTTTAAGTTGCGAGTCAAATTGTTCCTGTTCTGATTTGGTGCCTGAAATCATTTTCTTGGTGTGAACTAATAGTATGTGCATACAAATCTTGCTTTGAATATATGAATAAATCAGTGGTAGGCGTAAATTTTAAAATAGAACTGATTTATCCTAACATCTAGCCGAATAACAAAGGTATCATTTAGATGGAGGATCAAAAACTATCCTACTATAAATTCATACCCAGGGTAGATCACTTTCACCTTAGTAATTCACTTACACTCATCAGAATGTAAGTGAATTTATAAAACTAATTCAACTTTTAAATAATGGTTGGAGGATATTGCCATAAAGTGGTAAATTTATTAATGTTTATTTATAATTTATTGTTGATGATTTTGAAGTGAGAGTATCCCTCAAAATCATCAAAATACGCATATAAAAAGTAATTTTTTTTTTTTTATTTTTTTTTATTCTAGCCTACATAGTCCCACTGCTGGGCAAAGAACTCCCCCAAACACTTCCACTTTAAACCACCCGCCAACACGCAATGGACCAGCGTGGCGGGTTATGGTCCAAACCTCCCAGCCTCTAACCTATTTCGTCCCACTGCTGGGCAAAGGTCTCCTTCAAGTCCTTCCACTCGTCCCTAAATATATAAAAAAATTCAATCTGTGACAGAAGTGACTCACATTAAAAGATTGTGATATATTTCCAGTAGCATTTGGCGTTGTAGGATTCACGATCATTACCGCTGCGGCTGCGTGGTTCGAATGTGGAATTAATCCTGAAATAAAAAATATTTTTAATCAATCAAAAACGTACGTGTGGATGTATGTTTGTTACTCTTTCACACAAAAACTACTTAATGGATTTTAATGAAACTTTTCAATTATGTTTTTTATACATCGATTTACGATAATAAGCCGAAGTGGCGGGCTATTAAAGGATTACGGAATATTTAGTAGGAATATTTTAATGGATATAGAATGCAAACATACCATTCTGCATCTGATGTGCGTAAGGGTGCAATGTATGTCCGGTCATAGAAGCTGCGCCGTCATCCTGGTGGTCCGATATGTTGTCGCGATTCTGCGCATTCAGCGGTAAGATCCTCGGCTGCGGCCTGACTGGCACGAATCTACCGAAACCGCTTTCGAAATTCCCAGAATTGTCTGTATAAAGAAGTATTATTTTTTATATATCCTATCTATTTTATATATCCTACATGACATGACCATCTTGTTAGTAACAATGATTTGATTTTTGATTAATAAATCAAAGAAGGTGAATTTGAGTTTTAAGTTACTGACTAGCAAAAGAACATGAAGCTAACTACATCATTTGGATTTTTTTTCCAATCCGATAGGCTAATGTGAATCAAAGTCGTTATAAGCTCGTATGAGATACTAACGACAAGGCGGTGTATAGATTCACTGAGTAAGACATATAGGTATGCACGTTTTTCGAGAATATTCAACTGTCCTTCAAGATGCACAATTTTCAAGAATGTTCATTGTCACTATAAATCTTACCGATATCTGTTAGTTCATGGTCAGAGTTATTTGTAGTATTATTAGTTGGTTTCCTTGACTGGCTGTAATTAGATCTTGTGTTGTATTCTGACACCGGAACCCAATCTAGGGAGGTCTGAAACAAAAGTTCAATAAACAAACTGAATGGGTATTAATAGAAAATTGAATAAACACTAACCTTTTTCAGACTCAATTTAGAAAAACAACTACCCATAAGGCAGTAACGTAATTAATCTTAATTTGTAACACTTTAAGTATATTTTAGAGTAAAATAATAGAGCTATCTTTATGTATCAGACACGCTGCTAAACAAAGTTGGCAGATGTTCAAAATTTCTCTGAAGCATCCCAAAATAAATTCCTTGCACACATGTTCTGTACAAACTTCATACTGGATGGATAAAATGATTTTTATGTTGTTGAGCATCAGACCACATCAGAAAGAGACTGATATTACAATAAAAGAAGTGAGATAATAAATAATAAATAAATTGTTAATGGATGTTGCCTACAATGCTATCTTGTCATGGACAATCATGAGTTACTTGTGTGTATGTGTTAATACAGTTAGTGACCTCATTGTATTTTATTTCAGTAGTTTCAACTGTTTTTGTGAATTAAATAGTATTTTATGCACATAAAAAGGTTATAAGACTCTTAGTACATAAACATGGTCATGTTTCACAGTAATCATATGTGAATGTGTTTACTGTGAATATTAAAATAGCTAGCTTTAGCTTTGATTAGTGTTTTTTCATTCATTTTTGAATTAAATTATAAATTTAACTAAAATTATAAATTAAATAAGCTATAGTTTTGAAGTTATGACATTTTTGGGAACTTTTGGAGGAGATTATGGATCCTAAAAAGTGTCTTAACTCAAAAACTATAGTCTTCCTAGAAAAAATATTTTCAGGGTAAGACTTCTTGTTATCTCCTCTTCCCTTTCCACCTAGCCACGACTCCCGGCGCAGGTACCGGATATCTATAGCCAACCCGTTTTATGTGAGCAAGAGAGCTATGAGTTCTAAGTCTCAGCCATTTATTACCATGCAAATAATTGTAGCAACTATCAACTTATGCAGCTAATAATCCATAATGTTCTTACCGATACAAGGTTCGTAGTCATATCTCTACGTGTCGGCGTCACGGCTTCTTGAGGGACATTGCAGTTGTTTCTTACTTTAGTCTTGGGTATGGTGCCCGTATGACTTGGATGTCGACCGTTGTTCCCAGGGGCCATAACATTTATTTAATCCACATTAAGTAACGAAATTTATCCATGGATTCTATTAGTTGAGAGCGTAGAATCAATAGAATCCACAATACAGAGTTGTACCTTGTACCGAACTTTCAATTTCAAGCTATTGCACTTTCCGCATTGATGATCATGATTCTCTTCTAAAGCAGAAAACTTAGATGCTTGCAAACTATTTTAAAACCAAATAACTATTCTATCACTATGCAGTAATTCCAATTATTACGATATATCTTTCCAGCGAACAATTTCATTACATTTCGTTTCGTTCTCCGACTTTTATTTTTTGTTCGATTTCGATTTATTTTCCTTTCTTTATCAGTGTTGCTAGCATCGTAAGTGGATTTTCTGTAGTCTCAGTTATTATATATTACCAAAATAATCTTCATAACTAAAAATATTATAAATATGAAAAAGTGTATGTTAATGAAACTTTCCAATCTTATAATTATTTTTTAGTTAGTCTGCTGTATAATATAAGCTTACATAACATAATAACACACATTTTTTTATTTATTTAGTAGGACCTGTGTGAAAAAAATGAGCTATTCAAAATTTTAATTCAGCGCGGAGCACGGGCACCGGGTTAAAAATATTCTACTTCCTAAAATCATTTAGGGGTTTTCCTTTGTTACAAAAGTAATTGTTAGAAACAGTCTGCTTTAAGAATTTAATGGTCTAAGTTACTCAATAGTGACTGTGCATACAACCCCCTGTTCTGTTCTTTATCTTTTGAATAAAGAGGTATTGTAGTAGGAAGTAGAAGGTTTAGAATTATATTCCTAATATTGTTTGTGCAAGATTACCAACTAATTTAATCCACATTTTTGAAACCCCTGATATACACGCATACATCCCAAAGATCCTGAATTTAAGGGAAAATAACGTGTGCTAGAAACACTTTTAATCTTTTGGTTTTTTTTCAATTTTTTTTTTGATAGCTTTGGTTATGGTTAGGTTAGGTCGATTTTCCATATTTTACTTTATTTTTCATCACAGTATGTTGCATCAACATGTCTGTTGTAACTGGGTGTATAATTCATAAAATAAATAAATCGAATTTAAATGGAAAAAATGAACGGATGCTGGCAACATCGTAAGTATGGCAACAAACTAACGCCAAAAGAAAAAAAAAACTGTACCTATTGGACGCGGACGTCCTTGAAATGACTTTGAATTGACATTTCTTTCGGCAATTCGTTTTTTGTACAAGTTGTACGAATTCTCTAGAAAATTATCAAAATCTACAATACAACCATGGGTCGTAAATTTGTAGTCGGTGGCAACTGGAAGATGAATGGAGACCAAAACCAAGCCAAACAAATTATAGAGGCTTTGAAAAATGCTCAACTGGATCCCAGTGTCGAAGTTGTGATTGGTGTCCCGGCTATTCATTTGTTCCTTGCAAAAGAACTCGCCGCTGGCAAACTTGGGATCGCCGCGCAAAATTGTTGGAAAGTAGCAAAAGGAGCCTTCACCGGAGAAATTTCTCCTGCGATGCTCAAGGATGCCGGTATCGAATGGGTAATCCTCGGCCATTCAGAACGTAGAACCATATTCAAGGAAAGTGACGAACTAGTCGCTGAGAAAGTCAGCCACGCGCTTGACGAAGGTTTGAAAGTGATTGCTTGTATTGGAGAAACTCTTGAAGAGAGGGAAGCTGGAAAGACTGAAGAAGTGGTGTTCAGACAGACAAAGGCTTTAGTTACAGCAATCGGAAATCGCTGGAACAACGTCGTCTTGGCTTATGAGCCGGTGTGGGCTATAGGAACTGGAAAGACTGCCTCGCCCCAGCAGGCACAAGATGTCCATGCATCGCTTCGCAACTGGCTGACTACCAATGCTTCCCCTGATGTGGCAGAATCAGTGCGCATCCAATATGGAGGCTCAGTCACTGCTGCCAATGCAAAGGAACTGGCAGCTTGCCCAGACATTGATGGATTTCTTGTTGGTGGAGCTAGTCTGAAGCCTGAGTTTGTTGAAATAGTAAATGCAAATTTGTAGAAAGTTGTTTGTAGGTTTTAAGATTTAAACTTTTTTTTAAGTTTTATTATGAGTGAATCAGAATAATTATTTACCTTCATGTTTATTTATCAAGTACAAAAGAGATTATTTAAACCAAACCTCTTTTATTTGTATCTGTCCAACAATATCCAACAATACTCTACATTAGTCTACTTAATGAGCTAAAAAATAAATCACCCCTCTATAAATACAGGAATATTAAAACTTTTCAAATTGTCCTTGGAATGCCTCATTCTAAGAAATTGGCCAAAAGATTTTGCACTATCTTAACCCAACTGAATTTAACCTTTGATAGGTAGGTACATAATGATAACTAAAGTATCAATGATCTATGTACTTAGATATAATGGTTGATTTATGACAGACTGGAACATTGAAGTAAATGGCTACATCACAGTGCTTTGGCTGCATACTAACAAAAGTATTCAATTATGCAGATATCTATAATTTGTTTAAGATAAATGCGTAAGATTACTTTGTTTCAGAGAGTTATGTATTATAGAACTTTAAGAATTTATATTCCATCAGAATATCAAAATTGAAAATGGAAACATTCTGATATTATGATCTGTGCACTAGTTGTGATGTATGAATTAGGTGATATATTTACATAGCATTACTCAATTGGTTTTAATAACTTGTAAATATCTATTAAATAAAATTAGTAAGTTTTTAAAATCGGCGCCTAGCAGATTAATCATTATGCTTTAGTGGACCACTTTTGTGTTTATGTGCTGGCAGCACTTTTAGTTTAGTTCGTGTTTGCTCGTGGCGCGCGTTCGTCGTGTGTGTTGTCGAGGGTAAAGTTTTTCTCGTAAAATTAACTTTTCCTTTTGGTTGGACTTCGTGTTAAGATTGGTGACCGTATAGAAGAAATATTTGTATTTGTATTAACTTAAACGAACTCTAGTTTTATTTAATTTGACTTTTGAAAGTGCAAAAATGCAAACAGTTTTCTTAGTAAGGTAAGTTTGACTCTACATTATTTATTACATACTACATACCTACCTATGTATGATATTACTCCAACTGCATACCTATGTATGCAATGATTCAGCAAGGCTTCAAAAAGTCCGTATATCCGTATTTCGGCTACAGCAGTAAGTACTTCAAACAGTCATAAGAAATTCAAAATTTGAACTATACCTGCCTATACTAATGCCATGATCACACGTACCGAGTAAACCGGCGAGACAGTGACGTATTTAATATACACTGCGCGCTAACGCTGCAACGTTCAACAGTTGAACTGATGTCGACGCGCAGTGTATCTCAAATACGTCACTGTCTCGCCGGTTTACTCCGTACGTGTGATCAAGGCATTACGCACACAGTCAGCCAGCCAGTAGGCACAGTAGGGCGAAGGAAGAGTCAAACACGGCCCAGCCGGTTTTACCGGTTGTATTGTTTTGGTGCGGAAGAAAGACTAAAATTACGCAGATCTATCTAAACTACCTAGGATCTCCCTCTAAGATTTGTTGTCACTTGTCTAATACCTCGAGGAAAGTACCTGCCTACTAGTTGTCAACCCATTTGTGTTGTAGTAGGTATGTGTACAGTCAACATCAGCAGTTAAATAAAGTACCTCACCTTAATTTAGGAACTTTCGGAATCTCTAGGTTGTGTTTACCCTATACTAATGGTTCACAGTATTGACACCTGCAAATTCGAAACAAACAAATACCTACACGCTATTAGGTAAGGTCAGTGTGGGTAAGTCCGTCTAGGCCCTAAGTCCGTCTAGTGGCAATAACTTCCGTTTTTGAATAGCTAGAGCCATATAACTCGGTTGGTAAAACAGTATCATTGAGTTTGTTCGAACTAGTGATAATAGATGTCGCTAACATCTTAATGTTGGAAAAAATTTGACAACCAATTTTTTCCGCGAATTTAACTTGAAGTTGAAGTTTGACGTCTCGTCGAAAAATGAAAAAAAAGGCGTGAAATCTAAGGAGTTTTCTGAGTATCTGTGATAACGTAGGCCATTTACAGATTCGGGAATGTATATCTGTTGTCCGATTCAAAAATAACGCATTAGTTTCGTAATTATAACAAATAGAAAAATCCAAGATTCGAATTTTATAGTTGGGAAGTCCGTCTACTATACATAAGGCAAGTCCGTCATATGCCGGACTTACCTTAATTTCAGATATTGTCAACCTTTTTAGTAGTTCAAATTTTATAAATATTTTATAGATACTGTTTATTCAACTCGTAAGTATTATTCGCCTGTCTACGAAAGTGAACTCTTTTCAGGATTAAGCTTGCCTCTGTAAATCTAATCTATTTAAGTTTATTTTTCTGTATTTACTTTTTGTATAATAAATAAATAAGTGAAAGATGCGCTGGTATGTTTGCAAGAGGACTAGCATCACCTATAAGTATTCTTTAAAAGTTTATAAATTTTGAATATATTTTGAAAGCATGGAACTATCCAACCTTTTTTTTAGTTTCTGTTTTTTTATAACTGACTCATGTAGCATGCATGGCACATCATGTCAGACTTTGTGAACATTTATCGTTTTAACAAAGATCTGATTTAGAAAATTATCCCATACTCATTTATTTCGTACTGGCAGAAAGTGTTATAAATGTAGCTACAGATCTGGCAATAGTTTGCCACACCATTTCAAAATTCATACATTACATTATTAACGATTACTTGTTTACAAATAAAGATTCTTGTGTATTGAGTTGTATGTTATTGACAAAAAAAATCGTAAGTGGGTACTTTGTGAAAATGTTTACAACCACTGAAAGTACATCATCAGCAAAGATATGCCGGACTTGCCCTTGATTTTAATAATTTTATTTTTCTTTAAAAGTATACCTTATAGTCACACGTTTAAAACACGTATTTCAACGGCAGCTTTTCATCATTTATCGATAAGGTTTTCATACATATTGGCTCACTAGTTACGATTTTATTGCTACTAGACGGACTTGCCTCAAACTGCTTGGGAAGTCCGTCTAAATGCCTACTTTACAAAAAAATGCTATAAATCTGAAGACAATTACAATTAACCCTACTTTTAGATAGATATAGAAAGAAAAATGTAATACCAATATTTTCCGACTACTTAAAGTAACTAATAAATTTTATTTCGATTTTTAAAGTTAAATTGAAATTCAATTTAAGAAAACTATGCCGGACTTGCCCACACTGACCTTACCTTAGTAAATTATATTTTAGTGATCTACTTACATAGGTAAAATAAAACCACTAAATAGGTAAGTCAGTGGCCGGCACTTGGACGTAGTAATATGTACTATGAATTATTCTGTGACTCTGGTAGAGTATGCATATAATAAAGGTACTTAGGTAAGTAGACGGTGATAAGCCTGATGGTGGGTGGGTTGGGTGTAGTATAGGTTAGAAACAGGTACTGTACCTACTCGTTCCTACCCTAAAGTATATACACCACCCACCTTGCCTGCGAAGCGTCGACATATTTCAGGGCGTGCCAGCCGACCCAGATACAAGGCTCTATAACATTTATAGGACAATTATAATTCGTTATTATAAGTACTATCAATAATCCAACTTTTCTTCTATCAGTCCTCAAAGCCGTCCAGTTTCTTAAGAAAACACTGTAACAAACCTTTTAAAGTCGAGCGCTTCATTGTTCAATGGTGGTCATACTAATAGCCTGAAATGTTTGACCATTGGTAGTAAAAGCGCATTCAATGACATATTCCAAGCCTGGCGCTGCGTGTGAAATGCAGAACTGCAAAATGTCAATGCTTAAAATAACGATAAACATGATGTCATTGATGACGTCATTTCGGAGCCATGAAGAACCCAACCGGTTCCAACGCCTGCTGGCCTCCAATTTATGTTAATACTGCCCATGACCACTCCTGTTATGTTCCTTTTCTATATGTCGTTTGCACAGCACTTTAGTTCAGTGGAACATTTCTGTCATTTTAGTTCTAAATTGGAAACGCTTGGAATGTTTAATCCGGACCATGTTTGAAAATGGTTTTGCGACGACTTGTTTAAACGTCATCTTCAAATACTCAATTAAACTTAGAGATGTGTTGTGTAGTCTGTGTTTGAAAACTAACCCGGCATTCGGTAACCAAAACGATAGCAAATAATGAATGCCCACTGCACAAGCCCAGTTTTGCTCTAGCCGCGAAACTCTATAAAATACTCGGCGAAATCCGCGGTATTTCTCGCACATTATATAAATGGACAATTCAAGGACATTTTTATTTCATACGCATAATTAGAGTAATGAAATTAACTGCTACAAAAAAAAAATGTTTATACAAGGTGAACATAATTTTCCTGTAAATGAGTAGTTAGTTGTGTTTGTGTATGTACCTACCTCAAAGACCCAGGCCGTAGTTTCTTGCAAGTTCTTCTAGGCTCTGATCGCGACAAACTCACATCTAAAACCACCAAATATTTAGGTAAGACGATTTAAAGTCATCCTAGTGATTTTATTGCACAAACTTTGAGTTTGAGTTGTAAGAAAGCAAAAGTCTTTCAATCTTTCAAGATTTGTACCTTTATTTATCTCCACTGTATGTATACCACACACATTCATAAATGCATTACACGACGTCGACCCAGTTTTCTCATGCATGACGATTGACGATGTTGGCGAGGCGACGAAGATAGCGTCGGTTAGAGTTAGTCCTTTCTTTTCTTAGCCTATCGATACATTTATCATTGCAAGTCTATAATTGCGTGTCATGCTCTTTAAAATATTCTCTACATTGCTCTATATACTTACTTATGGAGATATTGTGATTTAAACTTGGCACACAATGTAGAACAAACGTGATTAGAATTACTTAGACTACCCCATACCAAGCACGATACACATGAATGGGTCATTGATAGTTTTAATTGTTCCTATTCATTGATTTGTTTCATTCGTCTTCCAGTCTGGATGTTGATCAACATTTAAATTAATTATAATGAAATCATTTACTGACTTAAAATCGTACTATTTTAAAATTCGTATTGAAAAAGTCTAGGTGTGGTGTAGTGCGTATTACGGCCTATTATTATACGGAGAGTGGTGAAGTAAATTCTAAAATGACAGTTTACGTCATCCTTCATTGGGTTCACGAGGTGATGCCTACTATTTGAGTCAAGAGTCTGTCGCTTGCTATCATAACTTTATTTCTTACTACAATTGTCTGGTTGCTCTACCGTAGCGAGCGACTACCGATTATACCGGTTATAGCGGTGACGGCATCGCGCTCTCCCGATCGCGATACGCGACACGAATCCAATTTTAAAATGATCAAATAGATACTTTTTACAGCATACTTGTACTTAAGACCTTTATATTTTTATACCGATTCTGCGAAACTTTTGGCATTAGTGCGTTTTTGTCGAGCGTTTTACCGGTGCCGTGCCGTGCCCTAGTGACGGTTATCGACGAACTTTTGTCACGCGAACTACCATACAGTGTAGCGAAGCAAAGATATACCCCCGAAATGACTAAACTCGAGGTATATTAGATAATTTATTTATAGGATTATTGATGGTTATTATTTTGACCATTTTTATTTATCTTTACTATTACGGCTCACTTATTAGAAAAGGTTGTTGAAAAAGGATATCCATGTTTTCACAAAAAAAAACTAACATTTACTATTGATGTTGACTGTATACCTACGATCTATGTAGCTAGTAGCAGCGGCTTCCCAAATAGCTTGCTTTCGGAATATTTAGGTACCTCACCACCTGTCTAGTTATCTACCAGTCCCAAGCATTTCTTTCGTTCTTAATGTTTTGATAGGGAATTCTATTTTAAGGTTATTGTTACAAAACTCAACCAATTATTTCCCCTAATCGAAATGAAACACGCAACTATTATTATTGGCGGGGTGCCCGCACCGTCCGGTCCCGTTCCTATACAGAGGGCTTAATCTGAGTGTGCATTTTAAAACTCCCTACTCTCGAGCCGACAGTCGTCTCTCGGATGTCCATACATTTTTGTATGGCTATCCGAGAGACGACTGTCGGCTCGAGAGTAGGGAGTTTTTATATGGACATCCGAGAGACGACTGTCGGCTCGAGAGTAGGGAGTTTTAAAATGCACACTCAGACTAATCCCCTGTAAGAAAGATTAGGGCGAGGTGGTAATAATTCCCTTTTTAAAGTGCACCATTTTACATGTAGTAAACATTGGCACCTATGCAAATTTAATCTTATGTCTGATGTTTTGTTTAGAATATAATCAAATACAATAAATAAATCATTATTATGTAGATAGCAATTTGTATGTTTTCCCCTATTGGCCTTTCTAATATCAATGATGTTTTATTTTTAATTAATTTTACTAACTTAGATAAATATAGATATAAGTTAATGAACTACTTATTATTGTTTTATGAATAAAACTAACAAAAAACAAATGACTGACGGAGTCATCTCTGAGTTCACTTATTTTGTTTTGACCAATTTCTAATCTGCAATCGAGAGGATCGAATTCACAAAATGCTCATCTACATATTCTAGTAGGTTTATGTGACCGATGTGGGGACGCTAAGACAGACATATCAAGAATAGAGTCTAGCTTCTAGATAGTTGACTGTACAATCTGTGATCGTGTCAATTATTTTGAGTAGGCCGATGTCGAGCCGATGTCCGTAGGCGCGTAAATAAACGACCATGGCCTCAATTTATTTGTTAAAACGCTAGAGCGTGAAGACATGACGTGATCATTATTTACTAACAGTTCTTGGTTATTGCTGTCGCACATTGAAACAAGCCGGATTATGTCTGTATTTGATTTCTTATTTATTGAAGATAAATCTAGTGCTTTCTATTACAAACAACCGAAAACGCATTATGCACTTACTAATATAAATTCTGCAACATTTTACCCAGTAATGTATTCATGAATACTAAACTAGCAATGTTCTGGCCACTCTACTTTGCCAATCAAAAGTTAGGCTAGCGCTACAGCAAAAGCCGACAACTGTTATTTCCATTGTGGCTTGACAATTGACAACAGAGAGAAAATACATTATCTTTTGCAGGTAAAAAATGACCAGCATCGCGTGATTGAACAAGAAAAACTTCGATGCCAAGATGAAGGAAATCGTAAACAGAAATCTGATTACGCTGAAATGCGTACTCTTTTGCTTCCTCTCTGGTAAGTTTCATAAAAAGCTTTTTATCTGTACTACTTTACCTGACCTGTATTGATTCTATGAAGTTTGAAGGGGTTCTGTAGGGTGGCTTTAATTTGATGCTTTAGAACAGCTACATAAACTGAATCCTATCAAGCTTCTTTCTATCTATAACATTGTAGACCATGCAGCTTATAGGCCCATATGGTTGGGAGTTGTGCAAGTTTCCTTCTAAGGACTGTCACTCGGCTGTGCCACAGAATAGCAGACTGTGCGGGATCGTTCACCTCGTCACACACAGTTGTTATACCAGCAACGTCTTACTGCAATGCGACTTCGATAGGCATTTATCAGTGCTGTAGCGACCTACATGTATTGTTCGTTAATAATGCCGCTATCTTACTTGTTACTTCAGTTCAGGTCAAATGCAACACGTTATGCTATGTTCAGACGCGCGGCGTGCAGCCCGGCGGGCTGCACGGCGGGCTGCGCGGCGTGCAGCCCGTCCCGGGCCGGCGAAAATTCAAGCTGTTCACATGCGCGTTGTCGTGCCAGTCAATGCCAGCATGTCGAGCAGCGATGATCTCGGTGTTATATTCCAGGAACGTCAAAATTCTCTCGTTTGACCATTCGTGTGCGATTCAAATTCTTTATTAACTGATAAAATAACATTACAGACTATTCTAATGCATTATTCTATTTAAATCTAATATTTTACAAATAATATAATATAGTTTCCGATTGGTACTGATTTGGATCAGTTGAACTATCTATAGATCGTTTGCAACGGTCTGTAGATAGCCCAACTGTTTCTTATGTATTTTATATGACTATGTACATTTTGTAAATACTCGTATAGTCGTAAGTTTGTTTGTGAATATAATTCTAATTATTGTATTAAGTAGGTACCTATTTACAGACATAAAAATAACAAGTAATAATAATTAAATCAACTGGTCAAGCGATGGTCCGCCTGCAACGCGGAAGGTTGCGGGTTCGATTCCTGCCTTGGGATAAATGTTTGTATGTTCTGCAAATATTTATTCCGGGTGTTCTGGGTATTATATGTAGGTATACTTAATAAAAGATATCTATCTATGTAATGTATTGTATTAAGTATGTCAGTCTTCTAGTACCCCACAAGCTCTGCTTAGCTCGGGCTAGATGATGTTGTGTAGATTGTCCAGCATTATTTATTTATTTATTCCATGCTGCAACATTCGATCGTAGCGACTTTTTTTGGCACGTCCACTCGTCACGAAAGCGCGAGAGAGACTGACTGCCCGCGCGCGTGTGAACGGTCGGCGGGCGCCCGGACATTCATCCTTTGAACTTTGCCAAAAAACCGACACTCGCCGGGTTCGCGGCATGCACGGGCACGGGCGCGTTTACGGGCTCGGGCGTACCGTTCACATGCGCGTGAATGTGAACGTGCCCGTTGAACGTCGAGTTGAACGCGCGCATGTGAACGGCCCATTACACGAATGAAGTGTATCGCTCCAAAGCAATGTGAATTGAATAAGAAGCACTTATTACCGCTTAACCCAGAACCGGTTGGACAGTTATAGAAAAAATATTCATACTTTTCCCATTACCTATATGTAGTATCTAATCAATTTACCAATATGGGGACAATTGAAGCAAACTTTAACGAAACAGATTCCAAAAGTCTGGATTGGCCTACCATATCTATATAAATTCATGACGAAGTTAGATATTACTCTAGCATTTTAACAAAAAAAAAATACACATGATATGCAGATGGGGTGTACCATCTATGAACTTAGATACCTTTTAAATCGGCTTAGTAGCGGGCTAGAAGTTCCAGCCTAGTGTCTGATTATAAACTTGTTCCAAAGGTTTGGGCTGCATATACCCGTTTCTACCACTACACCTTTTAAATCGGCTTAGTAGCGGGCTAGAAGTTCCAGCCTAGTGTCTGATTTTAAACTTGTTCCAAAGGTGTGGGCTGCATATACCCGTTTCTACCACTACACATGCTGTCAGTGGGTATAGATAAGGGTGAAGCTCGTCTTATATCCGCCATCGCACCATGCATCGCGCTCCTTGGACCCGCTGTGCTGGGACCGCTTATTGACAGGTAAAACTTCATTCAAAAAACATCATGGTTTGGTAGGTATAGTAATTGTTAATTTTAGCTGAAACTTAATCACGCATGTGATATGCCACATGCGTGATTAAGTTTCAAACTTTGCAAAATTATATTTTCATCGCGATCTCGATAATTTTGCCACCGAAATTTGGACAAACTCCCGAAACTTTTAGACTTGGGTCTCAAAGCGAATAGTCGTGGAAATTTGACGTATTTTAAAAGTTGGATTTAATGTATATTATAATTCTTTAGAAAGGTCTATGCTCTCTCTATCTAAAACCATTTGAGATGCTCAAAAAGTATTCCGCACTTTGCCTTGAGTCTTGACCTATCCACGAACTTGGATGTCTTCCGAAACTTTTAGACTTGGGGTCTCAAAGCGAACAGTCGTGGAAAGTTGACGTATTTTAAAAGTTGGATTTCATGTATATTGTAATTCTTTAGAAAGGTCTATGCTCTATCTATCTAAAATTTGAGATGCTCAAAAAGTATTCCGCACTTTGCCTTGAGTCTTGACCTATTCACGAAATTAGATATCAACGCGAAACGGAACACAAGAAATCTGTGCATAAGCTTAGTTTCTACCCTTATTTCAACCACATTTTGTATAGATTATCCGTGGGGCGAGGCTCCACGGGCGGGAATGCTGCTCCGAGCGGCTCTGGACGTCTCCTCCGCATTGTGACTGCAACCTGCCTTATCCTCAGCGCAGTATTCTACTCTCTTCTGCTCACAGTGCCGTATACGGAACGACATGAGGTAATGTGGTGAATCATAGAAAACAATACATTCTCAAATATTTTTAACAAACTTATAAAAAGAAGGAGTTTCTCAATTCGACTTAAGATGTGTCTCTTTTGTTTGTATATATGTAGGTACTATACTACGCGATTATTTCGCTTTGAATTAATTTTGACGATTATTTTTTGCCAAGAAATGGATGTCATTTTTTGAGATAGGTACCCTTGAAACTTTGTATTCAACAACATGTGGATGACGATTGAAGTCTCTTTCTTGGTTTCTTGAAAAAAATATATGATTATGTTCCTATAGTCTAGTCCTTCCATCAGAAAAGGTTGCATGGTAGAGATCGCTATAAGCAGTATTACGACCCATGATAATCAAATGATTAAATCTAACAATCAATTAAGTTATCTACATATTTATCTGTGTAATGTGAGAACGACTGATGTCATCGTTTATCCGTCGTTATGCTATATTCAGCGGCGGACGAAAAATGTGTTTATGATGGCATGTATTTGTGATGAAGCTAAATCTACACTACATCGTATTTAATTATCGTAATCTTTATTCATAGTTACAAAATCTTTACAGTATGTAAAGTTTCAGGAATGATAGAGCCCTCATCTAGATTTTATTTATTAGACTAAAATAACATTGGATAAATAGAATAATTTTGTTTTTTACATACATATATATGTATGTATACATTTTTAGCAAAGGAGAATGGGCAATAATCTAAGGGGCGTGGGCCACGGGTCACGACTAAAAAAATATCCCACAGGGTTGCCACATATTACATTTTAAAATGATTTTAGGTAGGTGCCTAAAATTATTTATTTTGATGGAAAATCCCATAGAAATTGTGGCAACTCCGATGTACATTTTTTTGTAGTGGCCTGAAATGCCCATTCTCCTTTGCAAAGCTGCTATTTCCACAGGTACTTAACTAATCGTAAAGTAAAACTATTATGGTCTTTCGTAGAGTAAAAATGGTATTAGAATAATATATTACAGTAAGTATACCTAAGTAATGAATACAATGTGTGAAACTATTTTCATTAATATAAGAAGGTACTTAATACATTTTCCTATCTTAAACCAATCACAAATATTGAACTGCCTCTATGTAAACAGAATATGCCCACAACGAAACTGGAACTTACACTCAATTTGATTATTTCCCTTGAACTTTAGTAAATTGTTTGGTTACAGGCCCGGCGGCCTCAAGTTCTGTTTATGTGCGACCAAGACAGCGCTTATGTTATGCAAGAAGTCTGCAAAGAAGATATGCGATGCAACCGATGGACTGGCGAAAAGGTAACGTATATTACATATTATATTTAAGCTAAATAAATATCTTGTTTATCACTAAAATAAATTTATTCACAAACAAACTTACGACTGTTACAGTATTTACAAAATGTACACAGGAATATATAAAATACACAAGAAACAGTTGAACTATCTACAGACCGTTGCAAACGATCTATAGATAGTTCAACTGATCCAAATCAGTACCAATCGTAAGAAAATATCACTAAAATAGTTATAAAAGAAAGTCGCGTCCCGCTCTCTGTCTGTTCCTGTATTCTTAGATCTTTAAAACTACGCAACGGATTTTGATGCAGTTTTTTTAATAGATAGAGTGAGAAAATCTTTGATTAAGTATTATAATAAATTCTCAGCTAAAAGAGAATAAGCTTGAGACTTTATATCATGCAAATAGCCAGCCGGTTCTATAAAATCTTAATTGAAACAATGAATTTTAAAACTGCAAGTTCCTTTCCCATTTAACTACTTAATCAACTCAATTTATGTACAATTGGAAGCGTCGAGCGAGAGCTTTTACTTACTTAAGATTTTTATTTAAGACATTTTCAGTATACACACAACCACACAGAGTCTAATTTTGAATGCCCTATATAACTGTTAAGATGTAGTTTGTGCAAAAAGGATAGCACTAACATCATCATCATCATCAACCTATATCAGTCCACTGCTGGACGTAGGTCTCTCCCAAGACGCGCCACTGAGCCCGGTCTTCGGCTCTTCTCATCCAGTGTTTGCCAGCTACACACCGTAGATCGTCGCTCCATCTCGCCGGAGGGCGTCCTACACTACGCTTTCCTAAACGCGGTCTCCACTCCAGTATCCGTTTGCTCCAACAAATCCGTTAGCACTAACAAGTTACATGAATTCTTTTAAAATATAAAAGTGAATGAACTCATCAAGTCTCAGCTTGTTAGTTGTGCCTCGCAATCGTACTGTTAATTAATAATATCACGTGACTATGGGCGGCTTTAAATATAAATTCACAATAGCAGAGTAAATGCTGCAGACTCAAAAACTTAAGGTAGTTTTTGTTAGAATGTTTTTGGATCATATAAAAAAACGGTAGGAACCAGGCCGTAAGTTTCTTGCCCGTTCTTCTAGGCTCTGGTCGCGTGGAACTGGCACCTAGAATCACCTAGTATGTAAGACGATTCTAAATGATCCTTGTGATTTTATTGAATAAAGAAATATTTGATTTGATTGATTTGATTTTGAAAAATAATTCTAGAATTATGTACTGTACCTACTGTTGCTATGGTACCTTTAAGTTTAGGAACTATTTTTTGGTGTAGAAGCGTCTTTGCTAGTGGTAGCTTTGTAAGAGAGAGGACGTTCTTACTCTGTGAG
Organism: Ecliptopera silaceata; assembly: GCA_932527185.1. NCBI lineage: Eukaryota > Metazoa > Arthropoda > Insecta > Lepidoptera > Geometridae > Ecliptopera > Ecliptopera silaceata. Next base: position 10,051,969 of record OW052199.1, read on the forward strand.
ACAGTGTATTCTCTCTATCTAATTCTTAAAAGACCTACTCTGTAAAGTAACGTATTTTAGATGTTTATACGCAGAGGCTTAACATCAAGAGGTCCATTTTGCTCCTGGGTAAAAAAAACAGTATCTAACATTTAACTTATAATAGTCTTTCAAAGTGGAACGTATGTAACTTTGCGTACAATGTAGTAAATTTTTTTTTTTGAAACTATCACGGTTTTGAACATAGTTTTCATTATAAACGGGATATATGTATACCATGATTTGTGAGTCTGATTATTTCCCGATATTTCGCCACAGTTGCATGCGCCATGATCACGGGTCGAATAATCAGACTCACAAATCATGGTAAATATCCCTATCCCGTTTATAATGAAAACTAATTTTTTTTTGTCCATCAGTTGTCTGTCGCTTATAGAGATTAGACTGCCCATTTTACCACATATTTTTTACACTGTATGTTTCTATAAACAACTAAAATAAATTGTCAAGTCAGACATTGTTAGCCAGCTTGAGTTTTTGAAAAGTGCTACACATACAGAGACAGGTGTTTCAATCATAATCGAAAGCGGCCAGCGAGCCGTGCAATGAAAGCGCGTTGGTTTATATAGATATCAACACATGTATGGGGGAGCATTGTAAAGCCACCTGCATTCACTGTTTTATTGAGTTAACTTGCACCAAACACGTTGCACAAACCTGGGTACAATGATTTGGGGTCAGGTTGTAAAAACCGCGGCAAATTTCAACAGCTAATATTTGCTAAAACCAGTTGACAGTTGACAAACGAACTGATGACGATTGAAATCTCTTTTAAGAGGTTACATTTTAGGGTTCCGTACCGAAAGGGTAAAACGAGACCCTATTATTAAACTCATGAACCCTGATGGTTTGAGAGTTGACACGTTCACAGTTGTTGTGTTCCAGTTGCTCCGATTACAACAATTACTAAACAACATTTTTAAATAAATATTTAAGAGGAATCTCATACAAAAACACTCTCATACAAGATTCTGAGTTGACCATGGCCGGTTATTTACTTGTCAATTGACCACAAACGATATAACTTCAGAAAACTAGTAAAATTCCACACAGTAAGTAAGTAGGTACCTACTAGACCAGCCACACCCATACAACCTGAAACGTTTGTCAAGGAACCTATTTACTGCTAACAACAACCAGTCGATCAATAAACCCGCATCTACCTAATGGTATGACTGACCTGACCCGTACCACTTTGCTGATAGCCCACACTTCCTTTATTTTCGCCGTTATGAAACACTTCTCGACAAATTGGCAATTGTCCTGGTGCTTTGCTTATCCAGCAGCCCACATAAAAATCTGAGTGGGTGATAAAAACTGTACCGCGAACAAATAGATGGACTTGGATTGAAGGATGGATGTTCTTGGATTCTTCCTTGAAGGCTAGCCCCCTTCAAGGAAGACGAAGAAGTCTTGATCTACCCAGCCATCAAGCCAGTTTAAAAGAAAAGCTTTACGGTCTATCTTATAAAAAGTTAGCGTTGACTTTATGTCATCATTACGTATGGTAATCAATTCTTCAAGCCTGCGCTAACTTTTTATAAGATAGACCGTAGCTTTTCTTTTAAACAGGCTTGATGGCTGGGTAGATCAAGACATTTTTGCAAAATGAAAAGGGCTTAGCTTCATCAGGAAACAGGAAAACAGGGGGGCCTAAACCCCTATGCGGAAAAATAAATCACGAGATGTCTCTTGAGGGGCTTTTAGGGTTTCTTTGATTGCACCCTTGGGTTACGCTAAACAAGCAACAACACTTAGTTGCTGTACCTATTAATATCAACTCACAGTAATGCCATGTCTGTATTGTGAACGATTGTACGCCATACAAATAAATAAAAAAATACTAAACTTATATTTTTGACGTGACAACGTCTTATAATTCGATAGAGCCGGCTGCACGCACGAAAAAACATGACTCATGAAGCGTTCCGGCGTTCTGAGGCGTTCCTAAAATTTTCTTTTGAAAAATGCTACCATTCCATCAGTATTTTCTTAACACGTTGTCACGTTCAACTATCGTCAGTAAACCGACTTTACAGACAACCATTTTTTTTTTCAGACTGGAGTGTTAGCAGTAGGCGCTTGTGAATACGGCTGCTACAATGAAAGCCTGAACTGGGTGAGGCAGCCTTTCACCACAACATCAACTACAACCACACTCAGTCCGATGTATAACAGCGTCGCTAATGCTACCACAGTAAGTATACATAGCATACGTAGGTTTTTAAAAAAGCTTGTGTTAGTTTTTCTACCTATATTAGAATAAACTTGTTGATTTTTTTTCCTGGTATTTTTTTTTCCGCTTTACAGTATAATGATTAATAGTAAATAATAAATGATTTGTTGTTAAATCTGACAGGATGAAATATACCTAAAGTAGCTTATGTTTCTATTTTCATATTTTTGGAGGGCATTGACATGTCATGTGCTTAAAATTCCGAGGTCGAGTAATCCTATTTTGTGTATCAAGTTTTGGGTATTAATATTGTACCAGGAAACACAGTAATATTAACCACAATTTAATATTATTAACTTCGTGTTACTTTAGTATTTTGTATAATATTTTTATGACTTACTTTCTTAATTACGTACTTAATTTAGTTTAATTGTAATTCTTTGTAAGAAGGATCATATAAAAAAACGGTAGGAACCAGGCCGTAAGTTTCTTGCCCGTTCTTCTAGGCTCTGGTCGCGTGGAACTGGCACCTAGAATCACCTAGTATGTAAGACGATTCTAAATGATCCTTGTGATTTTACTGAATAAAGTAATTTTTGACTTTGACTTAATTAAAACTTTAAAGCGTTCAAGCTGATAGTACCCTTCTAAGTTATACCTGATAAGAAGATTCGAATAAATTTCGCATTGAATATAAATACACTAAGGTCATTAACTTAGCAAACATTAAGCTGAGAAACTTTCGACAATATTTATGAGATGAAAAACTGGTTTATAAGATATTCAATAGAAATTCATAAAATAGACACTTCCGCTTGGCTATTAAGTTTCGCGGCAAATTAAGCATGCTATTACAGGTATTTAGTTTAGTATTACAGGTAGGTGACGACCGATGCGCGATGTGGCGCGGCGGGCGAAGATCCGCCTGCGACGCGGAGGTTGCGGGTTCGGTTCCCGCCTTAGGATAAATGTTTGTACGATCTGCAAATATTTATTCCAGGTGTTCTGGGTATTTTATATGTACATATAATAAAAAAATATATCTATGTAATGTATTGTATTAAGTAGGTCTTTTAGTATCCATAACACAAGCTCTGCTTAGCTTGGGGCTAGACGATCGAAAGTATCGAAACGGTGCCGTTTTAGAGTTGACGCCGACAGCCGAACGTAGCAGCTTCACCGCGCAGTGTCTTGAATGCTACCGTTAAGATACGTTTACGATTTCACATTTACTTGCACACTTTTCCTTACTTCCCCAGACGCAAAAACCGAATAGAACAGAGGAAGAGGAATCGCACCGCGGTATGGATTTCGAAGTGAATCCGCCCCACATCTGCTACAAAGGACAATGCCTAGTGTACATGCAGCATATGGACAGAATGCGTTTGCCGTTGACTTTGATCGCGCCGGAGCCGATTGATGATAATTCCACTGAAGACTCCAATTGGTGCACTTATCGAACTAGTAAGTTGAACTACTATTACTTACAATAATATATGTAATAATAATAATAATAATAGTTAGATACGTTTACACCCCCTCAACTCTGTAAGGTACCTCAATTTTCTAGTAACTGCACTCTTGAAGTCCAAAATACAAGCTTAATTAAAGCTTAGTTTGGCCTTCGCTGACAAACCATTTAGAAAAAAAAATAAAGCCTGTACTATTATGGAAAGAAAAGTTGATGAAGTTTTTATATTTTTTGGAAATAAGTACCTACTTATACCTAATAGGTTTAGTTGTATTTTTTTATACATTCTCCTCAAAACTTGTATTTCCCGCGGAACCTATCAATACGCTACAAACATTACATAATATCTGCTCTTCCTAAAACTTTTCTTATATATCGAAAGTCATCACTTTTGATAATTTTTATTCCTATTCTTGTCTTATTGGCGCTGACTGTACTTAGGTATTAGGTACTTTACGCGATTTATTAATGTTATTATTAATATTATTTTTTATAAATAAAGCTCGACCACGTGCTAAATCATCTATCGAACCGGATGACTGCATCATCATGATTCACTAAGTTAGTCACTGTGCCATACTTGCACCCACCTAACACATTTTACCTACTAAGTACATTGTCTTATAATGACATCAAAACATAAGCATTAAGTTGCGTTTGTTCTATATATCTCTACTGAAACTGAAAGCTTTCACATAGAGCATAAGTGGATTCAGGGGGACGCTATTTTAGTAGAACGTTATGTGGTAACATTATGTCTCTGTATCTCTCTCTCATATAAAGCAAGCAAGTTATTAAATTAAGAACTTCGTTGCATCCGGTGACACCTTTGACTTTGACATCGGGCGAAGGTCCGCCTGCGAAGCAGAAGGTTGCGGGTTCGATTTCTGCCTGGGGATAAATGTTTGTACGATCTGCTATATATTCCGGGTGTTCTGGGTATTATATGTATGTATAATAAAAAATATCTATCTATGTAATGTATTGTATTAAGTATGTCAGTCTTCTAGTACCCATAACACAAGCTCTGCTTAGCTTGGGGCTAGATGATGTTGTGTGGATTGTCCAGCATTATTTATTTCAATATTTTTTTGTAATATTAATATAATAAGATAATAAAAGGTTGTATTAACTCCAGGTGGTAGATCCCAATGCCTAGTGCCACCGGAGCGTCTCGATGAGATACAGAAACACGAGAGCGAGTGCAAGCCGGCTGTGAGGTGCCAAGTCCTGGACCCGTACGACGAGCCCGACGGAGTGCTGGCCAATGCGGAGTGCAAACTCGTGCTAGGCGACCCTTCTTACACCTTCTGGAGTTATCTGGTGATCAGGTAAGAAACTGAAAACTGAAAGTCTAGTGTTGCATGACTTTACCCGTCCATAATCAGAGTTTTCAATAATAGAGTCATTGCTCCGAATAACGTTTTAATACTGTGAGAGCTTTTCTTTGCGATCCACTTTTAATTATTAATTTTGTTTAAGTTAAGGAATATTTTTATTATGTACCAAGCAATAATATTCCAGCGGGGTCATGTTCGGCATAATTTTTTTTTACTTCATAATTGTAACCAACATAATGCAATAAATGATTCTATCTATCAATCTCTTCTTTTTCCACCTGTTGTCACCTAATGCTGAGTAAAGGTCTCTTCTAATGCACGCAATCTATACAATCTATGATTAGCATATAATAATAACTATTCCACCTTTTCAATGCCCAAATAATATGTTCCAGAATCCTGGCCGATATCTGGCCGACCGCAGCATTGGCCCTCCTAGGAGCCGCTTGCGTCATAGCGACCAGAGAGACGTCCTTGGGGCGAGGGGACGTTGGCCGCCAGCTGGCCTTCGGGACCGTGGGGCTGGCCGTCCTGCCGCCGCTGGCCGGCCTGGCCGTGGAGGCCATGCCCGACACTCCGTTTCTAGTGCCTTTTGTACTGCACGCGGTGTTTATGCTGATCGGTGCTGTTATTCTGATCTTTGATAGGTTAGTATTTGTGGTGTATTATAAAGGTTGTCTAGAAGATAACGCCCATTGGACTTCTAGGCCAGGGTAGGTTGAAAAAAAAAAGAAAATTAATAGTAGAATGAAACCCTTGGATTGGAGGAGAATATTATAAAAATTAAAGGAAAAATAATTTACGGGCAATCTGAGGCCGGGAAACCCCGGTCGGGTGAGCTTTTAAGGGTAAAAATTGTTTATTTCGATTTATGGCAAAGCTACATGTTCTATGGAAAAAACGCAAATTAATTACAGTGTTAGTATTTGGAACATAAACATGTTGTTTTCACCAAATTCATCATCACTTAAAAATATTGTATATTTTGTATATTGAAATATCTTTGTGTCTCCCCTAGGGGAGTCCTTAGCTGCGGCTTAGACGAACCGTTTACGTTACAATTTAACATAATCAGTACCTACCTCTACCATGAGTTGTCACAGTAAAATCGCCTGACTTTACAAGTAACGAAATATTAGTATGTATTACGAATTTTAATACCCAACTATCCGCTAGAGGCGCTGTACAAATCTTCATATTTTTTTTTAACTACAGACGCTAGCGAGTATAGTATAATATAGTATAATAAAAACTCATGGTAGAGCTACTGTGCCGACCCCTAAGCAGTGGCGTGCCTAGTGCTTGAGAACAGGGCAAGCCCGACATACCTACGTTTCATGTTTATGATTAGATTTTACATTCATAAATAAATCCCTTAAAATTCTCCTCTTCAGTAGGTAAGAGTTTTAACAGATAGGTATTCTGAAGGGGCATGTAGGTACTGACTTTTTTTACTAGACTGAAAGTTAATCGAATTTTATTATTGGACTTAATACAACCACCAATCCATCCTAGCCAATTAGTAGGTACCTACACTGATTTATTATTATCTCTTCAAAAACTTACTTGTTCGTGATATTTAGGTACAATTCCGGTGTAAGTTTGGTTATTCTCCGTGAAATACAAATATTTCACCATTTTCTCGATTATTAGAACTTTCACATCCTCACAAGAAACAATATGATCTATATCTGCACTCATTTTAAACTCAATATCTCACACAAATCACGAAAGTTAAAAATGTTACAATGAAAATCCAAAACGTATCAAAGACAAAAATGACAAAATGTAAACAAAGGGTTTTCTAGTACGAACTGAACTTCGTGCGTGACCCTAGTTTGTGACAAACTTCATATTGAAAGCCGGGCTTAGCGCTCCATACAAATTGACCAAATTGCTATACAAATATATAAAGAGGTAGATCCTGTACTTATAGCACTTTTGCATAGGTTAGAACGAAACAGACATATGCGCCCGCGAAGCCCCGTTGCAAGCCCACGAGTGCGAGCGAGATGCATGAGCCCGCGCGCGCGGCGCGGTTCACGTTGCTATTTTATTTAGTAGGATTTCGGCGCGTTCAATATCCATAACTAGATAAAATATGTACTACAGTAATGAAGTGAAAGAATTGGCGCGCGAAAATTTAAAAATACGTTAGTATGGCAGTCGATGTTTTCAGTAGGTTTGGAATTTGAAGTAGAGATGCGTAGCATCCTAGTAGTCTTTGAAGTAAGGCAAGCCCGGCTTTTCGGCTTGTATGAAGCTACCGCCACTGCCCCTAAGCCACAACAAATGGTTTTATTTCCGTGTATCAGTACAATGCCGCTGTCGACCCCGGAGTGGTGGTGGCACACGGCGAGCGGCGTGCTGACGCTACCGATGAGCGCGGTGCGGCGCTACGGCGCGGAGACCGCCGCCGTCGCCGCCGTGCTGGCGCTGCTCGGCCTACTGTGTAGCGGGATCGACACCTATCTGCCGTGGTTAGTGCACATTATACTATGACGTTGTACTAGAAAGAAAAAAATAATTTATTAACCCATAGGAATAGGTACATAACAATAACAAATACAATAAAAGAACAGAACTGGTAAGATACAAAATAAATATACCTATAAACAAAAATTGGGTTAATTAGGACTATGACTCAGCATACGTGCACTGTTACCTAGGTAACAGTGCAACACTGGTATTCTGTCAGAGCCAGTACAGGCGTTACTTGGCCTACTGTGTAGCGGGATCGACACCTATCTACCGTGGTTAGTACACATTTTGAACATCTCCATTTGTTTCCACATCATTTTCACAAGGTCTATTGGCTGGTGGTCTCGGCAGAATAACAGCGCCTAGCTGTTCACACTTTTGAAAAATAAAAGACTTACAAAAAAATAAACAGTTAAAAAATAAAGAATAGGTACATATAGGTACATAGAATACCTACATGTTCTACAACTAGGGCATTTCGTTTGCACAAATACTTATCAACAAAAACTTATTGATCACTTGGAATTGTTAAGAGTTTTTATACCATATACTTACAAGTAAACGATGAAGAATACCTATGAGCTACCTGATGCTATGTAGCAGGGTAGTAACTACAAAATAAAAATAAATTAATACCAAAATCGATTTACAATATTTTTAACGTTAATTTCAAGTTATTCTAAGTTGAAATCTATACACATAAGAATTTCAACTTTACTTTATGTTCATCACATAAACATATCCCTCTAGGTGGGAATCGAACCCACAGCATGGAAGGCAGAGCTGCTACCAACTGAGCTGTGACGCCTGTCAAACAACATGTTACGTAATCTAAAAGTCCATCGACATGTAATGTTATTCCACCTTTATAAGTAAGACATACTACTGTAGGTACGTCCGAAACGGATAAACTGTTGGTTCTAATCTAGTTTTATAACATCTATGTACACAGTTATACAATAAATACATTCTTATTCTTATGAACATTGCAGGACGGTGTTGGAGCTGAACGGCACTATAACGGAAGTGGGTTTGACGCTCACCATCGGAGCACTGCCGGCCGTGCCCGCGCTCTGGTGGGCCGAGGCCTTGGTCGACTATATCGGACACTCCAATGTTTTCATCATGGCTTTTACTTTCTACGGCTTGCGGTATACTGGTGAGTTAACGAGTCAACTGGACTGTTTATGTAAAAATACCTTTAAAATTGACAATCATAAAAAAACAAGTGAAAGTCGAATTCGCACGTTTTTGTATGATAGCTCCTTATTGAATTTGTTTGATTGTTTTTATTATTCGTTGTTATAGCGGCGATAATATCAATTCTCTAACTATCACGTTTCTTGAGATACAGACTGGTGACAGACAGACAAACAGATGACAGTCTTAGTAATAGGGTCTCATTTTACCCTTTGGCTAAGGAACCCTAAAAATAACATCAACAAACTGGGAACACTCAAAACCTGTTGAGATGTGTAAACCAGTCTTATTTGATATAATAAAAAAAATGGTTGTCTGTAAAGTCGGTTTACTGACGATAGTTGAACGTGACAACGAACGCAAAGGCCGATTGTGCTTCTTTGTCGCTCGTTCCGCGCTCTCGCTTGCACTTCATGGAACGCCTCAGAAGTAGAACGCCTCATGAGTCATGTTTTTTCGTGCGTGCAGCCGGCTCTATCGAATTATAAGACGTTGTCGCGTCAAAATTCTAAATGATCCTTTTGATTTTCCTGAATAAAGCAGTTTTGACTTTGACTTTGAAGTATATTATAGTTGACGTGGGCAAAGAAATATATTAAGCTATCCATAGATCGTTTGCAACGGTCTGTAGATAGCTCAACTGTTTCATGTATTTTATATGCCTATGTACATTTTGTATATACTGTAATAGTCGTAAGTTTGTTTGTGAATAAAGTAAATATTTACATAAATTATAATAATTTTGACCTCAGAAGTCAAATCAAAATTCAGGCGCATAGATACGGTACAGTCCGGCTTTGGAACCAATTTTATTTCGTGTTCAGTTATTATGACCTCAAATTTTTATTTGACATCTGAGGTCAAGATTATTTTTACCATGGAAACTCCATTAGTATAGTAGGATTTGAAGAGAATTGAGGAAACCAGTTGCTCATTTCTGAGCGTCTATACATTTATATTTTACAGAAGATTCTTACCACGATTGAAACTAGTCTCAGAATCATGCCCACAGTTGGAACTCTATTTCCAATAATAGGTGAAAAGTTGCGGCTACATAATCTAAAAAATTACTAACAATAATATATCTAGTTTATTTATCTATTGGTGTAGTATCAAAACAAAATATTGAGGTTGTGTTACGACGGAAGACGCGAAGGTTGTTACGTGAGTTACGTGGCGGCGCCTTGCGAAAGTGAATGTGCCCAAATGTCACGTGAACCGTAAACATGTTATGTGCTGTGAAAACAGACACTTTACTACCTACAGTTGGAAATAATTATTGTTTAATTTTCCTCTTAAAATACGCTCTTCAGGAAATCACTCAAGCCGAGGGCTGAGCATTAATAAATATGACAATCGTAAACGTAACTTATTTAGATAACGCTGCAACGTTCGACAGTAAAGCTGATATTGACGCGCAACCCTAGTACACCGCGGGCACCGCATACCCATTTACACCGCGGGCACCACATACCCAAGTACAGCGAGAGTACCACATACCCAACTACACCGCGGGCACCACACACCCGACTACACCGCGGGCACCACACACCCGACTACACCGCGGGCACCACATACCCAAGTACACCGCGGGCACCACATACCCTAGTACACCGCGGGCATCACATACCCAACTACACCGCGGGCACCACATACCCTAGTACACCGCGGGCACCACATACCCAACTACACCGCGGGCACCACATACCCAACTACACCGCGGGCACCACATACCCTAATACACCGCGGGCACCACATACCCTAGTACACCGCGGGCATCACATACCCAACTACACCGCGGGCACCACATACCCAACTACACCGCGGGCACCACACACCCGACTACACCGCGGGCACCACATACCCATTTACACCGCGGGCACCACATACCCAAGTACACCGCGGGCACCACATACCCAACTACACCGCGGGCACCACATACCCAACTTCACCGCGGGCACCACATACCCAACTACACCACGGGCACCACATACCCAAATACACCGCGGGCACTACATACAACCCTAGTACACCGCGGGCACCGCATACCCATTTACACCGCGGGCATCACATACCCAACTTCACCGCGGGCACCACATACCCAACTACACCACGGGCACCACATACCCAAATACACCGCGGGCACTACATACAACCCGACTACACCGCGGGCACCACATACCCAAGTACACCGAGAGCACCACATACCCAAGTACACCGAGAGCACCACATACCCTAGTACACCGCGGGCACCACATACCCAACTTCACCGCGGGCACCACATACCCAAATACACCGCGGGCACTACATACAACCCTAGTACACCGCGGGCACCACATACCCAAGTACAGCGAGAGTACCACATACCCAACTACACCGCGGGCACCACACACCCGACTACACCGCGGGCACCACATACCCAAGTACACCGCGGGCACCACATACCCTAGTACACCGCGGGCACCACATACCCAACTACACCGCGGGCACCACATACCCTAATACACCGCGGGCACCACATACCCTAGTACACCGCGGGCATCACATACCCAACTACACCGCGGGCACCACATACCCAACTACACCGCGGGCACCACACACCCGACTACACCGCGGGCACCACATACCCAAGTACACCGAGAGCACCACATACCCAAGTACACCGAGAGCACCACATACCCTAGTACACCGCGGGCACCACATACCCAACTTCACCGCGGGCACCACATACCCAAATACACCGCGGGCACTACATACAACCCTAGTACACCGCGGGCACCGCATACCCATTTACACCGCGGGCACCACATACCCAAGTACACCGCGGGCACCACATACCCAACTACACCGGGGGCACCACATACCCTAGTACACCGCGGGCAACACATACCCTAGTACACCGCGGGCATCACATACCCAACTACACCGCGGGCACCACATACCCTAGTACACCGCGGGCATCACATACCCAACTACACCGCGGGCACCACATACCCAAGTACACCGCGGGCACCACATACCCAACTACACCGTGGGCACCACATACCCTAGTACACCGCGGGCACCACATACCCAACTACACCGCGGGCACCACATACCCTAGTACACCGCGGGCACCACATACCCAACTACACCGCGGGCACCACATACCCTAGTACACCGCGGGCACCACATACCCAACTACACCGCGGGCATCACATACCCAAGTACACCGCGGGCACCACATACCCAACTACACCGCGGGCACCACATACCCAGGTACACCGCGGGCACCACATACCCAACTACACCGCGGGCACCACATACCCTAATACACCGCGGGCACCACATACCCTAGTACACCGCGGGCATCACATACCCAACTACACCGCGGGCACCACATACCCTAGTACACCGCGGGCACCACATACCCAACTACACCGCGGGCACCACATACCCTAGTACACCGCGGGCACCACATACCCTAATACACCGCGGGCACCACATACCCTAGTACACCGCGGGCATCACACACCCAACTACACCGCGGGCACCACATACCCAACTACACCGCGGGCACCACACACCCGACTACACCGCGGGCACCACATACCCAACTACACCGCGGGCACCACATACCCAACTACACCACGGGCACCACATACCCAAATACACCGCGGGCACTACATACAACCCTAGTACACCGCGGGCACCGCATACCCATTTACACCGCGGGCATCACATACCCAACTTCACCGCGGGCACCACATACCCAACTACACCACGGGCACCACATACCCAAATACACCGCGGGCACTACATACAACCCGACTACACCGCGGGCACCACATACCCAAGTACACCGAGAGCACCACATACCCAAGTACACCGAGAGCACCACATACCCTAGTACACCGCGGGCACCACATACCCAACTTCACCGCGGGCACCACATACCCAAATACACCGCGGGCACTACATACAACCCTAGTACACCGCGGGCACCACATACCCAAGTACAGCGAGAGTACCACATACCCAACTACACCGCGGGCACCACACACCCGACTACACCGCGCGCACCACATACCCAAGTACACCGCGGGCACCACATACCCTAGTACACCGCGGGCATCACATACCCAACTACACCGCGGGCACCACATACCCTAGTACACCGCGGGCACCACATACCCAACTACACCGCGGGCACCACATACCCTAATACACCGCGGGCACCACATACCCTAGTACACCGCGGGCATCACATACCCAACTACACCGCGGGCACCACATACCCAACTACACCGCGGGCACCACACACCCGACTACACCGCGGGCACCACATACCCAAGTACACCGAGAGCACCACATACCCAAGTACACCGAGAGCACCACATACCCTAGTACACCGCGGGCACCACATACCCAACTTCACCGCGGGCACCACATACCCAAATACACCGCGGGCACTACATACAACCCTAGTACACCGCGGGCACCGCATACCCATTTACACCGCGGGCACCACATACCCAAGTACACCGCGGGCACCACATACCCAACTACACCGCGGGCACCACATACCCTAGTACACCGCGGGCAACACATACCCTAGTACACCGCGGGCATCACATACCCAACTACACCGCGGGCACCACATACCCTAGTACACCGCGGGCATCACATACCCAACTACACCGCGGGCACCACATACCCAAGTACACCGCGGGCACCACATACCCAACTACACCGTGGGCACCAAATACCCTAGTACACCGCGGGCACCACATACCCAACTACACCGCGGGCACCACATACCCTAGTACACCGCGGGCACCACATACCCAACTACACCGCGGGCACCACATACCCTAGTACACCGCGGGCACCACATACCCAACTACACCGCGGGCATCACATACCCAAGTACACCGCGGGCACCACATACCCAACTACACCGCGGGCACCACATACCCAGGTACACCGCGGGCACCACATACCCAACTACACCGCGGGCACCACATACCCTAATACACCGCGGGCACCACATACCCTAGTACACCGCGGGCACCACATACCCAACTACACCGCGGGCACCACATACCCTAATATACCGCGGGCACCACATACCCTAGTACACCGCGGGCATCACATACCCAACTACACCGTGGGCACCACATACCCTAGTACACCGCGGGCACCACATACCCTAGTACACCACGGGCATCACATACTCAACTACACCGCGGGCACCACATACCCTAGTACACCGCGGGCACCACATACCCAACTACACCACGGGCACCACATACCCAAATACACCGCGGGCACTACATACAACCCTAGTACACCGCGGGCACCGCATACCCAAATACACCGCGGGCACTACATACAACCCTAGTAGACCGCGGGCACCGCATACCCATTTACACCGCGGGCACCACCTACCCAAGTACACCGCGGGCACCACATACCCAACTACACCGCGGGCATCACATACCCAACTACACCGCGGGCACCACATACCCTAGTACACCGCGGGCACCACATACCCAACTACACCGCGGGCACCACATACCCAAGTACACCGCGGGCACCACAGACCCAACTACACCGCGTGCACCACATACCCTAGTACACCGCGGGCACCACATACCCTAGTACACCGCGGGCACCACATACCCTAGTACACCACGGGCATCACATACTCAACCACACCGCGGGCACCACATACCCTAGTACACCGCGGGCACCACATACCCAACTACACCACGGGCACCACATACCCAAATACACCGCGGGCACCACATACCCTAGTACACCGCGGGCACCACATACCCAACTACACCGCGGGCACCACATACCCTAATACACCGCGGGCACCACATACCCTAGTACACCGCGGGCATCACATACCCAACTACACCGCGGGCACCACATACCCAACTACACCGCGGGCACCACACACCCGACTACACCGCGGGCACCACATACCCAAGTACACCGAGAGCACCACATACCCAAGTACACCGAGAGCACCACATACCCTAGTACACCGCGGGCACCACATACCCAACTACACCGCGGGCACCACATACCCAAATACACCGCGGGCACTACATACAACCCTAGTACACCGCGGGCACCGCATACCCATTTACACCGCGGGCACCACATACCCAAGTACACCGCGGGCACCACATACCCAACTACACCGGGGGCACCACATACCCTAGTACACCGCGGGCAACACATACCCTAGTACACCGCGGGCATCACATACCCAACTACACCGCGGGCACCACATACCCTAGTACACCGCGGGCACCACATACCCAACTACACCGCGGGCACCACATACCCTAGTACACCGCGGGCACCACATACCCAACTACACCGCGGGCACCACATACCCTAGTACACCGCGGGCACCACATACCCAACTACACCGCGGGCATCACATACCCAAGTACACCGCGGGCACCACATACCCAACTACACCGCGGGCACCACATACCCAGGTACACCGCGGGCACCACATACCCAACTACACCGCGGGCACCACATACCCTAATACACCGCGGGCACCACATACCCTAGTACACCGCGGGCACCACATACCCAACTACACCGCGGGCACCACATACCCTAATATACCGCGGGCACCACATACCCTAGTACACCGCGGGCATCACATACCCAACTACACCGTGGGCACCACATACCCTAGTACACCGCGGGCACCACATACCCTAGTACACCACGGGCATCACATACTCAACTACACCGCGGGCACCACATACCCTAGTACACCGCGGGCACCACATACCCAACTACACCACGGGCACCACATACCCAAATACACCGCGGGCACTACATACAACCCTAGTACACCGCGGGCACCGCATACCCAAATACACCGCGGGCACTACATACAACCCTAGTAGACCGCGGGCACCGCATACCCATTTACACCGCGGGCACCACCTACCCAAGTACACCGCGGGCACCACATACCCAACTACACCGCGGGCATCACATACCCAACTACACCGCGGGCACCACATACCCTAGTACACCGCGGGCACCACATACCCAACTACACCGCGGGCACCACATACCCAAGTACACCGCGGGCACCACAGACCCAACTACACCGCGTGCACCACATACCCTAGTACACCGCGGGCACCACATACCCTAGTACACCGCGGGCACCACATACCCTAGTACACCACGGGCATCACATACTCAACCACACCGCGGGCACCACATACCCTAGTACACCGCGGGCACCACATACCCAACTACACCACGGGCACCACATACCCAAATACACCGCGGGCACTACATACAACCCTAGTACACCGCGGGCACCGCATACCCAAATACACCGCGGGCACTACATACAACCCTAGTACACCGCGGGCACCGCATACCCATTTACACCGCGGGCACCACCTACCCAAGTACACCGCGGGCACCACATACCCAACTACACCGCGGGCATCACATACCCAACTACACCGCGGGCACCACATACCCTAGTACACCGCGGGCACCACATACCCAACTACACCGCTGGCACCACATACCCAAGTACACCGCGGGCACCACATACCCAACTACACCGCGGGCACCACATACCCTAGTACACCGCGGGCACCACATACCCAACTACACCGCGGGCACCACATACCCTAGTACACCGCGGGCATCACATACCCAACTTCACCGCGGGCACCACATACCCAAATATACCGCGGGCACCACATACCTAAATACACCGCGGGCACCACATACCCTAATACACCGCGGGCACCACATACCCTAGTACACCGCGGGCATCACATACCCAACTACACCGCGGGCACCACATACCCAAATATACCGCGGGCACCACATACCTAAATACACCGCGGGCACCACATACCCTAGTACACCGCGGGCATCACATACCCAACTACACCGCGGGCACCACATACCCAAATACACCGCGGGCACCACATACCCAAATACACCGCGGGCACCACATACCCTAGTAGGTACACCGCGGGCACCACATACCCAACTACACCGCGGGCACCACATACCCAAATACACCGCGGGCACCACATACCCAACTACACCGCGGGCACCACATACCCAAATACACCGCGGGCACCACATACCCAAATACACCGCGGGCACCACATACCCTAGTAGGTACACCGCGGGCACCACATACCCAACTACACCGCGGGCACCACATACCCAAATACACCGCGGGCACCACATACCCTAGTACACCGCGGGCATCACATACCCTAGTACACCGCGGGCACCACATACCCTAATACACCGCGGGCACCACATACCCTAGTACACCGCGGGCATCACATACTCAACTACACCGCGGGCACCACATACCCTAGTACACCGCGGGCACCACAGACCCAACTACACCGCGGGCACCACATACCCTAGTACACCGCGGGCACCACATACCCAACTACACCGCGGGCACCACATACCCTAATACACCGTGGGCACCACATACCCTAGTACACCGCGGGCATCACATACCCAACTACACCGCGGGCACCACATACCCTAGTACACCGCGGGCACTACATACCCAACTACACCGCGGGTACCACATACCCTAATACACCGTGGGCACCACATACCCTAGTACACCGCGGGCATCACATACCCAACTACACCGCGGGCACCACATACCCTAGTACACCGCGAGCACCACATACCCTAGTACACCGCGGGCACCACATACCCAAATACAACGCCGGCACTACATACCCTAGTACACCGCGGGCACCACATACCCTAGTACACCGCGGGCACCACATACCTAACTACACCACGGGCACCACATACCCAAATACACCGCGGGCACTACATACAACCCTAGTACACCGCGGGCACCGCATACCCATTTACACCGCGGGCACCACCTACCCAAGTACACCGCGGGCACCACATACCCAACTACACCGCGGGCACCACATACCCTAATACACCGCGGGCACCACATACCCTAGTACACCGCGGGCATCACATACCCAAGTACACCGCGGGCACCACATACCCAACTACACCGTGGGCACCACATACCCTAGTACACCGCGGGCACCACATACCCAACTACACCGCGGGCACCACATACCCTAGTACACCGCGGGCACCACATACCCAACTACACCGCGGGCACCACATACCCTAGTACACCGCGGGCATCACATACCCAACTACACCGCGGGCACCACATACCCAAATATACTGCGGGCACCACATACCCAAATACACCGCGGGCACCACATACCCTAATACACCGCGGGCACCACATACCCTAGTACACCGCGGGCATCACATACCCAACTACACCGCGGGCACCACATACCCTAGTACACCGCGGGCCCCACATACCCAACTACACCGCGGGCACCACATACCCAACTACACCGCGGGCACCACATACCCAACTACACCGCGGGCACCACATACCCAACTACACCGCGGGCACCACATACCCTAATACACCGCGGGCACCACATACCCTAGTACACCGCGGGCATCACATACCCAACTACACCGCGGGCACCACATACCCTAGTACACCGCGGGCACCACATACCCAACTACACCGCGGGCACCACATACCCAACTACACCGCGGGCACCACATACCCTAGTACACCGCGGGCACCACATACCCAACTACACCGCGGGCACCACATACCCTAGTACACCGCGGGCACCACCTACCCAAGTACACCGCGGGCACCACATACCCAACTACACCGCGGGCACCACATACCCTAATACACCGCGGGCACCACATACCCTAGTACACCGCGGGCATCACATACCCAAGTACACCGCGGGCACCACATACCCAACTACACCGTGGGCACCACATACCCTAGTACACCGCGGGCACCACATACCCAACTACACCGCGGGCACCACATACCCTAGTACACCGCGGGCACCACATACCCAACTACACCGCGGGCACCACATACCCTAGTACACCGCGGGCATCACATACCCAACTACACCGCGGGCACCACATACCCAAATATACTGCGGGCACCACATACCCAAATACACCGCGGGCACCACATACCCTAATACACCGCGGGCACCACATACCCTAGTACACCGCGGGCATCACATACCCAACTACACCGCGGGCACCACATACCCTAGTACACCGCGGGCCCCACATACCCAACTACACCGCGGGCACCACATACCCTAATACACCGCGGGCACCACATACCCTAGTACACCGCAGGCACCACATACCCTAGTACACTGCGGGCATCACATACCCAACTACACCGCGGGCACCACATACCCAACAACACCGCGGGCACCACATACCCTAGTACACCGCGGGCATCACATACCCAACTACACCGCGGGCACCACATACCCTAGTACACCGCGGGCACCACATACCCAACTACACCGCGGGCATCACATACCCAAGTACACCGCGGGCACCACATACCCAACTACACCGCGGGCACCACATACCCAGGTACACCGCGGGCACCACATACCCAACTACACCGCGGGTACCACATACCCTAATACACCGCGGGCACCACATACCCTAGTACACCGCGGGCATCACATACCCAACTACACCGCGGGCACCACATACCTTAGTACACCGCGGGCACCACATACCCAACTACACCGCGGGCACCACATACCCAACTACACCGCGGGCACCACATACCCAACTACACCGCGGGCACCACATACCCAACTACACCGCGGGCACCACATACCCTAATACACCGCGGGCACCACATACCCTAGTACACCGCGGGCATCACATACCCAACTACACCGCGGGCACCACATACCCTAGTACACCGCGGGCACCACATACCCAACTACACCGCGGGCACCACATACCCAACTACACCGCGGGCACCACATACCCTAGTACACCGCGGGCACCACATACCCAACTACACCGCGGGCACCACATACCCTAGTACACCGCGGGCACCACATACCCAAGTACACCGCGGGCACCACATACCCAACTACACCGTGGGCACCACGTACCCTAGTACACCGCGAGCACCACATACCCAACTACACCGCGGGCACCACATACCCTAATACACCGCAGGCACCACATACCCTAGTACACCGCGGGCATCACATACCCAACTACACCGCGGGCACCACATACCCTAGTACACCGCGGGCACCACATACCCAACTACACCGCGGGCACCACATACCCAACTACACCGCGGGCACCACATACCCAACTACACCGCGGGCACCACATACCCTAATACACCGCGGGCACCACATACCCTAGTACACCGCAGGCACCACATACCCTAGTACACCGCGGGCATCACATACCCAACTACACCGCGGGCACCACATACCCTAATACACCGCGGGCACCACATACCCTAGTACACCGCGGGCATCACATACCCAACTACACCGCGGGCACCACATACCCTAGTACACCGCGGGCACCACATACCCAACTACACCGCGGGCACCACATACCCTAGTACACCGCGGGCATCACATACCCAACTTCACCGCGGGCACCACATACCCAAATATACCGCGGGCACCACATACCTAAATACACCGCGGGCACCACATACCCTAGTACACCGCCGGCACCACATACCCAACTACAACGCGGGCACCACATACCCTAGTACACCGCGGGCATCACATACCCTAGTACACCGCGGGCATCACATACCCAACTACACCGCGGGCACCACATACCCTAGTACACCGCGGGCACCACATACCCTAATACACCGCGGGCACCACATACCCTAGTACACCGCGGGCATCACATACCCAACTACACCGCGGGCACCACATATCTAGTACACCGCGGGCACCACATACCTAAATACACCGCGGGCACCACATACCCTAGTACACCGCCGGCACCACATACCCAACTACACCGCGGGCACCACATACCCTAATACACCGCGGGCACCACATACCCTAGTACACCGCGGGCATCACATACCCAACTACACCGCGGGCACCACATACCCTAGTTCACCGCGGGCATCACATACCCAACTACACCGCGGGCACCACATACCCTAGTACACCGCGGGCACCACATACCCAACTACACCGCGGGCACCACATACCCTAATTTACCGCGGGCACCACATACCCTAGTACACCGCGGGCATCACATACCCAACTACACCGCGGGCACCACATACCCTAGTACACCGCGGGCACCACATACCCAACTACACCGCGGGCACCACATACCCTAGTACACCGCGGGCACCACATACCCAAGTACACCGCGGGCACCACATACCCAACTACACCGTGGGCACCACATACCCTAGTACACCGCGGGCACCACATACCCTAGTACACCACGGGCATCACATACTCAACTACACCGCGGGCACCACATACCCTAGTACACCGCGGGCACCACATACCCAACTACACCACGGGCACCACATACCCAAATACACCGCGGGCACTACATACAACCCTAGTACACCGCGGGCACCGCATACCCAAATACACCGCTGGCACCACATACCCTAGTACACCGCGGGCATCACATACCCAACTACACCGCGGGCACCACATACCCTAGTACACCGCGGGCACCACAGACCCAACTACACCGCGGGCACCACATACCCTAGTACACCGCGGGCACCACATACCCAACTACACCGCGGGCACCACATACCCTAATACACCGTGGGCACCACATACCCTAGTACACCGCGGGCATCACATACCCAACTACACCGCGGGCACCACATACCCTAGTACACCGCGGGCACCACATACCCAACTACACCGCGGGTACCACATACCCTAATACACCGTGGGCACCACATACCCTAGTACACCGCGGGCATCACATACCTAACTACACCGCGGGCACCACATACCCTAGTACACCGCGAGCACCACATACCCTAGTACACCGCGGGCACCACATACCCAAATACAACGCCGGCACTACATATCCTAGTACACCGCGGGCACCACATACCCTAGTACACCGCGGGCACCACATACCCAACTTTACCGCGGGCACCACATACCCTTATACACCGCGGGCACCACATACCCTAATACACCGCGGGCACCACATACCCTAGTACACCGCGGGCACCACATACCCTAGTACACCGCGAGCACCACATACCCTAGTACACCGCGGGCACCACATACCCAAATACAACGCCGGCACTACATATCCTAGTACACCGCGGGCACCACATACCCTAGTACACCGCGGGCACCACATACCCTTATACACCGCGGGCACCACATACCCAAATACAACGCCGGCACTACATATCCTAGTACGCCGCGGGCACCACATACCCTAGTACACCGCGGGCACCACATACCCTAGTACACCGCGGGCACCACATACCCAACTACACCGCGGGCACCACATACCCTAATACACCGCGGGCACCGCATACCCTAGTACACCGCGGGCATCACATACCCAACTACACCGCGGGCACCACATACCCTAGTACACCGCGAGCACCACATACCCTAGTACACCGCGGGCACCACATACCCAAATACAACGCCGGCACTACATATCCTAGTACACCGCGGGCACCACATACCCTAGTACACCGCGGGCACCACATACCCAACTTTACCGCGGGCACCACATACCCTAATACACCGCGGGCACCACATACCCTAATACACCGTGGGCACCACATACCCAAATACAACGCCGGCACTACATATCCTAGTACACCGCGGGCACCACATACCCTAGTACACCGCGGGCACCACATACCCTAGTACACCGCGGGCACCACATACCCAACTACACCGCGGGCACCACATACCCTAATACACCGCGGGCACCACATACCCTAGTACACCGCGGGCATCACATACCCAACTACACCGCGGGCACCACATACCCAAATATACCGCGGGCACCGCATACCCTAGTACACCGCGGGCACCACATACCCTAGTACACCGCGGGCACCACATACCCAACTTTACCGCGGGCACCACATACCCTTATACACCGCGGGCACCACATACCCAAATACAACGCCGGCACTACATATCCTAGTACGCCGCGGGCACCACATACCCTAGTACACCGCGGGCACCACATACCCTAGTACACCGCGGGCACCACATACCCAACTACACCGCGGGCACCACATACCCTAATACACCGCGGGCACCGCATACCCTAGTACACCGCGGGCATCACATACCCAACTACACCGCGGGCACCACATACCCTAGTACACCGCGAGCACCACATACCCTAGTACACCGCGGGCACCACATACCCAAATACAACGCCGGCACTACATATCCTAGTACACCGCGGGCACCACATACCCTAGTACACCGCGGGCACCACATACCCAACTTTACCGCGGGCACCACATACCCTAATACACCGCGGGCACCACATACCCTAAT
Organism: Ecliptopera silaceata; assembly: GCA_932527185.1. Classification (NCBI taxonomy): domain Eukaryota; kingdom Metazoa; phylum Arthropoda; class Insecta; order Lepidoptera; family Geometridae; genus Ecliptopera; species Ecliptopera silaceata. The sequence continues at coordinate 10,075,162 of OW052199.1, forward strand.
ACACCGTGGGCACCACATACCCAAATACAACGCCGGCACTACATATCCTAGTACACCGCGGGCACCACATACCCTAGTACACCGCGGGCACCACATACCCTAGTACACCGCGGGCACCACATACCCAACTACACCGCGGGCACCACATACCCTAATACACCGCGGGCACCACATACCCTAGTACACCGCGGGCATCACATACCCAACTACACCGCGGGCACCACATACCCAAATACACCGCGGGAACCACATACCCTAGTACACCGCGGGCATCACATACCCAACTACACCGCGGGCACCACATACCCAAATACACCGCGGGCACCACATACCCAAATACACCGCGGGCACCACATACCCTAGTAGGTACACCGCGGGCACCACATACCCAACTACACCGCGGGCACCACATACCCAAATACACCGCGGGCACCACATACCCAACTACACCGCGGGCACCACATACCCAAATACACCGCGGGCACCACATACCCAAATACACCGCGGGCACCACATACCCTAGTAGGTACACCGCGGGCACCACATACCCAACTACACCGCGGGCACCACATACCCAAATACACCGCGGGCACCACATACCCTAGTACACCGCGGGCATCACATACCCTAGTACACCGCGGGCACCACATACCCTAATACACCGCGGGCACCACATACCCTAGTACACCGCGGGCATCACATACTCAACTACACCGCGGGCACCACATACCCTAGTACACCGCGGGCACCACATACCCAACTACACCGCGGGCACCACATACCCATATACATCGCGGGCATTACATACCCAACTACACCGCGGGCACTACATACATATGCAGAAATACATAGATATGCAGAAATGTATTATTGTCATGGTGTAGCTCAAGGAAACGCTCGAGAGGCTGCTAGAATATACCAAGAGCAATTGATTAGAAGGGGTGGCATACAATCTGAGACTTGCACTGACCATCGTATTGGTCGATTGAACCGTCGATTTCAGCACTTTTACAACACTTGAGTTCACATTTTAACATGATGCTCTTGTACTAGTATAGGCGACAATGAAATTGGTTTACCACTGTAAGGCTGAATATGATTTGCACGTACAAAACATCAAGGGTTATTTTCGCTTGACAGATTAATAACAGCTACGTCAGAATCTGTCAATCTGTAATCCTTAGCGAATAATTATGTTACTGGGAGATGTCATCAAAAGTGGTAAACCAATTTCATTGTCGCTTAGACAAGAGCATCATGTCAAGTTTACCTGAAAATTTCATTCCTTATGAAATTTTCAGGGTAACTTCTCCATAAATGGAGAAAGTTTTTAAGATAGGTTGTAGGAAAAAACATTCAGCAATTTTTTTTTTAAATTGCGTTGAAAGTTCGGATTTTTCTGCAAAGATGATTTATTATTTGGAAATCAATCAAATAACGCCTCAATTTGGTATTGTAGTACGAAAGGTCTACTATTAGGCTACAAGGTGTAAAAAAATTACGGTTGTAGCTTTGATAGTTTGGGTATACTTGGGAAATCTAACCTAAAATATGTTAATGTAAAAAAATAAATCGTCGTTCGAAACAATTTAATATTTTATTTTATTTTATTTTATTTTATTTTATTTCATTTCATTTCATTTCATTTCATTTCATTTCATTTCATTTCATTTCATTTCATTTTATTTCATTTCGTTTCGTTTCGTTTCGTTTCGTTTCGTTTCGTTTCATTTCATTTTATTTTATTTATCGGCGAACGACGTTCGACGGTTATAATTAAAATTAACAATCGGATGATTCTAATAAGAAAACAATTTTATTCTGATTTGTTTCAACATTTACGAATAATAATTAAAATAACTGGTTGATTAATGTAATTAACTAAGTAAAAGAACTGTTAAACGATTAACAAATCATAAATGATTAATGAATGATTTGTCAAACTTGATTAATTGCTCTAAACTAATTTCTTATCTTATCTTGGAACGCCGGAACGCCGGAACGCTTCATGAGTAATGTTTTTTCGTGCGTGCAGCCGGCTCTATCGAATTATAAGACGTTGTCACGTCAAAAATGCATAAAATAATGATTGTTTCAGGACTAGAGACTAGAGACTACAGAGGTGTGAAATATCCGTGAATATATTGATATGTATGATTTTTCAGGACTAGCGTTCAGCACCGACTACTCGTGGGTGGCGGTGTGCGAGGCTCTGGAGGTGTTTACGCTGAGCCTGGTGTGGGTCACCGCCATCCTGTACTTCCGACATCTCGTGCCGCGGAAGTACACCACCACTGGGCAGGCGCTACCCGTCATTGCACACTTCTGTATCGGTCAGTTACGTTTTCACACTTCTGTATTGGTCAGTTACGTTTTGCACATTAAAATCGATTCATACCTAACATATCTACATAAAAATCATATAAAAAGGGAACCCTTTCCGTTTTTGTAGTCAGTTAAAAAGGATCATCTAGTGTTAGTAACATAAGACGTAGTAGTTTATTAGTAGCTGCATCTTTCCAACACGATGCTACATCAAAATACAGTTGTAGCATCGACACGATAAGAAGAAGTAGCTGCATAAAAAGTCCCTGAATACATATTTCCTTGTTGCCTACAGGTCGTTGTTTGGGCGCGATAGCGGGCGGTATGGTGTCGCTATCGCCGCCGTTGGAAAGTGCGCGCGACGCGTACCGCGCGTTGGGTATCTGCGCTTTAGTGGTCGCCGCACTTTATCTCGCGCTCTACCATCTGCTGCTAGCGCCGAGATGTGCCGCTCCGCCTACCAAGCCTCCGCAACATTTGTTACAAGGTATTCAACTAACGTAAAGAAACTGAAAATATCAAGCTTTTTAAAATTAAAAAATATGTATATGTGTTAAATTAATAAAATAGGTACCTATTCATAGACATTTTACACATCGCGCTCTTGTCCCAAACTAAGCAAAGTTACTGTACTATGCGAACGAGATTGCTGCTAAGGTCTTATAGTAAAAATTGTTGAATACAAATGTACAAGCCGAGTCCATACTGCGAAACGTTGAAGGAAAGTATCGTTTCGCAGTATGACACCGACTCTATAGGAATATCCATCAGTGTTTAAACTTATAATACTGAAAAATACCTTGACTACATTGAATTTGTTTTTCCTAAGCTTCCACTGTGGATAGTCAGCTAGATGTGAAAGGTATGATATCCGTAGGTTTCACTTATCAACACAAGAATTGATCCATACCTTATATCCTTACTTTCCCTGTAAGTTTTTTGATTCTAATTGTCTTTTATCCAGGCTTGAACACGAATGGGTCTTCGAACGGGCACTACGCACCAATGCGGGTTTACCACGAAGAACGATCCAGAAAAGGACATTTCCGATACTAATCAGTAATTTGTCACAAAAATCTACGCAGCTATCAAATTATTGTCAATTTTTTTGAGGTTGCTATAAAAACGCAATGCGTTAAGAATGTGTATTTATTATCCATGCGCATTTAAAAAGTGCCTTTAGTCATAATAATTAATTGTAATTGTCCACTTCGAATGTTTTCGTGTGTTTTTGTAAGTTTTGTCTAGTGAAGTTATTTTTAATGCAAATTTTCACTAAGTACATTTGTGATAAGATAAGTGCTTGAATACTAATAAAAAAATCTTACTAAGTATACATTATTTTATAATATATCTACCTTACTCATTACATACAGGCTGTTTAAAAAAAACTATAAATACTTCCAATCGTTTATTAAAAAACCATGTTTCTACAGGAGAGTTTATGAGCCCAGTAACTTATATAAATGTTTTTATACGACACGATACAATTTGTGCTTCAACTAGTAAGTAAACAATTGGGTCTAGACACAGATAACCAGAAATATACAAGGAGAGTCAGCTGATTATGTCTAGTAATCTAGTACAAGAGTCAAGTAGCTCTACCATGAGTTTTTACTATACTATATTTACTACACTCGCTAGCGTCTGTAGTTAAAAAAATGTATGAAGATTTGTACAGCGCCTCTAGCGGATAGTTGGGTACTAAAATTCGCCATACTAATATTGACGTAACTACTGTAGTAAAGTCAGGCGATTTTACTGTGACAGCTCATGGTAGAGCCAAAGAACCCTGCACAGTGCAACTAGTGCAAGTAACTTTGTATGCAGTTTTGTGAAACTAAGATATTTTTCATAAGAGAAAAAATACTAATAGCCGGGGCCCAAATTCAAAGATAATGAACAACTATACCAAGAATTTCATTTCATTTATTTTACTTGCAATCATTTCTTGTTTGAAGACAGAATCTATTGAACAGTAGATGCAGAAAAATAAATCAATATAGAAATTTAATCAAAAGATAAGAAATAATATATCTACACTAATATTAATGAGGAAAGATATATATTTTTGTGTGTATGTTTGTAATGAAACTACCGCGGCGATTTCAAAAATTCTTTCACCATTAGAAAGCTACATTCACCCTGAGTAACATAAGCTATATTTATTGCTAGAAAAGTTTATGAAGCCTTACTAAAATATTTAGTAACGTGACCCAATGTCCACCCGTACGAAGCCGGGGCCGCTAGTAAGTATTATTTCCGAACAGTTTTATACAATTCAATTTGATTGTATGAGTCGCGTAGGCCGTTGGTAAGTTGTACGACCTTGACGGTGATCTCTGAATTTATCTCCAATTTAAAAATCTCATCGGATACCCGATAAGACTAGATATTTAGCAAAAACATATTTTTAACCATTAGAACAAATCAAAATACTTTTTAAAATAGGTGTACGTGCACTGTGCAGGATAATTGTTTGGTTTATGAGTGGAGACATGCATGCGAGGCTTACAACACGAGCCAACATCGAATCATCACGGTAAGTCATGAAAATATATTCTAAGAAAAGAAAACCTGATGATCACAAGTCTTCTCGAATTGATGATTTGCGAGCGTGTTGCCATAATAATGACTTGAAAAAATAATACGGTATTGCGGATTTATGAGCTGTAACTTAAATTGCATTCAATATAAAAACGTATATTTTAAAAATATTGTTACAAGAAACAACATTAGCAAAAGATAAGTTGAGCCGACTGATATTACAATATTCGATCTCTGACTCGCAAACCGCCAAGTGTACAGTTTTACACCCGATTTTTTAAACAAAGGCTGACGTTTGAACTACTTGTAATGTAGCGCAACGTCTGAATATGCCTCTAGCTAGATGAGCCTAAATGGACCATGAATGGATGATATAAACGCAATAATCAATTTTATAGCGAGCTAATCTAACTGAATCCTAACAGACACCCAACTACATACTCGAGTTAAGCCGCCTTCAATAAAGTCTAGTAAATTCATAACATAATATAAATTTATATGATTGCTGAAAAATAATAAACTGATATCTGAACAAGAAAACTCCAACAGATCAAATTAGCCATCAAATACAAAGCTTACATCTTACTCTTAATTCTATTACTTTCATGAATTTAGGACACCGAGTGCAAATTCACGTGTTGATAAAATTATTTACACAATATATCAATTTCTCACTCGGCACTGCGCTGGTTAGGATTAGACTAAAAAGACACCTAAATAATCTAGCTAGGCCAGAGTTAGATGTAAATATTTACAACATTCTGTTATACCATAAGTTACATAATATAAAATGTGTTTGCAGGCTGTTATTTTAATCTATTATCAGAAATGCTAAAACAATGTACCTATACCTTACATTTTTACTTATTGTATACGGAATACATAAAGATAGGTTGTTAATTCAAACATGGAATAAACACGGATCAACAAATGGAAGTTCTATTTTTATTGTACGCGAACTGTTACTGACAAAGATGAATTTCTAGCAAAAGATCGCTTTCAGCCTTTTAGAATTTCGTAACATGCTAGTTTGAAATCAAATCGTGTTGAAACTTGGGGGTGACAAATATTTCTTGTCATTATATTCACTCTCGGTCTATCTTATAAAAAGTTAGCGCAGACTTGATGTATTGATTACCATACGTAATGATGACATAAAGTCAACGCTAACTTTTTATAAGATAGATCTATATACAAATGGTTGTGGCGCACAATTAAGTTTTAATAACTTTTTGAGAATATCAAATGACACAGGAAAATCCTCAATTCTAACTAATTGTTTACCATTTTGAACAACGTAAAAAGGCAATAACATAATCTTACATACTTGCATTTCAATTATATTTTTACACTTAGCTTAAGATTAGGAAAGATTACTGTCTTGTATAATAATATAACTTACAAAAAATTATAGCCTATTATCATACCTAGGTAATGTACTGTCAGTTTTAATTTTAAATAGTTACGGAAATCGTCTGGTATGTAAAGATCCATTCAATCACAGTATTCAATACTCAGAAGCACATATTTATACTGATATAGGACACTTTTGTGGGGACATCCATCTTTTTTGGGTATTTATGAGCCTATTTCTTTATACCCCTGTTATTTACATACTTCTGAAATATTTTATTAGGACAAAATCTCTTCAGCTTCCTGTAATTCAGACATTTCCATGCGAGCGTTTTCATCTAAGTTATCATCGTTAAGTAAAGTTTCTATCATTTCTTCGCTCATATCTCCATCTTGGTCTTGATCAGGCTTTACCTCAGCTTCCTTTTCGTTACTGTTATCTTTAGGTTGGTCTGTATTTTGAACATCATTTGGTTTTTCAACTAGTTCTTCTTTGTCATCTTCGTGTGACTTAGTTTCATGAACCTCCGATTTTTCTACTTCTTCGTCGTCAGTTTTATCTTCATCTGTTTTGGCGTCATGAGTTTTAGCATCGTCTCCGTTCAGTTCGTTCTGTTTCGGATCAGAATTAACTTTTTCTTTGTCCGGAATTTCGTCAGTTTCCATTTTTTCACTCTCGTCATGGATTTCCGATTGCTCCTTTGCATTTTCAGAATCAACGGTGCCGTTATTTTTACTTGTTTCAATATTAGACACACCAAAATCGATTAGCGTGGTTGCACTGTTGGAATCGTCGTTAGTGTGATTATTGTCATTTTCCTGGTCGAGCGGATATCTATTTTCAGAGCTATCGTTATGCTCACTGCTGGCGGCGCCCGTCAAGTCTACCTCTTGATTTTCATTATCCGAGTTTTCATCGATGAAAATGGGATCATCATTCTCGTTCGGCAGGATCTCAACATCATCGTCATCCTCCTCGACGGAGCTGGTTCCGCCGTTTTCCTTATTCGAAATATACAATTTCATTTCTTTATTGAGAGTATCACGAATCTCGATAAACCTCTTCGAGGAAGTAGTCAGCAGCTGCTCCAGCTTTCTGTGCAAGTACTTCATTTCATCGACGGATCGCGATCGGAGATGCGCGGACGTAGTTTCTTTTTTAAGTTTATGCAGGCGAGACAGGGAGTACTCCAACGCGTCGACGGCATCGATCATATTGTATCGATACCATTCCACGGGCACCTTGAGATCGGTCGTTCGGGGAGCATCCTTGGATTCCTTCGCTTTCGGAGCTCTCGGTTTTGGTGAATTTTTGCGTCGCTGGACGCCGGCGCTGCGGCCGCCGCGGCGCGGCTTCGGCGACGAGTGCGTCACCGCGCTGAGCTTCGCCGCGAACGTCTCGCTCCGCGGCGTCACCTTGGGGGTTCCGTCGGGGTTCTGCGAGACGATGGTGGCGGAGTACCCGCCGGGCATGTTCGGGTTCGCATTTATAGCGAAGATGCGGCCGTCGGGGAGCCGGTACATCTTGTTGGAGGACAGGGTCTGCGGGTCGACGCGGAACTTGAGCCCCCCCGTGAGGGCGTTGACGGTGACGTCGCTCTCGGTCATCTGGATGACGTTCCCCTTGGGGATGCTGGAGAGCGGCACGCTGCGTACCGGCACGAGCGGCGGCGGGTTGCTGGCCTTGGGCGCCGCCACCGGCCCCGGCGTTATGCACTCCACGTCGTCGTCGTTATCTTCAGTTACCTGCAAACAAATTCACAAAACCATGGATCATATTCAAGTTAACGGTTTATTAAAAAAATATGGGAAATATTAGAGTTCAATGATCGATCGCGTCGTAACCTTAGTTAGATCAATCATCGTACCTTGTGACCCGATTTGGATGAAACATAGAAAACATGTGAATGTTATTACTTTTGCTATTTTAATTTTTATAAATGTTTAAGATGAAATATAAAAATTACCTCGCATAGAGGTTCCATGGGAAAGTCTGGTGTGCAAACCACGTCATCGTTGTTATGTAATGAAGCGTTTTTATTATTCATCGCTTGCACTGCCGCGAAATCCAAACCCTGTAATTTGTATGTGTTAGTTTAGTTACTGTTATTGTTTACAAAAATCAAACTACATTTACATAAAACAAATGGTAAATAACACACCTGCGTCAAACTGTCCAATGATAAATTGATATTATCATTTATTAAATTCATATTCAAGTTGTTTAAATTATTCATATACACTCCCGGGCTGTTGAATCCGTTGAAACTGTTTGTGCCAAGAATCCTCGGTCGCTGGACACGGGTCAAGGTGATTTTCTTATCATTAGCATACCTGATGGGACTGAACAGATTGGGTGACTGCACCTGAAAGGAAAATAAATCTTTTTAAATAACGCTAGAGCCTCTAAACAATGGTTTTTCAATTTAATGTTTTAGAGTCAGACAAACAGTTAACGGAAGCATTTTGTGCACATAAACATTATGTATTGTACCATAATTTCTATTTCTACTTCCTTCCGGTCTTTAAGTGTGTGTTGGTAATGAGTGCTGATTTGTTCTTTATGTGTAAGTTGTGATTTTTTGGGTCTCCCCCTCTTCTTTTTAATCAGCCTTCCTATTTTTCTTTTGATTACACCCTTTTGAGGTCTTTGATTTTGTTTTATTGTAGCATTTCTGGACCCTTTAGGCCTTCCTCTTTTTTTTGGGCTGTACTTATCAATATTATGTCTATTCCCATTCACATCACTAACATTATATCTTAGAAGAATCTCATCAGATAGACCGTCCTGATAGTTGATTCCCTCTTCTAGAGGTATCTCATTGACCCATATTTTATTTTTCGAACCTTTAGGTCTTCCTCTCTTTTTAGGACTGACACTATTAATATTATAATCTGTTTCCATGCCATCATCATAAGTTAGAGGCATTTCACTCTTATTTAAATCAACTCCAGGGATCACACTCTCTCCAAATTCATTCATATTGGATGAGTTGTCCTGGAAAATACACTCCAATCCATAAAACCTACCCAAGTTCATTTTTCATTTTCATTTCATTTTTTCATTTTTAAGAAACTAAATCACTGATATTACTTGTAACATTGAAATGTATATTCTTTACTACAACTAGGTTCCAAAACTAAAGACTCCTCAATAATGACACTTCTGACAAGTAACAGATAGATAGACAAGTAACTTTATTCAGCAGCGGGTGATAAACTCTCAAGGTAGATTTAAAACTACTTACCCTAATTTTTTTGGCGATCGGTGGACCAACTGGAAATGGTGCTATTGTAATTGGATTTTTAATCATAATTGCTTTGCTGCTTTTAGGGCTTGCTGGTCTCTTTTGGGCTTTTTTCTCAGATTTTGGTTTAATATCATCAAGATTGACCGACGCAAACTTCTTCACCTAGAAAACAAACAAAGAATTACTTAGCTATTATAAACAAGCAAGTTAAAATTATTTAGTAATAAGATTTGTAACATAATAAACAATTGTATGAATTTGTTAGATATAAGAAAGTATTCAAAGAAACTTCACACAGCACCAACAAGCCACTGATAAAAACTTGTTACTTCAAACTAACAAACATTGTTTTTGTTTTAGGTTAATAAAGGTTTCAGTGACGATAGGATGTTTGTATTTTTCTGATGTTTTTTTAATATGAAATACCTGTATAGTTGGAGGCATTTTGGATATGATCTTGTTGGCAACATTTTCAACCTCTTTATCCTTTTTTTTGACAGTTTCTATCTTTTGACTTCTTCTTCCTTTATGTTTGCAACACTCAGTTGCATCCACTGAAACGACTTTTAAATACTTTTGTTTCAGTTCTGTGTCTTCAGTTTCAGCAACTAACCTGAATTTAAACAGATTCATTGTATTTATGTATATTTTATAAATTATAATCAAGCATTTTACTTCAATCTCACATTAAATATAAATATTAATTTTGTATCACAAACATAACAAAAAGCTTTAAATACATATAATAATTAGTGTGCAACAAAACTAGCCATAACTCAGCAATAATAATTATAACACATTAAGTGACAATGCCTGATATAACAATATATTATAAGTATTAATTTTTTTTTTTTTAATATCTCTTTTTTTCTCACAATCTGCCCGTAGGGGCATTGAGCTAGAGTTTGGTCCTTTTCTCGTAGATGATGATGCGGTGTGAATGGTAGACACCCAGTGGCATCTCCATTAAAAATAAAATAATTATATAATAATTCATACTTATTTCTTTGATCACAGTATCGTAGTAAAGCCCAGCACACAGCTCGTAAGTCCCAAAGACATTTAGGGTTGCATTTGAAGCACTTCCAATCATCTGTGTTCTCGATTTCTCTAATTTTAGGCAGACCGAGATTGCGTTTAATGCATTTCTGTTAACAAAATAAATACAAATTATCACACACTTGTCTGAGAATTCAGATTAAAGATACTTCTAATATCTTTAAAGACTCTTGAAGACTAAATTATAGTAATTTGATGGGTATCATTCTAGTTATTCTTACCGCACAAAACACATGAACGCAATCCGAACAGCAATACACCTGGCCTCCTTGCCCGCACCAGCGACAGTACAATTCTGAGCCGTCTTCACCTTTATCAAACTCCCCACTGTTATAAAATGAGTGACAGGTATGACAGATGAGGGTTCGCAGCATAGGGTGCGACCTCATACGCGACTCATTGGCAGCAGAGCACCCCAAGTGGCGGTCACAGGCAGTGCAATGCAACCTCATTGAAATAACATTTTTCAAATCTGAAAATTGCAAGTAAATATATTTTTATATGATCTTTTTGTTATTTACAGACTTCAGATATTGATAGTAATATTGAGTTACCAGGAAATCTAGTCTTGTAATGGGTTTTCTCTTCATCTGATATATTTTCGTCGAAATCATTATCTGTAGGATCTGAAAATATAAACAGAAACATAATAATTGTTAGATGCTTGTTATATGATGGAGTCTGTAACAGAATATAATTATAGGTGTATTGAAAACTGTACCGGGCAAAGGCGGGAGTTTGACATCATCAGCAGTTATGACCGGCTTCTCGCACTCGGCAGAAGCCATCTCACTCGTAGCTACATCACTCATTTTGAGACTTGTGATCCTTATCAAAGTTATCACTTAGCTATCACGTACTGCTCTCTAAACATTTATCCAAGCATAGTATTAGCAAATGCTTATTCCTTCAATTTGAAAAATAATTGACGACGAAATGCAATCATATCAAAAACCGCAGAAAGCAAAGGCAAAAGTCCGCCATATTGCTTTGATAGTTTGTTTGAAGGAAGGATGGAAAGAAAGTACTTTGTGTTTCCACATTAGATTTTTTGATATCCCTGGTTAGTTCTGATTTCTTCCTTAGGTTGACTAAAAACATATAGTTATTTAAATAACTATATGGTTATAAGATTATAAATCTCTAATATTGATATTTTACAACTAGAATAACTAAAATTAAACTGCTGTCCCACTGTAGCGCAGTTGACAGCATGACTCCGCCCAGTCATCGTAATACGAAGGTGTCAGGTATGCGTCGATTTTATTATGCCCGGTAGGATATTCTATAAATACATTATATGTATATAAAAAAATACCAACAACGCATATCATTTTAGTCATTTTTAAATATGTATGACATTATAATTTTGCTTTGAAACAGGGAAACATTATCAGAATGGAAACATTAAAAAGAAAAAAGTAGTATTGCTAGAAAAACAAATTAATAAAAGCCATGGTACTTATTTTTCTTCTAAATCCAAAGAAAAAATAATATTAAAATTATAAGTTCTGAATATATAAACAGAAAAATGACATAAAAGTTTTTACATATTTTTCAATTCTTTGATATTTGTTGATTCGTTTAACATTGACAAAGCTGACGGTTGCGGAAATCTAACACTATACCTTTACTTGACATTGGCAGAATCTCCTGTCGTATTGACGGATGGAGGCCATATAAAAAAGAAGCAGAAGATTTTTTATGAAAAAGTAAAGCTTGTTTTCAGTTTGCGTAACGAATTTGTACTGAGTGCGTGTGTATCTTATCCTGAGGAGTTCATTGAATAATATTCGCCGATTCATGACTATAAACCACTATCACCTGGATTTCATTTCGCTCATAAAAGTCTACAAATAGTTCATATATTACTGAACAGTTTAAATTATAAAGATAATGTGATTGTTTTGTTCGAAACTTTACACCTTTTTTGATGTGATGATGAGACAGTGTTTCCGTTTAAATATTGGATATAAATTGAGACAGCGAAGTAAATGCTGAGAACTATACAAAGCCTGTGATAATTTCTAAATAAAATGACAGTAACTTACACCGGAGAAGTTGCAACATGTCGAGGATTTGGAACTTTTTTGAAAGTCCTTTATCGGTGAGTTGTTAGACAAGATAATTTATTCGTCGTCATATTTCCTGGAGCGTTTGAGCTTGCCTTGTCTTTTTCTTTTACTTTACCAACGTAAAAAAAGAAATTAAAGCAAAGCTTGAAGGTATGAGCCTTAAAGTAACCATAGGTGCTTCTTCATCTTTTATAGTGATAATAGTATCACTTTTAATTCAAGAAATCAGTAAAAAGCACTTATCAAATTGGGCAATTATCATATTTTAATAAAATAAAGTTTCATTGCATATGACTTTATCTCATAAAATACTGAAAAGATTTGAATTTATCTCCGTCTTTCTTTTTATGTCACTTGTCACTAATTCAAATATGAGATGTTTAGCGAGCAGATCAAAGGTAAGGAAATTGTCATACTCGCACCAGAGTGTGTGTGACTCATGAGTTGATGAATAATTGCTTTTTTTAGCAAAACATGAAAATAACAAAGCATTTGTACGGACATTTCTGACAAAGCTGCAAAAAAATAGCTAGGCCGAGGTACAAGCAGTTAGGTACCTGCTATAAGCATACTATTTGATCAGTGTAGGTGCCTAGGTATTATGTTCTAGCTAAGTTTAGGGCCGAGCTATGTAGTATCTATTATAATTATTTGTAAGAAGGATCATATAAAAAAACGGTAGGAACCAGGCCATAAGTTTCTTGCCTGTTCTTCTGGGTTCTGGTCGCGTAGAACTGGCTCCTAGGATCACCTAGTATGTAAGACGATTCTAAATGATCCTTGTGATTTTATTGAATAAAAAAATATTTGATTTGATTTGATTGAAGAAACTATAATAGCCTTATAGAGCTCACTCCTACACTGAATAGTTTCTTGAATGGAATATCTCAACGTTGTTTGCATATTATAGCAAGCTCACGAAATGTTTACATACCTGTGATGGACGTTTCTCATGTGACCTTGCCGGCAATAAAATCGCGAGTAAATAGGTACAGGTGTTTGCTACCTAACCTTCCTAAGTACTTACTAATACTAGCATTATGTTGTCCCTTGGTATATTTTTTTATATATAAAAGCAATAAACCTAAAATATAGCGATTTCGGTGGTGGCTCTTTGTTCGCAAATGGGTTTTTTGTGCAACTTTTTCCCCCATAAAGTAATTAAAATCAATAGTTAAGGTACTTAATGTAACTACAACCTTCCGATAATGTCTTCAAAATTAAATTACTACGAATTTTCAACGACGAAACAGGATCGTTTTACGTAACGTTTTAGGTTCCGCAGTGAACACGGTACGGTCACTAAACATTCAACCCCCGGTTGTGCGCCAAAGCCCTAAGTTTTTTAACGAAAAGCTATCTTTCTGTGGTAATTACACCATTAGATAGATTTAGTATTGGTTTTGGCCAGATTCAGAAGCTTGTCTTAGTAAATTGAACTCGATCATTATTGTAGGTGTATTTACGTGTTTAAAATTTGTCTGTTTGTTTCCTTATAATGAAAAGAATATAACTGCTGTTTAAAAATCGATACTGTCGCAAAATACTCTAGCTGGATTGACTATAGCTGCAAAACTATCATACTCACCCAATGTGTACAATACGTTCACATACATAGTATGGAAATTGAATTAGTTATCTAGACATCTAGGTTGCATCCATGGGCATCAATATAATGTAGTGCAGTCATTCGCGAACCATACAACTTTCTAGTTTTAGAGACCCAACTTATCATTTTATAGACCTAGACTTTAAATAAATTCGTGTGTGTTACTTATAACTAAAAACAAATGACAGTTATTACGCTTCTTGCAAAAATGTACCAAGTCTATTATAAAAACTATTAGGTAGATAATTTAATTACGTAAGTGCAATGACTAATATACTTTATCTCCGTATCTTACATTTCGTCTTGTGTCATAAACAAAAGTTACACATATTTGACTGGTATGACGACAAAGGCGATAGCGGTGTTAAAGTTAACAGGTTTGTAAGATTAGCTTGTTTTGACCCCTATTGAGTTAGAATGCCTTAGTGTTACATACTTTTAGATTAATTTAGAATTTGGTACAGGGCTCACTCAAACTAGTATAGAATCTCAGTTCTTGTAGATTTGGCCTGACTGCGCGAGGTGCTTGAGATTATTTATTTTATTTTTATCGTATGCCAAACAAAAAGATAGGAAACGCATACATTCACTTTCTCTATAGAGCGTTTGCAACGGTCTGTAGATAGCTCAACTGTGTCTTATGTATTTTATATGACAATGTACATTTTGTAAATACTGTATAGTCGTAAGTTTGTTTATAATTTTCTTTTTCTCTAAATCCACCTAAGTACATATTTTTTTCTGTGAAGATACGTAAAATAGATACAGGAATCTATATTTTTAGAGTTGCTCGGAGATGCTTAAGAAATAAACAAAGGCTTGAGTTAGACTACAAACTAATACCACTGAGTCAGAACAGAACATTAGTTAGGTGCAGTACCCACTTACCGATCCATTTCACTCACCTGGCCTTTCTTTTCACTAAAAGATAAGAAATTATCACATAATGCTGCCGTACAATAATAAAAACCGCTAAGAAAACGAGTTAATTACTGTCGCCTGTTTTCCCTAATCACTACTACATCTGCATCTCTTCAAAAGGGCGTCTTTCACACTCGGATTACCATAACTTTTGATATTCATAAAAGCTTAAAAATATTACAGTTAAATGAACATAGTTTTCTTTTAAAACAGGATTTTTTCCATAATTTGGGAATTCTCTCGATTTTCGAATCGCGACCAGGGTGCATGCAACTGTGCCGAATAAATCTTGAAATAATCTTTCTTTCTTTTCTCACAAAACATGGCAACAATCCCGTTTTCTAAGAAAACGATGTCCGATACCCAATTCTATTTAAAAAAAAAGTGACTAAATGAGGTCATATGTCCCTTGTCATAAAGAACTAAACCGCATCCCCATATAAAATAGTTACATAAAGTTAGTTGGTATCGAAGTGTCTTCAGCTATCGACGTGCCCCATGTCTTCTTACCTCGTGATTACCAGGCAAGGGACATTTATTATTCAATGGTCTAGCCTGCACCTTCCTGGCCCCTTTGTTCCGGTCAATGCACTGTCATTATTTCCATATCGATTTGTTTCAGGGCATGGTTTTTGTTAATCTATCTACATACTGAATGTTGAAAAAAAAAAAACACAAAATTTGTTATGATTATTTATAATCCATTAAGTAATTCGTATTCGTTCTTATCATGTTCTCTCCTTATTTTGGGTACCTAATCACTCTTAATTTAGTTGCATTCGTCACGCGAGCCGGTTCATCGGTCTGCCCGTGGGCGTGTTTGGAATTATTTGATTAAACTAAATGAAACTAAAACTTAAGGGTCCCTTCATTGCGTTCTGTGAAATTGGCGAGGTTTCGAATAAGGTTTTTATTAACTGAAAAGTTTCACGGTTATAAAGAGATATGCATATCAAAGAATGATTCTTCAAAAGTTGTATGTTGGAAGCAAAATTTTGATTTATTAATTAACAACTGAGAAATTAATTAATTTGTAGACAAGGTTTTCAAAAATTAGCAAAAATAGCGTACTTTCGATTGTGATTGTGGTCAAAATAATAATAAGGAAGTAATATAAAAAATGAGGTATGAAAGAACACTTTGCCGTGAGTAGAAAGTACAAAAAAAAATATCATACGTTCATAGAATGTCATATTGAAAAGACGGTATGAAAAAAAGCATATTATAAAATTTTACCCTTCAATATAACCGTTATTTCTACGAAGATTATAGAGACTACAGCTGAAATATACCAACTACACTCGAGAGCAATGAATCCGGGTCACTTAAAGAATGTTAAAAATCTCGGAAACTAAAAATGATAGGTTAATGCAATAAATTGTATTTAATAGACAATGTAATACTTCTTAAATGAAAGTAAAAAAAATATGAGTCACCATACATTTTATTAACACAAAATTACATAAAGGAAAAAAACTGCTGATCTCTCCTTAAAACAAAAATAGGAAACATGAAATTTTTGAACTTTATTACGATTTTCTTGAATTTTAATACTTCGTATTGCCTCCTCGTGCTTCCATTACTGCGTTTACGCGGTTTGGCATGCTGTACACCAAGTTCCTTATACGATTTTGGGGAATATTCTCCCATTCCTCTGTGAGAGCAATTTTGAGCTCACGAAGCGTGATTGGGGGAGGGTTTCGTTGTTTTACGCATCTGCCTAGCTCGTCCCAAGCATGCTCGATCGGGTTGATATCCGGGCTGCGCGCTGGCCACTCCATACGAGTAATGTTCATCTCTTGAAGGTAGTCATTCACAATCCTACCTGTATGAGGTCGGGCATTGTCATGCATAAATATAGCATCCTCACCTAAATTGACCATAAATGGACCAACGTGATCATTGAGGATTTCTTCCACATATCTTACGCTAGTTAAAGAGCCGTTTTCTATGATCACCAGCTCTGTGCGACTTTCAGAAGAAATTCCGGCCCACACAAGTACAGACCCACCACCGTAGGCTACTTTTTCTTCGATGCATGCTTGCTTGAATCTTTCCCCTGGTCTTCGATACACTCTGTGTCTTCCATCGTGCTTGTAGAGCATAAATTTTGATTCGTCGGAGAACATAACTTTTGACCAATCTTCAATACTCCAATTTACGTGGCTCTGGGCATATCTTAGTCTCGAAATACGATGCCCACGCTCCAGTTTAGGGCCGTTTGCAGGTCTAAGGGGTTTTAAGTTAGATTCAGCAAGCCGACGTCTTACTGTCCATGCACTTGGGTTACTTCCTCCGAGGCGTCGAAACTGATTGGTGAGTTCAGTTCCTGTGAGAAAGCGATTTCGAAGCATGGTGTTCACCAAGTATCGGTCTTCTCGTGCTGTGGTACACCTGGTTCTGCCCGTTCCTGGTCTGCGTAGGTTAGAACCAGTTTCTTCGTAACGTCGGAGAACTCTTTGTACTGTTGACAGCGACACACCGACAGTCCTGGCTGTATCGCGCTGACTCCGGCCGGTTTCCAGCATTGTAAGTATTCTGGTGCATTCTTCAGGCGTAAGCGACATAATTTCAGCTTGAATAATGAATATAGAGCACTATCAACATGGTTTATGTACCCACATAAATGACAGATTACAAACAAAAGCAAAACCAAATGCTGTAATTTCGTAGTTCCATCTTCGAAAGTGGCCCTTTTTCAAATTTGATTTTTTTATGATATAACTTTACAATAACTAAGAAGTTTTAATACCTTCATTTAAGGAGTATTACATTGTCTATTAAATACAATTTATTGCATTAACGTAGCATTTTTAGTTTCCGAGATTTTTAGGATTCTTTAAGTGACCCGGATTCATTGCTCTCGAGTGTATATAAAAATTCAGGCTTTTCTGATAATAATTAAAAAAAATTGGAAGCTTGTAGCCATTACTTATTTTTATACAATTTTTTGAAAACAACCTATAAATCGAGGAGCGCACCGCGTCGTAAATCAGTCCGCCTCGAGCGGTCAGAGAGAGCGGTCATGTCGGTCTTCGTCGCGAGCTACAAGTATAACGTAAATAATTATAAAACCAAAATCGACATCAAATATAGTGGGACCGTGTGGTTTTGATCCTTAGTACAAAAAATATTTTTTTTATTGATGCCACAATGTCGTTCCGTATTGAACAAAGTTCATATTATTGTTAGTAAAAGACAATTGGGCGGCCTTTTCGCAACGAGCGTTCTCTTCGTAACAACCTTTGAAAGGCAACATTTATAGATTTGAGGCTTTGTGAAATCAAAAATGATTTTAGAATTTTTCTATACTTAGGATCATACGGATATAAATATTCCAATTGTATATCCACTTTGATTTGAAATCCAAGATGGCGCGCACTAGTTTTTGTCAGTTTAGCGATATGGGTGTCATTTTCGGGGTTTTTCAGGATGCTGTTTACGAATATGGCAACCATTTTGGAATCCAAGATGGCGCGCACTGGTTTTTGTCAGTTTAGCGATATGGGTGTCATTTTCGGGGTTTTTTGGGATGCTGATTACGAATATGGCAACCATTTTGGAATCCAAGATGGCGCGCACTAGTTTTGATCAATTTAGCGATATGGGTGTCATTTTCGGGGTTTTTTGGGATGCTGATTACGAATATGGCAACCATTTTGGAATCCAAGATGGCGCGCACTGGTTTTGGTCAATTTAGCGATATGGGTGTCATTTTCGGGTTTTTTTGGGATGCTGATTACGAATACGGCAACCATTTTGGAATCCAAGATGGCGCACACTAGTTTTGGTCAAATTAGCAATATGGGTGTCATTTTCGGGGTTTTATAGGATGCTAATTACGAATATGGCAACCATTTTGGAATCCAAGATGGCGCGCACTAGTTTTGGTCAAATTGGCGATATGGGTGTCATTTTCGGGGTTTTTTGGGATGCTGATTACGAATATGGCAACCATTTTGGAATCCAAGATGGCGCGCACTAGTTTTGGTCAAATGAGCGATATGGGTGTCATTTTCGGGTTTTTTTGGGATGCTGATTACGAATATGGCAACCATTTTGGAATCCAAGATGGCGCACACTAGTTCTGGTCAAATTAGCAATATGGGTGTCATTTTCGGGGTTTTTTGGGATGCTGATTACGAATATGGCCACCATTTTGGAATCCAAGATGGCGCGCACTAGGTTTGGACAAATGAGCAATATGGGTGTCATTTTCGGGGTTTTTTGGGATGCTGATTACGAATATGGCAACCATTTTGAAATCCAAGATGGCGCACACTAGTTTTGGTCAAATTAGCAATATGGGTGTCATTTTCGGGGTTTTTTAGGATGCTGATTACGAATATGGCAACCATTTTGGAATCCAAGATGGCGCGCACTAGTTTTGGTCAAATGAGCCATATGGGTGTCATTTTCGGGGTTTTTTGGGATGCTGATTACGAATATGGCAACCATTTTGGAATCCAAGATGGCGCGCACTAGTTTTGGTCAAATTAGCGATATGGGTGTCATTTTCTGGGCCATATTCGCAATCAGCATACCAAAAAAACACCCAAAGTGACACCCATATCGCTAAATTGGCCAAAACCAAGGTGCGCCATCTTGATCCCAAAATGGTTGCCATATTCGTAATCAGCATCCCAAAAAACCTCGAAAATGACACCCATGTCGCTAATTTGACCAAAACTAGTGCGCGCCATCTTGGATTCCAAAATGGTTGCCATATTCGCAATCAGCATCCCAAAAAACCCCGAAAATGACACCCATATCGCTCATTTGACCAAAACTAGTGCGCGCCATCTTGGATTCCAAAATGGTTGCCATATTCGCAATCAGCATCCCAAAAAATCCCGAAAATGACACCCATATCGCTAATTTGACCAAAACTAGCGCGCGCCATATTGGATTCCAAAATGGTTGCCATATTCGTAATCAGCATCCCAAAAAACCTCGAAAATGACACCCATATCGCTAATTTGACCAAAACTAGTGCGCGCCATCTTGGATTCCAAAATGGTTGCCATATTCACAATCAGCATCCCAAAAAACTCCGAAAATGACACCCATATCGCTCATTTGACCAAAACTAGTGCGCGCCATCTTGGATTCCAAAATGGTTGCCATATTCGCAATCAGCATCCCAAAAAACCCCGAAAATGACACCCATATCGCTAATTTGACCAAAACTAGCGCGCGCCATATTGGATTCCAAAATGGTGGCCATATTCGTAATCAGCATCCCAAAAAACACCGAAAGTAACACCCATATCGCTAAATTGACCAAAATCAGGGTGCGCCATCTTGATCCCAAAATGGTTGCCATATTCGTAATCAGCATCCCAAAAAACCCCGAAAATGTCACCCATATTGTCGTAATCAGCATCCCAAAAAACCCCGAAAATGTCACCCATATTGCTAATTTGACCAAAACCAGGGTGCGCCATCTTGATCCCAAAATGGTTGCCATATTCGTAATCAGCATCCCAAAAAACCCCGAAAATGACACTCATATCGCTAAATTGACAATAACAAGTATGCGCCATCTCTAAATTGACCAAAACCAGGGTGCACTATCTTGGATTCCAAAATGGTAAAACTTCACGTCGGCGCTTATACATGTAAGTCAGTTTTATACGTACCTACTACTTACCAAAACTGAGTTACATGCTGCATGGTAACTACTAATATAATGTATGAGATGGAAACAGTGCAAGGAATAATAAATAAATAAAAAAATATTATTAAATAATTTTGGTGAAGTAGTAAAACCTGTGAATTGTGAAACTAGTAATCGCATCGTTTAATAATCGTTTGTTTAACTGTATCTGAATTTCCATTCTAAAAATTTGCAAAGTTTGAGGTCAATAAAATAAACATTTATGCATATATTTTAGTTCATTTATTATCTGTATCTGACAAGGTATAATACAATTTTGTTTATTAGTTCAAAATAAAATATAATATGTATAGTATAGGTCTAAATAAAAAAATTAAAATACCTTCAACTTTTAAATTTGTCATATTGATATTTTACAACAAATCACGACAACAAAAATTAATTGGTTTAGCTATTTTTTTCAAATTCTCAAATCGTACCTACTTACAAATCTTATCTTTTTTAAAAATATTTGTTTCTTGATACGACATAGCAAACCAATTAAACACATAATTTCATACCTCCAAAATTAAATAGTGATGAATAATATCATTGATATTTAATGTTGGAAGTAATGAAGTACTGTGAAAATATCAAATTCGTAAGTCTTTCAATATCGCGTGGACGGTACGTTCGCGAGTCGCGAGCGTTGTGAACCGCGTCGCGCGTCTATAAATACCTAAACTCGAACCGCCGTTGATTCTTCACGGGGCCTTAAGACTTGTCAAGATTCACAGCTCTGTTGGTAGTAGCCCTGCCTTCCATGCTGTGGGTGGAGGTTCGATTTTATGTTACAATATATTCAATGTATGTACAGTACATATTTATAAAAAAATGTATCTTAAGTATTTAATTTAACAGTTATAAAGTTATCAGTAAACCACTTTTTCAGTAAAGAGCGAAGTTTGTCTCATAAATTATGACATTTCTTTATTCATGAAATGTCATGAATAGTGTCGTCTTTTAGTATTGCATTGCATTGCAAGCCAGGGGCTGAAATTACATGACTTTATTACTGGGAAATGTCGTTACTATAATAAAACGGGTGAAAATCTGGGGGTGAAGCAATTACTCCCTCACTGTAAAACTCCCTTACTGTTGACGTCACTAAGGGAAATATATGGCGTGATTATAAAGTACATGTTCAACACTCCTTCACATGAAACGACAGTACTTAGTTCCAGTAAGGAGTGGTGACGAATAACGGGAATTGTGTTAATTAATTAATTTGTTTTTATCGTACTAGGTACATATTTTTATTCTAATTATTGTACCTAAAATGTTCTATTTTCGGTTTACCTACATGCTTACAAACATTAAATGTATGTAGTTTTAAGAAGAAGAAGAAGAAGTTATACTTTGATGCAGCTTATATCATTATGTGATGTTTGAATATTACCTCATTGGTATTTTGTCACAAAAATGCTTATTTTATTATATTATTATTACCAATTTCTATTCAGTATGCTAATACCTACTTGGAAACAAGTTTAGGTAGTCGAGTAAAGAATTCGTTGTATACAATAGTTGTACATATTTTAAAATGTTGTGCACGCCATAGTAGGTATTAGTATTAGATACTAGATCTCGTGCTAACTGCTGATTGCGCGACTAACATTAACAAGCTGTTTCAAAGACCCAAGTCAAGGTTAAAACATTAATAGAGGAACATCATAATAAAAACTAGTTTGAATGATTTCATTGTCTTGCGTTTCTGAGCGATCACGTTAAGACGCTCCTCAAAAAATTTGCAACTCTCGGAAATCAAACTGCGGTTTTATAAACCTAAGTTTCGTAATATTAATAAACGGTCAGAAGGACACCTCAAGTCATTGTTGGTGTTTATTTATCTACTATCTTTTAACCCTATTTTTTATTTGTTCTGTCTTTAAAATCTCTCTAAGTTAAAAAGTAAACATACTTACTCTTACTTTAAAATAATATGCAGGTAACAATAACTACTTTACGCAAATTAAGAAGACAGTAAGGCAACATTATCACATTTTATTTCAAAAGCTGTTTCTTTATAGACTTGTTGTCCTCTTGGTAACATTAAAACTGAATGTAAGTCATGAACAATCGTGTCATCGATTGCTATCGTCCAAGTTTAATGACGTAATTCGCACATTATGGCGACAAGTAGCAATTCGCATAGTAAATAGATGTCATTTAGTATGCACAAGCACAAGTATTCGGGATTTCTTCAATGCCAATGTTGTTAAACCTCCGGCTGAACATGTTTATGTAGAATGCAGGTTTTCAGTTCGACAATAACCTCTTTATATTGTAGGAACTACGGAAACTGAAAACTACTTTACCATTATTTAAGTCAGTCTATAGTTGCTAGCGTTTTACCAACAATAAATTAAGATTATGTTAGCGTTAAGGATCCTGCAGCTCATCAGTGAACTTCTTATTTGAGCATGGGTGCGATCTTTCGTTTGATAAATTAATAGAATATGGATCCAAAATATTAGTTACTAGTAGTACGCCCCGGCTTCGCACGGGTAGCCTATATAAAAAATATCATTATAATATAGCCTATGTTCATCGCAGATAATGTAGTTTCACAACAGTGAAAGAATTTTTGAAATCCGTCCAGTAGTTTCGGAGCCTATTCGATGCAAACAAACAATCAAATCTTTCCTCTTTATAATATTAGTTTAGATTCCTATATAACCTGCTTATTATGTAAAAAAACATCTGTCACCGAAAATACTAGTTGTTCTCATTGAGTTGCACATTGCCTCGTTAATGATCATTAATCGCCTGTCATTGTGACTTTGAATGCAAAAACGGTCACGTTGTGAAATTGTGATAGATTTACCGCAGTACGTTTTTGACCTTTCTACGAGGATGGTTCGGTTGAAATTACAAGCTACGAGTAGTAAGACACGAAATAGGTACTGAAAAAAAAATGAAAAAAATATTTATTTACAGTAAATTAAGTACATAGAAGTTACTTAAGCTAGCTTATATTTATTTACTTGACTATTTTGTACCTATTTATATACTTATTTAAATCTACTGTTTTACAATTTTCAAAATATATTTGAGCGGTGGTCCCCACACTAGATGTAATCTGTATTGTGGGTACCTATTCGAATTGCCAATAGTTTAGAACCTCGGTTTCATAATAGGTTTATTTAGGTCTAGGTCAGTAATATTATTCAAGGAGGATATTGTTTCATAAGGTTTGGTAATTATAATTACATAAAAAGAGATACATAGAGGAGAATTATAAAAATAAATAAATAAACATACATAAGACCAAATATGGCAATTTAAATACAATCAGGATATGTACAGCTATTTAACTTTAGATAAAATGTTTTCAGTGCAGTTATAGTCCAAAAATTTGAGCAATAAAATGAGTTTTTGTTTTGCTTCAAAAACTGAGCAGAGCTTAAAATCACATAAATTAACGAGTTTATTGTATATTGTAGTTGTAATAAATGGGTCAAAACGTTGCGCAAAGGAAGTATTCACATGAGCAGTGTGTGTTTTGAAAACGCGGCGCTTCAGCATTTCATTGTAGTTGACGTCGTGTATAACTTTTTTATGTTCATTTAGGCAGACTTTAAGAATGAAAAGTTGACGTACACTTAGTACTCCGCTTTCTCTATATACTTGAACAGTGGGGTACCTGTAGGGTCGCTTTAACATAGTCTTTAAAACCGATCGTTGGGCTCTCTCAAGCTGCATTAGTGTAGTTTTATAAGCACCACCCCAACAACCAATGCAGTAAAACAAAGTTGATTGACAAAGAGCGATGTAAGTAGATTTAAGAGTGTTGAAGTCTGCAGAATTTCTAAGTTGTCTCATAACATTTATTATTTTCCGCGTTCTTTTAGACAGTTCTTCTATGTGCTTCTTAAAGTTTATATTTTCATCAACCACAACACCAAGATACCTCACCGACTCAGTTCTGGTTATTTCGTTGCAACCACAGGGTGAGACTAAGCTGGTGTCACAGGAATGAATTTTAATAGAAGATAGGGAAAGTGGAGGTCGAGAAGCCTGAGATTTATGGAAACAGACAAATTTGGTTTTGCTTTTGTTCAATGTTAATAAATTACCTTGCAGCCAATTGTTAATTTTAGATAGACCCTTTTCTGCAGTTTTAATAGTATCGAGCCAAGTGGAGCCATGGAAAACAACGGCAGTGTCATCCGCGTAACAAATAACATCTGCGCATTCGAGACTACTATTCTAGTATATTGCTCTAAGTCTGAGGGATTAAAACGCTGTGTGGGAAAGTCAATAAAAAGTTCGTTGACCTGTTGTAGAGAGTGACCTTAAGTAACCCTGAAAAAGTTCATGAAAGCAGGTGAAAAAACCTATTTACCCTTATTAGCACAAAACAAGCGTGAAAGTGTTTAATTACTAAGTCATACGATTCAATAAATTAACATTTACCTACCCACTTTACCAGTAATTAATACGGAAATATTTTCGGTAACTTTTTAAACTTATATAATAATGAGATAAGTATATCGATGGTCTTTTATTGCAAAGACCACATCGATATATCTACCAGTGACCCAGGTCTACATTTGTAATCCATTTTCAGAAAAGATGCGATATGCTTTTGCATAACTCGATCAAATTTGTATTTGAAACTATATTGTTGGTTCCAGATGGCGGGGAAGCATTTACAAGCTGGTCTGGTTAGATCTTCTCATGTTCCTGCTGCTGTATTACTCGCTCAATCTAACTTATCGCCTGATATTAGATGAAGAAAAAAAGAAGTAAGATATATGCATATTTTTTTTTATGCATTATAGGTAAACGCTTGGCCGCAATCACATCTGATGTTAAATGATGATGCGGCCTACGGTGTAACGCGTTTGCCTCGATAGAACCTATTCACTCTCCTCACGAAAACATCCAAATTATATGAATCTGGAAACGAAATTATATATGTACACCATATGTAACTAACCGCAAACTAATGATGCTGGATATTGTAGTAGAGGTTCTAACATTAGGTTAGGTTTATCAGAACTATCAATATTCCGAGAACACTACCAAAGTCAATACTAACCGACTAATGAACGTAAAACGTTCCTTGAATATTTGCAGAATAGATACATAAAGATGTTCTACAATCATTACTAATTAGCAGCTCGTTCAACATACAGATGTAACTTCTCAATTGATTGCCACCATTTTGAACTTCACTTAGCTTTTTTAACCACTCTTGTCCAAATATCAAGACTGTTTTGAATACACGTGTCTACCTTTAGCCCGGCATAAGCATATTTCGTTGTTTATATGGTTATGGTTATGATATGGATGTGAAAGGAGTGAATACTGAGATGACGGATGATAGAGGAGAATGGAAGAATAGAACATGTTGTGCCGACCTCACCTAGTGGGATAAGGGCAGGAAGAAGAAGAAGATTGTTCTTACACTGGCCTCTGCTTCGTCATGCCTTTTTATATTCTGCTCTACATTTTTATATACATTTCTATTTATTTTTTATTAAATTGTGAAAATCTGGGTTAGACTACGAAGAGATTTGAAATGAGAGTTTTACACTATTGTGTTGTGATCATACTTTAGTTTATTACTTTGCCTATTGTAGAGCCGATGCATAAAACACTCGCACGCCACGGTCATGAGCAAAATAATTGTGTTCATTGTTAGCAATAGCAACTATTTCAACAGGAAACAGAATGGTATTGTAATTAACTGACTATGAAATAAATGCAGCTAGCTTATGTAGTGCTTTAAGAATTTTAGTATTTACAACAATCATATGATTGTCTTGTCAAGGATAGGATAGGACAAAAATATCCATGACATAACAATCAAATACAGAAACGATTGGAACCAGGCTGTAGTATCTTGCCCGTTCTTCTAAGCTCTGGTCGCGTGGAACTGGCACCTAGAATCACCTAGTATATAAGACGATTCTAAAGTATTCTTTCATTGAACAGCAATCTTTATAGTTTATAGATAAAATCGTTATCTTCTTGCCATATAAGGACATGGGCTATTATCTATCAATACAAAAATATCTCCAAAGATTTGTTAGGTTTAATTAATAACAGTTTTTATTTGCAGGATGTTCGAGGGTGTAGTAAATTATTGTAGTTTCCACGGGAATGTGATACCTCTATCATTCGTGCTGGGTTTCTACGTGACCGTGGTTATGAATCGATGGTGGAGTCAGTACACGACTATACCATGGCCTGATTCCATCGCGGTGTTCGTCTCTGCTACTATTCATGGACAGGTAAATACCATTCAACGGCGGATCCACGGGGGGGTCATGGGGGTCATGACCCCCCCCTGAGCTGGTTCCAGGACTTAGGTGGACCACTAATTGAACGTATTTTTTATTTTATTTATATGTATAAGTTCTTGACTTGACCACGACTGTGTGACCCACCCCTGGCGCCAAAACATGATCGTGACCCCTCCCTGGCGCCAAAACTTGATCGTGACCCCCCCTGGTGCCAAAACTTGATCGTGACCCCCCCCTGGAGCCAAAGCTGGATCCGCCCTTGATACCATTAGGTTAGAATACCTGCAGATTTACTGATTAAGCGATTACCGTGTTTATTGCTTTATCACAGAGTATGTTTGTACAAGTTATTCTATAAACAGTACGTCACGGCTTTTAACTTAGTAATGATAGACAGTTATTCATTAGGACAGAATTGACATTGACCAAGTTTTATAGCTGTTTCGAACTTCGCATTTTATCTAACAGATTTTTATATAATCTTGTGGTGAGATGAGGATTCCTGATGATTATTACGTGTAAGCATAAACAGCCATTATTGAACGTCGAACGTCTGGAACGTCTGATCTGGAAATCCTGATAACATTAAAATTGAAAATTAGCGTCTATTGAAGCTCACTAACATATCAACTACATGTTACTGCGATTGTAATAGCGCTTTATGACGCATTCTATGCCGCGTTGATAACAGCAGTGGCATTATTCAATCCGTAATCAATTTAGGAAAATGGCAATCATGACAAATTAAGAATGTTTGAAGAACTGACGTGAATATTTTTTCTGACGTTGACTTAAATAAATATTCACGGACATTTCACATATTGCGCTCTAGTCCCAAATTAAGCTTGTACTATGGTAACTAGATTGCTGATAGAATACATAGTAACAGCCAGACACAGTAAAAATATTTATGTTCATCACACAAAACTTTGCTCTCGGTGGGAATCGAACCCCTGACCCCACAGCATGGTAGGCAGAGCGTACTACCAACTGAGCTTCTTTACCGCAATACCGCATCGACTTTAATATCACTGAATACATCATCTATATAGTTTACATATGGACTACATTTCAACGAAACATAACTTGATTATTCTAAACATTTCTGGATCTAAGAATTTTCTCGTAAAATCTTATCTACTTACATTCAACGCTGATCATATTGTAATAATAACTTTCAATGCTTTCAAATTGATACTAACTATTAGTATCTATCTATCAAATAATCGACAGGCCTCACAGCTCAGTTGATAGTACCACCCAGAGCAAATGTTTGTGTGATCAACATAAATATTTTTTCTGTTTCTGGGTGCTACTTTATATTGTATGTATTTACAAAAAATATATAGGTAAGTATCGTATCAGCCGACGCCGCTTATTTGTTTATTTATAAAAAAAACAAGATGTTTAGAGAGACGTTCAGACATATCTAACTGGTCTGTAATATTAGCTACCCGTCTCCTTCGTCAAGGTTCGTCCATTAAGCAAGTCTTGAAGGACTTATTTATATCGTGGAGGTTAACGACAACCTTGTCCTTCAAACTCAACTTTAATGCATTTTCTACTTATTCAATTTTGTGATCGACTTAAATAATAAATAATGCTGGACAATACACACAACATCATCTAGCCCCAAGCTAAGCAGAACTTGTGTTATGGGTATTAGAAGACTGACATATTTAATACAATACATAACATAGATAGATATTTTTGATTATACATACATTATAAAATACCCAGAACACCCGGAATAAATATTTGCAGATCGAACAAACATTTATCCCAAGGCGGGAATCGAACCCGCAACCTTCAGCGTCGCAGGCGGACCTTCGCCCACCGCGCCACATCGGTCGTCAAAATTGTTCTTGCATAACATATTTTCATCATCGAGCCCCACGAAATAGAACTTTAGATATAAGTATACAAAGTTCAAAGTGAATCACCTAATTGTGTTTATTACATAGTAAATTATCATTTCCTATAATAAATGTATTTGTTGCATTAAGTGCTGTAAAATGATAGCGTCACCTTTCAGTGAAGAATGATTGTTTAAGATAAGATTTTATTTATTCACTGATGTTTAATCAGTTCGCAGATATTCAATGAAATAATGGTATCAATAATATAATGCTAATTGGATCAAGAACTACTTTAGGTAAAGTGCAAATGTTTGTAAATGAATGCAGTGGAATGTACCTAGTGTTTTAGACTTGAGTTGTAGTTATTTTAGCTTAGGACATTGACTGCGTCTGGATATTCCATTTCAAATTAAACATGTGTAGAAGTACATTAGTCTTATTCGTGGTCAATAAGTAGAGATGTTTCTTAATTTATGTATCCTAACCTAACTTGTTTGATTCATATTCCAATCATTGATGTGATCATTTGCATTTTTTATTTAGAAACCGGATTATTATCATACATCACCTGTTATTAAGAATCACATTGATTTTCATGTTACCTCAATGTTTGTTAACTACTCTAATAAGTCCGTGGCCTACAAACAGATCCGGTGCAGACATCTTAAGCGCAATGCATACAGAAAAAAATCATTCAATTCAAACACATTTTTTTTTATTATTTATTACACATTTGTATGATTTCTTATTCCAAAAAATAGCCTTCAGAAAGTGACAATCGAATAATTTTAAGGATCGTGTTTTGTTTAATATTTTGACAGTTAATACTAATATTAAAACATTCCGTTTACAATATTAATTTTAATGCCTTGTTTTCATTTGTGTTATCAATCATCCAGATTTAATTTACATAGCATAATTTTTTTTTATTATTAAAATCGTTTTCCTCATGGTATTTGCCTCTAGCTGATTGTGTGTACTTACCTAAAGTGGTTTTCCTAAGTTAGCGTGTTATATTACAGGACGAACGTGGGCGATTGATGCGTCGAACTATAGTTCGCTACGTCTGCCTCTGCCTTACAATGGTGCTAACTATGATCTCTCCTCGCGTGAAGAAACGATTCCCGACGCTAGACAATTTAGTAGAAGCCGGACTTTTATTGGACAACGAGAAATCTATACTAAATAATTTAAATGAAAAGTTCCCGAAACCGTCTAAGCACTGGTGAGTCATTATTTTCTATGAAACTGACACATTGTTAGATAAATTAGCGGATGTCTTATCAATATTTGCGAGGAAGTTTTGTTAATAAGGCGCTTTTAGGACTGAGTCACAATAGTAAACGTAACGTATTTAAGACACACAGCGCGCTAACGCTGCAAAATTCGACAGTAAAGCCGATGTTGACGCGCAATGTATCTCAAATACACGCACTGGTTCGACATTTACGATTGTCACATTTTATCGTGCCTGTTATAATAATTAGAAGTTTACATAACTTTACTATCAGAAAAATCACTTGATGAAGTCATGATTTCATCGGCTCTGGTTTCCTGACTAGTTTTAACGCCCACTTCTGTATCTTGATAAAGTTGATGAGTTTTGATTATACAGAAGTTTCGTATTTATATATAGAAAAGTTAAAAAAATGTAATATTTTATTTATCTATTACATAATATGTAAGTACATATCTAAATCTATTCGTATTTGTAAAAATGTGCAACTCATTATATAAGATTGCTCAGTTAAATAGTTATATAATATTACAGTAGTTCATAAACGTTGTCTTAAATAATTGTCTAGTCGATTGCAATGCTAATTACCTGTCCTCGCGTTTTCATGGTTACTTTAAAGATAGTTGTCAATATAAACTGTTTGAAAACCAAATGATACCTACCGCAGAGACACAATTCTACATATAAAGTTATACTAATACCTACCTACATATTTGAAACAATCACAGTTTTGTAACACTTAAACAAGTAATAAAATTATTTCATGTTTTTGTTGATTCATTAATTCAACATGTACCATGAGTGTCGAGATTTATAATGATTATTATTTTCCTTTACCTCGAGGCAATATTATAGACTGTATTATATAATTTTCACAAAAAAACAAGATTATCTATGTGTTTGTGAGACTTGTGACTGTGTGCGTTGCATGTCTATCTTACTTGCGGTCTATCTTATAAAAAGATAGCGTAGACTTATGTATTGATTACCATACGTAATGATGACATAAAGTCAACGCTAACTTTTTGTAAGATAGGGGTTAGTCATCATCATCATCAACCTATATCAATCCACTGCTGGACGTAGGTCTCTCCCAAGACGCGCCACTGAGCAGGGGTGAGTGTATGTCCTAAACTCTAGTACTATTCCTAGGTTACCAATAGTATGGGCTACAAGTATAGTAACCAGGGCTCGTAAAGAAGGGCGAATACGAGACGATTTCGCTGTGAAGACCATTATTGACGAATTGAATAAATTTAGAGGACAAGCTGGATTATTACTCAGTTATGACACAATTAGTGTGCCGTTAGTGTACACACAGGTACGTTCTAGTGTTTTGTTGAGAGTGGCGTTTGTACTTAAACGAACTTCCATTAAATTATCCTTATCAGATAGTAGAGTGTTTTTATCATTGTCAGTAATCCCTCGTTTTAGGGTAATTGAGACGTGAAATTATAAATGTTGATTAATATTATACGTATATTATATATAATAGTTTAAATAATAATGAATAAATATTCACGGACATTTCACACATCACACTCTAGCTCCGAACTTATCAAAGCAGTATGAGAACTAGATTGCTAATAGAATACTTGTATAATATTTTTTTTGTAAATACATACTGAATACACAGTAAGACACAGAACATTTGTGCTCATTAAAAGCACAAACATTTGCTCTCGGTGGGAATCGAACCCACAACCCCCAGCATGGAAAGCACAGCTACTACTAACTGAGCTGTGACGCCTGTCGCAGTTTATTTCTTCACTTTGCATTCGTTGTTGAACTTTGTTGAGGTTGTTTAACTCGGTTGAATATGAATTAAAATATCATCAATCCTTTACAGGTAGTAACAATAGCAGTATACTCGTACTTCATCACCACAGCATTGGGAAGCCAGTGGGTAGACAACAAACTTCAGTCATCAAGCAGCGATGCCTACATCAGTAACATAGATCTTTATTTTCCTATATTCGCTACATTGGAATTCTTTTTCTACATGGGCTGGCTGAAAGTGGCAGAGTCGTTGATCAATCCTTTCGGCGAAGATGACGACGACTTTGAAGTTAATTGGTTGATTGACAGAGATTTACAGGTGCGTGACTGGCCATCATCATAAAACAAATGAATTAAGCATGCATTTTCTTTACTACCTCCATTTCCAAGATTTATGACACTATATTAAACGGACACTGGCAGAATTGTGATAATTAGCCAAGAAAGCCATAAAAAACATATATCTGTTGCCTATTTTGATAGTTATGTAATTTTCCCACAGGTATCCTACATGATAGTAGACGAAATGCATCACGAGCATCCTGAATTAATCAGAGATCAATATTGGGATGAGGTGTTCCCATCCGAATTGCCCTACACGATAGCAACCGAGAATCAACGCGAAGAACATCCAGAACATTCGACGGCGAGGATAGCGGTACCAGTGCGGCAAAGAAGCATGGTTATGACCACGCCCTCTCAGATCCAGATCGACAAGATGGTACCCTCCAACACCGTGAGTTACAAGTTCGACCCCCCAGAGGTTAGACCCGTCCGTTTATTTAGCATGCCGCTCGGAGCTTCGCAGTGTTACGGTTTCGGAGCTGCGTAACTAATTTATCTGTTGGAACAAGGTATTCTATGAACGAACTATCTTTGTTTCTTGTTTGGATTACTTTTGTTGGCTCTTTCGGTTATATTCAAGTTTGTTGTGTTGTCCAAATCGACTTTCTTAAGTTTATCTTCAACATTTCTTAAATATTTTTGATTTAGTACCTCTGCTGTCTTGCTTGATTTTCAATTAAAGACAACCTTTCTACAGATTGTCTCACTTCTTAATGACCAGCTCCTTCATAATCTTCAAATTTTGTGCTCTACGTTTAAATTGAACCAATTTAATATTTTTAAAACACTTTTCTTGCTTCAATTCGTTTCCCTTGATATTCACTGCTGAGTTTGAAATAGTCTTGTGCCAGAATGAAGTTTCATCTTTATCGACAGAATAAAATCCTTTTCTTTGACGGTAGGTATCTGGACCCAGAAGAAAGTATAATAGTTGGAGTGGTGCCAAGGTCGACAAAAGGGTACTGTTAGACACCAGGTTTAAATCGGCGGAGGTTAGATCGGTCCGTTTATAAGCATGTAGCTTTGCGTCTCAAACTTGGCTACATGCATACACATGTACACGTTTCCATGAAAAATATTCAACTTTTCACGTTTCATCTGAATATTCTCCTCTACCGTTTTGATACCTTTGTTTCCCAATTTTCTACTTTCAGTCATTTCATGATCGAATGAGCTCTGTATATTTCTGTATGGTAAAGTAAACTGATTTCTGCCGCTAGGTAGTCGCGAGTTCTGAGGTGAAAACTGAATTGCCAACGCCAACAAACGCCGTGAATTTCAAGTTCGATCCTCCAGAGGTTTGCCCGACTCTTTAAGGCATGCTGCACGAAGCATTCTCAAGGGTTGCCATGCTCTTCTCTAAGAACCAATAACCATGCTTTAATATCTATATATATATATTGTTCCCAAACCCTGCTCGGAAATTACCAAAATTATTTTCAAAATTTGCTGTTTCCATAAATTTCATATTCAGTCCGTCTTTGATCGTTTACAGTTTTAGTTGAACCACTGAACCCAATTTTCTTGTCTCTTGTCGATAATGGTGACAAGTTTTCCAACATTGAAATTGAAATCAAACAAAGTAATGTATGTTGTGTTTCTTTCAAAGTATATACCTAAAGCCATCTATTGATTTATTTCAAAAATACAAAAGTGGGTCATGGTAGGTATATTGATGTAATTTACAAAGTTCTCTCATATGAGGTAAATTGGAATCGCAGTGCTTTTAAAGAGCGTAGTTTGAAGGGGACCAAAAGTGCTAATTTGTTGCACGATGATTAATGTTTAATGTTTGGTGTATCACTGTATTGTGTAGGTATATATTTATAACACCTACGTCATTTTTAATTTACATATTTATTTTTCATCTATAGGAGGAAAATGGTAAGAAACTAACATGATATAAGACTAATACAAACGCGTAAATGGTATGAAATCTGGTTCAATTTATGTCTAACAGAATAACATTTTTATTTACCTATATGTATTTTTTATGGAAGTACTTACTTATTGTAATCTTGTTATTCCTTACAGTTACACCTTTAATATTATCATGTTTCTAATCTTAACGTTGGTGTTTGTATACTTCCGTGATTGTTTTTACATACCTAATCATATTCTACTGTTTTGTATTGTAATAAATTGTGGTGTAACTGTACTTATAGTAATTTTAATATACTTTAGTAAGTATATAATATATTTTAACTAACGCCTATTCACGTAGAAAATGTGTATTTAATTCAAAATCAGCTTAATGTCTTAAGATATGAATGATTGAAAACATAATTTGTTATTAAGTATCTCAATGTTTTAACTTAAAATCATAGAAATTATTCAAGTCAGTTAAATAATTCAGGGTTTATTCAATACCCATTCAAATCACCTTTAAAGTGGATCAGATTTTGAATATCTTAGAAATATAAAATTTGTCGAGAAGTCGGTTCCTTACCGATAACCTGTTCTCTCCGTGAATAAGCCGACATGCTGTCAATAACCTTGCAATAACAATCGCGTATTCTTCGCTTTTGCTGTGTTTGCGATTATTTTAATAATCTTATCTCTTTGGGCTATCACTCCATTTTGGCATAAAAGCATTGATAACCACTTCCTGCTAAGTTTGTTATGTAATGATGATAGTGGATTTGGCGCATTTTTATCTTACTGAGATTAAATGTAGCTTTCATAAATAAGATAAAAAACATTTCTTTCTATAACTAGTAACTTTCAATTTGACTGCTAATGTAAATTTCTCTTCAAATAACTTTCGCTTAATAAAATCTGATAACTCCAATAAAATATTAATTGGTACAAAAAAACGTAGTCTCTGTAAAACTAAATTCAGTAAAATAAAAATGTTTAAACATTTTTTTTCTGTAATAGCAACTCCAAATGAACGACGACGCTGTCTCTGGTATTCACTTCATCGTGTCCCGCGGCAGCAAACGCGGGAAAAAAGAAGATCGCAACTCTATGGGATCGACGAACTCTATGGCATCTATAGTGCCACAGATTCAAAGAACGAATTCCGTTACTTCGATGTTGAAGAGGTTGTTCTCGAAGGAGGAGCAAAGAGGAACTGCACAGACTGATGGTAGTACGTTTAATTTGACTTCTTCTTCTTCGTACGTGTCAATTACCGCTAACAACATTAAAGTCGATTCGAGTAGAACTCTGACTAACATTTTATTGCTAAACTAATTCGTCTTCGGACGTCGTCTATCCTAGTTTCTTTCACATTGTTCTTACCACTTCTCTTTTTGCTTACTAACTTTAAACATATTAGACCGTTGAATGAAAATACCTACTCAGTACAGTATGCTAAATATGATTGATCGTTCCATGAATAAATTAGGTAAATAATAATAATTGACAAATATTTTTGAATAATTTAGTTTGTATTATTGTTTCATATTGGTTAGCAAAGGTTTAATTATTGCGCTTTCCTGCAACTCTGACACATCTTGTTTTAGTGACGTAATAACCGCATCACACCAACCTACTCCGGTTTATGTAATTACAAATAAATCTTTAAAAAGTAAATATAATAAGTAATAATCTGACAAAACTCATACACACTTAACATTTACTTACTTAAATTTACGAGCCTATTAATTGTTCCGGCAGTAGGACCGTTATGCGCGGTTTTAGTTCCACTACCTTTTTTACCTTGTTGGAGATGCATCGGCTGAAATGACTTTGAAAATCATTATTATCACTTATAACCATGACAATGAGTCTTGTAAAGTTGTAAACTAGATTTTAGACTTTACAATACACATCATTATAGACGTACTAACGTAATAGACTATTGTAGGTTATGTAGGTACCTACAACAAGGAAGTAGGTGTATTCTACGTACAAATCAGTAGCATTCCTAAGAATTTATTCCAGTTAATGATATCATTGCACAGCTGAGCTCACAGTTTACTGTAAAGTTACTATTAAATAAAACAGATTGGCAAAGTTTACGCCTCAATCAATAATGTCAGGAAAATGCTGTATTTATTTATTGTGTTGCCATTGTCAACTCTCAGTAGGTACCTAGAATATTTCTTTTGAGTCTTGAAGTTTTTTGATGCTCTCAGAAATATCGTTTTTGACCATTCTTGGTATAGTAAATTACATGTATGGTTTGAATATTTAATATAACAAAACATAATAATATTAATGTAGCTTACAAATCTGAATAGGACATAGGCATATAATTTAAAAAGATATCGTGTGAATTGTCCAAAATATAACGATAACAAGACTAATTCGCAGGCAAAAATCTTAAATAACTAAATACTAATTCTTATTTAGATTTATGGGACTTTTGTATTTAGTGATATTTACGTTAATTACCCGTGGTTAATAAGTCGTTGGACCAATTGCTGG
The DNA here is from genome assembly GCA_932527185.1 of Ecliptopera silaceata. NCBI lineage: Eukaryota > Metazoa > Arthropoda > Insecta > Lepidoptera > Geometridae > Ecliptopera > Ecliptopera silaceata. Next base: position 10,111,815 of record OW052199.1, read on the forward strand.
AATATCGCCAAAGACTAGAAGATATAAATAAGATAAATAGAAGAACTTTGGGGAAGACCTTTGCCCAGCCGTGGGACGCTATCATCACTCGCAGCCTGACTTGACCCACTGCCGGGTATAGGCCTCTCTCTGATCTTTCCATCTGCGGCCCACGGCATTGACGATATAGGGACACTATAGGTGTATAAAAACTGATATTTTTTTGCAATTAATAATTGTTATTCTTACTATTGTGATGGTACTTGTCAGCTGGATCTCGGTTCACGATATCGGCGAGTAACCCGCAACTCAACAAGCCAGCCGCGGCCGGCAGCATGAAGATAGCCAATGACGTCATCGAGGAGGTGGACGAACAGGCTACCATCACCAGCATGGCGAAACGACCTGATGTTAGGTACATAACAATAAATAAATAAAATAAAAAAGCCAGTTTATTCCATAGCTTAAATTAATTAAATATAGGTAAATACCTACATGTTTTTTTTTTTACATAACAATACTATTGTCTTATTATGTAAGTACTTACAAACTTACTAAGTCTGCACATAATTAGACAATATTACTGCATTAATTAGATAATACTGCAATCTAACAATTATTCATGACAGATGTAAATAATGTGGCAGCATTTTCAGGTAAACTGAATAATGAGAAAAAATATTATTTTAAATTTTTGTTTGATTAGGTATGAAACCATAATCGAACGGAAATTTAAAAGTCTCATTTCATAATAAAAAAAGGAATGAAATAAACAATACTAATTCAGCCATTTGTTAACCAAAGTCTTTTTATTTGATTTTAGCCCAATTTATTTATATTTCACCATTCACGACGATACAAGGAATGCGGGTTCTGTCACTGTTTGATTATGCTAGCCTCATTTCATGGACGTCATGGCTAACCTATTTTTTATTTTTTTCAGACCTACAGCGATGAGTTTGTTCACTCAAATGCCTCCGCCCAGTGATCCAGTCGATGTGCCTTCAAATAACTATTCAAACCATAACAACTCGAGTAAGTAATCACGCAATACAGTAGAATTAGTAGTTCCTAGTTAAAAGTGAAACCAACTATAATTTTAAAGCTGCCAGTAAGAAGTACAGAATGTTTCGGTTCGATAAGTTAGAACGCATAAGAATGTCAAAAAATTGTATATATGTATGTATTTATAAAATGTTAATTAAAAAATGCAATATAAAATCGGTCGATTATTAACAGTATCAGATAAGTAAAGAGTGGAGATAAATAATTTAAAAATGAAATAATGAAACTGATGTGTAACGTTTCAGATCAGAGTCGGCTATCATCATCAGCGCCGAACCCGTGGGGCCACTCGCGCGGGACCGACGGGTCGGCGAGTCCCGCGTCGTTGCCGCACGGCGGTATTTTGCCGCACGGCGACAGTTTGCCGCACGGCTCGCTGGGCTCCCTGACGCGAGCGCGGCTCGACAGCGACGTGGGGCCCGAGCTCAGCGCCGCCGGCAGCCACACGCAACGTGAGTTACAGACTGCACTACAGTAGCTCCACCATGAGTTTTTACTATACTATACTATATATATATACTATAAGTACTCGCGAGCGTCTGTAGTTAAAAAAAATGTATGAAGATTTGTACAGCGCCTCTAGCGGATAGTTGGGTACTAAAATTCGTAATTCTAATATTTACGTAACTACTGTAGTAAAGTCAGACGATTTTACTGTGACAACTCATGGTAGAGGTACAGATAACATTTATTATTAACCCACAACAACACACAAATTTACACGATCTCAGAAAGCTAAACTATATAAAAATAAAAAGGTAACAAAAAAAAGGAAGGCAAGCGAGTCGCGAACTACTGACTGCGCTCCGTATTCACGCTGTGTATGTGTGCCGTCAGAGCGGCATTTAGCGCGGAAGCAAAGCGAGTCGCACGAGAGTAAGTTTAAATGTTAACATTTTGTTATTGTTACAGTTGACGAAATTGACGGTGACGACGAAGGAATGGATGACTTCGAACGTCTGAAATGTAAACGGGAGAAAGAACGACGAATCAAATACTCACAAAAACTCATGGCTCGATCAGTTAGTGCACAACAGGTATGTACTACTGTAGGTATCTCATTTCTCTGAATAGCGTTAATTCAACTGACTTCAAAAACGGAGAAGGTTGTCAATTCGACTCTGTATTTTTTATGTATGTGATGAGATGGCACCGCTAATTCCGAACCAATTCTAATGATTTATTTATTTATTTATTTATTTAATTTGAACGGCAAAAAAAAAGCCAATTACACAAATTAATTACACAAGTCAAACAGAAGTCAAAAATAAAATTACATAAACAAAAAAACAATAATAGATACTAATGTCAACAATAAATTAAAAATAAAAATAAAAGCAATTCAATCCTCACTCTCACAGAACCTCAGGCATACCACAATAAATTTCTTCCATTCATCCGCAAACACATCACATTCTGGGTTGGCTGACAGGAGCTTGTTGAGGGCGTTAAGTGTGCGAGGTATGGGAGAGTTTGAACGCGCGACACTACGGCATGCAGGAACTGCAAATAACTTATGTCTTCTGTTACGGCAATAATGATTTGGAACGTAAAGGCGAAGTAACTCGTTCAGCAGATCCGGGGCATCGATGATGCTGCGGAATATTTTGCAAACTGCTACCATCTGGTCATATGCTCTCCTAGTTTTGAGTGAATTGTATCCAAGGTAGCCTAGGAGAAACATTGTTGGATACATAAAAGGGTAATACCCTGCAACTCGTTTGTAGAGGTATCGAAGGAAAGCTTTCTGTACCTTTTCAAGAAGAAGAATGTATGTTACCTCATGCGGGCTCCAGACACAAGAGCTAGACTCAAGTTTACTACGTACGAGAGAGCCAAAGAGAAGCCTTATGACTTGGTCATTCTGAAAGTCCCGAGCATTTCTTAGAACAAAACCCAGTCTTCTAAATGATTCCTTGGCAACAGCGGTAATGTGGTCGTGGAAAGTGAGCTTTCTGTCAAATATAACTCCCAGATCCTTCATGACTGGCGATCTATTGATCGTGTGACTATTAATATTGTAGTCATACGATATTGGGCGCCATACTCGTGCAAAGGTTATGCACGAACATTTTGACAGATTGAACTCCATTTTGTTAGAGACGCTCCACAGATATAGTGCGTCAATATCTTGCTGAACTGCCAAGCAATCATCCAAAGACCGGATCACTGTGTAGAGCTTCAGATCATCAGCATATAAAAGGCAATTAGAACGTCGGAGAACTTCCGGCACATCATTTATCATTAACAGGAACAATAAGGGCCCCAACACTGATCCTTGACTTACTCCTGATCGCGTGTGATAAGATGATGACTCATATATTCCAAGCTTGACATACTGTTGGCGGTCGCGCAGGTAATCGGCAATGAGTTTTAGAAGTTTCGGGGAAAAGCCTATGGCACTCAGCTTTTCCAGCAGTACATCGTTATTAACCCTATCGAACGCTTTGCGAAAGTCAAAATATATGACATCTACTTGTTGACCTTTATCAAGTTGTGTAGAGACGTACTCTACTAGTGTCAACAAATTTGTGTTCACAGATCTCTTAGTCCTGAACCCATGTTGTGCATTACATAGATATTTCTCTACTTGAGGGTAAATAAGCTTATGCAGCACATTTTCAAAAATTTTAGCGGCTGACGATAAAATAGCGATGGGTCGATAATCCTCGACTAATAATTTGTTAGATGTTTTTGGAATAGGAGTAACTCTGGATATCTTCCACTGGGAAGGATAAAAACCTAAGTCTAGCGCTAAGTTAAATATATGGCACAGCGGGCTTACAAAATGTTTTTTCATCCGTTTGAAAACAATTGAAGGGATACCATCGGGGCCAAAAGAATTGCTGGTTTTAAGTTTTTGAATACCGCACATAACATCAGAAGGTAAAAACTTTACAATGTTAACAAAATTACTATTGCGACTCTTATCAGATCCATTAATGGCTGAGGCACAAAGCGCTGGTATTTCCGGAAGAAATACGCTTGCAAAGAAATCAGCAAACGCTTCAGCAGCCGCGACTCCGGAGCGGCTTTGACCTTCATAGGTAACATTTGGTTCAAAACCACCCTTGGATCTTAGACTTGATATGTGACGCCAAAACTCACGAGGGTTCACTTTTAAATGATCTTCAATGTTTTTAATATGTTGGGCATAAGCGAGTGCCGCACGAGACTTTAATGAACATCTTAGGGCAGAAAATAGCTTATAAGCATCCTCAGATCCAGTACGCTTCCAGACGGAATGCAGCTTGATTTTGGCTTTAGTATCATAAATTATATCAGAAGTGAACCATACCGGATATCGTTTAGCTACTCTCGTTTTACGGCTTTTTTTAGGCATGCATACATCAAAGATTTCGTAAATTATCACGTAAAAGTTGTTTGTGGCAGTAATGACATCATTTGACAATAGTACACGTTCCCAAGAGACACCAGACAGTAGAAAATATAATAAATGATGAAAAAATGTGTTGATATTATTTGTTGATGACGATTGAAGTCTGTTTAGTACATTTTTGTGAGAAATGTAATTATTTTGTATTTCCAGCGAACCGGAAGCCTTGACCTGATTGACAATGACATTCTGCTTGAAGACCTATTGACGCAGTCAGCAGCACTCAAGAAACAGGAAAACGACACTACATGACGAAGCACCATATTTCAGTGGGATTCAAGCCTAAATATCTTCACGCCTTCTCAGTATTAAAATTGTGATATTGTACATTATTTTTAAGTACAGTATTTGATCATGGTGTTATTTATACATAGATATTATGTAAGGAAACAAAAGACATGTAAATAAATATAATAGTTTGTGGAAAATGTGTTGTTATTAAATACCACTAGACCTAATTGACACATACCAAATGCGGTGTAGTCAGCTGTAAAAGCTACTTTCACTGGCTTTAATTTATGTAGAGTATTGTTCAAGATCAAAATTTAGGTACCAAAAAATCACCGAACTTAAAGCTTTGATAATTTTCGGTCGATTTTCACATTTTGACAGAAATTACCTATGTTCTTCAGTGCTCTTATAAAACGTATAGCCTAAGAGCCTGTGAAAACTTTCAACGGATGCTTACAACATTGGTAAAAACCATGGTCCATTATGAAGGTTTGGTCATCGTGGCTTTGGTAGTTACACGGTTCTAACGGAGTGTAAAAAACCGCCCTAATTACCTACGTATGACGGGTAGGTACTACCTTGCCAGACATTACATAGTGGAAACCCCGTCCCACTTTGTTTTTGCGCCTACTCATTTTGGAAGAGCAGCGTACCGAAATCTGAAAGCTATTTTTATTTTCCGCCTACTAATTATTGAAGAGCAAGGGCTACGTATTACTGCTTAGTCTTAGGCCTTTATCTACTAGTATTGAATGTATTGATGTAGATTGCTGACTGCATACTCAAAAATCTCTATTATCGTTAGTGAAGTTCTAACAGTGCGGAAGTCAGTTTTGGGCGGTTTTGACTTTTGAATGCTATTTGACGGAGACTGACGGTGCGGCTCGTTTAAACCAATCTCCTGTAAAATGGTTATTTTTGACTTACTACGCACTGTTAGAACTTCACTGACGATAGTAAATCTTTTATGTATTTGCTAGGATCATGATTATTTAAGTGACAAAGAGAGTAAAGCCTGGTACATAACATAATAAATACCTAATTAATATAAGATGTATTATCAACCACCTACCTAGTGGTAAAAGTGGGTTTAGTTGTTCATCTTATGTGATGCAAGGGAGGGTGGGTTCCCAACCAGTCACACTGTGACTCGTTGGGAAAAAAAATCCCAACAAGTCACACTGTTACGAAATCTTCTTCATAAAAAAGTTGCAACGAGTAACAGTGTAACGGGAGCACAGTATACATTAAGTACCTAATATTACCTAATCTGCCAGACAAAGCTTGAAAAGTCATCTATTATTTATTACACCATGAGTATTGGTAAAGCCAATTAATTATATTTCTCTCTTGATACATTAGTCAAAGCAAAGGATGGTAATTAATGACAAAACAACAGTAAAGTTTTCAGGATATTTTATTGCTTAGTATTAAATAGATCCAGCTCAAAGCTTACAGCTTGAGCTTTGTCCTCCTCCAGTGACGCCTCTTAGCGTTGTACCTGTAAACAAATTAAAATATTTAAAATAAATTTTTGCATATTGAACATCTATTCACATTCTTTCCTGTTATCTCACATGGATATCAGTTTTTTTTGTGGTCTTAATCTTTCTCAATAAATTTAGGACTAGGAGTTTTAGGCAATATTTATAATTAGACAGATTTAAGTCAGACAAAATTCATTGCAAATTAGTAGTTAGATTAACAGGGGTCTACCGAAATTGTAATGATTGCTACAGCATCGTACGTAAGTCACTTTTGTTATTGCCTTACGAACTTGATTCTCTAGTCATCAATGTATATCCAATCCACTGCTGGACAAAGATTTCAAGATGCTGCACTGACACTGGTCTTCAGCTCTTCTCATATGTTTGACAGTTCTTGATTTTGTATGCCTGGTATGTTAGTAGACAAAGTAGGTGGGTTCAAAATTCAACTATGCTTTGATTTGAGTATTTAAATTAGTTTAAAGCTTTCTCTTTCATAATAAACAACATTATTAGATTGTTTGAGCAAATACTATTGAATTTAGAGATATTGACCTGCACAAATTACTCAATATCACATTTATAGCGAGTTTTGTGGCCAACACTGTAGTAGGTGGACAACACATATGATTAGACCTTTTCAACTTATGAAAGTAGTTCTGGTTCTGAACTAGGAACAATTGCGGCAATTTAACAAAATAACAGCTCTAAGCTGAGTATTAGTAATGGTTATGTATCACAGATTTTTAGAAGTCTATTTTCCTAAGTTCTTAGAGGTTATAATTTTGTATACAAACATTGTAACCTTAATTTACGTTTGCGGGGAGTTATGGCATTTCGAAACAACATTCAAAACAGGACCCCTGAAATTTGTTACTACATAATTTATATCGTTAACTTACCTGATAGTATTTCCTGTACGCATTCGAACCCATTGTGGAATGGGTCGATTTTGTTTTAGCTTCTTAGCAAGCTTGCGCTTGATAATAAATGTCTTGTGGGCCGACTGAAAAGTAAAAGAAAAGAATGATAATCACAAATCACAGTAAATTATACAGATTACATCAATATTTAAAGATTTAAAACTAGCAGAATAAAACACCAACCATTTTGCCTGCCTGACAAAACCAAGTGAACGGGTAAATGGAACGAACGAACAGATTAACGAAACAAATCCAGTCCACAGACTATTATCCAATAAAAATCAAAATTGTATGGAATGAATTATTGTAAATACGAACATATCTAAAATAAGCAAACAATCAAAAAGAGGTTTTATTCTCACTACAATCGAGTATTACGAGTACCTTGATAAAAGATATAATCGCAGTATTACTATAAAGTTTTTGCTTATTCAAAAATAATTAAAATCAATCGACAAACTTCATCTAACAGACTGCATATTTTACGTCAAGGGACTTTTAATTATTATCTGTAATTTTTACTAGCATTGACATGACATGTCAAGACAAAATTGTCAAAAACATATGTTTGTTGTTGTGATGCTAGGATAAAATCTATCTGAACAATATAAAATTAAATTTAAAAATGAATAAGTTCTTAGCGTTATTCAGTGTCAGACGATTAGTTGAGTGTCGCCCGATCAGCGTCAGATTAACTGCAGATGGCAAGGAAGTTCCGAAAAGAAAAGTCTTTGAAAACAGAATAACTCTTATAGGCGCAGACAATACTGTTAGTATCACAGACTTAAAGAATGCACAAAACTTATCAGAAAGACGAGAACTAAAGTTAGTGAAGATACAGGATGTGGATTCCAAGACAAGGAGACCTGTTTACAAGTAAGTGGGTCTTTTATGTGCAGTTTTGTTAGAACCTGTAACCTAAAGACTGAAAGATAAGGTTGTCACCACTAAACCACTGGTACTTTCATTAAAACACATTGTAATTATCATTCATTGTCGCATTAAAAACATTTTATTAAGACTTCATTTGATAGAAATCCCACTGCTATGCCATAGCATGGTGTAGCCAGTCTGGAGTTTTTGATTAAGATGAATACAAATGTAAATCTTGATATTGCAGGTTAATGACTAACTCTGAATATCACGCAGAAGAATTACAAAACCGACAAGAGAAACAGACATTACGCCAAAACAATTCAAAAAAGGGAGAAAAATTACTGACTTTGTCATCAAAGATCGGTGAGCATGACCTAATGACCGGAGTCAGAAAGATGGTGAAACTACTGGAAAAGCAGTATGAAGTTAGGGTGGTTGTGACAGGGGATGGAGAGAGTGCTGCTGAGAAATCGGTAAGTTTCATATTTTGTTTTCATTCATTGTATCAATGGTTCATCCTCAAACGATTCTACTCCAGTGAGTGGCAACTTCAATGGCCTTATCGGATGCCCTCATAAGATCAGTTTTAGTGCATATGGTCGGACACCGAGGGCAGGACAGCAAGTGCAGCATGGTTTGTGTAGGAGCCCCACACTCACACTGGACATATTATATCATATTTTGTCATTAATTGTGTGATGAAACCTCGGGATTCATTAACTTCGACAGTCGAGTGCAGTCGCGTGTTGAGAAAAGGAGTCTGTCAGTTGAGCTTGCTTCGAACGGTGCGAATGGCGAGCACCCCCGAACGAGAAGAAAAACATAAATAAATATACAGTCCACTGCTACACCACCGAGCGTCGTTTTTAATGACCACAACCCCCTGTAGGTTTCATACCTCACAGTTTTGGTCTATTTAACACAAGTGTGTGGCAAAACTTAATATTTTATTTGACCCTCATAACATCTGATTACTAGTGCCTCATCTTTGTGTATTTGAATCCTAGTTTGTTCAATATTCTAACTTCTATCAATGTTGCTAAGCAAAATATTAATGTCAATTTTTTTTTAATTCCAGGAACACATTTACTCCGTCATAGAGAAGAATGTAAAAACAAATGGAAAAGTAGTTCAGAAACGGGTGAAAGGTAACACTTTACGATTTCAATTACTCCCCGTTCGACCAAGTAGCACACAATCGAATGCTGATGACGGTGGTGAAAAAACTAGCAATAACAGTGGTCCAATATGACTAGGGGCTTTTATACTAGCAATATTTATTTCAAAATATGTGTTCTTAAATAAGTATTACTATGTCTTATACTTTTCAAGTAAGAGTCATGATTCTAAATCAGAGGCTAGTGAAAAATAAAAAAGTTTTTTAATGGCATTTCAGTTTTATCTATAACTAATCATATTTTGATACAATAATACATACAACTAAGCCTATTTATTTACATTGTTAGTTCAATTGTTAATGAGATTACACAAAATGCTTTTCAAAAATTGTAGTTTATCTTGAAAATAATTAATATAAATTAATGATTTATCTAATAAATGTACTAACTATACAATAAAATATTTCAATAGTTACAACACAATCTAGATTCCTACATTACGTCTAGGCGTCTGAAAAACATTTGTAAAAGTAGATGACATTTACTAATTTAATAACTAAAGGTTTATTCAGTTGAAATTATCACAGATATCTTGGAGATCTCATATTCTTAAAAGGTAGGAAAAATCTATAACACATAGATTACATACAGATTACAGAAAATGTAGAATTTATTTATGTTTTCTCTATTATGACAGTTCAGTTCACAGGCAAACAATAATAATTCTATGACTACAGTTTACACGGGAAATTATATACATGAAATTATGTAAGTATATGAAATTGTTGTTGTTCAAGTATTCAATACATTATAATGCGCCAATCTTAGTGCGATTTTGTATTTGAACTAAGCTATAAGTATTTTCTTGAATATTAACAGCATTTGAATATTCTTATATCTCATTGTTACGGAAATACTCGCATTGTCATAGCCTGAGGTTTCAAAATGACCATTTGAACGTGTGTGCGACGCTACACGTAACTAGATGGATACCTGTCTGTAAACACGTCTTGTTCTTTTCTAAGATAATAGTAATTGTAAATTTAAACTAATATGAAATTATATTCAACTGCACACGTCAAAGTCATCACATTCTAAGTCTGAACACTCTTTTTGGGATTATAAGGTTAGATAGGTACCAAGTAACACGTGGAGTTCGTATACATGCACGTCCAATGCTCCATTTCATACAAATCCTAATCCCAAAAGGTCAGATCAGCGCCATTCAAGAAAACCTTAGCTAAACACACCACGCAGTCTGTTTTTGCACTCTAAGTCCAGTAAAATAGGAACTATGTTCGAACAACATACGCGTATCGGTCTCTGTCAGCCGATTCTGTCGGTAGATCAGTGTTCAGGGTTCGGCCCCACGTGATGAGAGGAGATACCGTGCCTACCACGGGAGCAGAGCGAGCATTTTTTACGAGTTCCTGGAAAAAAATGAAATTTAGAATAATTCTCAGCAGATAACCTACGTGGATTGTGGATCACACGTTGTGTCAAGGTCTTTAATTAAGCTCTGATCATGCGTAAATGTTATAAGCAGTCTACCTGGTATAAGAAAGATGAGAAAGTCATGATCGCTAGCTTTTTTTGGTAACATAATGGCACCATCGATTTTGATGGCTTCTCATCTTACTTGTATCTACATAACCTGAGGGCCAAGCATGAATACATGTGACAATCGCAAACGTATCGAAACGGTGACGTATTCGAGTGCCACTAAGCATTGACGCTACCGAACGTTGCGCGTTGCAGCGTCATCGCGCAATGTGTCTTGATTATGCTAACGTTACGATACGTTTACGATTGTCACATTTATTCGTGTTCACCCGTTTGACCCTTGCTCGATGTTTCTCCTGACTAATATTCCAGACAAACTGATGACAGTGATGAATCATTTAAACCTAGATATGACCTGAACATTGAGACTGACCTCAAAGTAACCTGACTAACCAATGATTTTTCGGTGAACTGTTCTCAGAAACCTTCAACCTAAAACTTGCCCTGTCTTTGTGTGAGAATAAAAGCTGTTATTGTATTTTTTTGAGTTCAGTAACCGCGCATATCGTTCAGTTAATAAAAAATACGCAATAGTCGCGCAGATAGCCTACTTGTGTTTTATAAGGTCAGTCTAAAATAATATTGACGAATATAGAAAACTTGACGAATATTGACCTACCTAACATCTATGCTAATCTAGCTTCACAAACAATAAATATTTTTCATTTCAATACCTGCATAAGCGACATCTTGCCTATTTTCAACCGACCAACTTCAACTTTGTAATAAGTCCGCTCTTGTACTTTTGGGCCTTTTTTGGGTAAGATCAAACAATGTTTAACATGCATAATGATGGATGACAATAAAATAATGAATATCGAATGAATCCATTGATCAACCGTTTTGTAAACCCAATTATCTCAAAAAAAATAATCGATTTAATCATACTTTTATCGATCAGATATCTTGGGAATTTGTTAACACATTATGCATTGGTCAAAATGTTTATATGATAAAAGTTAGATAATAATGGGTCAGTAAACATGCAAAAAGCGTTAATATGAGGGTTAGTGACGCTGCTGGCTTCAAATACGTGAATATTGTGACATGTCTCTGGATTTAAACTACCTCCACTAAGCGCACGCGTACGCTTTTAGAACAGAGGTCCAAGATTTTGTAGAGCAGTGAAAAGAATATTTTACGAATTATTGATAATATAATAAATATTGATCTTTACTGATTATGGGCCGAATGCCAAAAAAATTGCCCTCTTTTTAAAACTGGTTCAGAGCTTTGAAATGGCTGCCAGAATTTTTATTACGGCTATGAGCAACTCAGTTTATACACACTTTTACAATATATGATTCTTATTTTTATTCAGAACTATCAACTTTTCTGACAACAAAGCTATCAAATTATTTATTCACTTTAGGATATTCGATCGTGAGTTAAAATATAGAAATTAAAATGGCGACGGTTGACGATATTTAAAACATAGTTCCTTCACAAATGTCTCCTAAAAAAAATAAAATGGTAAAATTCTAAACTACTTATTACGGTTCTCAAAATACTTAGTTTTCTTCATAACCAAATAATATATATAATATATACAAAAACGGTGTCTACCTACATATCAATAGATTAATGAGATTAGAGCTATTTGAAAACTTTTTTGTTTCTTTATCATTATTTTCTTATTATTTTTCTGTTTTTAAGTGTTCCTCAAATAATTAATTTCTTATTTTGAATTTGGCTACTTAAATCCCGTTATAATGACAATAATTTGGATATTTTTAAGAGACGAGTGAATGGGTATCTTCTAGGCAAGTGTGCTACATCGTAGACCGCATCGTCACCTAACATCAGGTGAGATCGCGGTCAAACGCTTGCTTATAACATGTAAAAAAAAAATGGTTGTCTGTAAAGTCGGTTTACTGACGATAGTTGAACGTGACAACGAACGCAAAGGCCGATTGTGCTTCTTTGTCGCTCGTTCCGCGCTCTCGCTTGCATTTCACGGAACGCCTCAGAGCGAGGTAACGCCGCATGAGTCATGTTTTTTCGTGCGTGCATACGGCTCTATCGAATTGTAAGGCGTTGTCACGTAAAAAAAAAAAAAACAACTAAAACGGGAAGGTAGAGCCAGCAGCGAAGTCAGACACACCATGTTACCCATGAGCGGCCGGCGCCGGCGCGAGCGGCGTCTGCGCGCGCACCAGCACGCGGCGCGCGCGCGCGAGCGAGAGCGGCGCCCCACCTCGTGCCGTCTCCCTCCCACACCGGCCCCTGCGCCAATCAGAGCGGGCGCTGCTTCCGCGACCGACTGCTCCGCCGACCGATCTGCGATGATGTGCGATTCCATGTCTTCTAGCGGCGATTCTGAACTGTTGGAAATCATTAAAAAATAAATTTTCATGGACATAATTCGCACTTTCTCGTTTGTCCCTTGTGCTCTACCACCTGCACAAGGCTGGACCTCATCAACGCCACAAATGAGGGAATAGAAGTGGCTAAGTTTTATTCGAACTTGGTTTGAAGTTATTGTCGTTGTACCCACTGACGCGTAAGAAGAAGAAGAAGAAGAAGAATGGACGTAACACTTCAGTTCCAAAGCAAAGCTATAGGAACTAGATTAATACTTAAATAAATAAATATTCATAGACATTTCATACATAACACTCTAGTCCCCAAACTAAGCGCAGCTTGTACAATGGAAACTCCTCGCAAAAAAATAGTTTTTGATATTTATAAAATGCGAAAAGATTGGATTTGCACAGGGTGAACTTCGAGATAACCATTGACACTGAGATATCAAACTAATCTAACTAATATTAGGCTATGTTTACAAAGTCCAAATAAAATTACCTAATCTTAAAGAATTTTAGGTATTAAAATGTCTACTTACTATGCTCTGATAGAACAATACTCGCTGAGTTGCTCCCAAGTGCACCCTATCACACAGCACTCGTCAGCAATGCCTAGTTGCCGCTTGCGCCGCGCTACCACGCCTGGCTGTTCTACAACTGAAAAAAGGTTTTTGTCAAATTCATCATCATCATCTTCCTACCCTTGTCCCACATTATGTGGGGTCGGTACAACACGTCCTCTTCTTCCACTCTCCTCTATCAGACGTCATCTCAATACTCACACCTTTCTTACACATGTCATCATTCACACAGTCCATCCATCTTTTCTTTAGCCTCCATTTATCCACATTCATATCTAACACTCTTCTTGTTATATGGCTTTCTTCCCTCCGCATGACATGCCCATACCACGCTAACCTATTACTCTTCAACATGTCATTGTTCAAAAAAAAAAGTTCTCTGAGTCGCTCGTATTCGTATTAGGCTTTTGCGACATCGATAAATTCGATCAAGGTACATAATATCCCCATCGATCCACCTAGATTGTTGGCCTCGAGTAATTTCACTATAACTGTCTAGTCGGCTTTCATTTGTTTTAAAGGAAAAATGGCGGAGGATTTTCCTTTCAAAACCAATATTTATATAAAAAATATTTAAATAATATCCATAACTTAACATAACTTCAACAAATTAGTTTTGGCAAAAAAAATACTTGAATTTGTACAGGTACTTAATACCGTTGCTAATTTAGCGCTAGGTGACATACCTTCCTATTTGCACATAATAGTTTATTTGAATAGTTTTCAATCACGCGGCCTTTACAAACCCTTGATAACCTCTGTTGCCTTGCGGATGCCTATCTCAGTTACACGCTCCCGAAACCAATTCCAAACAAATCATCACTTTTTATTGTCCCTTTATCTGATTAATTACCCAACATAGTATTTTTCCACTATGCATAAAAAATAAAGGGTCTTTTGTAACGAAGTAAACAAACTGAATTATGACAGTTTTCTTTTTATAGATATGTATACCTACTTTGTTATTATATTAATAAGTAATGTTTCTTTAGCATTGATACGAGAGTTGTGATAGGCACGTGGGCCGCAATGAACTATCAAATTGTAGGCACCTAGAGTGATCCGGGTCGCGAGGTTACAACAACTCCTCGGCGCCTGGGAACCTGTCATCTTCATACATTATTATTATCTGTCTACCTAAAGCGTGATCACAGACGCGGTCCTCTCAAACACCTTACATAGTAAGGATATCTAATAGCTGTAACAGTGCTGGTACTTAGTTGAAATTATTTCTATACTCTACATTTTTTAATATTAATAAGATGGCTTAATTATAGCAATAACCACTGCCATTAAAGGCTTAGTGGCTGTTGCTAACTTTCATTTACTAGGCTAACATGGATTGCTACTGGTAAATTGTCACTATGACGCGTGTAGGTACCCGTGATAAGCACCAAAAGGATGATAGTATTACCGGTGGGGACATCCCATGAAGGGCTGTTGTACGCATGGCAGACTCTGCTCATGATCTCGCTGAGCTGCCGGCCGCATAGTTTCACCGACGCCATGGGTGCTGCCTCTGTGCTTTTGCTCCAAAGCACTATTGCGGCTAGCACCAACTGTGCAACTTCTTTGAACAGCATTGTCGGAAACTGCGGACAAAAAGACGGTCATTATTGCGGTTGGCGATTCTGTTTTTGGATATAGCCACAGCCACCGTAACAGTTGTAAACATACTAAGTCTGCTAAACATAGATATCTACTCAAATTCATAATAAAACGGTTTGGTGGACTGACCGCCAGAGGCGGAATAACCAGAACTCGACCACGAAGCGCCTTAATTTATCTCCCATCTCCCGTCCAGGTCGAGATGAACGTATTAAAAAATGTAGGTACCTACGTGTTTCCACCTCAGTCAATAAAAACCTAACAAAAGTAGATAATAGGCGTAGAAGACCCCCTTTACTGCAAGCCTAATATTCCGTAATTGAAATATGTATAGGTACTTAATCGAAAAGCATTTAGGAAAACTCACGAATAAACGTTAGATAAAATATTAGCTAGTCTATTTTAAGAAGTCTCCGTATACAAATGGCTACGTGGGAGCTCCAATCAAAGTGGTGTTGCTAACTCGCGACAGTCAAACAATACAGTGAATGCATGTAATCCGAGTGGGCTCAACGCTTTTATAGCGTAGGGTGTAACCGAAACCTGACACCGTCTACACCCTGTTGATACAGGATATCCCTCAAATCCACCTTTTCATTTCCTGAGTGCATTGCCATCATCAGCTCTATGCGCTCTTATCTCAAACAATGAATCTAAAAATCACTTTCATCCAAATGTTAACCAGCTATTAAATCGAGTCGGAGTACGAAGTAGCTTTGTGCAGAGTGCTTATTCCGAAGTAGCATTTTAAAACTCCCTACTATCGAGCCGAGAGTCGTCTCTTGGATATCTTCTTATTTTGTATGGATACCCGAGAGACTACTCTCGGCTCGAGAGTAGGGAGTTTTAAAATGCAACCTCGGAATAAGCACTCTGAGTATCGCTAGGTAGGTTACCTATCTGAATAAAATGGTATGGACTCGTGTTTAATGTAAACGTATGGCAAAGATCGCACTCATTAAAATCTTTGAACCTATAATAATACATATAATTGAATTCACGATGTTGACTGATGATGTAGTAAATTATTGAAATAATGTAAACTTAATGATAAAGCATAACTCTCCTTGGACTGTTACGCAAACTTGTTATTATTAATTTATATAATTTTATGGATACCATTATTACTAACGATCATAAGTTACCTAGTATAGTTTATTTTTATGTCCCTTCGCGTGTAATTCTACATTTACCATAATAATCATAAATTTCGTACCTATGCAATATAAATAGAATTTATAAACCTATTAAACTAAATGAATTAATATAATGGTGAATACTCAACAAGATAAAAAAATCATGTTAACTTAACGGCCGCATAGGTGGAGACTAGATACTTTCCTAATCTGTGCAACCAATTAGTGCAATGTAATTAAGTCCCTGCAAGCAGATGTAGGTATGGAAGTACTGATGCAGCCTACTTATTTGAACAGACGCTGCTTTTAGCTAATCAGTTCTAGTTTTGACTCATTAAATCTTGAGCGAGGAGAAAATGGAAGTGGGCAGGTCACATATGCCGTAGATCAGATGATAGATGGGGCAAGAAAGTTTTAGAGTGGAGACCAAGGACGGGCCATAGAAATGTGGGCCGTCAGAAAATAAGGTGGACCGGTGACCTGGTCAAAGTTGCGGGTGGGATCTGGGGTGTAGTGGGGGGCTAGTAGTATTTTCTCTCTCAAATCATTGATGATCGATACGTCTATCATATGTATTCAATGTTTTGAGTATGCTACTAGTTGTCCACATTCTCTTCACTAGTGGCTCCACGTAGCTGCAGTGTACGCAGCGGCCACACCCTGGTAACCACGTCGATCCGTGGGCTAAACCTAGTGGAGGGGCCGTGAGCCCTGCTCACGGTTACTTTGGGTGATCCACCAACTAGTACACGAAGTCTACTTCGGTGCGGAAGGCGAGCAACGTCGATAGGCAACCGCATCCGGCAACCGCGGCGATGTAGCAGGGCGATGTGATGCGCCATAAAGGGCGTCAGCCAGGATCTCTTATGGTTGGCGGCCAATCCACTGCATCCTCACTACCACCGATCGTACCGGGTAACTGGTCCATCGGACTCTGGTAGCATGGGACGAGAGAGTGGGTTAACACCAGCGCAACTGCTTACTCACTTAAAACACTTCACGCGCAGATGAACCATGACACGTTTTCGGACTATGAGTGAAAGCCCTATGGCGATGGAGTAATGGTGGTGGGAATTCGGGCCACGGTGTGTTCGATTCTTAGCTGTTGCTCTGCACATAGGCGGTCAGATGAGAGTGGTCGCTCCTGGAATCGACTGGGGCGAGAGGACGGGTTCGGCAGCACATCTGATGACTAAGCAGCCCTGTTTAGGATCGCTCTGCTTACCCCTGCATAGGGGAGGGGTCTAGAAAAGGTGGCCCAAAAATAGTTCGCCTCACAATCAACCCCGATGGCCAGCCGCGGTCATCGGGCACCGAAATAATCGCGGTCGAAAATTAAGTAAAGTAAAGATATCTTTTAAAACTTTAATCTACGCAACTTGGAACGTACGGACTCTTCTAGATAACCCTTCCAATTTATGTCCAGAGCGAAAGACCGCTCTGATTGCAAGGGAATTGTCTAAATATAAAGTGGATATAGCTGCCATAAGCGAAACACATCTAGCGGATACCGGTGAGCTATGTGAAGATCGTGGTGGTTATACTTACTATTGGATTGGTAAACCCACTGGTGAGAGAGCGAGCAGTGGAGTGGGGTTTGCTGTAAGAACCAGCATTGCTAGATCACTTATTGAAAAACCTAAGGGAATCAATGACCGAATAATGACCCTTAAGTTACACACTAATAAAAATAAATACCTTCATCTGATAAGTGTCTATGCACCAACTATGACTTACTCTGATGAGGACAAGCTGCAGTTTTATGATGACCTTCAAAAAGTTTTACAGAACATACCTCGCAGTGATAAAATTGTTCTTATGGGTGATTTTAATGCTCGAGTTGGCACTGAGTACCACATCTGGAAGGGGGTCCTTGGTCGGCATGGAGTTGGTAAATGTAACTCAAATGGTGAACTGCTTTTGTCTATGTGTGCAGAGTTTGACCTTTGCATTACAAATACGTTCTTCCGTATGGCCGACAAGTTTAAGACGTCTTGGATGCATCCACGCTCTAAGCACTGGCATCTCATTGATTATGTCATTGTGCGTAGGGCTGACCTAAAAGATGTGCTCATTACCAGAGCTATGCGGGGCGCTGAAGGATGGACCGATCACCGTTTGATTAGATCTAAAATTCGCCTCAGCTATAAACCTCCTCGCCGAGCAAAGCATAAAATACCAACACGTCTCTCTTGTGTAAGACTTGTGACTTCAAATGAGACACAACAGAAACTAGATGCTGCTTTTGGTATGATGTCACTTGTTGATTCAGCTTCGATAGATGAACATTGGCGCAGTCTTGCACAAACACTTCATGAAGTCGCAGAACGAGTTGTCGGAAAGCCGGAGAAGAAAAACCAGGACTGGTTTGACGACTCAGATGATGAAATTATGAAGCTTATAAGTGACTATAGACACCTACTGAGGAACTCTTCGAGTGCTGCACATAAAAGGACTGTACAAAGGGAGCTAAAGTTAAAGGTTCGTGAGCTTAAAAATCGCTGGTGGTTGATGAAGTCGTTGGAGTTGCAGCATCTTGCCAACATAAATCAGACTGGCAAATTCTTTGAGGGTCTTAGAACTGTTTTTGGTCCCTGTCATAAAGGCACAGCGCCGGTTTATTCGAGCGACAAATCAAGGCGTTTAACGGATCATGGTGAAGTGTTGGATCGGTGGGCTGAACATTTTAGTGACGTTTTAAACCCAGCTTGTCACGGCGCAGACCTACTACATATCAACTCTTTACAAGCTCTGCCAACATCTACGGAGCTTGATGATCAACCAACTTTTGACGAGTTTTGTCAAGCTATTAACAGGCTTAAGAACGCTAAAACCCCAGGTTCTGACAGTCTACCAGCTGAACTATACAAATACGGTGGAAAAAATGTTCAAAAAAGACTGTTCGAGCTCATCTTACGTGTTTGGGAGTCTGAGATGGTGCCTCAGGACTGGAAGGATGCTTCTATTTGCAAACTATACAAGGGCAAGGGTGATGCCTCAGATTGTGGCTCATATAGAGGTATTGCTCTGCTCAGTACGGCTGGTAAGGTACTGGCTCATATCCTGAATCGTCGTTTGGGCAAGGTGGCTGAAAGAATTTTGCCTGAAAGCCAATGTGGTTTTCGGCCAGGCCGCGGGACTGTTGATGCTATTTTCATCGTGAAACAGTTACAAGAGAAAAGCCTGGAACAACATCGTGCTCTACATATGTGCTTTGTCGACCTGGAGAAAGCGTTCGACCGTGTGCCGAGATCGGCTTTGTGGCTTGTCCTGGAAAAAGCTGGATGCCCAAATAAGTTTGTTAATCTCGTGCGTCAGTTTCACGATGGCATGACGGCTAGAGTGCAACATGAAAATGACTTCACAGATCAGTTTTCAGTTACCAGTGGCGTCAAGCAGGGATGCGTGATGGCGCCAACTCTCTTTGCCGTTTACTTTGCTGCTGTGTTGAGGGACTCATATGTTGGCTGCACCGGACAAATATGCCTTGATGTAAGAACTGACAAGGGTGTCTTTAATTTGTCGCGTTTCAGATCTAAACGCATGGTGCAAAGTATCCGTGTTCTGGATGCTCTTTACGCTGATGATGTCTGCTTGATGGCCGATGACGTTCAGAGGCTACAACAATATCTGGACCACCTCGATGTGTCGTGCAAGAAGTTTGGTCTGGTCATAAGTGTTTCAAAAACACAAGTATTAAAACAGCCCCCACGCGGCACGACTGCGGACTCGACGTCAATATCTTTAGATGGTAGAGCGCTTGAAGAAGTGTCATCGTTTCGTTACCTAGGTTGCTGTATTCGTGATGATAATCGGTTGGAAACTGAAATCTCTTCCCGTATTGCTAGGGCGGCTGCTTCTTTTGGAAAACTCCGTGAGAGAGTTTGGGACTCGCATGACCTACAACTTAACACTAAAATATCAGTATATAAAGCGATCGTCCTACCAATTCTGCTTTACGCGACGGAAACATGGTGTCTATATAAAAAAGATATTAGACGTCTCGATACCTTTCATATGCGATGTTTGCGCAAGATTTTACGAGTGCAGTGGCAAGATTGTGTACCAAACTCTGAGATTTTAACACGCACCCAGTTATCTGGGATTGAATCTATGCTTATTACGAGCCAGCTCAGATGGTGTGGACACCTGGTGCGCATGGATGATTCTAGGCTACCTAAGTCTGTGTTTTACTCACAGTTAAGTGAAGGAAAGCGCAGACCTGGCGGAACGTTTCTTCGATACAGGGATGTACTTAAGCGTCATCTAAATGCCTGTGACATTTCTACGGGTAAATGGGAAGTGCTTGCACAACAGAGACGAGAGTGGCGCAATTCTGTTCACAAGGCCGTAGCTAATTTTGAAGCAAATAGACAGCAGGATCTCGACGCTAAGCGCTTACATAAAAAGAACCGTCCCAAGCCTTCCTATACCTATACCTATAACTCTTTGGGCCAGTTGCATTGTGCACCCTGTAACAGGTGCTTCAAGACAAAGTTTGGCTTTGCAAGTCATATTCGCTCCCATGTCCGGAGTTAACAAGGTTCGCCGTTGGCGGATACGCCAAGGAGGACATCATCATCATCAAAGTTGCGGGAAAGAGCTGGATGCGGAAAGCTCAAGATCGCTCAGCATGGCGTGCATTGGAAGAGACCTTTACTCAGCATTGGGTGCCAACAGGTTGAAGAAAAAGAAGAAGAAGAAATCTTGAGATAATCCCAATAAGTTACGGGTTTCCTAAACATTTCTTCAATGTTCAGTCATAAAATAACCTCGTTGTTTATCAGTCGATGATTTCACTTCACCTTCCTCGTTCATAAAAATGCAAATCAGCGTCTTCCTTTTACTAAGTGCCATTAGAATAGGGTGGGTGCTACTTTTATTGTTTATGTTGATGTGTGCATAGCAACAGAAAATGTTACTACTAGCACCGTACATAAGGTTCACTTTTGTGGTTTAGCAAAACATGTTTCTGTAATATACTAAGAATATGAATATGACATTCAGAATAAAAAATGTATTATCATAAATATATGCAATCGAATCTAAGTAAAATGAGACATTGCCACACGAATTCTAAACATTGAAAATCTAGATTAGGACCACGTTTTGAAGTCCATTGCTGCGGAGACTTAGCAGATCTGCTCAGTGCACCAACGCAATACATTATTCTATTATGATGGCAGACACCGTTACATCTATCTGTGGTTGGATCCAATCGTCTATTTATAGAGACGAGAGGGCCGCAGCGTGATCTGCAACGTGACTGCATCTTAGAATCTAGATCAGAGGATGCGTGCTAATATTTCGTAACCATGCCATGTACCCACGGATAAGTGATTTGCACTGAGTTCACGCAACATATCAACAAATGTGGTTGGTAAAATCAACGACAGTTGTCTTACGATCCGGATACGTAGTGGAATCGAAGAGACGTTTAAAAGAACGTTAACTTGATTGCCTTGCTTCGAATTATGTTTAGAATTGAATGTAACAACCATGTCTAGTACCTATTATCAAGCTAATCAAGAGTTATCGAGACTACAAACCTAGAACTAGAGGATTCGATCCCGGTCGATTTTTTCTAATCCCGGGATTCGGGATTTTCAACAGTTAATACCGGGATCCCGGGATAATCCCGGGATTGTATTGGTAATAGACAGTGGTAGCAAAAAGTAAAACATATCACAATTAAACTTTTATTTTATATCTTTACTTAAATCTTCAAAACAAAACAAAATTATAATTTCTTCTAATAAAATTGACAAAGTAGGCTCTTATAAAATAGTTTAATGATTATTGCATATTTAGTTTATTTTATTTTACAAGAAACTTAAAAAAAACAACTTCTTAAAATTTGTCTAAAGAGATAAATGTTAATAGGACTCATATTTTTAATAATAAAAATCAATGCCACTTTTCGTTGTTATTTTATAACTCAAGAACGGGCTTACCTATCCAAACCAATTTTTTAAGCTTTATTCGGACTAATTAGCAGATGGTTTATGTAAAGTTTGCTTATAATCTGTCGACCTTTAAGGCGGAACAGAGTTCGCCGGGTCAGCTAGTTTTTAATAAAAAAGACAACAAACTATTATTCAATTATGTAAGCCACGAAAATAAAATCTACTAGCTGACTCGCACCTACTTCGTTGGGCATAATTCGACCGTTTTTTCTCTGATTCACTTTTCAAAACGGATTAAGCCTAAAGCCTTTTTATTTTTCGTATTTTTATATAACCTACGACACTTAGCAATGATGTCACTTTCTATTGGTGAAAGAATTTTTTAAATCAGTTCAGTAGATCCCGAGATTACCCCTTACAATTTAACAAATACACAAACTTTACCTCTTTATAATATTAGTATAGACTAGTAGATACATATAGATGAAATAACAACGCATCCAACGTCTCATCCGAAAGCAAACTTTATAATTGCACAAATATGACTTTTAACGTCAAATCAAAGTAAGTGCGTTTTGTTTCATGCACATTTTTGTTGATTTTATAAAAAACTAGCTGACCCGTGCCCACTTCGTTGGGCATAATTCGAATCCACGTAAATAAACAATAGAACCCGCATAAACTCCCGTGACCGGCACCTGCATTATTCCGCTGACATTTTTCTAATACATACATTTTCAAACTCGTGATATCTTTTGAATGGAATATCCAAATTGAATAATTTAAAAAGTCATATAAAGGTATTGAAACAATCTTAATTATGTAGTAATTTATTTAGATAAGGATTAATACCAAAGCACAAATAAAGAACGTTTTATATTTTTTCGATATTAAAACACTTATAGTGACATATCTGTAATAGTTAGACACATGCTGTCGCTGACTTTTTTGTGGATGATGATGTGTTCTACAAAATTGTAGTACATGATTTCTTTCTATCATCAATAGTTTTCGCAGCGCACGCGATGTAAGGAATTTCTTAGGTATTTTTTTTACACCTTGGGTTACATAATCGAAGTTTTAGTAAGGATCCCTAATTTTTTTGAAAATATAATATAGCCTATGACACTCAGCGATAATGTGGCTTTCTATTGGTGAAAGAGTTTTTAAAATCGGTTCAGTAGATCCCGAGATTACCCCTTACAATTGAACAAATATACAAACATACAAACTTTACCTCTTTATAATATTAGTATAGATATACAGGGTGTTTGGAAGGGAGCTGTACATACGCCTAGGGTAGAAACTAGGGATAGTCTGCTACCTACCCCCGCCCATTATATTGACCTTGGCCTCAAGGTTTTTTTTTAATTTATTATTATTTTTTATTTGACTTTTTTATGATTTTTTGACTAAAACTACCTGTAGCTCAAAATCTATCCATGGGACCGGTCGGCTAATGGTCTTGTTTTAATCGTTAGAGTCTTAGGGTCCTGCAAAAAATTATTTTACACCAGAAAATTGTGGAGAAGAAAAGTTATGGGGCCTGAAGTACCGTAGTAAGGTAAAGAAATAATTTTAAGGGCAACTTTCTATGGGGTTTAAAAAAAAACTAACAGGGTTGGAGTTCTTCTGATTTTTTTAAAACATCCTCAGTCCATGCCCTTTCTAACGATATGCTAAAAGTGTATTTATCACTTTTAGTTTTAAAGTTATTAATTAATTTCCGCAACTAGGGCACTTTTACCACCACGAGTCGACATTTGTAAGACAAATGTAATTTCCAGAATTTAAACCAGTTTGGCCTACAGTTGGCAAATTTGTTGTCTCACTCTTACACGAGAGCAACATGTAAGAGACCTGGCCCCCAAGGTCGCCTGACCTTACCCCACTCGACTTCAACGTCTGGGGAAGGGCGAAAGAGTTGGTGTACGCAGAAGAAGTACCAACAAGGGAGGTTCTAATTAACAGGATCCACGCCGCATTCGATACAATGCGCGAGGAACTGCTGCTTAGAACGGTGACCGTGGAGATGAGGAAGAGGTGCCGAGCATGTTTACAGGTCAATGGTCATCAATTTGAACAAAATTTGTAATTAATTAAAATTAGTAATTAATTAAAATTTGTAATTTAATGACATTAGTCATTACCAAATTTTTTGTTTCATTTGCCATCCTTTTACCATCGAACACATTTAATTTTCATTAGTTGAAATTTTGCTTGAAGTGCCCTAGTTGCGGAAATTAATTAATAACTTTAAAACTAAAAGTGATAAATACACTTTTAGCATATCGTTAGAAAGGGCATGGACTGAGGATGTTTTAAAAAAATCAGAAGAACTCCAACCCTGTTAGTTTTTTTTTAAACCCCATAGAAAGTTGCCCTTAAAATTATTTCTTTACCTTACTACGGTACTTCAGGCCCCATAACTTTTCTTCTCCACAATTTTCTGGTGTAAAATAATTTTTTGCAGGACCCTAAGACTCTAACGATTAAAACAAGACCATTAGCCGACCGGTCCCATGGATAGATTTTGAGCTACAGGTAGTTTTAGTCAAAAAATCATAAAAAAGTCAAATAAAAAATAATAATAAATTAAAAAAAAACCTTGAGGCCAAGGTCAATATAATGGGCGGGGGTAGGTAGCAGACTATCCCTAGTTTCTACCCTAGGCGTATGTACAGCTCCCTTCCAAACACCCTGTATAAATCCCGAAAATCCCGGGATTCATTGAATTAAATCCCGGTATTTTCGGGACTAAAATATGATCGGGATCCCGGGATCCCGGTTTTCGGGATCCCGGGATCGAATCCTCTACCTAGAACCTACACTGTCGATGGGTTTGAAGTGCAAAGACCTCCTGTGACGAGGTACTTGGATACGGCAAGCGTATTATTAGCTCTCAACTGGCTCTGAATAGCGCGTTCACTCAGTGTCAAGTTATTGTTGATCTTAAGAGCATCGAGTAGTAGTATTTGTAATGTGGTGAGTCGGTCACACGCGAGGCGCGTGCGTCCCTCCTCACTAGGGTTGCGACTCACCAAAATATGTCAAAATATATAATCAAAAATAACGTTATTGGGCTTAATTTAAATCACAACATTCTCATGATAAACTTCAATAACATCCTGTAAATTTCATTTGAAACTTGAGTTTGAAAATGCAACGGTCTTCTTGAAAATGATTTTTTTTTCATGATGAATGCTCTTAGAATATTGAAATCGACCCCAATAACGTCATATCATCGGTTCCTACATTCCATGATGTTGATGCTCATATTTTTCTATTGGAGTTTCCAATAGCCAATATTATTTTGAACGAATACACATTACATTCATTTATCCCGCTTGAAGTGTAAAATAGTGGACTGAAATAACAGGAAGAGTGTTTTTTTTGTTCTTCAGCAGCCCTGCGTGCCTCCTGCGAACAGTGGTTACACACCAGCCTGCAAGTACAGAGTAACCGCGTCGCGGTGCTCGTGCACTTGATTGGATAATAACGCAAATCTCACTAGCCTTGTTTCGTCCATTTCAAGACGGGCTTTGTTGTTGTTATTGTACGATTTACGATTTGTTGAGCTCAGACTTTTATTGTAGGTTTCTAGATGGTTCAGAGGGTTTCTAGAATGTATTTCTGACGTTGCACTTTGACCCAAAAGTTTTTAAATACTTCCTACCTTCAATCGGGCTCTCGGTTTGTTCCTTTATCGATCGACGCGACTGCCTGCCCTACGGGCGAATCTTGTAAACCTGGTGCCTTTCTACGAACTGAACAGATATTAGGTACTCCAGTTTTCTAGCTTTTTGGAGTCAGATTTCGTTGGTATTCGTAAAATGAATGTTAGAAAAACTAAAGTAAGAAATATGAGGTCCATCCAATACTAGGGCAGGTATATTGAAAAACATACTCTATAAATACCTATCGATGTTGGTTATATTTCCAATATTTTTCTATTCATAGATTTAATTTTACGCCAGAGACTTAATTTATGTGCGGTATTTAATTTACCGACAAGAATAATTACGGTACCTACTTGTGGGGTAGGTCATGCTTAAGCAATCATACTTAGTTGGTACAGCATACCTACCTTCATACAAACTAGGTTTTTAAATTGGCTGGTAATAACCAATCGAGTCTGGCGTATACCTACGTAACTAGAAATGTAGGTTAACGTTACTCTTTGGTCTTTGTAACAGAATTTGGCTCAATCTTCTAACAAATTACTTACTTGAAAAACCAAAATTCTGACTCATATTCAACTATGCGAATAGTCAAAATACAATCATAAAAAATAAAAAAGGAACATGATGGTATAGTGTATGCTAATTTATATAAGTATCTACTTAAATATAAATATGTAAGTACAAGGAAAATCTACCCGAAAAGATTACTACAAATTAGAGCTACAGTTCCAGAAACTCAAGGAATGACTACAATGAACGGTGACTGTACCTAAAACGAATTCAAGATTACCAGCAGATGCATGATGTGACACCTACACATTTACAGATAAATTGGTTATGATGCCTCTAGACGATACCTAGGCTCGGTAGCCTAGCAACATGCGGTAGTCTACAGGCAGACGATAGGTAACAAAAGTTAATTCAATAGTTTAGGGGTCAAGTGCGCGTCAGCTCGCCCAATTGGCAAGTTGTGGGAGGTCAGTGGCTCGTATTCGCGACACCAAATATTGTATTGTACTATCTGATAAAAAAGTGTTTTACCATTATATTTTATATCATCTGCATGATGTCCTGTTGCTCAAAGTCTAACCGTTTAGACTCATACACTGCACAGTGCACTTCTTACTATCTACCAACTACGAAAAAGTATGCATACTTGGTAAAAAAAACTATGTAGGTAACTTGTACTTATAATTTGGTAGATCCGATAGACGTTTTAAAAAATATGCTCTATATAAAGTTACAAAATAAAATTTGAAGTGTCAACTCTTACTATGAAACTGAGGCTGAATCAGTCAAGAAAAGAATCTCGCCCTGTTCTTGCTACTAAATAAGTTGAAAATGTGCTTTGATGACAGTACAAAGTATCATAATATCTACGGGTTCACCGTTCGTCTTTCCGAGTTTAAATTGAAGAGAGATCAATCTCAGCAGAGGTCAGAAATTGGCTCGATGCCACCAGGGTCCGAGGATTGACCGCTTGCGACCCCAATTTTAGACTGACCTCACAAAGTTCAAATACCTATCCAGGTTGAACGCAAGTAGGTAAACATGCATCTTCTTCAGTCCTTTTGGAAAATTCTAATCTTATTAGCTGAAACTTCAATCGTAATACATATAATATCTGAGCAATAACTGCACTTTGCAGATGGAGCCAGATAAACTGGACTCTCGGTTCGTAAACTATACGTGATTCAAAACAACACAGCAGTGAAAGGTTATCGTGGTCTGAACTTCCGTAATAATAAAATTAGCACTTTGTCGGATATATGAAGGTCGAATTAGCAAAACTGACTTAAACGTGGATAGGGTTCTGATGATGGATGTAGTTTAGTTACATTATAGACTGAGGTGAGAGGCTGCGGGCCTGGTAATACGAGAAGGCTAGGCAGAATTATGGTGTCTCAGGTTACACAAGCTATTTGCAATTCTCGTTATAGTCCAGTCAAAATAGACTAAAATTATGACTCCAGTTTGCATTAATTCCCAACAAGCTGAATTTTTGTGCAGGCCTTGAATACGTCATTACAAATGATATGTCAAAAGTCCCCATCGATCCCGCTTGTGCGTTGTTTTTTATTCGAGGTCAAAGGTCATAAATTTGCGTTTTTTGCATATATCTCTGAAACAACGAGAGCTATCGAAAAGTGGTTCAGGCAAAGTTTGTAATCGTAAAATTGTCTACAAAAATACCTCAACACTTTTCTTTTACAAAGCATCGCTTTCGAGATATAGTGACTTTAGACCGCAGGAACATCGTCGAAGATACTGCGTTTTTTCATTTCAGCCGTTTTATCTGTTTCATTGCCACAGAACAAACAGTATTTCTTGAAACAAAAAGACGATTCATTACCTCGTACTCTAGTACGAGGCGGACTAACCCATCGAACCCATCACCCCTTTCAGTAAATTTCAAGAAATACTGTTTGTTATGAGGCAATGAAGCAGATAAAACGGCTGAAATGAAAAAAAACGCAGCATCTTCGACCATTTTCCTGCGGTCTAAAGTCACTATATCTCGAAAGCGATGCTTTGTAAAAGAAAAGTGTTGAGGTATTTTTGTAGACAATTTTACGATTACAAACTTTGCCTGAACCACTTTTCGATAGCTCTCGTTGTTTCAGAGATATACGCAAAAAACGCAAATACCCAGGTTAAAAGTCATAAATTTGCGTTTTTTTTTTGATATCTCTGAAACAACGAGAGCTATCGAAAAATGGTTCAAACAAAATTTGTAGATCGTAAAATTGTCTACAAAAATATTTTTAACACTTTTCTTCTACAAAGCATCGCTTTTGAGATATAGTGACTTTAGACCGCAGGAAAATCGTCGAAGATGCTGCGTTTTTTTCATTTCTGCCGTTTTATCTGATTCATTGCTACATAACAAACTGTATTTCTTGCAACAAAAAGACGATTCATTACCTCGTACTCTAGTACGAGGCGGACTAACCCATCGAACCCATCACCCCTTTCAGTAAATTTCAAGAAATACTGTTTGTTCTGTGGCAATGAAGCAGATAAACGGCTGAAATGAAAAAAACGCATCATCTTCGACGATGTTCCTGCGGTCTAAAGTCACTATATCTCGAAAGCGATGCTTTGTAGAAGAAAAGTGTTGAGATATTTTTGTAGACAATTTTACGATTTACAAACTTTGCCTGAACCATTTTTCGATAGCTCTCGTTGTTTCAGAGATATACGCAAAAAACGCTAATTTATGACTTTTAACCTGGAATAAAAAACAACGCACAAGCGGGATCGATGAGGACTTTTGACATATCATTTGTAATGACGTATTCAAGGCCTGTACAAAAATCCAGCTTGTTGGGAATTAATGCAAGCTGGAATGTCTATTTTGACTGGACTATTAGGAGTGAGCACAAATTGGCTG
The DNA here is from genome assembly GCA_932527185.1 of Ecliptopera silaceata. Lineage (NCBI taxonomy): Eukaryota > Metazoa > Arthropoda > Insecta > Lepidoptera > Geometridae > Ecliptopera > Ecliptopera silaceata. The sequence continues at coordinate 10,141,068 of OW052199.1, forward strand.
TCTATTTTAGGAAATCAACTTTAGTTTAATCAAATGCATAGTATGTACGTAGTTTCTGTAAAAATATGATTCAAAATATCAATAATATATTTGACCAGACTTCGAGCCAGACATGCTGACTTGAATACATGTAATCATAACAACGAAAGTGGTGATAATATACTCTTGCAAGACGTTCAATGTACCTCCCAGAATTCCAGTCGTAAAAACCATAATTACAATGTCGTTGGGTAAATGCGGGGAACAGGGACATAGTGAGGACGTCGAAACTTAAACCAACCAATAAAGAACATTGCCCAAACCTTGTACCAGATTGCGTCACAAGCTAATTATCATCAAAATTAATATTTTATTTATACGTGTACTTTGTTAATTTTTAACCCACTTATTTAACCGGGTTTAGAAAATTAAAATTAATTATACATAACATGATTATCAATTTCCTACTTCCGAGTGCTTAGTCCGAGCTTGCATTTTAAAACTCCCGACTCTCGAGTCGAGAGTCGTCTTTCGGATATCCATACAAAAATACAAGGACATCCGAGAGACGACTGTCGACTCGAGAGTAGGGAGTTTTAAAATGCAAGTTCGGACTAAGCCTTCCGCACGTCAACTATTTTGTTCCGATCCCAGCTGTCACCTATTTTCGTGAGTGGACATTGAGCATAAAAATCTTGTTTGTCAAGTAAGCTTTAGCTGAGAAGGCAAATATGATATAAAATAAAATACATTTTTAAATATTTTGAAATCCGGTTAAACATTGAAAAAAATATTGTTGGTAGCGAAAAGGTAAATAAAAATAAGGGATTTGAGAGTAAATTCAAATTGATGCAAGTTGGTACAGATTCCCATAGCCCATTGGGCATTGTCCTTTGGTTTAAGTCAAGTAAGTTACACTTTTTAGCATCCACCAAGACCCCTACTGGAGACTAGGTGGTGGTCTCAGTGGAGTTGACACGGCAAAAGATGAAGAAGTTTTGCGTCTTCCCGTGTTTGTCTGTCGTTAATGGAGTCTTGCTAGAGTGTACACCAATTTGCAGTGTTCATAATTATGGCATATACGGAAGTCATCAGTGAACAATGAAAATCGTGATAAGGCTCATTTAAATGAGTTTTAAAATGATTTTTATTGGCAGTGCAAGTTTTTTCATTTTTTTTTTATCTTTACTCTTTATGGTGTACCCATACCTACGAACCCGGGAATCGTCGTAAGGAGAAGCTTACCATTATAAGTACTACTTTTTATCGTCACCCATAGTGGCCCCCATACTTTTAGCTCTGGGTACATACCTGGTACGAGTAGTTGTAAAAACTAGGGTGTCTGACTTTGAACGCGAAACCGGCTGGATTCGACTTCTCAGAAGTTCTATCGCGAATGGTATCTAATTGTTACTGGTCTTTTATGAGAACCGAGTCTATACAAGAGCTTATGATTACGATAAGATAATAATAGAGGAAACTGTATAACATTTTTAAACAAAGACTCATTTTTGAAAAATGAAGGATTTTGATCCACTATTATGATTGTGGATAATATTATGATCGTGGCGTTTGATTACCGTCTCCATCTCCATCAAGCTCAGATCGCTGTTATCACAATAATGTTTTGTCATTGGAACTTAACAGATTGAGTTTCAGGATTGAAGTGTAAATCTATGGCACTTTAGAAAATTTATGGGTTGGTAACCCAAAATTCAATAATTATTTTCTAATTAATTTTACCCTGAAGTTGATAGTTTTTGAGCACCGTGCTCAAAATATCAGACTTGTTGGTACAATTTAATCATAAGTTAAACAATCAAACTTACATTTCAGTGTTCAGCCGCTCCCTTTCGGGTATCTGCAATGTCAGCTGGATCGGAACGCACCAATCGCTCGATCAGGCTGGTGCTGGACACAAGCGATCACTAGGCTGCGCGATCTTAGCGCGTAGGTAACGCGGATCTTCGTCCCGCGGTGCGCGATCTCGGTACGGAGAGGTATCACCGAGTGAGGCTTTGCTCGCGACTCTCGCGCTTATACAGAATGGGCGGCGCGCGCGCACCCGGCCCGCCTCGCTCTCCGCCCCGCCTTTTTCTTCTCACCCCTTCAACCCACCCTGTACTTGAACCTTGGTTAACTAGACATGTGTTTGTAACAATCGTTCTTTGTCTGTTATGATTCTGCTGATTCACTTATTTATAGATCCAAGTCAACCGCATACCGTTAAATTACTAACCACAAGTAATACATACAATTATTAATAGATGTATCTACTATTTTTAGATCTATGCACGGTCACTTACATTAATAACTTTATCTTACTAAATCTAAAAATGAATAAAGTGATATAGGCAGGTATAATGGAAATATAATATAGTGGATAATAAATCCGTTTAAATGACAATGAGCATGCCCATTTTGATTGATTAAGAATATAGTAGAACTAGCAGTTTGGTGGACCGCCACTACATTACTCATTAATTAGATTGCTTCGATGACCACGTCATGTCAGCATTATGATCATGTTCTTGCACCGGCATCCTTCACACCTGAACACAACGATACGAGCATGCACGTTCTGCACTATCACTACTTGACTAACGTACTAACGCCATCGGACGTAAATTAGAGCCCTCACATAAATGGTGAAAAATCCGTTATTTAAGCAAAACATTTCGAGATACTTACTTATAAATGACGAAGCCCTTAACCATCTTCAGTTCTCCCCATCGTCCTTCACCGCAATTACTCCACTTCTCATAGTAAAGTTGTTGTTGCTGTTGTTCTCAACACAATAACACCACGACTGCATATGATGACACCTCTACAACTCAACGCATTCGTGGCGAGATATTTTAAATCGCGATTTGATAGAAATATATCATCATCAACCTATATCCGTCCAATGGATGCAGGTCTCTCCCAAGACGCGCCACTGAAACTAGTCTTCGGATGTTATCATCTTGTGTAAAGGGCCATCTATGAAAATATATGCCTACTACGATTTAACATTTTTTTTCTTTCCTATAAGAAGTTCAACTAAATAAATAAATAATAATGGACAATCCACACAACATCATCTAGCCCCCAAGCTAAGCAGAGCTTGTGTTATGGGTACTGGAAGACTGACATACTGACTGACATACTTATACATATAAAATACCCAGAACACCCGGAATAAATATTTGCAGATCGTACAAACATTTATCCCAAGGCCAACCTTGTATTGTAAATAAATTGAGTATTAAGTTCAGAAACAGATATATGTAGTTCAAACGATCCTCACTTAGCTTTTATAAGTAAATTCTGCTCTACTATTCTTAAAAATCGTGATAGATTATTTCAAATCTCACCAAGTTTATCATATGGATTAACTTTTACACAAATGAAATATTTATAAACAATAATAAAGTTGTTTCAAAAATAAAGTTGTTAGTTTCTCTTGTGTTGTTTGTCCAAAGTAAAAAAAATATGAGGGAATCTGGCCGTATAATTCCTGCGCATACTCAGTGGTATAATCGGTAGAAGAGAAACGGCGGTGCTCGGTGTGCCTGAGGGCTTGGGAGGTTGCATTTTAAAACTCCCTACTCTCGAGCCGACAGTCGTCTCTCGTATGTCCTTATATTTTTGTATGGATATCCGAGAGACGACTTTCGGCTCGAGAGTAGGGAGTTTTAAAATGCGTCTTCGGACTAAGCCCTCTGGTCTGCTGAGTCTCGCCAGGAGTCTGTAGACAGCGCACCACACGTGTGCGACCACACGTGACGTTCGCTGTGATTGTGCGCTTCCGTGATGCGTTAACGTGCCGAGATTCGCTCTCGGCCCTCCGCAGACTCCGCGGGTGAAATGTGATCATGATCTGATGCTCTAGACTAGACGTTGTTGTGTAACCTTTGGAACTAATTCCTAAGCTGTACCTACTCTCGTATGACTATACATATAATCGCTTCAGTTTGTACTCGAGTGCAAAATTTCCAAAATATTTACAGTTTTATCAGATCTTGCGGCCAAAAACTTCAAACAACTTAAATTCCCGTTTAAATTTTCAATAAATAATGTGTAAAGTTTCAAAATATTTTTTTTCAATAGTAGATTTTCATTTTGTAGGTACTCTTTACTCGAGCTAGGTTCACTGACAGTCTAGTAAACCAAGTCACTGACTTTACATAATTCTGTGCAATGATCTGATTCAATAAATAGAAATGCTATTTATGCAATGACAACTTATTGATGGATGTTATGAACGTACCTACTAATTAATTGTGTAATTGTATCACTGTCGCGGTTATCTAAGACGGGAAGAACATTTAACAGACACACAGGTGCTTTTATATTAAACCTGTAGCTATTATATAACTTGAACTTTCACAAAAAAAACATAGCGAAAAAACTTGTCTTTGAGAATTTACGTTTCATTGTTTAACTTTAAACACTGCAGTTTGTATTCCCAAACAATGAAACATAAATGCCTAAGATGCAGACAAAATTCACTAAAATTAAAATATAAAGTTAGTAAAAAGCCCGATTTTTTTTTCTTTTTTTTTGTCATTTTGGTATACCTAATCAACCATAAACCTAAAATGTAATAGGTTTAATAATAGTCCATCAAGGAAAAATTTTATCGTGTCCTCTTTTGTTACGAATACAATTCCCGTCTGGCCGCAATTTATGAGATGTCAATATGTCAGAGCTGTCAGTCAAGGCCTGACCGCTGGCTGGCGCCTCCAGACTTGTTTGGGGATGTCTTTGTTATAATTATAACTTGCTTATCTAATGTTATACCTACAGAACTTCTACCAGTGACTAAATCATCTAGAAGAAACACTTATCTACTCAATTAGATACTTATCTGCTAGATTTTAAATGATAACAGGATAATAAAAAAAAGTCACGCACGGCACGGCTGTAGACGTGGTGACAAATCTTTTTAAATAGCGAAATTTGTTTATACCTACACATCATCAATCCAAAGAAGTCCATATAAAGCCGTCCATCATACGTTTTCACCAGTTTAATTACTTAACAAATAATTACTAAGTATACTTTGTTATCGTTATAAGCCGCGTTTTACTGATTTATTTAGAACGATCTAAAAATAAATGTTTTACAATTTATTAAAGGCGCTTCCTAGGACGACCGAGATAACGATTTTATATTAAAAAACCTATCCACTTTGTGCTCGTTATATACGTGTCAATGGAAAAAGTAAAATAAAATAATATTGGATCTTATCAACTACATACTTACTAGCAGATTACTTACTAGATTGACCTTATTATACACCTAAGTCACTTTATCTATTAACGATTATCTTTAGGGTCACGAATGGGAAGATATAGTAATTAATTATTATAAGAATATCGCAATGCAAATTTGAATCTAAAACACTGAGCTTTACGGATTATTTTAAAACATCAAAACAAGAGGTCCATAATTTCTTCAGGTATTTTTTATATAACATATTAATATTGAAACTGCTGCATAGAATAATCTAGAGTCGAGGACATGAGTTCGTACAGAAATCCTACGTTTAAACCTTTATTTCGAGAAAACATAGAAAGTAAAGTTGTTTTGTAAAGCAAAATTTAATTTCTTGGAGCATTTATTGAGAACCGGACGTCTTCCTAATTATACTTAACTATTAGGACACTCTAGCTAGAGATTGATGATAACTGGATGAGAAGAGCCGAAGATCGGGCTCAGTGGCGCGTCTACCTACGTCCAGCATTGGACTGATATAGGTTGATGATGATGATGACGCTCTAGTCTAGAGAAATTGTTAAAAGTATTTATGTTAAGGTACCATTACTAGGTATATAAGCTTTTCAAATCAGTGCTCTTTTGTGCACGCGACTTTACAAACTGATTCGCAGAGCTGTAAACGAATGCCACCTTTCTACGCAAACCTTGTCGTTAAATATGGTAGTCAAATAGGCATTTATTATTTCTTGTAAGAGGTTTATAGTTATTGCTTTTACTCCCGACGATAACTCTCTCCTGTCTGTTGAGATCAATGGCCATTGATGCCAATGGGCATTGCTCGACGCCTAATGGGCTGTTTCGGTTTACGACCACCTTTGTGTTATGGCTGCAAACATGACTCTGTTCTTATGTTTAGACTAAAATATGTTACTATGTAACAAGGTAAGGTTGTAATTAGTGATTTCTAACATGAAATTATATACCGTCAAACTTAGTGTAGTGGTATTCCGGTTTGTTGCTTTATGAGATAGTTTTTGAATTACCAAAATAATTATGTAATTAAGTTTTGTTGTCTTTAGATTTCTGATATTATTTTCATGTAGCTTTTATTTTGTTTCCTCTATCTCAAATCTAGTGTTTTGAAAATGGAATCTATGGAATTTCTCAAAAAATATATGTATATACTTTTTTTGTTACTTTGAGAACTTCATTACTTTGAAGCTGATCGATTACTTACTATAAGTAATTGATCAGAAACTCTTCCGCTATAGGCGTTAGTTTTCATATTCAAGATCATTATTTTTAAACCATACGGGGTCTCGGTTGAAAATCGTTGGAGAAGGTCCAATATTGATATTTCTTATTATAGAATAATATCTATGTACCTATGTCCAGCAGTATCATTTTGATAGGTTTCTTCGGACTACCAATAAAATGTGCCTAATCGTAACCTACCGCTAAGTTTATCTTATTTCTGATAAATCATATTTATTTATTTTATTAGTATATCTACCCTAAAGCTCCGTCAATTTTAGTCCTAATAAAAAAAAATATTCACGGACATTTCACACATCACGCTGCCTGTAGCCCAAACTACGCTAAGCTTTTGGGAACTAACTTAGATTGCTTATAAAATACTTACGGATACTTTTTTTGGTACTTAACTTTCATCTTGTTGAAGCCATGAAGTCATCATTGAGGTAGGTATGTTAAATGCTCATGATGGAATGCTGATGTGGTGACAGATGCAGACAAATTAATATTTTATTGTGTTCTCGGCCCACTCGACCATCTGGCGTATGCAATGCAATTTGGTAGTCTAGATGCCAGTCTAGTGTAGATGATCTTGCCATTATGGTTTGTCTGGTATTTATGTCCTAGGACGCACCGACCTTCAGTCTTTTAACTTTATGATAAGGAATGTGAGTGTAGGTGGCGAATAGTAAACTGAAAAATAGATAAAAATTGATAGAAAAACTTAAATGGAAACTGAATGGCGGGAAAATGATGATCGTAAAAAAAAGAACAGCAATGGGTTTATGAAATGAATAGCAAGGAGTTTTTAAAATTGCTCATAAACTTTTTAGAATCGTCTTTAAATTTCGAACTAAAGTTTCTTTCGATTATTATCGATACCAAAAAGTTTGAAATCTAGCAATCAACAATCTAATCAAATACAAAACGAATATTTATGCGAATCTACATTTACTTACAAAATATTTCCTACCTAGCTGAAAAATCGGCAGATAATAAATAATTGGCACCTACAAAGCAGAATCAATAAATCGAACAAAAAGATAAGTAGTAAAATACATTCGGATAACAACGAATCGTAAAGCAATAACCACAATCTAGACTTGTCTCGAGTGCCAAGTCAAAGGTCAATCTGTTCTTTGATAAAAATCATCATCATCAGCAATGATAATAATTGATATTTATAACATATTGCAATTAGAAACAGAGATGCGACGGAGTTTCGAGATACTATTTCGAATATTCCAGAATGATCGAGCCATTAAAAATGAATCTCATGCAATATTTTTATGTCTTCATTGATTTTATTTTAAACTTTGTTTTAATTAGAACATCGCTTGTTTTGAAGTTGGTATTACTTCAAAACAAGTCAATATCGTATCGACTGTATACCTAACTCAAATGTGAGTGATATCCGGATAAACCTAAGTGCTAAATAATAGCACTATCTAACCGGATATTTATTTATTACATCTCTAGTGAAAATGATAAATTGTGTAAAGCAATAGCTTGTTTTGAAGTTGGTATTACTTCAAAACAAGTCAATATCGTATCGACTGTACACCTAACTCAAATGTGAGTGATATCCGGATAAACCTAAGTGCTAAATAACAGCACTATCTAACCGGATATTTATTTATTACATCTCTAGTGAAAATGATAAATTGTGTAAAGCACGCGGCTGCATCACGTTGACCGAAGACCTTCAGTAGTTTTCCTCACACATTTTTGGTGGTCTTAATTTGGTACCTCATTAAATAAATAAAAAATGCTGAAAAATCCACACATCATCTAGCCCCAAGCGAAGCACAGCTTGTTATGGATATTAGAAGACTGACATACCTACTTAATACAATACAGTACATAGATATATATTTTTTATTATACACATAAAATACCCAGAACACCCGGAATAAATATTTGCAGATCTTACAAACATTAATCCCAAGGCGGGAATGGAACCCGCAACCTTCGCGTCGCAGGCGGACCTTCGCCCGCCGCGCCACATCGGTCGTCATCTGTCAATTAATTATTCGTCTATGCTAAGTAGATACCTATCTGACTTTTTAAATTTTAGTTACCCTGTCCTTTTTGCGTTGAGGTTTAAAAATATGAATAACATAATCTTATAATACGAGTTAAAAAACACATTTTATTTTTATAATTAAATAATTATTATTTATTATTTTGCGCATTTTAGATTCATATATTATATTGCAATATAATTCGTTATTTAGAAGTAATTTCGTGATCAAACTGAAAGGGATAGAAATGAAATAAGGATTAAAATAACTTCTACTTTTTATTTGGTTCGGTTACAATTGGTGTTTATTTATAAAGCTATTTACAAAATAAATTACATATCCGAAAGAATAAAAGCTCCTTTTATTTCGGTGGGGTTTTGGAATAATCACATCGATGACTAGAATATATAACACAGCTTTATACAAAAGCATTGTAATAAATAAATACTTATGGCTATTTCCCACAACGCCATCTTGAACTAAAGTAAACCTAGCTTGTAGGTACAGTCAACATCGTTTGATGAGGCAACGTTCGAAAGACGTTTTCTTACTGAAACTACTAAGCATTTCATTTATTTTTGAAACTGCGTCTTATAAGTAATGATCAGAGATCCGCTGATCATCAAACTATATCCTCTACTAGACGTAGGTCCCAAGCCCCGCTGAGGCCGTTCTTCGGCTCTTGTCATTAAGTGTTAGCGTAGCGCTACATTCCTTGTATCGTCGCTCCATCTCGCATAAGTAGGTAATGTTAATTATCTCTTATTGAAATAGTCTTTTCATAGCGACGTTCCTTTTGAATTGAATCGACTTGGGCAGTCTTGCATGTTTTATGTTTAATTTCAGTAAATGGGAACTTCTAAGTATTAAAGTTGTTCCCCCCCTAGTGACTAATAAGTATTGAAGTTGTTCTCCCTCATGGCGATTAATAAACACGTATTAGAGTTGTTCCCCTCATAGCGACTAATAAGTGTTGGAGTTGTTCCCCCTCATGGCGACGCTCATCCGCCTGGCGATCCAACACTTATTAGTCGCTATGAGGGAGAATCCAACACTTATTAGTCAGTCACGTCGCTGACACCGTGCAGTGCACTCGCATTGAATATGCTGAGGTTGCCTGTAAGCCGATCTACATAAATACCGCAAGTTTGCGATAAATATTTCGCAATGGCGGAACCGAAAACCCGCTCTGACACCATCTTTGTCCATGAGTTTCTGGCTTTTGTGCAACAAAAGCTAGACGTAATGGACCAGTTGTCTCTGGAACAAATCCTCGTGTCCAGCTTCACCGAGGACGAGATTCAGGAGGCCAAAAAGATACTTGCCCAAACTGCCAAAACTTCCGTGCGTTTAATAACTAGAGCGCGGGATGGACGTGGCAAGAAGGACCTGCAGGATATCTTCAAGGTATTCTTAGAGACCGACCCGGATGACGTGCCCATCTACGTAGCACGTGATCTTAATAAGTTGCCTCCCGTGACTTTTGACCATGTCGATGTCACAAGGTTGCTAAAGGACATCGTGCTACTAAGGACCGACGTAACCGATCTTCGGACAAAGCTGGTCAATTCAGAGGAAAAAATCACTGAATTGAGAACCCAACTTGAAGAATTGCGTAAGAGTAACAACATAGCATCGTTAAATACAGCTGAGTCTGCACGTAACGTGAATATGCAGCGTGGCGTTACTCGATGCCCAACGTCGACCGTCAGTAACGTGACTCGTGACACCGATGCGCAGGTGATTGACTGCCCGGTTGCGATGACCTCGATTCCCGGGTCGTCAGTAACACAGCCTGCGAAAATTGAACCTTCTCCTGCTCCACGTCGTAACCAGCAGAGAAAGAGTTATGCGCAAGTATCCCGCCAGCCTAATTTGCAGCAGCCGAAGCCTTGCTCCGAGTCACGTCAAAAGGACCTGACAGGAATGAAAGCTGATAAGGACGGCTTCACCCTCGTGGAGAAAAAACGCCGTCCCAAGCCGTCCCGCAATCAACGCGGTACCGCCTCCATAGCCGCGGCGACGACGCTGCGTGCTGTGGAGCCCACAATACAGATTTACATCTCTCGCTTAGATAAGGACACGTCGGATGAGGACATCACTCGATTTGTGAGAGAGAGATGTCAATGTCGCATCGAAGAGCCGTTTAGTATGAGCTTGAAGCGACTTGAATCTAGCAGAGCTACGAATTTCAAGTCCTAAGCGCTCCAGGTTCCTGCTAAACACAAGGATACTCTCCTCGTTCCGGACTTTTGGCCTGCCGGGGTAGTGTACCGACGCTACAGGGAGGCGCCCCCGAGAAAAAAACCCTGACTTGAGTGTTGTGATAGAAATATCAATAACTAACATTAGTCAGTAAGCTCTTATGTTACTAACAAATATGGACTAAGGTCTGAAATAAATAAATATTATTATTATTATTATTATTAGTAACTAATAAGTGTAACTAATAAGTGTTGGATTCTCCCTCATAGCGACTAATAAGTGTTGGATTCCCCCTCATAGCGACTAATAAGTGTTGGAGTTGTTCCCCCTCATGGCGACGCTCATCCGCCTGGCGGGCAGGAGATGTTCCCCCTTATAGCGACTAATAAGTGTTGGAGTTGTTCCCCCTCATGGCGACGCTCATCCGCCTGGCGGGCAGGAGATGTTCCCCCTTATAGCGACTAATAAGTGTTGGAGTTGTTCCCCCTCATGGCGACGCTCATCCGCCTGGCGGGCAGGAGATGTTCCCCCTTATAGCGACTAATAAGTGTTGGAGTTGTTCCCCCTCATGGCGACGCTCATTCGCCTGGCGGGCAGGAAGGGCCTGGCGGCGGGCGGGTGGCGCGCGCGCGCGGGCCGCGGCGGCAGGCGCGAGTCGGTGGAGGCGCGCGCGCGGAACTGTTCGTCGGCGTCGGAGCGGCCCGACGCCGACGACGACGTGGAGTCGCTGCGCACCATGCATACCTCGTCCTCTTCCTCCAACTCCATCGCTGTCCAACGACCTAGGGTTAAAATTTTTGGAGACTTTAAAAAATAGGAGTATTTGATTTTGGAATCTGATCTCATGATTGGATTACAAAACTTTCTGTGATCTATTTCTACGTCAAAGGGATCGCGCGATCAGGTGCCATAGATCCAAAAAAATCAAGAAAAAAAAATTACCAACCAAAAAAGAACCTACGAAATATAAATAAAAACAAAACATAAAATAAATAGGTTATTTTATATTTTGTGGTCATTTAGTCGAAGTCGTAGTATCTTAATCAAAATTGAAAATGATGGGTGAATTACACTGCCGCCAAAAAACTTTAAAACTTGTGTGTAACTAACAGTATCGAAAAGCAATCAGAAGCTTTAATCATAGTTAAGCACATTATTATACTCAATATCTGTGTATTGCGTAAAGTAGGTACTTGTACTACCAAAGTACCTTTTGATTACAAAACATATTAATTCAACAGATATCTCCATTATCTTCCCATATCGAGTTTCCGATAAGTGTTAGTTAACACAGTACGGATATTCATAAATAGTAGTAGTTTTTTAAGGGCTTTTCTGGGAAGTACTACCGTACCTATTGCTACCAAGTTATGATGCTTGCATTACTATGTTCAGAGCCCTTAGTCCGAAGACGCATTTTAAAACTCCCTACTCTCGAGCCGACAGTCGTCTCTCGGATGTCCATATGTATGGATGTCCATATTATGTATGGACATCCGAGAGACGACTGTCGGCTCGAGAGTAGGGAGTTTTAAAATGCGTCTTCGGACTAAGGGCTCAGAAGGCTGAGCACAAAAAAATGTGACAATCGTATTTAAAACACACTGCGCGCTAACGCTGCAACGTTTGACAGTAAAGCTGTACCTCTACCATGAGTTGTCACAGTAGAATCGCCTGTGGCTCTACCATGAGTTTTTACTATACCATATTTACTATACTCGCTAGCGTCTGTAGTTAAAAAAATGTATGAAGATTTGTACAGCGCCTCTAGCGGATAGTTGGGTACTAAAATTCGTCATACTAATATTGACGTAACTACTGTAGTAAAGTCAGGCGATTTTACTGTGACATCTCATGGTAGAGCCCCTGACTTTAGGTACTACAGTAGTTACGTAAATATTAGTATTACGAATTTTAACACCCAACTATCCGCTAGAGGCGCTGTACATATCTTACATACATTTTTTAAACTACAGACGCTAGCGAGTATAGATTGTAAAAACTCATGGTAGAGCTACTGATGTCGATGCGCAGTGTATCTCACTTCACTGTTTCGATACGTTTACGATTGTCACTGTTTTACTCAAAAGTGACTGATGATTTAGCCATTAATTGGTCTACAGAACTAACCAAAGCAGGTGCAATATGTGCAGGTTGGGTTATCGCGAGCTATCCCTTAGCCAATGCGACTGCGGGGCGACCACTCAGTCCATGTCCCATTTGCTTGTTTGCCCCTTGTGCCCAACGGCGGATCCAGGGGGGGGGTCATGGGGGTCATGACCCCCCCCCTGAGCTGGTTCCAGGACTTAGGTGGACCACTAATTGAACATATTTTTTTTTTATTTCTATAAGTTCTTGACTTGACCACGACTGTGTGACCCACCCCTGGCGTCAAAACATGATCGTGACCCATCCCTGGCGCCAAAACTTGATCGTGACCTCCCCCCTGGCGCCAAAACTTGATCGTGACCTCCCCCCTGGCGCCAAAACTTGATCGTGACCCCCCCCTGGAGCCAAAGCTGGATCCGCCCTTGCTTGTGCCCCACCACCTGCACTAGGGAGGACCTTATCGACGCTACAGACAGGGGAATAAGAGTAACAGAGTTCTACTCAGGTTGTTGAGCGACATCTAGCTCAACGGGCACGTATTACAAGATGCTTTCATTAATACAGATTCGATATCATACCTACCTTAGACCGCTATCGTTAGCGGTTGAATTAGTTCAGCCAGCTACCGATAGATGGCGCTATTTTCATTGTATTTCTGGACAAGATCCAATAAAACTAGCTGACGGAGGGAGTCCGGCCTCTTTGCTTACCGCACCTCACGACCGAACGGTCATTGTATTATTTAATAAATTTACTGTTTGTTCAAGGCTCTCTCTTCTTTCCTGCACCAATTTACACAGGTCAAGTGTAAGGCTGTTGTGTTGTTGACACGCAAGAAGAAGAAGACTAACCAAAGCTTTCGTCATTTTATAAAGCTATTAACAGATCTTCTTATTCTAGTTAATGTTCCACAAACATAATGACCTGACGACTCAGTTCATAACGCGGGCATAGTAACGGAACGTACAGAAGTTAGCAGGAGAAGTTGTGGTGTCTGTGTTCTCGGAGTCAGCTCTAGACAGGGGTCTGAGCACATTGTGTGGCTCGCTTGGCTGTCCCCCACCTCGCCACTTACTGACGCGCCAGAAACGACGCGTATCTCGGAATACACCCCACACCTGAAATACATAAAGAAAACAGTTGTAAAAAAATAATAAATATTCACAATGTTTTATAAATATGTGCATTTTGTAAATACTTTAATAGTCAAGTAAGCTTACGCTTTTTAAGTAAGCTTAGTAGCTAAGCTTTTTTCAAAAGTTACTTGTCGGCATGAATTGGCCCATCCGATAAGTTTTCAATAACAAACTAACGACTTACAAAATGTATTACTGTATTTTTAAAATGTACATATTTTTGAAATTCAACCCAAAGAAATCGAAAAATAATCATATTGTTGATGCAGCAATGCAACGCACCATTTTATTAAAGTTGCTTAGTTTTTCATAAAAAACGTTTAATATCAAAAGGTAGTTAACGCTTAGAACGCAAAACGTGTATCCCAAATGTATAAATCAATTGAAACTCAATTCAGATGGAACCCGTAGTATGAAATGTAATTTGAAAACTCAATTGAATTTGCGCGCTGGAAAGTTCAGCGTCTGAAATGTCAATGGTGAAGGTTCACGGGAAATCAAATTAACTTGCATGATGTAACTGTACTGCTCGTATAGTCAGGTTAATTAGGTATTCAAAACCTATAGGTATTTTAATTGGAGTTCCTTTAATTTTTATAGTAAGTATAATATATTCTGTTAAGTAAGGTACATACTTTTGTTTTATAATTTCAAATAGATACATGATATAAGCTTAAGTATAGTTTTACCCCCTATCTTATAAAAAGTTAGCGTTGACTTTAAGTCATCATTACGTATGGTAATCAGTACTTCAAGTCTGCGCTAACTTTTTATAAGATAGACCGTATGTTCAAATTTAGTGTTACTGAAAACCAGCGCTATAGGAACCAATGGTTTCTAATAAATAAATGGTTTATAACATTTATACGTGCTCAGCACTCTGTACTTATTGCGTCCTGATTTTCTGCTTATTTATATGATTTTATCACCGCTTAAATCATTTTTCCTGGCAACGGCTGACGAAATGGAAAATCAAATAAAAAAAAAGGCTACCAAGAAATATTTATTAGAATGACCATGAGAATTTAGACTTTTAGGGTTCCGTAGCCAAATGGAAAAAAAGGAACTCTTATAGATTCGTCATGTTTGTCTATCTATCACAAGAACTTTAATATAATGTTAATTTCTGCTACGGAACCCTGCATGGGTGAGTCCGACTCGCACTTCGCCGCTTTTTATGTTAAGTAGACGCCAGATTCTCGCGATTAAAGCCTACATCGTTCTTCTAGGCTCTGGTCGCATGGATTTTTCGGCCTGGTTCCTGTATAATTCTATTTACAAATAATATATCAATATATCAAATTCTCATTATAATATTGACCTGTTCGATACTCTCCCTCACTGAGATCTCGTGGAAGCAGACGCAGCCGATTTCTTTACTTCTCCTCTGCCCCTCGTCCGTGGACACCATGCGGTCTCCGACCTGGTCCACCTTATTCCCCACCATCACCACCGGCGTATTCAGTACGCTATCCTGGAATTTATCAAATTTAGTGTTAATCCTCATCATCATCATCATCCACAGCCTGACTTGACCCACTGCTGGGTGTAGCGCCTCTCGCGGTTCTGAGCCGCTCTCATCCGTCTGCGGCCCACGGCTTAATTATATTATTTATTTATTTCTGCCAGCTGATGCCCGATCATGGGACTAAAAGTCTCATAATCTCCATGATGGGGATTGTTCAATGGAGATTATGAAACTAACCCGAAATTTCGTCTTATTATCGTTTTATTTTAGACAATTCGTACAATATATTATTTCTAAATTCGACTTTGTGTTATTCTGATGTATAAACAACATTATCTATAATATAAAATCTATTCAGTAGGTAGACTTTGCGTGACAAACAATAAAAATACATCCAAACTTTTTGCGTTTAAAATATTAGTAGAATAGGGTATTTCAGGATATAGAGTGCTATCCTAGGATAAAATCTGTCTTATTAAACTTGAAGCATTTCTACACTGTATTGCGTCTGAGTAATGTGTTTCCTATTAATATTAAAATCGTTTAAATGTTTGACTGTCAATCATGTTGCAACTATTAGTTCAATTTGTTCGGAACAGTAAGTAACCCAAATTAACAATCAGTAAATGAACAGCACTCGGAAAAACATTGCCGAATCTAGTAGATTAATTAGAAAAACATTTATTAAATTTTTGCTTCTAAAAGGTTTCAAACTTTCCAAAAGTATCAGGATGATGGGATATTTCAAATATAATATCTCGAAAATAAGCAGGTGCTTCCAAAATTAGTTAGTTAATGAAAGTAATTTAGGAACGCCCGTAAATGCAAAATTGAGTCAACCTTCACCTAATTACCTGTCATATGTATTTAATTAGTTTAATCACGATATTTTAAATGAGAAAAATAATCAGCTTTCTCAGTATTTTTTTGAAGTGAAAACTTCTTTAGCGGCGCTGAGCACTTTTTTTTGTATGGGTAAAAACTTTCAAACTCGCGTCAGGGTCACGTGATGCTGATCGAAAAAGCGTAAGATCGAGGGGAAGGGAGAGGAACTAGTATCTCCCACTCTTTCTACCGTGCCTGAGTGTGCTGCTCTGTTTAGGCGGCACAGGGCGAAAAATAAAAAATAAAAACATAAACATTGTATTCTACCTCATAAATGATAGTACTTTTATACTTATAAATTAAACACAACGTTAATATTGAAGTTTTCACTTCTGCTGGCACTCCCGGAGTGCTACCTTTTTTTTTTGTAAATAGCAGATATTTTATTGCTCTTATCTCCAGTTGTTTATCAAAAAGGTTGACAAAGTAGGCTTAGGCACTAAAAATATTATAATACATATACATATATAGTTTATACAAAGTCTGTGTTTGCCTATTTAAATGGTTTCAATGAATAAAGTTTGATATAATATCCCCTGAGATATACCTTATAGAAATACTTTTAGCAGGTGTTCAGTTGAAATACGTATTTCAATGCCTTTTACCTGACCCTTTGCACACATATCATGAGAATAGGTTTCAATAAGAATCTGCTAAATATCCTTTAGAAATCGGTTATATTATTTATGAACACTTAATAAATCCGAAATAAACCAAATTAGCATAATTATATACCTAATTAACTTTTAACGATGTTTTTATTGCTTTCTTCTAATATTTCTGATTGAACTTTTTTGTGGACAGAAATTCAATTTATGTTCAAAAGCGTGATTTTATAATTTTTTCTTTGAAAGAAATTCCACATCAATTCATTTATTGTCAAAAAATAAACGTGCAACTGGCTTTCGCCCGCGACTTCGTCCTCTTCGGAATATAAGTAGCTTCAAAGGCTACTTGTATAAGTCACAAGTTTCATACAAATCGATTCACTAATATCATGTTAGAACATACAAATCTATTTTTATTAATTTCAAATTTAAGTGGGACATGATAATTTTATTTCTCTTTAAAAACATTGTACACGAGGGTCCCTAAAGCGGGGCCTCGTTTCAGGGATATTTCATCATCATCAGCCTGTGAAAGCCCACTGCTGGATATAACCCTCCTCTAAACACTACTTTTTTCTGTTTATCGCTTTTTGCGTTTAAATTTTCCCTATATCGCTGTAGGGATAGTACTTATTCGAATATCCCTAATAACGGGGTCTCGTTTTAGAGATATTTAAGATATTCGCGTGGAACTGGCACCTAGAATCACCTAGTATGTAAGACGATTCTAAATGATCCTTGTGATTTTATTGAATAAAGATTTTTTTTACTTTACTTTGCTTTATCAGAATATCCCTAGTTAGTATCCAGTGAGGTAGGTAGGTAGGTATACCTCAAAGCGTTGAAAGCATGGTTAAAAGTTAATCAATTATAAGTTAACCTTTGTCGTAAGCCGCCTCCGTCGCTTGTTGTAGTTGATGAGGAACTTGAGCCGGTGACACTCGTCGAAAGAACATTTATCCGTCACGGAGTACATCAGGATAAACGCCTCAGCCCATCGGATGTTGCTCTCGAGATTTGCATATTCACTTTCCTAAACAAAATTTGATTGTTACACACGAATTCTCGCCATAGACTGATTTGCATATTCGATTTGCGTGGCCGAATGGAACTAATAACGAATTCAGATTCGTTATTAGATAGACAAGTTCTCCATGTAAATGGTAGGTGTTAGTAAGTACTTACTATGCTGTTGTTTGTTTGAATAAATAATATCTCAATAATATCTGAATAAATAATAAAATCGGTCAAAAGACTTAATAAGGTAATGCATAAGTAGTACTTACAAGAAATGTCAGTAAATCAAATGCTTCTCAAATATGCAAATGTTTAAATAATAATAATTAATTGGTTCAGCTGAATCAAAATACAAATTCATAAAAAATATAATATAGATAATATGAGGACGTTAAGCATATCATTAATATATCGAATCTATAATATATTCTAAGAGGTTCAACTTAGAGTTAACATACCTATGCTGTACTTTGTATGTTTTGAACCTCCATAAGCCACCGCTCGACTTATTAGCCAACGAGCGAGAAGTACCTACCTACTCAAATAATCGTAAATTTCCTTTAGGTCCCGTTGTCGTCCAGTTTACGGCCTTATTATGACTTTTATCTGACAGAAAATTTGAAAGCCTATGATTTATGAGCCTCAGAACAAAAAAGCTGTAGATATATATATGTGTATTTTGTTCATTAATAAAAATCCTGGGTAACTCTAGTATACCTCCAACTCTAGATTATTTTAATTAAAAAAAAGTTGCATATTTTATAAACAATCAAACATTTGTTACTAAACTAGTGTAATTTAGTTAGTTTTATTCGTTTAATGACGAATAGAAAAACATTTGCAATAGAAGTCTATAAAAAACATGTGATAAATGGATTTATAATCGACATCTTAAAGTCCCGCTGAGCGTGCCAGCCAGCGTTCCCAGACTGATAATTGCTTAGATAAATACAGATTGCTTCGTGCCTAGAACAAAATAGGTCAGAGAGGTGTAGCTCTACCATGAGTTTATACTCGCTAGCGTCTGTAGTTAAAAAAATGTATGAACATTTGTACAGCGCCTCTAGCGGATAGTTGGGTACTAAAATTCGTCATACTAATATTTACGTAACTACTGTAGTAAAGTCAGGCGATTTAACTGTGACAACTCATGGTAGAGGTAGTGATCACGAATAATGTGAATCGTCAACGTATCGAAACGTCAGCGTATTGGAGTCACAGCGCGCGTCATCGCCAACTCGCCTGTCAAACGTTGCAATGTTACCGCGCAGTGTATTTCTGATACAACACCGTTACGATACATTTGCAACTGTCCCATGGCTAGTCCTCTGTGAAAACGATGGTGTCACTTACGTGAGATTCCCCCGCCGAGTCTAATATTTCAAAATACACCATCTCGTTATCTATGACGGTTTGGAACTGGTACGTCTTTTCTAATTTGGGATCGTATTCGCCGATAAATCTGCGTGTTATGAAGCGGACCACCAGAGCTGCGGAGATATAAAGGAGTAAGATAATATTACTGTGCTCATAAACTTCCTGGAAAAATGGGAAAAAGGTACGGGATGGAGCTCAGCAACATAAAACAGAAGAATAGCTTGTCAAAGTATTACGTCAAAAAGTTTATGCATGTGATACAGATCGTTGGGTAGCTAACGATCTTTACCGAAGGTTTGGCGTATACCGTGTCAAAAGTACAAGTAATATTTTACCTAAGTTAAAACCGACTTTGCCAGTTATTTTAATTGAAAAAAACTGGTCATATCTTGACCATATTTTTAAATTAGACCACGAGATAAAAATAAATCTGAAATTCAGAGAATCAAATATTCAGATTCTGAATATTTGATTTTCTTCACAATAGAGGAGAGTGAATAGGTTCTATCTAGGCAAACGCGTTACACCGTAGGCCGCATCATTATTTACCATCAGATGTGATTGCGGCCAAGCGTTTGCCTATAATGCATAAAAAAATATATATATATTAGTCGAGAAGGTTCAAAACTTTCTAAACGGATAATAGTAATGGTAATGGATTGTTGGTACACTTTGCTATAAATATGTACATTAAGTAGATATTCTTCAATCGTGTGACCTCTTAAGAACTAAATAGGTAGTTAAGTGAGGTTTAGTAGATACTTACCGGATTTTCCAACCCCAGATTGCCCAAGAACCATTACTTTAAACGGCTTAGGCTTTGGGTATAAGACGAGCTTGGCTATTGAAGTCTTCGGGGAAGTGGTCAGACTCATTATGGAATGTTCTAGATATATTCTTTTCTCTCTGAAACAATCACAAAATTGTAAAGTTGTGCTTCATTTTTTAAGCTAAAAATCAAAGGTAGAAGAGATTTTGTGAGAGTTCGTCTAAGGAAAAACTATCAGCATACCTGTTCTTGCCAACAAGTGATGCTCATATTGATGTGTTTTGGTTTTAAAAGTGCCAGTATAATTACGGACGCCAGAGAATGTGACAGTCGCAAACGTATCGAAACGGTGGCGTATTCAATCAATCAAATATTTCTTTATTCAATAAAATCACATAGATCATTTAGAATCGTCTTACATACTAGGTGATTCTAGGTGCCAGTTCCACGCGACCAGAGCCTAGAAGAACGGGCCAGAAACTTACGGCCTGGTTCTTATCGTTTTTTTATATGATCCTTCTTACAAAGAATTACAATTAAACTAAATTAAGAAGTTTCAGTGCGGTGTCAATATTCGAGTGACACTGACGCTAGATCTACTGTCGAACGTTGCAGCGTCACCGCGTAATGTCTTGAATGTGCTACGTTACGATACGTTTACGATTGTCAAAATCATTCATAATCACCTCTCTCAGGTTTATGTATGAGTCTTCACACATTTATGTCATTAATTATAATTGTCATATGACTTGTCATTAATTGTCAGTAGTTACAATTTTATCGGTTTGTTTAGTTGTAAGTAGTTATAAGTGTTGCTAGAACTAACATACCATTTGAAGATATCTTAAATCCGATGATCGCAATGGATTTCCTCAGATAAATCCTTTCGCAAGCATATAAACAGCATTTATCGTTATGAGATGTTTAATAATGTGACTTGGGATCAGTTATACGACCACCCACCATGGTTGAGTTGGCACCATACCGTAAAATAAAGATTTAAGGGGTTTTCTTTATCGTTGAGTCCCATTACGTGGTTCACTAAGAGTTGGGTTAGAAAAATCTTTGTGAGCCTGCAATGGTTAAAAATATTTAAAATAATGGTGTGTCAAAGTAAAAGCTGTTAGCGACAAAATCGTCAATTTGACTCAAACTCATAATCATAACGTACCTAATAAGTGGCGTTTAGAACTTATAACTTTTAGCAACAAGACAGTTCAATCGACTAAACCAGGGCCGTCTTTACCCGGGGGTGCAAGGGGTGCTGTGCACCCGGGCGCGGAGCGCCCGGGGGCGCCTGCCGAGCGCTAATTAATGAATATTTAGATATTTCATTGAACTTAACGCCATTGCACAGTTTCATATACAGGTTACGTACGACAAACACGTATGCGCAAAAAAATAAAAATTGTCATGCCAAAAAGAGTGTTGACCTTTGACACATTGCCGCCCGGTTGCCCGCACTTGAAGCAAAATGATCTCTAAGTCAATAAAGTGTAAGTTCATTTAAAATGGGCGCGCGGCGCGGCACCTGTGCGTCTGTCATCATAGGCGAGTAATTGCGCCCTTTGACATAGCAAAAGTCTCAAGTCTTAGTCCAGTCAAAATAGACATTCCAGCTTGCATTAATTCCCAACAAGCTGGATTTTTGTACAGGCCTTGAATCGTCATTACAAATGATATGTCAAAAGTCCCCATCGATCCCGCTTGTGCGTTGTTTTTTATTCCAGGTTAAAAGTCATAAATTTGCGTTTTTTGCGTATATCTCTGAAACAACGAGAGCTATCGAAAAATGGTTCAGGCAAAGTTTGTAAATCGTAAAATTGTCTATAAAAATATCTAAACACTTTTCTTCTACAAAGCATCGCTTTCGAGATATAGTGACTTTAGACCGCAGGAACATCGTCGAAGATGATGCGTTTTTTTCATTTCAGCCGTTTATCTGCTTCATTGCCACAGAACAAACAGTATTTCTTGAAATTTACTGAAAGGGGTGATGGGTTCGATGGGTTAGTCCGCCTCGTACTAGAGTACGAGGTAATGAATCGTCTTTTTGTTGCAAGAAATACAGTTTGTTATGTAGCAATGAATCAGATAAAACGGCTGAAATGAAAAAAACGCAGCATCTTCGACGATTTTCCTGCGGTCTAAAGTCACTATATCTCAAAAGCGATGCTTTGTAGAAGAAAAGTGTTAAAATATTTTTGTAGACAATTTTACGATCTACAAATTTTGTTTGAACCACTTTTCGATAGCTCTCGTTGTTTCAGAGATATATGCAAAAAACGCAAATTTATGAGCTTTGACCTCGAATAAAAAACAACGCACAAGCGGGATCTATGGGGACTTTTGACATATCATTTGTAATGACGTATTCAAGGCCTGCACAAAAATTCAGCTTGTTGGGAATTAATGCAAACTGGAGTCATAATTTTAGTCTATTTTGACTGGACTATCTGCAGTGTAAAAGAAAACCAGGGCGCAGGCTGAGCCCCGCACCCCGGCGCCGAATAGACTTAAGACGGCACTGGACTAAACTTTCGGTTGTAAGTATATGTACCTACCTACTTAACAAAATATCGTACCCGCATGTAGAAAATTAGAAAAAGAATATAATAATAACTGTAAATAATAATAAGATACCTACTACATAGTATGTATTCCGTGGCACTAATATACCTTTTTATATCCATTAGGGTTGCCATTATGTGATTAAATGCGAGGGATGTGTTTTATCATCCTGAGGGTGAGCACGATCAAAGTCAACAGTCGCGTTATGAAAACCTATCGTTTTTGACACAGACTGCGCGCTATCACCAGGTTAGCTACCGAATGTTACAGCGAAACCGCGCAATGTATTTCGAAAAAGCTACGGTCTCGATACGATTTTTCATTTCATATGCAGAGTAGTATCACGTGAAGAAGACATTAATATTACTGTCCTGAGCTTCTCAAGATTCTCTCATCGTGTTCTGAATAACTTATGAAGTGTGACTGCTAAATCTTTGGTACCTACTTCAGTGGTGGTGGATGATATTTTATTCAGTGATTTAAGTTACCTGTGTCTTTACAGCATATTAATATGCTCATTACTTTTATGCTTTAAAATACCTTTGCGCGAAATTGTAGTAGATAAAAGTGTCAATTTTTACTATCAATAAAATTTAATCCAAAAATAATTATGTAACACAATGGAAAGGAAAAATATAAGGCTTTTTTACTAAAGTAAATGTTTTTCGCTATGTGTCTAAAAAACATATTAGATAATTGTCCATTATCTCAACTGACTAAGTACTGTAAATCAAAATAACTTTTTTTGGAATGAAACACACCTCAAAAAAACATTTTAGCAGACTTAAACATTCTTAACCAATGTAAGTACCTAAATTTCATTTTATGTGAAATCTGTGTGTTTAAAGATAATCTTCAAAACCAAAGATTTAGATAAAAAACCAAATATTTCGATTCCTAAAGGTAAATAAAAACAATCCCATAACGTTCCCGTAAAACAGTTAAAAAGATTTCTCGCGATCTCTACATAAAATATTTTATTGAATCCCGATTTAGAACATAGGTACCTACATGGTCTGATTTTATTTATGTAACGGTAGACTGTAACCACAATGTAAACAATTCTTTAGACATCCTATTTATAAAATGTGGTGATCAAACTATAGAAATAATATAATTAGTACAGAAAAAAAAAGGTTACACGAGTCTCGGAAACTGAAATGGAAGTTAGCAGAGTGCAAAAAACTTTCAATTTTATAAAGCAATAAATTGAAAGTTTTTTACACTCTGCCCTAACGAATTTGATATTGTTATTGACTATATTTACCAATATAAAATGTAGGTATTGTTTAATATATTAATAGCTGATTTAATTGCTGCAAAAGCACATACTTAAAAGTAAATAAAAAATTTCATCGATCAATCAGTTACAAAGTAGTACGTAAGTACCTACATTATTCTAAGTGATTATTTAATGCACATTTTTTTTTATAAAATGTATTATAGGTAAATGATCAAAACACTGAGTAAACATCGATCTATTTTAGATGAACGTTCTCGGTAATTTGCATTTTTTCTCCGGATGAATTAAAATGAACCTTGAAGTTTAATCCTTCTCTGCCTCAGAACCATAAATAATAATTTATTAGATCGTTTTGCTTTGTAAAATGTTTAAATTCTAGCGATTCTAGCAGCTTTGCCGAGTTAAATAATTAAATGGTTTATTTATGCTAGCTCTACTTCAAACATTTTGCTTCGTCAGAGTAACAACACTATTTTTTCTAAAATTAACAAATAAATATTCATGGATACGCTGTGTGAAATATTCCTACTTTGGGAATTACTGATACTGGGTAAACATTTATTTAAATGCAAGGATATTTATATATTTATTACAAAGTCCATATTTTTGTATGTCTACAAAATATCACTTTCATAAATCAAACTTTATGTTGTAATAGTATATTTCATTACTAGTTCGGAAAGGCTGTCATTACAACGAGTTCCGACAAATGTCTGCACGAGCCGAGGCGCAGCCGAAGGCGAGTGTTGACAGTCGGAACAAGTTGCAATGACGGTTCCGAACGTGTACTGAACGACTATTTTTAATACAGTTGCGAAAAAATGAAGTAATTTTTTAAAATAAACTCGCAAAGAAAATTTCTACAAAATGGCGCCAACCGTAGATTTTTTTTTTATTTGCTCTTCGGAGCAGGCTAAAGTTTTAGAACCATACCGCCTAGTCTTACGTAAATGTTTTTCTCTTAAATTAGTTTATTTTCTTTATTATTATTTTATTTACAACGTCTTCCCGCCATCTTGGAGATGGCCGTAGAATATAAGAAGAGATATTTTTTTTCATTAATTCTGGTAGGCAAAGGTAACTATGCCAATACAGCCAAGTCTTTAGTAGAATTTTTTATTGATATGAAATGAAAATGAAATTTAATGAGATGAAATCAAATGAAACCCAACCTAACTCATTCAATCAAATCATTAAATCTGATAATGGAACAAATTAGTAGCTTCTTTTTAGAAATATACGTATTTGCATGAATCATAAAAACTTCTTTGATTTTTTTTAGTAAAAACTTCATGGTTGGTTTTTCTTTTTAATAGACATTATTTTGACAGTTGGTAAAGAAAAAGCACTAGTGCGGTAATGGTAAAGAAAAAGCACTAGTGCGTAATAGCCCACTTCCCGAACGCTAAACGTCCCTGCAATATGCCACTTTTTGAGCAACTGTATTAAAAAAACATTTACCTACTTCGAGATTATTTTTGCTACTAATTGTCTAATTAAAAATAATTTATTTCGATATAATTATTTTGTGATAAAATACGGTCTAACGTTGTTCATAACAATCAACAATTATTCTCTAATCAATTATAAAACTAAAGTTTTTTACAGATAAAACTATAAACAAAAACAGAGTGTAAAATCACTACCAATACGAAATTACCTGAGTGATTCAGCAGCTCATCCTTCTGGCACGGAAGCACACATATTTCTACGTACCGTACTATTTACGAGTTCAACATAATCGTACCCATATATATATAAAATTAAATGAGACACTTGACCGTGTATATATTTCAGAGGCGATACGCAGACGCGCTGAACGCGACTGAACGCGAATGAAGCTTGTTGCCAACTGAGGATGAATTTTCTTGCTACTTTGAGACAGAAAGGCTAGATATTTGGTTACAAGCTATTCTTTAACAAAATAAAGTAGGTAAATATAATTGCGATTTGTTAGGCACAAAGGATTTTTATAATAAAAAAATAAGTTACGACGGAATGTAAATGACGGCAAATCAGCGCAGAAGACCGAGATTTGAGATTTATTGTCTATTCAAATTCAAATTCAAATTCTTTATTAACTAATAAAATAACATTACAGACTATTCTAATGCGTTATTTGATGCGTTGCCCTTCAGTGACTCGATAGAAAGGTATTATGAGTAAATTATAATCATAATTTTACTCCGCAATGTGATAGTGTGACTAAGCAGAGTCCTGTATAACCTTTATTGACTACGTAAGTACTGTAAAATGTGAGCTTATATTCGTGTCTCTAATTAAGAATGTGTATGCAAATTAGTTTTCGTATAACAAATCAATCATTAAAATCAATGTCCATAGCAGCAGTAGGGATCGTCAGAGTTTCGTGTAAACGTAAAGAGTTCTTAGAAAAAAATACTCCCTAGTTTTAGTTAACTAACTAGAATTTAGTTGATCATTCCCGTCTAAACCAAGAGCAAACAAGTGTGCTGTTCAAAGGTCTAGGTTGCTTTCTACACAGGAAATTAGTTTTAGCTTTGCTTAACTTGCTCGATACGGCTAAGCAGGAATTAAGATTTTTAATTTCATAAACATGGAGATTTTTATTTGATAAGTAATATTTTTATAAACAGATTGATTACAGTTAAAAAAATAATGTAAACCAGGCCCAAAAAATACTATATTATCCTTCTTACCTTCTTAACAATTTAAAATAATAATATAACAATGTGTTGCCGATAATTGCCCAGCGTAGCAAGCATTGCTTTCAGCGCTAGAAAATATTGACTTATCAATTTAAATTAAAAAGATTTCATACAAATTCATAAAATACGTAGGAAAGTAAGACTGAGTTAAAAAAAAATCCAAACGTTGTCGCTGTGTAGGTACTGTCTTAGAACGGGAGGTTTACTTTTCATATTTGTATGCAAATCTCAAAGAAAACAAAAGAAACGTGAACAAACTTGAGTCACCAGGTAAGCAAAAAAAACACCTGTATTTTGACCGTACAGTCAGCACTATAAGTTAAGTATTTTTAGAAAATTTTATACCATGTTCTTTTGTTTTAATCAAACATTTGTAAGGAAAGAAAATTATTAGTGTTGTCAGTCATAAAATATTTGTATAATTTACTTATGCTGACTGTACCAATCAATAAACTAAACTGAGAAACAAATCCCTTGACAAAGAACACAGATTTATTCAAGAAAGCAAATATTTGTTACACTCCAATAAGCGTACTTCGGCTTGATTTTTGTTCGATAAATAATAATATTTTAGGCTTAAAATTGATCGTTCAACCGTTAATTACTGTAATGTAACGTATTCTCAGAATAATCACAACGAAATAAACAAATACTAATAACAATTTATTGAATTCATAAAGAGAAGTTTCTCAATTCGATTGCCTGTTTTTCTTTTATCTCTCTGAAAGGTACCGTCACGTTTCAATTCTACCTCCTTTTTTTCTAATCGGTTATAGGTATACTAGACACGTGCTCAATTCAAGTCTCAATTTATTTTAATTTGATCTTTGCTGACGTCATTGGGGGAGGAAAGGGGTGGTAGGAGAGGTGGTGGCGTTTAAGGGATGTCAATAAAGTTTATCTAATAAAATGGAAGGAAAACGCATTACGTAGGCGTAGTTTGACACCTCTAGTGAACTGTAACACCGACATTTTGATGTAGGTGCCATTTTGAATATGAAAAAATGAATTAATGAGCGCACTGAAGCTGATAATCTACCTGATGTAAAGCGATAACGTCTGCTACATATTATATAAATAAATATTAATCTATACTAATATTATATATTATATATATTTGGTTGCCTGGAAGAGATCGCTCTCAGCGATAAGGCCGCCCATTGTATTGCCATGACTACCTGTTTAAGTTCTTTGTCCTATTTGTGTGTGGTAAACAATAAAAAAAATATCTATCTATCTATTATAAAGAGGTAAAGTTTGTGTGTTTGTATATTTGTTAAATTGTAAGGTGTAATCTCGGGAATACTCGGGATCTACTGAACCGATTTAAAAAAATATTTCACCAATAGAAAGCCACATTATTGCTGAGTGTCATAGGTAATAAAAAAAACCCGAAAAATAAAAGGCTATTACGTGGTAGTCCGTTTGCAAAGTGAATCGGAGAAAAAACGGTTGAATTATGCCCAACGAAGTGGGCACGGGTCAGCTAGTAGCTTAAAAATATCAACAGGCGTTACAGCTCAGTTTGCAGTAGCTCTGCCTTCCATGCTGCGGGTCAAGGGTTTGAGCCCTACCAAGAATAAATGTTTGTGATAAGATCACGATGCTTGGATGTTACTCTAACACATCACACTCTAGTAAATAAGCAAAGCTTGTACTATGGGAACTATACCTAGTAGTCCATGATGTACATAGACTAATATGTTGTATTAACAAAAATAGATAATGTAAGTATTCTATCAGCAATCTAATTCCCATAGTACAAGCTTTGCTTAGTAGGAAACTAGAGTGTGATGTGTGAAATGTCCGTGAATATTGATTTATGTGTTTATTTTGAGAAGGCGATGATTGTCAAGTCCGAAACCATGAAATTAGAGAAATGTCGTGAATGATGCTCACATACAACCATCCTGTATATTGATTGTAAATCTGTATTTCCTCAAATAATATGAATTTAACGATAAACATAGTCATGTGGCACCTGTCCCACGAATGCCCACGATGTTATCGTTATCCGTTCAATATCAATGTTTTGAAGCACTCTTTCTATAAACATTGTACCTATGACCTGTTTTACGACAAAACATTGTAAGGGCGTAACCTCGTTGCTCTACCGGCTCTACCAAATTGATTGTTCGTGTATTCAACCAAATGATAAGGATTATTGGATATAACATTGTATTTTCGCCAATAATCGTCCTCACAAAATCTTATTAAACTCTTTTATGTGTTTTATCATGTAAATACGTTTAATAAATTAAAAGTATGAATTTACAATAAAATGATTTAAGTGTTACATACATATAGTTACATACATATCTCTCGTAATATAGTGCTCAGTTCGGGACTAAATGTTGTTTGTTTTTTTTTTAATTTTCACAAGCATGGTACTAATAACATGCATGCTACGAAATCATTATCATACTCGAAGTATTTGTTGATCTAACGAGTCTGTGATTGATTTTGTCACATTCAATTATTTAACACTAGTAGTACGCCCCGGCTTCGCACATCATCATCATCAACCTATTGCAGTCCACTGCTGGACGTAGGTCTCTCCCAAGACGCGCCACTGAGCCCGGTCTTCGGCTCTTCTCATCCAGTGTTTGCCAGCTACACTACGCAGATCGTCGATCCATCTCGCCGGAGGGCGTCCTACACTACGCTTGCCTAAACGCGGTCTCCACTCCAGTATCCGTTTGCTCCAACGGTTGTCGGTTCTTCGGCAAACATGGCCGGCCCACTGCCACTTCAGCTTGCTAATTCTTTGAGCTATGTCGAACACTTTGGTTTTCTGACGAATAATTTCGTTGCGGATTCTGTCACGCAAAGAAATTCCGAGCATAGCTCTCTCCATAGCGCGCTGAGCGACTTTCAGCTTGTGGACCAACCCCACTGTCAGTGTCCACGTTTCAGAAGCATAGGTCATAACGGGTAGGACGCACTGGTTGAAAACTTTCGTTTTCAGACATTGAGGGATGGATGACGAGAAGACTTGACGAAGTTTCCCAAACGCAGCCCAGCCCAGCTGAATTCTCCGGTCTAGCTCTCTCTCGAAGTTGTGTCTACCTAACCGCAGAGTCTGCCCGAGGTAAACATACTCCTGCACAAATTCGAGAGGCATTCCGGCAACGGTTATTGGCTCTGGGGTAAAATTATCAATAGAAAGGTTCTAGGCTCTTAGTCTAAGATCCGGCTGCAGAATTACTGCGCTCATCTGTTTTTTGCTGGAAACCGATTTTTTATGTATATTTATAATTAGGAGAATATATATTTATCAGGTTGCCTAGCAAAATTTGGCCGCCAGTATGTTTAAATAAAATATATTTTTTTGTTTTTTGGGAAAAAATATCGTTCACTTGTTTTTTAAATAAAATAACGTCTACATCATGGCAATTTATATGAAGATTCAAAAAAATCACGGTTGCCGTTGCGTACTTGGCCGCACCTCTTCGTAGCCAGGTGTAAACAGGTATGATTTCGATATATTTATACGTGCATAACGTTTATTTATTAATTGCATATCAAATTAAAGCTATGTTTTTTTCCATTTTTTATCATATTGTCTGCTTAATTAAATCTACCCGCAAATAAGGGTTGCTGATTTTTTTGAGTCTTCATATTAATTGCCATGATGTAGACGTTATTTGATTTAAAAAACAAGTGAACGCTATTTTTCCCAAAAAATAATTAAAAATAATTTAATTAAACATACTGGCGGCCAAATTTTGCTAGGCAACCTGATAAATATATATTCTCCTAATTATAAATATACATAAAAATTTGGTTTTCAGCAAAAAACAGATGAGCGCAGTAATTCTGCAGCCGGATCTTAGACTAAGAGCCTAGAACCTTTCTATTGATAATTTTACCCTAGAGCCAATAACCGTTGCCGGAATGCCTCTCGAATTTGTGCAGGAGTATGTTTACCTCGGGCAGACTCTGCGGTTAGGTAGCCGGATCATAGACTAAGAGCCTAGAACCTTTCTATTGATAACATAAAGTGGTCACAATCACAAGGATACAGATAAACATAGGTATAAGTGTCCCCTGAGGGGAACCTTTATAGTCATGATCCTCGCGTTATGGGGGTTTAGACCTCAAGGGGATCTAACTACCTCCTTTGTGGCCTAACAAGATGGAGTATTTTTATTTCGAACCTCATCAGAATTTGAAGAGGGATTCGAGAGGTTTACTCAAATTACCAATTATCAGAATAAAAGCTTAAAAATCAAGTATTTTTAAGTTCAAATATAACAAGGTAAAGTTATTCTCTGATAGAAAATTGGTGAACGATTGCTTACGGTGCTTCAAACAAAATTAAATTTTTCTATTTTGTGTTTAATAATTGAACTAAATCTAGTCTAAACATTTTTGCGATTCATTTCGATTATCAACAGACTTCAAAGAAGAAGGTTTTGAATCCGACTTGTGAATTATTGTATGCGCCAACTACCAATTAATCCCAATCGCCAATTACTCGGCCAATTATGAACCGATTTTGATGATTATTTTTTTGTTTGGTAGATCATACGATTACTTCAGAGGTCCCATATAGATTTAGTTACATTAGTGCTTAAAGAGTTATTTTAAAAATATTGTTCATAAATTACTTTGAAAACAAATATATTTGTGTTTACTTGATTTTGATATTGATTAAGAGAACAGAGCCTGAGGTGACGATAAGCTCCAAAGTTCTGCAACATAGGATGAAGAAGATAAACTCGGGGGGAATGGCTTATTAGTTTACTTTGTTCCTTATGTTTGAGAAATGCAAAGCTTTTTGCGCCTGTTAGAATTTACGCAATAAAGTTTCGTATTGCCAGCACATTTCGCAAGGCGCTTCCTGTTTATTTAATTTTGCTTACTCTGATACGCTAGGCACTGGAGGAGCTAAACACGAACAAATCTCACTATGACGTAGACTTATCGACTTTAAATCACATTGCGCGTCAATGTCAGTTCTACTGCCAAGCGTTGTAGAGTCACGGCGCAATGTATGTTATAATGTCAATACGTTTACAATAGACCTGTCCACAGTATGCTCAGCGCATGCGCGTCCGCCATGTTAAAAACGCGGTAATATGAAAGTTTCGGGCACTTTTTATAGAAATGGCTGGGCAACAAACATTATCACCTTTAATAGTGCAATTAAATGAAAAATTAATTGACGGAGCTTCGTTAGTGCATCCTACCGTAGAAGCCCACAACTGTGTTCATTTACAATGATGGTTAAAATACCATGGTCGTCCTCAAGGAGGAAATAAAGTCGAACTAGTTGAGAGATTAGGATAATAATAAGTAATTAAATAATAATGAGTAAAAGTAAATACAAAAAAATAATAAATATCTTAATATAAAAGAAATGAAAATAATAAATAAATAATGCTGGACAATCCACACAACATCATCTAGCCCCAAGCTAAGTGGACCTTGTGTTATGGGTACTAGAAGACTGACATACTTAATACAATACAAATTACAAAGGTAGATATTTTTTTATTATACATAATTATAATACCCAGAACACCCGGAATAAATATTTGCAGAACATACAAACATTTATCCCAAGGCGGGAATCGAACCCGCAACCTTCCGCGTCGCAGGTGGCCCATCGCCCACCGTGCCACATCGGTCGTCAATAAATTATATACAAATAAATAAATATAATGCTGGACAATCCACACAACATCATCTAGCCCCAAGATAAGCACAGCTTGTGTAATGGGTACTAGAAGACTGACATATGTACTTAATAGAATACAATACATATTATTATTATGATAGATATTATTATTATACATATAAAATACCCAGAACACCTGGAATAAATATTTGCAGATCGTACAAACATTTATCCCAAGGCGGGAATCAAACCCGCAACCTCCACGTCGTAGGCGGACCTTCGCCCGCCGCGCAACATCGGTCGTCAATAAAATATGTAATATAAATTCTCCTGAAAGGATTTACTACGCGTATCACTGCGGCATACTCCTTATCAACAACGTTTTTTTACCTTTCCTTAAAGATAACATTATATATTTTAATTAAAATACTTGTAATATAATTTTATTATGAATGCACAATAATTTGAATTGAACTGATTGTAAAATTATGTATATTATTACTGGTTTTATTACTATTTTCTTCAAAAAACGTGCATTTCTCATACATTTTTAAATAAAGTGCCCGAAAAACATGGCGGAAGTTGGAGCATGCGCACAAAAAATTTTCAACTATTTGAAGGCCTATTGACAGATTTTTCGTGTTACACTCTATAAGCTGTTTTAAGTGTACTTTGACAGTTATTCTATTGTTTGATACCGTTGTGAGTCAGAAAAAAGAGCATTTTTATAATTAAAACAAAAGAGTTTTTAATTTTGACTTAAACAGGAGCGTAATACTTGCTTACTTTCTTCATATCATCATCATTTCAAATACGATTTGTTGTGTATCAACTCAACTCATCAACAGGATACATAGTTATTATACAAAAATGTAAAACTTTGTGGTGTTTTGGACTACCAAAAAGTTCTATTTTAGATGTCGGAAAAACAGGCTAATCCTAATTAGGCTTGTTTTATTTACATACTTTTGAAGTATTATTTTGATCTTGAACAAGGTAAAGTTTCCGACTCTTTTGAGTTAGATAACATTGTATTTTCATTTATATATTTTTTATTTAGGGGCTATATGTATATACACTAGGCACTAAGTTTTATTAAATGAGAAGCGATGTGTGAAATGTCTGAAATATTTAGTGCTGATTTTATTGTGAAATATTTATTTAGTGCGCGCTTCTATAATCGAATCAAATCTCTTAGTAAATAAGACCGTACTAAGCGTCGTATTTACTTATAATGACAGTATTCATTAATTATACTTACAAAAAAAAACGCTGAGCGACTTATTAAGTGCGTTCATATGATGAACTGTACAACAGTCCAAGTTTTATTGGTTAGTATAACAGAGTATTATAAAGTTATTATATTTCTACAATTTACTTCTACCATGCGACAAAACCCCATAATTGTGCAATTAAATGGCCGTAGCGGATATTGGTGCCATTTAAAGCACGAGCTAACTATTACAAAATAAAACCAATCCCTAAAATATAAATATTTATAATACTAGTTATTTTTCTTCTAGTTAAAGTAAGGTTAATAATAATAAGTCAATATTCATGAACCTTTAAAAAAACACCTTCTACTCTCAAACATATTTAACGATGATATTTTTTTGTTTATACACGCTTTTGAAGATATTTTATGCAAAAAATATCCCAAACACAGAATAAATCACTTTATTTCTCATCACTCTAATCTACGTTACTTTTGTTGGAGATCAAACCCGCACCGTTGTTACACCTGGGGCCCAATTCTCGCGCTTTAGAGATTCGACGAAATCGACGTAGGTCGATAAAAGATGGCGGATGTCGAAAAAATGCTAAATAAGCTATTCTCGTGATGTCGCTAACAGACTTATGTCGTAAGAAATCTTTAGACAAGCAACGAGTGGTCCCGAGCGTTAGAGATCGAATGTCGAAGGATAGCAGCCATTTTCTAAGGACAACTCTGCCTGTTTTGACAAGAAAAGTGGGTTGGTATCTACTCTCACTCTGTGTGTGATTCAGTTTCTGTTGGTTTCCTATTGTGGTGGGTCCTAGCAAATATTTTACGACGGTTGATGAATTTATCGTTGAGTTTTTAACGCTTTCCATCTCAAACAATTTTCGCCAATATCAAGTTGATATCAATAATATACTTAACTGAATTAACTAAATAATATACTTATAGATTAAAATAAATTTATTTCCAGAAAAATATGTAACATCGAGTCAGTAAAAAGTTCACTTCACTTCTTCTTTTTGGCTTTTGTGGCTTTAGTTTCATAAACCGTAGAATGGAGATAAAATATGGAGAAATCGTAATATAACTAAAGCCACTAAAATCCGGCTTGTCAGAACGCTTGTGTTTCCCATATTCCTATACGCTGCAGAGACGTGCACTCTTAGGGAAAGTGAGAAAAAGGTAGATGCTCTTGCGATGTGGTGCTGGAGAAGAATGCTAGGAGTATTGTGGACAGAGTTTCACACAAATCAATCCATACTCCAAGAACTTGGCATCAAGCAACGTCTATCGTCCGTTGTGCAGTCGCGTATCCTCACTTTCTTTGGGCATTTGTCTCGTCGTGGGAGAATTTCCATTGAACGCTTGGTGGTGCAGGGCAAGTTCGAAGGCAAAAAAGCGCGCGGTAGATCACCCATGAAATGGACAGACCAAATAAGAGCAGCCATTGATCTTCCCTAAATGTATATTTGTTATGTATATTTTTATTAATATGATG
Organism: Ecliptopera silaceata; assembly: GCA_932527185.1. Classification (NCBI taxonomy): domain Eukaryota; kingdom Metazoa; phylum Arthropoda; class Insecta; order Lepidoptera; family Geometridae; genus Ecliptopera; species Ecliptopera silaceata. The sequence goes on from OW052199.1 coordinate 10,175,951, forward strand.
ATGTAAAAAGTTAAAAACATGACGTTATTTGACTTGACGTTTGATAGCATGTAAAGGCTGGTTTAGACAGGGTCAGTAACTGACTACAAATTCGAGGCAAGTCAGTGCTGACCCGAAAAAAACCCTGTGTAAACTGATTTGAAGTCCAGTACAGTGGGTTGAAGTCAGCGCTGACTTGAATAATCGGAATCGAATCGGACACGAATATTTTAAAGTCAGTTGAAGCACCCCGCCACCCGCGCACCCCCGCGCCAGCCAAATAAACTCTGTGTAAACAAACAAGTCAGTGCGTGGTTAGTCACTGCCGCTGCGTTGTAGAGTGACCACGTTTTTTTCGCTGGCGATAAAAATGACGCGTAAGCTTAGCGAAGACGAAACCTTAAAATTGGTGCAATTATATTGCGAAAACTAGTGCCTTTGGGATAATAAACCCCTAAATTACCGCAATAAAGAAATGCGGTCAACGGCGTTGCAAAATATGGCTCAACAAATGTAGTTTATTTTTAGTTATCTCATTTACTACCATTTCTATTAACTCATTCAACAGCAAAATTGATAATTTTTTCAACAAATAATTAAATCGTCGTTTCAGTTGTTTTCGCGAATTCATTTTTCCCACTGACTTCACATGTGTGCTCACCTTGAGAAACGCACCACTACTACTTACTTCAGGTAAACAGTTAAAGTCAGTCGCGGCGCCGACATTGGCGCTGCGACTGACTTGTCTACTGACCCTGTATAAACCAACCTTATGACTGAACTGACAGTAAAGAGTTTACTTACCTACCACAAAGTTTCGTACTACGCAAGTAAAACATGTAAAGGTAGTCAGACACTGGATATGATAATTTTTGGTTCAAAAACTATTTTTTTCTGTAATTATTTACTATAATTTGATATTCCATATTATAATCATTTCATAATCTATGTTGTGTGAATACTTGAGGCCACAAATGTATATAGATTCAGATTTAACAAGATCTTGTTAAAATAATAGCTGAAACGGAACGTATAATTGGTTTCTCTACAGAAATGTCGTGCCACCATTTGTCGAATCCTAGTGGGAATACGGTTTTTTGAATCGTCAGACATTTTCGTGAGATTTTGCCTAGACATTCAAGCTTCGTCAAGATCTCTATCTCGCCAAAATCGCTACAATCCGAGAATTGGGCCCCTGTGTCTGTGAAAGTTAAACATCCCCAGATATAAAATCAATACAAGCTTTATTTTATAAAAAATAGATTAGCGGTTTACCGTCAAAATGTTACAGATGAACTCATTTCCGTACATTTATTGGCGTGAAATTGGCAATTGAAATTGATTTGTTTAGCAAACGATGACATTATGAATATATAATAGTTGTCGACCTATTATAACGTTTTGTTGTACAAAATATTATGCCTAAGAAATCATATTGTCATTCACATCGAAGGGACACTTAGAACTAAAAAAGATTCTGCAATAGCTTATCAGAAAGTAATTAAAAAACTGTTTAGTGCATAGATATTATTACGTAAGAATTCACGGTCATTCGGACTGAAAAATTTGCTCTGAAAGGGTCCATTCTAGAGCAAAGAGCGAACGCAACTAGTCCATCTGGTTATCAAGCGACCAGCGTCACAAGAGCTTTTGTAAGTTTAAGTGGGGGATGTGGTGAAGGGTCCGTTGACTCTGGTCGAGGTGAATACCACGGGGTGAGTTGGATTTGCACATGTTGGTGTGGTGCGGTGGGCGAGAGTGTCTCAGCTGACCGCAGTCGCACCGCGCGCACCGGCGTCCGCGCATCGACACACGCTCACCAGGTAACACACGCTGCCCGCCTAACTCTAAAGTCACAGCCAAAAAGTCACAGTTTTCTTCGTTGCATAAATGCAGCGACGCGTGAAGAGTCCGAATCGGCGACAACGCCAGTGACGCCGGATTGCGTCGAGGACGTTGACATCGATCCGGAACTCTGACTATTCGGTCTTTTCAATTAAAATCATGTAAGTTTTGCGGGTAGTGCGTGTTACGGACATTATTTTTCAGTCAGTGTACGTGTATTATTTGTGATTCCGCTAAGTGAAACGATGGTGAACTCTACCTAACGGAGACTAGTGATTTTATATGAATTTAATTTTGATAACCGACAGTTACTACATAAGGTGAGTGAGCTAGATTTGTTTTATAATAAGGTGAATAAGCGTTTCGCTTTCTAAAGCGTCGGCCATGAGTGTTGGGGCAGTCACGACCGCTTCGATAAATTTTGCGCCAGAAATTTTATACTGTTAATTATATCTGTGAGTTGCATTTTGTTAAGTCGAGCGACTTGTGTAAACTGGTTTTATGAAAGTAAAGCAGGCGGTACCGCGCCAGCCTTGCGACATTTCACTCGACGACAAACTGAACCATTTCGTTTTTAACGGAAATTGCTTATTTACATATCATTTATTAATTGATGGCAGATAATCGATAGAACTGATCGTAAACTTGCAGTAAACAAAAGACTGTAGCTCTAAGCACCGGTAACACTTGCTCGTCTACAGGTGCTACGGAATTCATACGTCACACGTTAGCTTACACGTTTCATACTAAGCTCATCTCTTAGCTTCGAATTATGATATAATAAGCTAAAGCGATTGCGTTGGATGACTGTTTCTGACGTTTGTTTTTTTAAATGCTCGTACTCCGAAAAGAGTTTCACATCTATTTAGAGTATTGAAAGATCTGATAGCATTGAAAGCTGTAAGCAAGTAAATCGGTCAAAAAGGTTCCCCAAAATGAAAGGCCAAATCGATTTCATAATCTATTATCCCGCAGTCAAAGCTGAATTAATAACTCGATTGGTCAACTCGCTTAAGATATAATTATAGTCCTTTGTTGTACAGTAGCATTATAGGCACCTTGTAAAATAAACCTTGAAATGTAGCGACAAAAAAACCCATTTCCGAATAAAGTAATGCTATTGCAAAGCTTTGCTTATGAAAGATACGGAATATCTGTGTGAACTCCTGAGTCTCAAGTTAAGTGTAAAGTTAGGATATATTTCGAGATCCCAAAAATTGAGGATGATTTTTTGATGTTACGCGCTGTTTCAAATTTATCGAATTAAATCTAATCTGAAAGATTTATATATTGTCGTTTACAGAATATAAAACATTTTTCATATTACAAAATCAGAGGCTTGATCCACGACTTTCGAGAATAGTATTCTAAAAATAACATTGTCAAAGGGTATTTTCAAAAACCTTGCACGTATTTAATTAAACAATGCGGTTTTATTGCTTAATTTGTTTCTGTATAGACAAGGGTCTTGGGTTTATTTAATGATAAAAAGTGTGTTTTATATTTAGTTAACCATTTTGTTTGGTAGAGATTCTATTTATACAGATTCAACCGTAGAGTTCTTTTGATCGATCGGTACACAACAGATTTTAGTAGAATATAATCTTAATGTTTGTACGAATGTTGACTTTATAAATGTATAATAATTTTAATTGGGCTATTAATACCATGGAATTATTTATTTATACACGCTTGTTGATATTATTAACTTTTACCTAAGTAAATACATAATTTAGATAGCTCAACTGATCCAATCGGAAGCGTACCTATTTTTTGTTTGCAAAGTTTACGAACTTTTTAAATTAGGAGTCAAAAACTATGGACTGTCTTAATCTTCAGGGTAATGATGATGAGGGCGTATTCTGTAGCCTGCAGATATTTTTGTAAGGGACTATCCTATAGCCAGTAGATAAATTCGTGAGGTTGTATTCCGTAGTCAGTAGATACATTTGTGAGGGTGTATTCTGTAGTCAGCAGATAATATTATGAGGGCTCTGTAGTCAGTAGATAATATTATTAGGGTTCTGTAGTCAGTAGATAAATAGTATGAGTCACGATGAAATGCAAAGCAAATAAAAGTAAAGGCAACAGTCTCGTGGGGAATGTGCAGTTACATGCATATCGAGCACGCATTCGCTTTCTATACGATCGATACAAATGGCGAGGAATGTCGCTTTGCATAATGTAAGATTGAGATCTATTATAAAACCGTAAAAGAGACAAAAATTCAAAATGATGATACGAAAAAGTCTGATCTGATCCACCAAGACCAGAATTATAATTTAATTTATTAAATCTGTTTTCTTCTAGTTTGTCTGTTTGTTTGTTTGTAGGAGTATTAAGCCTAACCACTGATATATTGCATCCTATGTATGTATATATATATATATAAAAATATATGTATTCTATCAGCAATATAGTTCCCATAGTAGGTACAAGCTTTGCTTAGTTTGGGACTAGAGTGTGATGTGTGAAATGACCGTTAATATTTATTTATTTTTATTTATTTACTGATCAGATTGAGATTAAACTTACAGTACAATTTAGAAGCCTGTTTTCTGGATCACAAAATGGGATGGGTCTTATTGCAATATTTTAAAACAAATAAACATTATGAAACGAGTTGATTGAACTCTTAAATAGACGAACGTACGCGACAAAATGAGGATATGTGGAAGTTTTGGAAAAATCTTTGCAATGTAACACAACAAATTGAGAAAAAAATACAAATTAAATATTATTTATTCACTGAAGTCTATTATTAAAATTTGAAGATGAAAATTTCTCTACGAAAGAATTAATTTCACTAAATTAAATTTCACATAATAATGATGTCAAAAAAAACCGGCTTTTAAAACTAATTAGGTTTGCTAAACATTTTATAAGATTATTTAATCGATTATTAATTTTCTTTTACATAAATTAATAATAAACTTTTAAAATTATTATATTTAAAAGCACATATTTAGCAGCACGCGATCGTTTTTACTCTCAATTGTTGGTCATGTTTTGTAATCTTTTTGATGCTAATAATAATCAACGACCTTCAGACGTAACGATACAGAAGTGTGTCATTTTTACTTCTAGTTGTACTATTGCTTAGTAGTACTAGGGACAACGCCAAGTGCCACGTGTTCACTTAACCCAAACAGTCAACTTATTTCCTATCCGGAGCATCCAACGATTTCATGATTTAATTTACATATTTCATTAATTTAAGATAAGTAGGTACTTAATTAAAAAAAATACTAAGTAAGTACTTAAGTAAGTAAACAATATTTTCAGAATACAGCGGGAACATCACGATATTTTATTCTCAAAGTGCGTATAAATCATAGAGTAATAAAAAAGCGACAAAAACAGAGGCTACGGCACCGTTATCTCGACAACAAACACTACTCTGTCGAAAACCGTTGTCATCTAAAAATGGAACGTAATAATTGCGCAACTGTGCGCAGTATCAAAAGACAATGTCTTTAAACCTTCCATGTGGCAAAATGGTCTTAAGTTGTTCCAAAAAAGTAACCATGCATTGAAAATACACATTTTCCTCGTAATTTAAGACTCTTAGATAACTGTGGGTACACAAGAGTGAGAATACTTTTCAAGCTATCGTGATCAGGACCCTGATCGTGCTAAATTGTAACGTAAACGGTTCGTATAAGCAGCAGCTAAGGTTCACCAACGTAACGCGTACGTAGCATGTGCAACGTATCGCTGTAAACGGCTGACCGCTCATCTTTTTTCCCTTCGTGTGACAGCGGTTATGTCACAATCTTCGGCTCACTAACGTTCGAATGTTGAACGTGTTTGGCTACACGCTTATCACGATCCCAAAATACGTACGTTGGTGAACTAGCTGCTGCTTAGATGAACTGTTTACGTTACAATTTAACACGATCGAGGCCCTGAACTCATAGTGAAGAAAATATATTATAAGGATATTATATCGCGTACCTACCTTTTTGTTATTCATCCAAAGTTTAGCTACGTTACACTGACTCACTACGACTAAAGAAACTCAAACCTCTTTTCTGATGTTCTAGTTTTGAAATATTGAGTGTTTTTTTTATCTAATTTTGAAATAAGAACATACAATGTTTTGATGTACGTACAAAGTGTTCTTATTTTAAATTGCCAAACCGTGCAAACCACCAGTTTTGAAATATGGTATGATTATTTGAACACGTAGATTTTGTTGACGCAAATCGTGCTAAGGCAGAAAAAAAAAACAACTAAGTATCTGGCCAGTTCTTGACTAACTAGTGCTCTAAGTCTAGTGGACTAAGCTCAAATAAGCATTCTAGTGTATTCTACAAGCTCGTTTACCATCATAACTACGATAAGAATAGTCAAAATGTCATTATTATCACGTAAAGATACTTCTCAGCCTTCACAATAGAATCTATGTGGTATTTTGCTTGAACAATTAAATAAGGCTTAGAAACCGAAGGTAAATTACTAACAAGCCTTTGAAAATAGAAAATTAAGTACAAAAATATAATGGGAGTGGTCTTATGAAAGACTCAATTGATTTTGAATAAACTTTTATGTACCTAAGTAAGAGTACCATTAGCAGTATCCCGATGAAACACAGGCCATATTTATTTTTGATTAAAAAAATATGGTTGTCTGTAAAGTCGGTTTACTGACGATAGTTGAACGTGACAACGTCACTTCATGGAACGCCTCAGAACGCCTCAGAACGCCTCATGAGTCATGTTTTTTCGTGCGTGCAGCCGGCTCTATCGAATTATAAGACGTTGTCACGTCAAAAAAAATACCACTGGTGTGTAGGAACGGGCCACCATTAAATTAATAAATCAAAATTTTAAAAATCGTGTGAAAAAGCCATGGATCATTAATATAATGGTGTTACTAAAAATATTGCAAAAGCATGTTATATTACTTATGTCATAGATATTTACTAAAGGTTACATAAACCCGCTGTGATGTTTGTAACGTGAATTATATAGCGTTTAACCTTTAAATCACCAATACATCAATAAAATGTCCACATACAAATTATAAACATTTTGATGTTCTGTGTTATTTACTTTGGAACAATATTGACCCGATGAATAATATATTTAATTACAAAATTGAATTATGAAATAGTGAAAATCTAATTTGAGAACAAGGTATTTTTTACATTAACATTTTCTTCTCAACATACTTATACTTTTTTGAAATCTTGACAACTAATGTATCAGAAAATCCTGATTTTTTTAATTTTTTTTTAAATTTCCGACGTCAGTTTGATGTATGTAGTACATATTTGAGTTCATAATTTCGTCAATTTGCCATAAGCATGAAACAAATTAGTTAATTTAATGTTTGAGGTTATACTGCACTGTATATAGCTTGACTGTGGAGCGCTCTACGTCATCGCGCAATGATACTCGTACATAACGAAATCCTCAATTGGTCGTTTTTATAGGCGGGTTTCGACTCAACATTTTTTTTTTGTAATTTTTTTGACAACAAACATGGTTTGATGCATGGGTATCCAATGAACATAACTAGGTATTTATTACTATTTGTTACCTATTCATGGTTGGAGAAACATACATAGGTACCCAAACCTGGTAAAAAACCTGTATGATGGCATACCTATCCTTCAGTGTACATAAAAATATATTAAGTATATACATTATATCTAATGATGTGAAAACATCAACAAAAGTTCACTTAAAATAAGGAAATAAAAAGCTTAAATTAGATGACTAATGAATGAAACGGATCCAGTGAAAGTTTTCGCCAAAAAACCTTATTGAGATGTAAGTATACGATGAGCCGAACAAGTTTACAAAAAAGGTTACACCACGAATAATTTCACATTCTGACGAACTTGTTTCAGAATTAACTCTAATTATACAAAAACGGAAGGTAATATAAAAACGTTGCATTAAGTTATAATTCGATTATATTGATCTTATCCTATGTGTATCGAATTTGATGGCCGGCTGGTGTTGAACGTTTTTGAGGTGGTAAAATTCTCTATGACCACCTGGGCTTTGGACAGCTGTTGGGCCATATGGCTTGCTCAACGCTGGCTTTCCTGAAATCAGGCTGTTTGGACTATTCAACAATCTGTTATTGGTATTTGTGTATAAATATAAATGTATAAATAATAATAACATTGTACTTTACGCAATAGCATGTATTGCTTCGATAGATCCGTGTGTGTGTTGTTGTAAGTAAATCAAATAAATGTCTTATCTATCTATCCGTGTTACAAAGGATATCAACGCGTGCGCACATTATTTAGTTTGGATGGCTGTCATCTATATAACTAGAACTAAAAGAAAAAGTACTAAACAGTAGTTTTCTTAGTAGGTACAATCTCATTCACTCAGTTTTTTTAATTTAGTCTGTTTTTAAAAAAGGTTTACATATAGAACATTTATGGATGTCTAAGTTTGTTTATAGTCTGTGATGGCAAAGATGTTGTGTATTTTGTTATATTCGTTATAATCGTAATTTCTTTAAGAATAAAGTTTTGTAAATCGTAAATTCAAAATGGCGTGTTCATTGAATCGCTAAACTAGTTGCAAGTTAATAATCCACTTTCTATTAAATTGCATTCGGTGTGTTTCAACTTGACCCACAAATGAAACTTAACATTGACTGATAAATAGGTATTCAGCGGATATTTAAAACAATCATCATTGATTGATTAGGTATCCAAAAGGGGTATCCTGACTGAAATGTTTTTGAACTGTTATTGGATCAAACTGCAGTTCAGTTTCCTTCTTCGTCTTTTATTGATATTTTGAATGATCGATTTTCATACCGTTTGATAGAATTAACGAAAAATCAGGTAGGCCATGCTCAAATCAGGTAGGTCATGCTTAAATCAGGTAGGCCATGCTCAAATCTGGTAGGCCATCGTTAATCTTTACTACCAGTTGTACATACTTGTATAGTAGTGATGTAACACTAGTACGACTAAACAGTACAACTGGTAGTACTTACCTATTTTTCATTAGTCCAAGCTTTGTTTAGTTTGGGACTAGAGCGCGTTGTGTGAAATGTCCTGTAATATGTATTTATTAAATGTGATAACAAAACAAAGTCGCGGGCAGCTAGTTAATCACAACGAAAAAATATTGACAAGGGAAATATCAATTATCAAGTTTTTCATCCATATTCCATCAATACAACTGGTTATAACTCCACCTTAGACATTTTTAATTACATCCTAAACCTAACATCCTGGATATTGGTTTGATGTAGGTATGTTTTGTTATGCTTTTTTTAAAGGCGCAGCAGCTCAGTTGGTAATGTGGCTTTAATGCTGTGGGTCGCGGGTTCGATGCACCGAGAACAAATGATTTTGTGATGAGCATTGATGTTTGTTTTATATCTGGGTGTTACTATGTATGTATTTACAAAAAAATATATATTTAAGTACTAGTATTTTATCAGTTAACTAGCCCCCGTAGTACAAGCTTTGCTTAGTTTGGGACTAGAGCGCAATGTGTGGAATGTCCCTGAATATTTATTTACGTAAGTAATTAAGTTCCTTTATGTATTAATAGTTTTTAAAAAGTTGTTTTCAGTAAATGCCACAACAATATTAGTATAATGTGACATCTGTCAGTAATAGACAATCATTACTGTCAAATGTCACTTTTTGTGCTTTTATATTGCGGAAATGTTACGTTATCAAATAAATCTACCGGTACAATTATTAAATTGTTCGGTATTTTATTATGCTTAATATTGAACACAAAAATCATCAAAAACAGTTTTAATATTTGAGCACTTTCGAAATATTTCTCAGTTGTAAGCGAATGTATCTCGAAAAGTTAAATTAATATTTTGTATAGAACATGTTTGTTCTGTGTCTAGGTGTTAAGTAACACCACACAGAACAAACATTTTTGTTGAATCGAACCCACGACACACAGCATGGAAGGCAGAGCTACCAACTGAGCTGTGTGTGACGCCTGTCAAGTAACTTAACTCTAGTTTAATTACTACGTTTGTTTAATAAAAGCTAAGCCGTGAGAATCCAAATGGTCCGTTCACCGTAACACGATTACGTTATATTCGTTAAGATAGTGAAAGTGTCATTGATATGTTAACGGGCTTAAAATGCAGGCGCGACCATGGAGTATAAAAGATGAGCTTAGCTCGTAATACGTTGAGCAATGTAGTATGAACAGGCCGACCAACTTATCGTGTATTTTTATTTTTTTATAAGTTTGTTTGGGGACAAATAAAAATTTATCTTATCTTATCTTTTAACAGTAACGGATGAAAAAAATAACATAAATTATACCTACTATTTTTGAGTATAAAAGATGAGCTTAGCTCGTAATACGTTGAGCAATGTAGTATGAACAGGCCGACCAACTTATCGTGTATTTTTAATTTTTGTTATATGTTTGTTTGGGGACAAATAAAAATTTATCTTATCTTATCTTTTAACAGTAACGGAAGAAAAAAATAACATAAATTATACCTACTATTTTTAGACTTTTTGTCGCTATGTAGGTTACTTTTTTAAATATATAAAACTATCAACGTGTATACATGTATACATTTTTGCGTAATTACAAAAGTATAAATAAAAAAATATATTAAGTACTTACATTAAATTATGAAATATCTTAAACTACGTAAACCTTAACCTTACCCTATACCTTACGAATAAAATAAATAAAGTTCAAACTTTAAAAAATATTTTGAATTATTAATTATTTTTAAAACGCATTATAGTAGGTATATTTTTACTCTAAAGCGGGCCCGCTCTGGTTTAGAAAGTCATCTCCTTCTAACTTCGTATGGTTACACTCGGATTTGTATCTGGTTTTTAAATGTTTGCCGAAATACTTTTTAATGATGAAGAAAGTATACTTTTTGATTTATGTTATTTTAGTACAGGAAATATTGGTAATTATCTTTTTTATTGTATCCTTGTTGGAATATATTCTTATAAGTATATATTTTTATTAAAATATCCAATACACGTGTAGGCACATTATGTCTCAAAGGTCGTAAGCAATTAATTCTCAGTGATAGACTATCGGCATATTCGATCACAAAATATGTTTATCAACGAATCATCTCAAAACGTCAAGAAGATAATATCCTTATTTTTATTTCTTCCACATTTAGAAAAATAAAATAAGCAAATATATTCTTATATCTGAGTTTTATTCGGACCGCTTTTTGAAAACTACCACGAAAAATTATTATGGAACAAAACGATGTTTCGAGGTGCGTATCCCGTGATTTCGTTTTGTTCCAAGACCTCTACACAAATCGAAAACATAAAAGACCACAGTTGCGTTGAGACGTTCAGTTTTAGACCTGACGACGGTCTATATAGTAAAGGTTAAACTTGTTAGACCTGCGACAACTTCCGAACATTGTATCAGTTCATCATCTAATTATATTCTAAGTAAGTACTATTAGCATACAAAGCATGTATTGAGGTGTCAAGCCTATCAGTGGGAATCAACATTGTACCTGCCAAAATTGTTCCTGAAAAGAGCACAATACAATCTTGAACTGCATGTTGGAGTATTGGTATTGAGGTCACTTTAAAGCGACTATTGTTTTAGGTTTGATTATTATACAGTCGACATTTAAAAAAAAATGTGGACTTGTCCGTGAAAAAGCAGGCAGCAATGCAAGCGTTGCTTTGTAGAAGAAATGTGTACTACTACACATTTCTTACTACATCTTCTTAGTCGCAACACTCTTGACAGAGTGGTCGTGGTCATGGGGGGGGCGTGGCTCTGATTTGTGCGAAATTTAGTCCACAATACTCCAAACATTCTTCTCCAGCACCACATCTCGAGGGCGTCTACCTTCCTTTTTTCACTTTCCCCTATAGACCACATACTCTGGAGAGTAGGTATAAGTTACTGATTAAAATCTCCGCAAGTAAGAGGTATATTAACGTGTTAATCTATTGTGTCCGATCGAGATAAGAGCCAAGGTGAATTCTGTAGGATGTCGATTACTCTGTAATACACTAATATCTAAATAGATATTAGTTTCATTGTACTCTTATCTTAGGAAGTAGGCGGTTAGATTTAGCTTCATTTCGGTCAAGGTATGGGATGTTATTATTTCGTCAAATCAAAATAAATGCATGATATTTATTGATGTCAGTATAGAAAGTAAATAAACAAACAAAACATCTACGGAATTTGATAAAGCTTAAGGTTTCAGGCATTTTTAGCTCAGCACCAACATTAAATATGTATGTCCGAATTTTGAAAAAAAGTACTGAATATATAATTTTTTATGCTATTTTATTGATAAACGCAAAATTTATCTAATTAATAAAAACACAATAATATTGACTACGCTAGAGTAGGTACCTACTCTTTATATAACCACGTTCTGGCTTCTGCAGCATATTATTAAAAACACAAAAAAAATGTACCTACACGTTGACTTGAGAACCTCCTCCTTTTTTTTCGTCGGTTAAAAATATATAAAATAATTTTAGCACTAACACACTAGCCTGTTGACCGGAAACTACATATTTTTACTGCTTGTCATGTAAAAGTTTTCTAATTTTATAAAACCGCTTCCGCAGTAGCTTTGTTAGTCAAATGACCATCTTATTCGTATTATTAAAATAATATTTACACAAAACTCGGTTAATTTCGGAAGTAAACCATCTAATTTATTCATTAACTCTTATACAATATGTTACACTCTACTTCTTCTTTCGTGTCAAACATTTTTACAAGTAGTTTTTTTCTTCGCACAGAAGTATGTAATTTTAAAAATCAACAAGACTATGAATTGTTAAATAGTATTTAATAAGCATTTGAGTTATATGGAGATTCTTACTTTAATATACATATAAAAAGTGACTGTATTCGCAAACATTTACTATAACAACAACTTTTACTATATTAATAAATAAAATAATAAATAATGCTGGACAATCCACACAACATCATCTAGCCCCAAGCTAAGCAGAGCTTGTGTTATGGGTACTAGAAGACTGACATACTTAATACAATATATTACGTAGATAGATATTTTTTATTCTACATATAAACACCCAGAACACCCGGAATAAATATTTGCAGATCGTACAAACATTTATCCCAAGGCGGGAATCGAACCCGCAACCTTCCATATATTGCACGAACACATTAAAATTATAGGAACAATCACACGACATTATAGGCTTATTATTTCTATAAATCTTTATCCACTTAATTAATGGAATTCTATTAATTGAACTAACGAAAAATTAAACAGTTTCAAAACAACACAGTAAACACATTAGTTATTCAAAAATATCGACAAATACTGGGTTTTTTTGTAATGGGATTGCTCCTTTGTGTTTGTACTTCAATGTTAGCCTTTACTTTTGAACTTGCAGGTAGTTAATCAAAGCTAGTCCCTCAATAGCGATAATTGCTTTCCTTTCATAGTATTACAGCTTAATTTCCATGTATAGAGGAGTCGTTATTGAGTCTCTGTTCATGACATTTACTCAATAGTATCAAACTTCACAGGCGTCACCGCTCAATTGGTAGTAGCTCTGCCTTCCATGGACGTGGGTTTGGTTCCCACCCAGAGCAAATGTTTGTATGATAAACATAAATATTTGTTCTGTGTCAGGGTGTTTCTATGTATGTATTTACAAAAAAAGAAAATGTAATGTAATGTATTATATGTATAAGTGTTCTATCAGAAATTGAGTTCCAATAGTACCACACAGTGCAAGCTTTGCTTAGTTTGAGACTAGAGTATAATAGTAAATATCAAAGAAAAAAAAATAAAGTTGTACCTACAGTGTAAAACCTTCTAGCATTCAATGTGTAAAATTAGCTATCTACAGTTATCGTTTCGGTGTCGTATCGGCCGTGCAAAATGGCATAATTAGTTTGTTTATAATTATGTTATTACACGACGACCGGATGTCTAAATGAAATAGTATATTAAAAGTAAAGTAACTTACTCACTGTCTAATAAAAGCTTTTTCATGTTTTTATACAGGGTGTAACAAATGAGGTGGACCAAAAGCAAAAGGGCGATAGGGGAGCTCAATGGCTATCCATATAACCCCCATGTATGTTCAGCGATATTCAGTCGTTCAAAAGTTATTCCCACTTTTATGATTTTTTTTTTCATTAACAAATTTTAGGTTAGATTTCCCAAGTACACCCAAACTATTAGGGCTACAAGCGTAATTTTTTTACACCTTGTAGCTTAATAGTAGACCTTTCGTATTACAATACCAGTTTGAGACGTTATTTGATTGATTTCCAAATAAAAAATAATCTTTACAGAAAAATCCGAAATCTGAACTTCCGCGAGAAACTTTAGGAGCAATTTAAAAAAAAAACTTGCTGAATATTTTTTTCTACAACCTATCTTAAAAACTTCCTCCATTTATGGAGCAGTTACCCTGAAAATTTCATAAGGCTAGTACAGAAGCATCATGTTAAAAGGTGAACTCAAGTGTTGTAAAAGTGCTGAAATCAACGGTTCAATCGACCAACACGATGGTCCGGGCAAGTCTCAGATTGTATGCCACTCCTTCTAATCAATTGCTCTTGGTATATTCTAGCAGCCTCTCGAGCGTTTCTTTGAGCTACACCATGACAATAACACATTTCTGCATATCTACGAGGAGAATGTGGCATGATACACTAATCGCAAAGTTTGTATAGTCCGTAAGCGCGCCGTTTTCGTTAAAGTAAAAATCATCCTAATTAAGACCCCTGAGTGGCCGCGCTTCTTTTAACCCCTGATACAAAAATTATGATTATAAACTAAAACCCGAATACGAAAAGCTAGATAACAAGTTTAACTTTTTAAATATCACACCTAATCTACTGTTGGTTTCTTGACTTATTTTACTTCATCACGGGTTTAGTCGGATGCTTAGTATTATGTACTTGTACATAACTAGCCTCCGACTACAACCATGTTAATTAAAAATATCTGTTTTAGGTGAAAAAAAACAAATTCTGTTTTTAAAGAAGAAAAGTTTTTAATAAAAAAATTTAAAGTTCTTTCCTAGCTTTTCGTAGTCGGGTTTTAGTTTATAATCATAATTTTTGTATCAGGGGTTAAAAGAAGCGCGGCCACTCAGGGGTCTTAATTAGGATGATTTTTACTTTAACGAAAACGGCGCGCTTACGGACTATACAAACTTTGCGATTAGTGTATCATGCCACATTCTCCTCGTAGATATGCAGAAATGTGTTATTGTCATGGTGTAGCTCAAAGAAACGCTCGAGAGGCTGCTAGAATATACCAAGAGCAATTGATTAGAAGGAGTGGCATACAATCTGAGACTTGCCCGGACCATCGTGTTGGTCGATTGAACCGTTGATTTCAGCACTTTTACAACACTTGAGTTCACCTTTTAACATGATGCTTCTGTACTAGCCTTATGAAATTTTCAGGGTAACTGCTCCATAAATGGAGGAAGTTTTTAAGATAGGTTGTAGAAATAAATATTCAGCAAGTTTTTTTTTTAAATTGCTCCTAAAGTTTCTCGCGGAAGTTCAGATTTCGGATTTTTCTGTAAAGATTATTTTTTATTTGGAAATCAATCAAATAACGTCTCAAACTGGTATTGTAATACGAAAGGTCTACTATTAAGCTACAAGGTGTAAAAAAATTACGCTTGTAGCCCTAATAGTTTGGGTGTACTTGGGAAATCTAACCTAAAATTTGTTAATGAAAAAAAAAAATCATAAAAGTGGGAATAACTTTTGAACGACTGAATATCGCTGAACATACATGGGGGTTATATGGATAGCCATTGAGCTCCCCTATCGCCCTTTTGCTTTTGGTCCACCTCATTTGTTACACCCTGTATAATTTGAAAATATACAGGAAGGGAGCTGTACATACGCCTAGGGTAGAAACTAGGGATAGTCTGCTACCTACCCCCGCCCATTATATTGACCTTGGCCTCAAGGTTTTTTTTTAATTTATTATTATTTTTTATTTGACTTTTTTATGATTTTTTGACTAAAACTACCTGTAGCTCAAAATCTATCCATGGGACCGGTCGGCTAATGGTCTTGTTTTAATCGTTAGAGTCTTAGGGTCCTGCAAAAAATTATTTTACACCAGAAAATTGTGGAGAAGAAAAGTTATGGGGCCTGAAGTACCGTAGTAAGGTAAAGAAATAATTTTAAGGGCAACTTTCTATGGGGTTTAAAAAAAAACTAACAGGGTTGGAGTTCTTCTGATTTTTTTAAAACATCCTCAGTCCATGCCCTTTCTAACGATATGCTAAAAGTGTATTTATCACTTTTAGTTTTAAAGTTATTAATTAATTTCCGCAACTAGGGCACTTCAAGCAAAAATTTCAACTAATGAAAATTAAATGTGTTCGATCGTAAAAGGATGGCAAATGAAACAAAAAACAAAAAACAACAAGGTAACAAATAACAAAACTTAACAAAAACGAAGTAATAACAAACTCAACAAAATTAACGAAAACAGTGGAGCGTCGTAACGGCAAGTACGTAAGTTAGCTAAGATGGGTAAATCTCGACTGACTAACAAAGACCCCAACGAGTTACCTGCCCGGCCCCGTCGACCCAAGAGCGAAAGAGACATGACATGACATGTTTTGTCTCTTACATGTTGCTCTCGTGTAAGAGTGAGACAACAAATTTGCCAACTGTAGGCCAAACTGGTTTAAATTCTGGAAATTACATTTGTCTTACAAATGTCGACTCGTGGTGGTAAAAGTGCCCTAGTTGCGGAAATTAATTAATAACTTTAAAACTAAAAGTGATAAATACACTTTTAGCATATCGTTAGAAAGGGCATGGACTGAGGATGTTTTAAAAAAATCAGAAGAACTCCAACCCTGTTAGTTTTTTTTTAAACCCCATAGAAAGTTGCCCTTAAAATTATTTCTTTACCTTACTACGGTACTTCAGGCCCCATAACTTTTCTTCTCCACAATTTTCTGGTGTAAAATAATTTTTTGCAGGACCCTAAGACTCTAACGATTAAAACAAGACCATTAGCCGACCGGTCCCATGGATAGATTTTGAGCTACAGGTAGTTTTAGTCAAAAAATCATAAAAAAGTCAAATAAAAAATAATAATAAATTAAAAAAAAACCTTGAGGCCAAGGTCAATATAATGGGCGGGGGTAGGTAGCAGACTATCCCTAGTTTCTACCCTAGGCGTATGTACAGCTCCCTTCCAAACACCCTGTATATTATTTATCCTTTACTATAGCGATCAAAAATATGGATCGGACGAGAAATAAACTAAGCTTAGGTTTTTACCCTTTGTTTTTAGTAGGTACTATAGAAAATATACGGTTTAAAAAAATACTTTTTAGTAGATACTATAGTGAAAACATTTACGGTTTAATAAAATACTGTCAAATTCAGAACTTCCTTTATTTGAAGTCAAAATTGGAGTAACGTGTTAGTTATGTTATTTTGAGAGCTTGTAAATGATCTGATTAATTTATAAATATTAAAATGTTGTGTAACTTGAGGAACAAGGAAAAAACGTACTTATAGCGTCTTCTAATCTGGGTGAACTTTGTAATTAGTTAAGAAACGACAGTCTGTCTGGATGTCATCGTTTTTCTTATACGAAATTGATTTAGAAACTGACCTCTAGCTAAGTTTACATTTTTCACATGTTACAAAAAATGAAAGAACTAGGCCGTAGCATCTTACCCAATCTTCTAGGCTCGCGTGGACTGGCATCTAGAATCACTAGTATATAAGACGATGACTAAATGATCTTGTAATTTTACAGAATAAAGATTAATTGGCTTTGACTTACTCACATTTCTTTTACCCTCACAAGGTTTGCTGGATGAGCACTCTCTTTTTTCTTTAAGGATAAGCTCGCTATGTTCATGTTTTGTATTTAAGTTTTTTTCTCTGTGTTTTATGTCTACAATAAAAGAATTTGACTTTGACAACATCAATCATAATAACTAGCTGATTCTAGGTACCAGTTCCACGCGACCAGATTCTAGAAGAACGGACAAAAAACTAATGCCTGATTTTTACCGTTTTTTGTATTGTTGAGTGTAAACCCAGCTTTAACCACTGCGTGCATGCTGTCACGACAGGTCCTAACAATTGACAGCCCAATAGCCCACCGTTGAATTAGCATACAACATTCTTCCAATTAGACTTTTTTTGTCCATGACATTCTTTATCGGTAATACATTCTATCTTTTGTAACATTAATTCTAAGAAATGAAATGTCAATTGTCCAATTATAATAATCATCCGTGAATATATATACCTAGTTTTGTAGCTATTAGCATAACAAAAGATGATATTTATCTGATAAGCAGATACATGATAAATTAGGATCTAACTTATTTGTTTTCTTTTCTTTTGTTTATGGAGTTTTGTCGTAGTGGGAAGAATAGGAATCCCGTTCGTAACATCGAGCGATTTAGTAGGACGAGTGGGAAGTTATTGATTTCCCAGCTGTTGTTTTAGCATGGCACGAATGTTTTGCCGACCCTTGTCTACTAATACTTATCTTTGTGTCCAATATGCGAAAGGATGATGGAATTATATTACGTTTCGAATCGGAACTAAAATAGCATCGTAGTTACTATAAATTTCGAGGACCAACGTAATTAACAATATAAGCAATATTTTTCTATAATATTTTCAGTAGTAGGGCTTTTTGTGAAAAAGGTGCCAACATATTTTGCTAAAAACAGCGATGAACGTATTCTGCAGGGTGCGGTTTTGGAAAGTTACTACATTCAATCGGTCTATCTTATAAAAAGTTAGCGCTGACTTGATGTCCTGATTACCATACGTAATGGTGACATAATGTCAACGCTAACTTTTTATAAGATAATGGGAATAACTTTACTTGTAAAAGCAATATAATATCATCAATCACTCATTGATTTCCTGATATTTTTTCATTCTCAATATGATAGAATTACATCACCAAAATGTCATTCAATGATTACTGTTGCACATGAGCTGCATGAACATGTATCTAAACATGAACAATTTTGTCAAATTATTTCTATTCTTTCTTAGGAAAGTCTATTGTCTTCAATAGTACCTACTGTCGACGTCAAAACTAGGCTGAAACAAAAAGCCAAGCCGTACCGACCGACACGGCATTTGCGTTTCCGAAGACGCATTTTCATAGAAAACAGGCTGTTGGGGTACAAAGGATCTTCTCACAGGCCTCTTGACGGTGGTAGTTTATTTGCTAGTATCAATACTATTATAAAACAGTAAAGAAGCTAAATGTTAAAAATAAATGAATTTTCCATTCATTTTACAGACAGCTTACACTATAGTCTAACAAATAATCATGCACAAGTTTTGAGACACACACACCCACCCTCACCAACAACGCAGATGATCAACTACACACTTGGTTTGTTATTTGTTGAATTAGTTTTGTTTAACCTTCCGTTTGGAATGGATCGTAGGTAAAGGTAGCGGGAAATGCCTAGCTGAGTAAAGCCCAAAACTAACGCTGACATGGCAAGAGAATGGCATACTGTGCATTGCGTATTACTAGGTTAAATGATGGATATTTAATTTCATGAAATTCATTAAAAAAATTGAGAAAAGATTTCACATATTATACAAATATTTTATTGTTTAACTGTAGTACATAAAATATCTTAATTTATTATTTGTTACAATACGTGCGTCAACGGCCATCTTTGAATCAACATATTTGTTTTTCCGCGCGTAAAATTGGTAAACAAGCGACAATCAGCTTTCTGCGTAAACGTAATTTTCCGAAGCATACCGACCGAAACGGTATTTCTGGGACACAACACATTATTATCGTTCCAAATTTTGCACAATAAGTTACGTAAGCGATTAATTGCAATATTTCGAAGCGTGCGCCTGCACGGAAGCTTAGTTACGGTCATGTTTACCATCACACAATGTGTGGCATGCTGGCATGGGTTTCAGTAACCAATATACCATTAAATGTATTTTATTATAATTATAACCATAAATTTAAGATGGTACGTGTAATTATAATTATACAACATGATCAAATCTGTCTCCAATCGCCATCGACAAGTAATACCTACTAAAAAAATATTTCTTAAAGAATACTACAGAGCACAAATCAGATCTAAATTACATTTATATGATACCTCTGAAGAAGATCTACCAAACAAAACAAGACTCATCAAAATTGGTTTAATTGACAGAGTTATAGCGTATCATCTTCTTCTTGCCCTTATTTTCTAACACGTAACTAAATATACATAAAAAAGAAAAATAAAACTTTTTTAAAGTCTGTTAATAACCTTAAAGTACATCGTGTATATAAGTTTTAAAACAGTAGGATTTATTAAATTCAAACAGCTTCCACTTTACCCGTAAACATGCGCTAATCGTATTACCCATTGCTCAGACGAAAACGAAAGCAAATAACTACACGAGAGAAAGTAAACCAATTATGTCCACACTACATTTTTATTGGATCTCGCGGCTGTGCGTTTTAGAAGTGTCGATAAATGACACTCGAAATACTACATCACTAGTTACGTGATAGTGATTATTTTTAGTGAGATAGTGTTAGATATCTACTAGATATTACTAGAATATTCTATAATTTAGATGTCATGTAAGTAATAAATGTTGCTTTCTATATAAAGATCTCCTAGTACTTTTTTACTGTGTTTTTTTTAAGGAATAAATTGAACGCTTTCATATTCAAAACATCTTTTTATGTTTTGCCGTTATGTCCCATTTCTTTTCGGGTCAACTCTCCTTGTTTTCATACGCCGTAAAGAGAGTTTTTCTGTTAACTCTAAAGTAACCAAAAGTTGTACTATGAGACTTATTTGCTATAGTACTATGGTAGCAAACGTAAAGTGGTGACTGATTTGATTAAATTTGCTTAAGTAAAATAGCGTTTTTATTTTGACGCTAATCGTTTGTCTACGAATGTTGTGAGGTGAATAAACTATGAGGTGTGACTGATACGTGCGTTCCACTTCATCTGATTTCGGTAGGTGAGAACACAAACATACATACAAATATTGTTATTTTGTACCAAATATGGTACGTGCAACGGACTTTCATTAACGAAATATTAAATTAGACAGAATCACAAAAAAAATGTGACAAAAGTATAAAAGATATTATATCAATTAGAATGGAATAGAAAACTTTATTTCAGTTATTATAAAACATAATGCCATGCCAATGGCATTAAATAAAAAATAATTTTATATTTAAATAACCGAAAATGGTCATCACTGAGCTTGTGCTGGTGTAGAACCATTGGGCTCTACACCAGCGCTGGTTTTCAGTAATGTTAATAGCCAACATAAAATATTGCGATAAATAATTATGAATGAGCAATTTTCCCAAAGCCTATCTTAAACTAAACAAAAAAGCAAGATAATTTGATAACCTATTGATATAGTAGGTAGTACTTAATTTGTTTGTAAATTCATAGAAAAGTAATACAACATTACGCACGAACAAGTTTTGGGAAAACAATGTTTGAGAGCATCATCGACACGAAAAACACACTCACGATTTCAATTATTTCTTAAATATTATTGCTCAAAAAACCGTGCGTTCATTGCTCGCCCTGATACGTATAACCATGATAATACGTGAAGATAGGTAGATATGCGGAAATACGCATATTACTAGGCATGTTGTCAAACAATTAGCACAATTGCAGTAGCCGGTCTACAAAACATCTAGGCAGTGCTTGCGACAACGCGCGGTTCCCGGTCACTAGGCATCGGGAAATGTGTGTCTTATGATATTACATTAGTATTTTGTATGCATTTTTAGTGAAAAAAAAAGAAAATTTTATTAAGAGGTTAAGTACATTTTTTTTTATCAGAGAAACTCAAAATTGCTATTTATTAAGCTAGCCGATGTTTTAAATATATAATAAGTATTTTGTATGCACTTTTAGTGAAAAAAGCAATTAATTAAGCAGATACGTACGATTTTTATTTCCAGAGAGACTCAAAATTGCAATTTATTAAGCTAACCGATGATTTTCAATAAACAAAGCTTATTACGTAGTTTATTTTTATGTTCTGTTTTGATATAATGTTGAATTTTTTTGGTATACAATGTTATTTAAGTATCTAATGTAGAGCTAGTTGCTTATATAAAAGCTTAACCCCCTATCCTATAAAAAGTTAACATCTACGGTCTATGTTATAAAAAGTTCGCAGACTTGATGTATTGATTACCATACGTAATGATGGCGTAAAGTCAACGCTAACTTTTTATAAGATAGATAGATGTTTGAATGTTATTTTTATCTATTTAAAAAAGGGAACGTGAATTCCGTCTCGATAATAAAATGGCAAATATAGTATATCTTTCCGATTGGTACAGATTTGGATCAGTTGAGCTATCTATAGATCGTTTGCAACGGTCTGTAGATAGCTCAGCTGTTTTTTATGTATTTTATATGACTATGTACATTTTGTAAATACTGTATAGTCGTAAGTTTGTTTGTGAATAAAGTTATAAAGCAAATATAGTAATAAGCCTTTTTAAATAAAATTATGTTCACAACCGCGAAAGTTTTTCTAAACGACCTCTTTTGTAAATATTACTTCAATCTTTTTCTATAAATCTTTTCGTTAATAATAAAATATTCGAATTTACAATAAACCCAGAAAGAGCAGGCAGCAATGCGAGCGTTGCTTTGTAGCAGAAATTTGTGCTAAGTACCTACATACTACTCTTCTTAGTCGCAACGCTCTTGATAGGGTGGTCGTGGTCGTCATGGAGGGCGGTGGCTCTAATTTGTGCGAAACTTAGTCCACGATACTCCACGATACTCAAACATTCGTCTCTAGCACCACATCTCGAGGGCGTCTTCCTTCCTTTTTTCACTTTCTCTGAGAGACCACGTCTCCGCAGCGTTCAATAATATGGGAAATACAAGTGTTCTCAGTAGTCGAATTTTGGTGGCTTTGGTTATGTTACGATTTCTCCAACTTTTTTCTTTAGTTTGTCCATACTACTACTACAGCATCTAAAAAGACAATTCGCCAACGGGCTTATGAACAAGAAGCTCGACTTTTCACACAATGCAATCCCGTTTCAAGCCAAGCAAAGCTTGTATGGGAACAAGATCTCCGATATTATATAGGTACATTTCTAAGTACAAACACATATCAACAGAACAAACTTTACATCACACAACTGTTTATTCTCGGTGGTGATTGAACTACTACATGGAAAAAGATCTATTTCCGACTGAGCTGTGATGCGTGTCAACTTTTATTTGGTATTTTAAAATCGAAAACGCTTAGAACTTCGATGCCGACTATAAAACATACTAAGAAAAGTACGTATAAGTTATTGATTAAAATCTCCGCAAGTAAGAGGTAAATTAACGTGTTAATCTATTGTGTCCGATCGAGATAAGAGCCAAGGTGAATTCTGTAGGATGTCGATTACTCTGTAATACACTAATATCTAAATAGATATTAGTTTCATTGTACTCTTATCTTAGGAAGTAGGCGGTTAGATTTAGCTTCATTTCGGACAAGGTATGGGATGTTATTATTTCGTCAAATCAAAATAAATGCATGATATTTATTGATGTCAGTATAGAAAGTAAATAAACAAACAAAACATCTACGGAATTTGATAAAGCTTAAGGTTTCAGGCATTTTAAGCTCAGCACCTACATTAAATATGTATGTCCGAATTTCGAAAAAAGTACTGAATATATAATTTTTTATGCTATTTTATTGATAAACGCAAAATTTATCTACTTATTTAAAAACACATAATATTATTGACCTTATGCTACAGTAGGTACCTACTCTTTATATAACCACGTTCTGGCTTCTGCAGCATATTATTAAAAACACAAAAATGTACCTACACGTTGACTTGAGAACCTCCTCCTTTTTTTTCGTCGGTTAAAAATATATAAAATAATTTTAGCACTAACACACTAGCCTGTTGACCGGAAACTATTTTTACTGCTTGTCATGTAGGTAAAAGTAAATTTCTAATTTTATAAAACCGCTTCCGCAGTAGCTTTGTTAGTCAAATGACCATCTTATTCGTATTATTAAAATAATATTTACACAAAACTCGGTTAATTTCGGAAGTAAACCATCTAATTTATTCATTAACTCTTATACAATATGTTACACTCTACTTCTTCTTTCGTGTCAAACATTTTCACAAGTAGTTTTTTTCTTCGCATAGAAGTATGTAATTTTAAAAATCAACAAGACTATGAAATGTTAAGTAGTATTTAATAAGCATTTGAGTTATATGGAGATTGTTACTTTAATATACATATAAAAAGTGACTTTATTCGCAAACATTTACTATAACAACAACTTTTACTATATTAATAAATAAAATAATAAATAATGCTGGACAATCCACACAACATCATCTAGCCCCAAGCTTAGCAGAGCTTGTGTTATGGGTACTAGAAGACTGACATACTTAATACAATATATTACGTGGATAGATATTTTTTATTATACATATAAACACCCAGAACACCCGGAATAAATATTTGCAGATCGTACAAACATTTATCCCAAGGCGGGAATCGAACCCGCAACCTTCCATATATTGCACGAACACATTAAAATTATAGGAACAATCACACGACATTATAGGCTTATTATTTCTATAAATCTTTATCCACTTAATTAATGGAATTCTATTAATTGAACTAACGAAAAATTAAACAGTTTCAAAACAACACAGTAAACACATTAGTTATTCAAAAATATCGACAAATACTGGGTTTTTTTTGTAATGGGATTGCTCCTTTGTGTTTGTACTTCAATGTTAGCCTTTACATTTGAACTTGCAGGTAGTTAATCAAAGCTAGTCCCTCAATAGCGATAATTGCTTTCCTTTCATAGTATTACAGCTTAATTTCCATGTATAGAGGAGTCGTTATTGAGTCTCTGTTCATGACATTTACTCAATAGTATCAAACTTCACAGGCGTCACCGCTCTATTGGTAGTAGCTCTGCCTTCCATGGACGTGGGTTTGGTTCCCACCCAGAGCAAATGTTTGTTCTGTGTCAGGGTGTTTCTATGTATGTATTTACAAAAAAAGAAAATGTAATGTAATGTATTATATAAGTGTTCTATCAGAAATTGAGTTCCCATAGTACCACACAGTACAAGCTTTGCTTAGTTTGAGACTAGAGTATAATAGTAAATATCAAAGAAAAAAAAAAAGTTGTACTGTGTAAAACCTTCTAGCATTCAATGTGTAAAAATAGCTATCTACAGTTATCGTTTCGTATCGGCCGTGCAAAATGGCATAATTAGTTTGTTTATAATTATGTTATTACACGACGACCGGATGTCTAAATGAAATAGTATATTAAAAGTAAAGTAACTTACTCACTGTCTTATAAAAGCTTTTTCATGTTTTTATATAATTTGAAAATATATATATTTATCCTTTACTATAGCGATCAAAAATATCGATCGGACGAGAAATAAACTAAGCTTAGGTTTTTATCCTTTGTTTTTAGTAGGTACTATAGAGAATATACGGAAAATATACGGTTTAAAAAAAAATTTTTTAGTACTATAGAGAAAACATTTACGGTTTATATTTATTTTTTATTTTATTAATAAAATACTGTCAAATTAAGAACTTCCTTTATTTGAAGTCAAAATTGGAGTAACGTGTTAGTTATGTTATTTTGAGAGCTTGTAAATGATCTGATTAATTTATATGTAAATATTAAAATGTTGTGTAACTTGAGGAACAAGGAAAAAACGTATAGCGTCTTCTAATCTGGGTGAACTTTGTAATTAGTTAAGAAACGACAGTCTGTCTGGATGTCATCGTTTTTCTTATATGAAATTGATTTAGAAACTGACCTCTAGCTAAGTTTACATTTTTCACATGTTACAAAAAATGAAAGAACTAGGCCGTAGCATCTTACCCAATCTTCTAGGCTCGCGTGAACTGGCATCTAGAATCACTAGTATATAAGACGATGACTAAATGATCTTGTAATTTTACAGAATAAAGATTAATTGGCTTTGACTTACTCACATTTCTTTTACCCTCACAAGGTTTGCTGGATGAGCACTCTCTTTTTTCTTTAAGGATAAGCTCGCTATGTTCATGTTTTGTATTTAAGTTTTTTTCTCTGTGTTTTATGTATACAATAAAAGAATTTGACTTTGACAACATCAATCATAACATAATAACTAGCTGATTCTATGTACCAGTTCCACGCTACCAGATTCTAGAAGAACGGACAAAAAACTAATGCCTGATTTTTACCGTTTTTTGTATTGTTGAGTGTAAACCCAGCTTTAACCACTGCGTGCATGCTGTCACGACAGGTCCTAACAATTCACAGCCCAATAGCCCACCGTTGAATTAGCATACAACATTCTTCCAATTAGAGTTTTTTTGTCCATGACATTCTTTATCGGTAATACATTCTATCTTTTGTAATATGAATTCTAAAAAATTAAATGTCAATTGTCCAATTATAATAATCATCCGTGAATATATATACCTAGTTTTGTAGCTATTAGCATAACAAAAGATGATATTTATCTGATAAGCAGATACATGATAAATTAGGATCTAACTTATTTGTTTTCTTTTCTTTTGTTTATGGAGTTTTGTCGTAGTAGGAAGAATAGGAATCCCGTTCGTTACATCGAGCGATTTAGTAGGACGAGTGGGAAGTTATTGATTTCCCAGCTGTTGTTTTAGCATGGCACGAATGTTTTGCCGACCCTTGTCTACTAATACTTATCTTTGTGTCCAATATGCGAATGGATGATGGAATTATATTACGTTTCGAATCGGAACTAAAATAGCATCGTAGTTAGGTACTATAAATTTCGAGGACCAACGTAATTAACAATATAAGCAATATTTTTCTATACTTAATATTTTCAGTAGTAGGGCTTTTTGTGAAAAAGGTGCCAACATATTTTGCTAAAAACAGCGATGAACGTATAATCGTATTCTGCAGGGTGCGGTTTTGGAAAGTTACTACATTCAATCGGTCTATCTTATAAAAAGTTAGCGCTGACTTGATGTCCTGATTTCCATACGTAATGGAGACATAATGTCAACGCTAACTTTTTATAAGATAATGGGAATAACTTTACTTGTAAAAGCAATATAATATCATCAATCACTCATTGATTTCCTGATATTTTTTCATTCTCAATATGATAGAATTACATCACCAAAATGTCATTCAATGATTACTGTTGCACATGAGCTGCATGAACATGTATCTAAACATGAACAATTTTGTCAAATTATTTCTATTCTTTCTTAGGAAAGTCTATTGTCTTCAATAGTACCTACTGTCGACGTCAAAACTAGGCTGAAACAAAAAGCCAAGCCGTACCGACCGACACGGCATTTGCGTTTCCGAAGACGCATTTTCATAGAAAACAGGCTGTTGGGGTACAAAGGATCTTCTCACAGGCCTCTTGACGGTGGTAGTTTATTTGCTAGTATCAATACTATTATAAAACAGTAAAGAAGCTAAATGTTAAAAATAAATGAATTTTCCATTCATTTTACAGACAGCTTACACTATAGTCTAACAAATAATCATGCACAAGTTTTGAGACACACACACCCACCCTCACCAACAACGCAGATGATCAACTACACACTTGGTTTGTTATTTGTTGAATTAGTTTTGTTTAACCTTCCGTTTGGAATGGATCGTAGGTAAAGGTAGCGGGAAATGCCTAGCTGAGTAAAGCCCAAAACTAACGCTGACATGGCAAGAGAATGGCATACTGTGCATTGCGTATTACTAGGTTAAATGATGGATATTTAATTTCATGAAATTCATTAAAAAAATTGAGAAAAGATTTCACATATTATACAAATATTTTATTGTTTAACTGTAGTACATAAAATATCTTAATTTATTATTTGTTACAATACGTGCGTCAACGGCCATCTTTGAATCAACATATTTGTTTTTCCGCGCGTAAAATTGGTAAACAAGCGACAATCAGCTTTCTGCGTAAACGTAATTTTCCGAAGCATACCGACCGAAACGGTATTTCTGGGACACAACACATTATTATCGTTCCAAATTTTGCACAATAAGTTACGTAAGCGATTAATTGCAATATTTCGAAGCGTGCGCCTGCACGGAAGCTTAGTTACGGTCATGTTTACCATCACACAATGTGTGGCATGCTGGCATGGGTTTCAGTAACCAATATACCATTAAATGTATTTTATTATAATTATAACCATAAATTTAAGATGGTACGTGTAATTATAATTATACAACATGATCAAATCTGTCTCCAATCGCCATCGACAAGTAATACCTACTAAAAAAATATTTCTTAAAGAATACTACAGAGCACAAATCAGATCTAAATTACATTTATATGATACCTCTGAAGAAGATCTACCAAACAAAACAAGACTCATCAAAATTGGTTTAATTGACAGAGTTATAGCGTATCATCTTCTTCTTGCCCTTATTTTCTAACACGTAACTAAATATACATAAAAAAGAAAAATAAAACTTTTTTAAAGTCTGTTAATAACCTTAAAGTACATCGTGTATATAAGTTTTAAAACAGTAGGATTTATTAAATTCAAACAGCTTCCACTTTACCCGTAAACATGCGCTAATCGTATTACCCATTGCTCAGACGAAAACGAAAGCAAATAACTACACGAGAGAAAGTAAACCAATTATGTCCACACTACATTTTTATTGGATCTCGCGGCTGTGCGTTTTAGAAGTGTCGATAAATGACACTCGAAATACTACATCACTAGTTACGTGATAGTGATTATTTTTAGTGAGATAGTGTTAGATATCTACTAGATATTACTAGAATATTCTATAATTTAGATGTCATGTAAGTAATAAATGTTGCTTTCTATATAAAGATCTCCTAGTACTTTTTTACTGTGTTTTTTTTAAGGAATAAATTGAACGCTTTCATATTCAAAACATCTTTTTATGTTTTGCCGTTATGTCCCATTTCTTTTCGGGTCAACTCTCCTTGTTTTCATACGCCGTAAAGAGAGTTTTTCTGTTAACTCTAAAGTAACCAAAAGTTGTACTATGAGACTTATTTGCTATAGTACTATGGTAGCAAACGTAAAGTGGTGACTGATTTGATTAAATTTGCTTAAGTAAAATAGCGTTTTTATTTTGACGCTAATCGTTTGTCTACGAATGTTGTGAGGTGAATAAACTATGAGGTGTGACTGATACGTGCGTTCCACTTCATCTGATTTCGGTAGGTGAGAACACAAACATACATACAAATATTGTTATTTTGTACCAAATATGGTACGTGCAACGGACTTTCATTAACGAAATATTAAATTAGACAGAATCACAAAAAAAATGTGACAAAAGTATAAAAGATATTATATCAATTAGAATGGAATAGAAAACTTTATTTCAGTTATTATAAAACATAATGCCATGCCAATGGCATTAAATAAAAAATAATTTTATATTTAAATAACCGAAAATGGTCATCACTGAGCTTGTGCTGGTGTAGAACCATTGGGCTCTACACCAGCGCTGGTTTTCAGTAATGTTAATAGCCAACATAAAATATTGCGATAAATAATTATGAATGAGCAATTTTCCCAAAGCCTATCTTAAACTAAACAAAAAAGCAAGATAATTTGATAACCTATTGATATAGTAGGTAGTACTTAATTTGTTTGTAAATTCATAGAAAAGTAATACAACATTACGCACGAACAAGTTTTGGGAAAACAATGTTTGAGAGCATCATCGACACGAAAAACACACTCACGATTTCAATTATTTCTTAAATATTATTGCTCAAAAAACCGTGCGTTCATTGCTCGCCCTGATACGTATAACCATGATAATACGTGAAGATAGGTAGATATGCGGAAATACGCATATTACTAGGCATGTTGTCAAACAATTAGCACAATTGCAGTAGCCGGTCTACAAAACATCTAGGCAGTGCTTGCGACAACGCGCGGTTCCCGGTCACTAGGCATCGGGAAATGTGTGTCTTATGATATTACATTAGTATTTTGTATGCATTTTTAGTGAAAAAAAAAGAAAATTTTATTAAGAGGTTAAGTACATTTTTTTTTATCAGAGAAACTCAAAATTGCTATTTATTAAGCTAGCCGATGTTTTAAATATATAATAAGTATTTTGTATGCACTTTTAGTGAAAAAAGCAATTAATTAAGCAGATACGTACGATTTTTATTTCCAGAGAGACTCAAAATTGCAATTTATTAAGCTAACCGATGATTTTCAATAAACAAAGCTTATTACGTAGTTTATTTTTATGTTCTGTTTTGATATAATGTTGAATTTTTTTGGTATACAATGTTATTTAAGTATCTAATGTAGAGCTAGTTGCTTATATAAAAGCTTAACCCCCTATCCTATAAAAAGTTAACATCTACGGTCTATGTTATAAAAAGTTCGCAGACTTGATGTATTGATTACCATACGTAATGATGGCGTAAAGTCAACGCTAACTTTTTATAAGATAGATAGATGTTTGAATGTTATTTTTATCTATTTAAAAAAGGGAACGTGAATTCCGTCTCGATAATAAAATGGCAAATATAGTATATCTTTCCGATTGGTACAGATTTGGATCAGTTGAGCTATCTATAGATCGTTTGCAACGGTCTGTAGATAGCTCAGCTGTTTTTTATGTATTTTATATGACTATGTACATTTTGTAAATACTGTATAGTCGTAAGTTTGTTTGTGAATAAAGTTATAAAGCAAATATAGTAATAAGCCTTTTTAAATAAAATTATGTTCACAACCGCGAAAGTTTTTCTAAACGACCTCTTTTGTAAATATTACTTCAATCTTTTTCTATAAATCTTTTCGTTAATAATAAAATATTCGAATTTACAATAAACCCACGTCATTTCGCTGTATATGTATGTTAATATTAAGTATTTAGAAAACAAAGAAGTTATATTTTATGACAAAAAGTTACTCAAGTTTACGATCATTCAAGAAAGTAGTCATTTAGTTTCTGTAGGTACTATTATTTATTCTGTGGTTTAGTAGTGAAAGTGAGTCTCAGCTGACGGATTTATTGATATACATTATAATATATCTACTAACTTAAGTAGGTATATACCAACATAATCCACGTTAGTAGGAAATGCTACATGTTGATCCAAATAAGGAAACTCTGGTAATTTTTAGGGTTGATTTTCAGAAAATATTGTCTCTTCTTTTTTGAAAATATTGTGCCTTGCGTTATTAAGAGGATCACACATCAAAATATCTCTCATAATTTTGACATCAAACAAGCAGAAACTTGTAAAATAATGAAAAGCTTCGACATAGATAACATTAAAAGCACATTTATAAAAATACGAGTAACAGAGTGAGAGCTCATACAGAAAAAAAAACGTTGTTATAAAAGCTTATTTTGCGACGAGATTCTAGTAAAATTGCCATCAATATTTATTTATTTTGATTTTTTTA
This sequence comes from Ecliptopera silaceata, assembly GCA_932527185.1. NCBI lineage: Eukaryota > Metazoa > Arthropoda > Insecta > Lepidoptera > Geometridae > Ecliptopera > Ecliptopera silaceata. The sequence goes on from OW052199.1 coordinate 10,207,241, forward strand.
TTTTTTTTGCACTGTAATTTTTAAATACATATATTAAAATGTATGTCTGTTTGTTCCAGCGCATGAGGATGCGAGTCGGCGTGCTATGGAGCGCGGCTGCGCTGGCGCTTCTCGCCGTCTCCAGCGCCCTTCGAACCACACAGGTTAGTACCACCTAGTCTAGAACCTTAGTCTAGGATCTACGTAATGCCTCTTACACTATAAACACTTAAACATTTATATATAATAATTAAAGAGCGCCGTCTGCGCATACCCTTCGGTCCCATTGTCAGACGATCATCAGAACATAGGCCTTTATTCAAAATCTATTTTTTTATTATGAAGACCAATATGTATTATTGTTAATTCCTATTTAAAGTACCCAACAAACATGCACTATGGGACGAACGCGAAGAAAGATAATACTTATTTTGCACTGATTTTACATTGATTTAAATGTATCCCAACACACTCTTAAGTCTAGTAGAAGTCTAGTTAGGCTCTAGCTATTGTGAAATGTGGTATCGTCATTCGATTTTATAAACTACGTAACGCATGCTTCAAGCTATATAACATGGTTATAAAACATGGATATGATCTCAGTCTAGTGCCTAGACTAGGCACTTTCTCGTGGGCGTTATATTTCACAACCTAGGTATTGAAAGGTTATAGATGAGCGGTCGGAGTTATCAAAGACATTTTACGATTAGACCCGTTAAATTGTTGTAATATTTATTCTTATGTAATGCGATTCTTCGTGTACAATAGATTCTCTACTTTGTACACCAGCTTTACTGTGCCAAAAGTGGCGCAAATAATATTCTTATATATATACCAAAGTATAAACTTAAATATTCATTACTTTGTATAGTTTTTATTTTAAGCTTGCAATAGCTAGTACTAGATGTATATTAATATACCTTCTTGTTAATATTAAAATGCACACAATAATAATAGCTATAAAACATACGGAAAAGAGAAAAGGTACATGATAAGCTCCATTTGCAAGCCAAAGATACGCACGCGGATAGTTATTAACAAGACAAGTAGCCCCTGCTTAATGCGCATCTTAGTAAAAGTCGGGCAATCGTCTCATTTTTCTGTAGGTACCAACAACATGTCTATTACAAAAACCTTTGTGGAATTATACAAATTTTATTGACGGAGAGTTCTGATTTAATGTGAAGGGAAAGAGCGGATCTTTAGATACTTATGCATTTATCTTATAAATAGTTTATAGTTTTATTTATATTGATCGTTGAAGGCTGACGTTTTATGCCATCTTTTGATGATCTGTTTTGATTGACAAGAATATTTATAGCGAAAAAGATTATAGTCTAAATTTAATTCTGTATTGTTTATAAGTCTTAGTTAAATACAGTTTTGCATGAGAATTATAAGCTCTCAATGAATCAGTTGTTTTATCATTAATTTGCAAAGCATATTGTGAAACGCCTACTTAGCGACAGCTCGGTCAACTACCAAGGTTGTGTGGCTTACGTTGTTTGTTTTCATACAAATGTACCTACACGGTTTTCAACCTTATATCAAGGGAGTAAAACTGGATATTTGAAACTTGATCGACTTCTCGCTTGCCAGCTGTGGTTTTGTATTAGGGCAGGTTTGTTCTCTCAAATAATTTAGAGCACGATTAGTGTTTTCAAACGATAAATAGTTGAAAGACTTAAATTAAAAGGCCATAGTCAGCAAACATAGTCAAAATAATTAACGAAGCTTCGTAACGGAAAAGCGAGATACCTCTAATACAGGTATGTACTTAAAAGGGTATCTCACCACACCCCAAGATAATATATAAAAAAGTAGAATAAGTTACTGAAATAAACATTTTTGTATTTTGTTTTTATTTGTCTAGTGTGACAGGTTTCAGTATTAGCTCTGCCTTCGATATTGTCGATTTGTTGGTAGGATCTCCAAAAAACATATTGGTATGGTGGCATACAGTTGTTTTGTGTTTGGGTGATACGTATTACGTATATACGTAAAGAAGTAGTCACTTGTTTTTTTTTTTTTACTTTTTCTTTATATTCGCTGGAAAAACTTAACAGAAACAAATGAAATACGGAAAAACTTTAATGTTGAGTGTAGTAGGTACAGTTATGGGTTTCTGCCGGCCCTTGCCCACCTCACTCGCCTTGTCCATAACTGGTTCACACCGCAGAAGTCGTATAGATGTGAACCATTCAAGCTTTTGAAAGTGAACGTTCTTTCCAATACTTGTTACCAACACTTTGTGATAATATTGGAAACTACTGTACCTACTGCTTGTAATTTCGTTGGCACACTGTTTTTACAATTAAAATATACCTGCATAAAAGTAATATGTATTAATATATATACATACATACATATATATATAATTATATATTAGTTTTTTTTTAATTATGTACATATAAAGTAATATTACTGATACTAAAACATATGTAGCGACATATGTTTTAGGATCTAGACTAATTTAACATAAGCTACAAGTATGTATTAGAAAACTTTTTAGAATCAATTCCTGAGATAAATAAAAAATAAACTAAAAAAAAGCAGTTCGTATCGTACTTTGAAAGGAAGATTAATCAGTTTGATAAAATTGCGTATAATTAACTACGAATGTATGTTGTAATGACAATGCAATAAAGATGAGCTTGCGGTGTGGTAGATAATGGTAGTAAATGGTAGTAAATGGTAGAAAATGTGGTTAAATTACACACGGTGCAACTAATTCCTGCAATCTAGTAGTAAAATCTTTTGAGAATAGATCGTCCGTGGAAGTACAACTACCGTGCCTATTTATGTCATCTATCGGTAGCTTTTGTTAAAAAGCGTGGCCACGGAAGTATCTATTATTTCCACTTTATTTTTTTTATGACATTTATCGGTTTGTTCCATAATTCAATTGTATATACATACAATTGTATGTACATACCTATGATCTAATCGTCAAGCTTCTTGGAAAATTAAACTATTCAGCGTATAAATACAGGGCAGTACAGGGTAATGCAGGGTAAATATATCTACATAATATTTACCCGCTTAGTATCTTTTAAGAGGCTTTTGCTGGATTCAAATAAGAGACGAATCGCATATATACATACTTCAAGTGTTAGAATAATAAGCACGTCACGACTAAATTTAAATTCCGATGCATATTGCTAGAATCTAAGTAAATTATTGAACATATTACTACAAATTGTACTGTGTGTACCTACTGTGGCTCTGCGTAAATAAACATTGAAGTTTTTTTTAAACACATAAAAAAAACATTTGATCTCTCCCTCATTAGCTTTGATTAGTTCGTGACCGATGTTGTATGAAAACCTCAAGAAAAAATATCTAATTATAATATTTTCTTGAATAAAATATAATGAATCATCATTACCAGCTAGTTATAAAATTTGAAAGTTCTAGTTGTGCAATAAGTAACCGATTACTTGGGACAAACCGTATAAATTATAAATTAATTTCAATGCTTCGACACAGATTATAAGGTAGGTAAATGTACTTATTTGTGGACTTTCCCGAACTTGTTAGCCGATAAATAATAGATCATTAACCTACCAAAAGTATAAAAAAACATTATCAAATATATAAAATAGAAAGAAATAAGTTACATGAACACTATAGGTAATTTTACTAAAGTTGTCTATTCCAGACAACCTTGAAACGAGTATAGACTGTAAAGTTTTTAACAAAGATAGAATTTCATAAAGTTTACCTCATACTTATAATGTGAAAAAGTTTTATAATTACCTACTTAAATCTAATGATATTTATATAGGTACCAAAATAAAATATTTTCTGTATTGCAAACGAAGCCAAAAAAATTTAAAAAGGTACGAACCTTACCATTTATTATTAAATTATTTAAATTAATTTCAAAATTATAAAATAATTTAAATTGTGTTAATCTTATTCTAAGAATACCAGCTAAGATAAAAGATACGTTCATCGCGCAGCATCAGATTGTAACTCAACCACAAATGAATTACGCAGATCAGTCACCCTGCTTTCTAGTCCAGTCATCTCTAATGTCTTTAATTCACCTGTAATTTGTCTCCTCCATCCAGCAAGCGTGCTAGGTGCTGACATATTTGTAGACACGCAATCCCGCTAAATGCTATCTAAGTGATTCGACCCCATATACAAACATGCAATCGGTGATTTTGAGATTCTCATCTTTAAGAAATAGAGATTTTCATCTTAGGCACCCTTGCACGAACTTTGTAATACCTAGATTATATTTTAGAGGTAGTTTTAAGAAGAAACTTTTTACGGAATATTTTGAGCAGTCGCTGATCGAAAGAGTTGAAAAAATATAGGAGAGATCTTTGCTTACCATTTCTTTACAACTCTCTCTGACAAAAAAAGAGAGAAAAAAAGGTTTAAAAGCATAACTTACCTACTTAAACCGAATTGCCAAAGTAATCTTGAACTCGACGTTATTTTAACTGTTGTACACAAAAAATGTAAATCCGTTGTTGGCTTTATAATCTATTTTTAAGATACATACTTTATTTTGACTTAGAGCTGTGGATTTGATGGAATAAAATAAAATAAAAATAATTCTTAAAATGCACTTTGATATAATTATGCTTCATATAGAAGTGATGATTTATCAACAATTAAAACATTTTAAGTACAGGTCAACATACTAAATTTCATTGTATAGTAACACGTAATACATTGTCTCTTCTTATTGTTATGTTATCAAAGTGTTAATCTAACGCATTATCTTGTGTGAAAGTATACAATTATAATAAATCTGATGATTTCAGAGGAATACCGTTTTCAGAATATACTGTTAAATAGATTATTTTGTTATTAATTCAACTAGATATTGTACGTTATGTCAAAGTAATACTGCATTTAATGATTTCAAAATTTGTAAGTACTTAAAGAAAAATGGCAACACTAATAATATATAAGTCAAACTTTATGCTAATATTTTGAATAAATTAGATAAAACAGTAAAAGTGATATGTAGGTATAGAAAAACTATAAAAAAATAAATATTTTTAATGCTCATTAGTAATTAATCACTAGTTCACTAGCTCACTAGTATCTAATTATTTGATTTTTTCGTTGATCATTGTTCGAGAAACCGGTCGTTAGTTTAAAATATCTAAAGTTACACAAATGAAGTTTTTCTGATATGAGGCAGAGTCTAGACCTCGCCATGCGGTTCTAGCAACGATTTGGTTATACACGTTCTACACTTTCGATAATAGTCGACAGCGATTTGATTCTTATTTCGTGACGACGTAAGGATGCGTGTATAGAGACGTATATACACTGGATTGTCCTACTCATATTATAACAGAAAGTTTGTATGGACGGAAAAACTACAGCATACCTTATAAAAATCTAGTAACTGAGGAGGTTTTCATATTAACGTGTATATAATATAACAAGAAGAAGCTGAATTATTTATTAGCTTAATGCTACTCATGTAATTAAAACAAAACAATTGACAGGCGTTACAATTTAGTTGGTTCATTGTTTTGTTGGTAACATCGGTATTGAACAAAAGGTTTAAGCTCTGCCTTTCATGGAGTGAGTAATGGGGTCCACCACTATTAATTGATGATAATTGTACAAACAAGAATGGTAAATACGGGCAGCGAATTGAGGCAATTGTTAATTAGTGGAGCATTTTCAAACTAAGTTGTCTTCGTTTGCACACTTCGAATCACCTTGAATTTGAAACGATTGATGTGGTTTAGTATTAAGTATTTATCGACTTATATCCATTGTCTGCATTATGTTTACAAAATCAATAGCACAACATGCTTGAACTTCTCAGCAAACTATTTCTCAAGTCAACAATATAGATTGGTTCATTCTTAAGTGGCACTTAAGTAAGTGGCACTAAGTAGAATCTAGCTCATGCAACCGTAGCTTTACAACGATCATCTGCCAATAATCCGTAGCCCTACAATTTGCTATTAACATCTGCAATTCAGGCAATAATTTTGCCTCTACAGATGTTATATCATTTTGTGAACGATCACTTATTTCGTCAGGTTGTCCTCGGATGTGGTAAGGATCTTTAATGGATGTTGCGAGATAGCTGAGAGCTTTTTGATCTTTTGAGAGATTAAATCGATAAGGTTCGGAACCTAAATAAATATGCTTCAACTAAAGCTTTGGAAGATTAACCCTCTTTTGATATAGCCTTTGTGCTTTGAAAAGCTTCTTATTTAAATACTCTTTTCCTTTACGTAATAAAACGAAAACTCTTATCAAAAGCATATTATAAAATATCTGACTATTTAGAAGACAAGCAAGCTTGGGACGAACTAGCTCCAACTTTGTTAAACAATTGTAAGAAGGATCATATGAAAAAAACGTTAGAATCCAGGTCTAGTTTCTTGCCAGTTCTTCTAGACACTGGTCGCGACGAACTGGCGCCTAGAATCATCTAGTATGTAAGACGTTTCAAAGTGTTGTGATTTTATTGAATAAATGAATTTGAAGTTTGAAGTTTGAAGTTTTGAACCACATTTAGGTCCCGCAACTTTGACCAGGGGCCCTATCCAGAAGGGGGAAACTTGCGTGACGGAATATCCTTTCAGTTGCAGGTCAGTTTTGTAGGCATTTTTTGTGGATTGACGTGGCTGAGCTGTTCAAAATATGACTGAAATGTTTTAAATAATGACTGAAATGTTTTAAATATGACTGAACTGTTAAAAATGACGTCAACGAGCTGGCGCATGCATCTCGCTCGCACTTGCAACGGGGCTTCGCGGGCGCATATTTCTGTACCGCTCTAACATGTCTTCATACTTGTTCGTTTTAGGGGTGTCCATTTTGAAAAATCATCGTTGTTTTTTTTAGATTCGATAAATCAGAACTAACATCGATGTCGTCCAATTGAGTTTAAGAGCTCATATAAAGATGATATTTTATTGTAATGAGTAAGTAGGTATATAAATATAATATAATTATTCAATACACAATCCACTTCAATTTTTATCTGTAATGTTTTTATCTGTTATTAGATAATAAAGAATTTTGAAACTCGCCGGTCGACACGACACTAACAATTTTTTTTGTGTCACTGATTCATGCGCAGTGCTTCCAACATATTTTTTTAGTACACGTTGGCCGCAACGACATTATGTTTTTAATATTCAGTCCACTAATAAATAATAAACTTTTCATTTTTAAATAATCATATAGGAAAAAAAAATAGTTAAATTTTAGTGGTCAAACTTGAGTTTTTATGAAATTATTTGGATATAATTATTGATTCGATGTTTTTGTACTAAAAACTGAAAAAATATATAAACATATCGATATTTCGAGTACATGGTGGAAACTTCACTGGTTTATGTGTTTTTGTATGTTTCTATATTAAAGTTTATTGTACTGTTTGTTTCCCAAATAAAATAAAAATAAAATAAAAATATATCAAAAGCATTTCAAAACATCGCGCATCGGATCGATTCGATGTAGGTATCGCATTGTAAATATCGATGTTTTCGATGCATCGATGTATATCGAATATTACGTCCCTAGTTTGTTTACATTTATTTAATTAGCATAGAGATTTTGTATTTTCATTGTAACTTTTGTGATTTTTGTCAGATAGGTATTGAGTGTAAATCATAATGCGACTCATCACGACCTCCAGATCCCTTTCGTGAAAGAGGACGTCAAGAATAAGCTTAAAGCGTATGCTAAGCGCATGGCCCGCCATCGAAACGAACTAGCCAGTAACCTCATGAACCCAGCCACATCATTCAAACGAATTAAAAGAAGAACTCCCCAAGACCTAATTCAATGAACAAATGTGTGATGTGTCACTGGATGCAGTCCACGCACGCCTGGCGAAGAACCGACAAAACTCTCGCTCAATGCCCAAAAGGCAGATTGCAAGAACATAGGAAGATTTAAAAAAAAAAAATGTTTTTGTGAGGATGTGAAAGTTTTAATACATAATTGAGAAAATGGTGAAATCTTTGTCGGTATTTCACGACAAACCTACACCGGATTTGTGTATTTCGCAAACAAGTATGTTATTGAAAAGTTAATAAATCAGTGTATGTACTAATTGGCTAGGATGGATTGGTGGTTATACTCAGTCCAATAATAAAATTCTAAAACTCGCCGACGGTAAAATTACTGTAGAAGAGGATTTTGGGATTTATCAATGTCAAATCAAATCATAAACATGAAACGTATATCGGGCTTGCCCTGTTTTTCATTACTAGGCACGCACTGCTGACATACTTAATACAATACATTACTTACATAGACAGGTATTTGTTATTTTACCTACATATAAAATAACCAGAGCACCCGGAATAAATATTTGCAGATTGTACCAAAATTTATCCCTTGGCGGGAATCGAACCCACAACCTCCGCGTCCCAGGCCGACATCTCTTGCAGAGTTTCTTACTTGTTTGGTCACCACTTATTCATGTTTCAGATGCACACAAGAGATAAGATGCCGGTGCCCAGTATGGGTTAGCAGATCAGAAATCAGAACACTACAATTTAAGACTAAGACATGAATCATTCTATTTAATCGTCCAGGCAGTTGATTACTTCACTTAATAGGTTCATAAATTTTATTATTATAGATATACCTCTAACAAACTAAATCAATCATTGCAATAGGCATCACAGCTCATTTGGTACTTACTAGTTCTTCTCTGTGGGTTCGATCCCCACCAAGAATAAATATTTTTTTAATAGTTCAATAAGTCTTTATTGGTAAAACATTTTTTTATTACTATTTGTAAATATTAATGTTTGTTCTGCGTTTGGGTGTCAACATGTTATCTATGAATTTATTCATAAAACAGTATAGGAGTATTCTAGTTGCCATACAAGCTTTGTGAAATGTTCATAAACATTTTTTTAACTTGTTTATGTGTAATTAAATAAAAGAAAATGATTTATGTTCAGATTTCAAGACTAAAATATTTAAGTATTGAACTATATGCCTATATATATATAACTATATGTATATAACTCTATTTTCAATACATTTAATTTTATTTCAGGTATATCTGGGATGCGACACAAGAGCAAATTTCGGTTGCCAGGAAGAGATCTCTCTCAGCGATAAGGCCGCCCATTGTGATGTCTATTACTACTTGTTTAAGTTCTTTGTTTTTATTTATGTGTGATGAACAATAAAGAGTTATCTACCTATTTAGAAATGTTTTAATAAAATAATATTGAAACATGGTTTTATTGAATTATTATATAATTTCACAAATTAAAACTTATCAAATAAAGATTACTTTGATAGTCATAAACAGATCAGGATAGTGAAGTAGTACCATCATGGTATTTGCATATTCTGAAACAAAATAATATATGGTCAAAGTTTTGTAGATATCAAAAGGAACATTTAGGAAATAGTTTCATGGGTGCAACGATGCATTGCCCAAAGTATAAGGGTAACTAATTCAGTAGTTTAAAAAGGCTACTTACATCATTATAGGTAAATCCTTTTCAAGTTTGTTTTAAGATGCACTATCATGTACACAAATGTTTAGTCCTAGTCTATATCTCTGGTTGTAGCTTTTTATCATGTGTGATAGTTTTCTCTGTCTTCATAGATAGCAAATAGCAATATAGTATTTACTTTCCTGTAAAATAAAAACAACTACGATTACATATTACCAAATCATCATTGTTAGGCTTAAGGAGATACACAACTAGTTAGGCATTTATGTTCCTTGTTGTCTTAGACTATTTAAAAACAAGTGATAAGTAAGAAATAAAAGGATGAAGCGATGATTTTACTTTGAAGTTATCTTGCCCATTGCCCATACCTACTTAATGTTTTTTTCAGAAAATGTGTAGATGGTAGTCCTGAAAACCTATAAAAATTCACAGGTCAGCATTGAAATCGCAGCTAATTGCGTTTTAATTTTAAAAGTACTTTGAAATTGTCACAAAACAATATAATTTTCGTGTTTGTATGAATCCATGAATTCTGCAAAATGAAACCAAAACAAACTTCGGCATGTCACAATTCTGTCAAAGTTAATTTACAGTCAAAATATCAATAAAAGACGAAGAAGAAAACTGAAATGTTATTTGATCAAATAAAAGCTCTAAAACATTTCAGTGGTCTGGATAAGGCCCCAGGTCGTCGGTTCTTCTTATTTCTATCTATACACATTTCTTTTCCGTCCTTGGTCTTCCCTCGAACGTCCCATTGTCAGATCTCGGCATATATACAGGGTGTAACAAATGAGGTGGACCAAAAGCAAAAGGGCGATAGGGTAGCTCAATGGCTATCCATATAACCCCCATGTATGTTCAGCGATATTCAGTCGTTCAAAAGTTATTCCCACTTTTATGTTTTTTTTTTTCATTAACATATTTTAGGTTAGATTTCAGAAGTATGCCCAAACTATCAAGGCTACAACCGTAATTTTTTTACACCTTGTAGCTTAATAGTAGACCTTTCGTACTGCAATACCAGTTTGAGTCGTTATTTGATTGATTTCCAAATAAAAATTAATCTTTGCAGAAAAATTCGAAACCTGAACTTCCGTGAAAAACTTTCGGAGCAATTTAAAAAAAAAACTTGCTGAATATTTTTTTCTACAACCTATCTTAAAAACTTCCTCCATCTAAGGAGAAGTTACCCTGAAAATTTCATAAGGCTAGTACGAAAGTATCATGTTGAAATGTGATTTCAAGTGTTGTAAAAGTGCTGAAATCGACGGTTCAATCGACCAACACGATGGTCCGGGCAAGGCTCAGATTGTATGCCACCCCTTCTAATCAATTGCTCTTGGTATATTCTAGCAACCTCTCGAGCGTTTCTTTGAGCTACACCATGACAATAATACATTTCTGCATATCTACGAGAAGAATATGGCATGATACACTAATCGCAAAGTTTGTAACGTCCGTAAACGTGCAGTTTTCGTTAAAGTAAATTAATCCAAATTCAGACTCCTGAGTGGCCGCACTTTTCACAACCTGATTCCGTAATAAAGATTTAAAAAATAAAACCCGACTACGAAAAGCTAGGAAGGAAGTTTAACTTTTTTAGTTTTCACACCCTAATCCACTGTTGGTTTCTTGATTTATTTTACTTCATCACGGCTTTAGTCGGATGCTTAATATTATGTAGTTTAACATAACTAGCATCCGACTACAACCATGTTAAGTAAAAAAATATGTTTTAAGTAAAAAAACCAAATTCTGTTTAGAAAATTTTTAAAGTTAAACTTCCTTCCTAGCTTTTCGTAGTCGGGTTTTATTTTTAAATCTTTATAACGGAATCAGGTTGTGAAAAGTGCGGCCACTCAGGAGTCTGAATTTGGATTAATTTACTTTAACGAAAACTGCGCGTTTACGGACGTTACAAACTTTGCGATTAGTGTATCATGCCATATTCTCCTCGTAGATATGCGGAAATGTATTATTGTCATGGTGTAGCTCAAAGAAACGCTCGAGAGGTTGCTAGAATATACCAAGAGCAATTGATTAGAAGGGGTGGCATACAATCTGAGCCTTGCCCGGACCATCGTGTTGGTCGATTGAACCGTCGATTTCAGCACTTTTACAACACTTGAAATCACATTTCAACATGATGCTTTCGTACTAGCCTTATGAAATTTTCAGGGTAACTTCTCCTTAGATGGAGGAAGTTTTTAAGATAGGTTGTAGAAAAAAATATTCAGCAAGTTTTTTTTTTAAATTGCTCCGAAAGTTTTTCACGGAAGTTCAGGTTTCGAATTTTTATGCAAAGATTAATTTTTATTTGGAAATCAATCAAATAACGACTCAAACTGGTATTGCAGTACGAAAGGTCTACTATTAAGCTACAAGGTGTAAAAAAATTACGGTTGTAGCCTTGATAGTTTGGGCATACTTCTGAAATCTAACCTAAAATATGTTAATGAAAAAAAAAAACATAAAAGTGGGAATAACTTTTGAACGACTGAATATCGCTGAACATACATGGGGGTTATATGGATAGCCATTGAGCTCCCCTATCGCCCTTTTGCTTTTGGTCCACCTCATTTGTTACACCCTGTATAACCCACTCATTTTCATATTCTCCTAGGATTACAGGGGGTGCCGGATTAGCCAGGCGCCGGATTATCGCGGGTCCACTGTATTAAGTATCAACATTACTCAGAAAACGGATTCTTCGAAGAGCATCTTTTATGAACTCTAAGGATAGTTGCAAGTTACACAAAATTGACTAGAGAAGCGTGGAACCGAAAAATATTAGGGTTTTCCCTATAGGCGACCAAAAAGCTGTTACTAATGAAAATGTTAAAACCTGTACGAACTGTTTGTAGTAATGAAATAATGATTTACAACCCGTTATATTATCTAATATGATTTTTAACTGTTAACCTCAATGGAATTTAGTTTATAAATGTAACATAATCCATAAATCTTTAATGAGGTTTATTGTGACATCGGTTTAGTGCTAAAGGGCGAGTCTCGATAGTTAAATAACTTGAGTAATTACTTTATAGCAATCATTTCTCCTTCATATAACTTTTTATTTGAAGTTTAAAATGAAGTGTCAGTCAGCGGCAGCGTCAAAATGAAGAATATATTATTTGGCTTTGATCATTTTTAAAAAATAGTTTCATATAAATTATAATCAGATATTGAATATTTTAAAACAGTCGTTCAACCCTTGAACAAATAATCAAAATATTTTTGTAAAATGTTTGTTTCTGAGTAATTTTGAATAATATAAACTAGTTTTTAAGGATTCTAATACAAAATTTACAAAAACAAAAATCTCTTAAGGCCTAGCTCACAAAGAAATGGATCAGCCTAAAAAAAACTAAAATTATTTATTGAAATTAGTTATCGTCTCTCTGACCTCAGAGTATTCCTTCTTATGACAAAGGTCACGGTTCACTGTCACACTGCATTGTTAGAATAGGCGGTATCCATTACCATGGGGTATAATGACTCCGCACAGCCTTGAAGAAGCGTGGGAATCAGACACGAGGAAACTAAAATTGCTATTTAACGTGCTTTACGAGCAATTAATAAGAAGTATTCACGTAAAAAGTAGGGAACAATATGATATTAGCGTATTGTTTGTAATCAGCGTTTTTTGCGTACAAATTATATATTATCGAAGTTACTGATTGAAGTAGCAAAGTCTGTGAAGTTGTGGGAAATTGTACTTCACGATAAGATATCGGCTAGATTCGGCTTGCTGCAGTTATAGCGAACACCGACGCCCTTCGGCTCTTCAGATCAAGATATCTACTGTAACAACTAGTCTTAGCCTTCTTCTAGCCTTGACACTCGTTACTCTTTATATACTGAAGTTGCTGCCGTTATAACTTGACATTAACGCGTCGCCACTGAAACTAACCAACTGAAAAGGTCCCTATTGCATTGGGATACTGACGATTACGTCAGATGCTCGATCGAAAACACCATTGTCGTCGGCAGTATAGGGCAGTTCGTTACCTACCAGGACACGTTGTCACTAGACTTGATTAATGAGGGATTAATGTAGATAATAGTTATCATTAAAGTTGGTTCCATTCCTTATATTTTTATTACGATTGTTACTCGTTTATTTTCATAAAAATATTGTCTTGGCTAGTTATAGTTATAGGGAAAATTATATTGTCAGAGGTTATTTAAAAATATTAATTATCCTACTAATTACTAGGCGTAGGCTTTACTTCTGACGCAATAAAGTATCAAATGGCATTCCTCACAAGTTAAACTTTACAATACATTGATCATTCATGTTATTTAACTCTGTCGTGACAGAATCGATATGCGTTGTTGAATCGAGTTGAGTCCAGTCACCCGGTCGAGTTATTTGAGCTAAATTATCATAAGTTTGACCACGATTCTTTGCCAAGTCCCGACCAGCCACTATGAATACAAAACACGCCTCAAACTTCAATTGCATTTATTCAATAAAATCACAAGAATCACTTTGAAACGTCTTACATACTAGATGATACTAGATGAACTTGGACAGTTTATTTCTATGCAGTAAAGTCGATCTAAATGACTTAGCTGCGTGATAGATATGTAATTTGTAGATTCTTCTATCTATAACCACTAAAATAAGTATAGTTAGTTTGCAAATAATTTTAAAAATGTACAGACATTAATTAATAAGAAAAAAAGAATATTAGTATATTAAAATAATGCAGAAAGTCCTTAGCAAAACCAGATTTTTTATTTGATCCAAAGTTTAGGTAAGGTATTTTTGGGTTTTATGGTTTTTGAATTCACGACCCGCAGCGCAGAAAGCAGAGCTGTACTCTACTAACAAAAAAAAAACTAAAAAACTAAACCTAAAAACTAAAAAGTATTGCACTTTACTATTATTGTAAGGTTTGTAACTAATTTGATACTTATTGTAACCTTATACTTTGTTTTTATTTGTTGAATGCAACAGTCTGTGTCAATGTTAAACATCTGACACTAATAATAATTAATGTTGTCATGCTTTATTGGCTAACTCATTAAGCCTTTTTTGTGCATTAAAAAACAGTGTTTATTTATTAACTGATTTTGTAATTAATTTCGAAATGTATATCTGGGGTTCTTTAGTGATAACACTCTTAAAGCTTAACAGAGAAGGCTGTAACTACTATCACCGTACCTTTAAAGTTCGGTCCGGGAAGTACTACCACTATATGTGCCGCGAAGTAGTGACGGGCGCTTTGCTTTTATATATTTCATGTGAAACAGTTTTATTAAGGACCGAAATGGAAAAGTTTGGGAAAGGCCTTTGCCCAGCAGTGGGACGATTTAAGCGAAAAAAATGGTTTATCGCTTTTGCGTCTTAGCTGTTAAATTAGTTGTAGATTAAAGAAACAATTTGAATTTTATCTTTCGCTATTAAAACAAAGGGTCACAACACGATGTGTGCATAAAACATAAGCTGTGACATGTAATGTTTGCTTTCTAATTGACCATGAATGACTCAAGCAAAGGCCAGTGCATTACATACGCAAGTTAAACATAAGTTACTGAAATATGGTTAGTGATTATACTTAAGAAGTTTTTTGACGTGACAACGTCTTATAATTCGATAGAGCCGGCTGCACGCACGAAAAAACATGACTCTCCTAGCAGAAAACCAATGGGGCTTTCGAAGAAATAAATCTACAGAAGACGCAACTACGAGCTTAACTGATACTGTGTCGAAGTTCTTGGATAACAAAATGAAATGTATCGGTATCTTCCTTGATTTGGCCAAGGCCTTCGACACAGTGTCAATACCTATTCTATTACGCAAGCTCGAACTCTATGGAGTGCGTGGCTTGTCATTGGCCTGGTTTCATAGCTATCTTACTAACAGGAAACAACTTGTAAAGATCGGCGACTCTTGTAGTGATTTGCTCGACATTTCCTTTGGGGTGCCTCAAGGCAGCGTGCTAGGCCCAACACTCTTTTTAATCTATATCAATTCACTTTGTAAAACTCAGCTTCCAAACGGAAAAATCTTCACGTTCGCAGACGACACTGCTATTATATTTGGCGGTCCTTCTTGGTCGCTAGTTAAAAAGTCAGCTGAACAAGGGTTGGCAAAGATTGCAAAATGGCTTGAAAACAATCTTTTAACCCTAAATGTAGACAAAACTAAATATTTATGTTTCTCAACTAATAACCATGATCACCCCCCCATACTTGATTTAAAAATTCATTCTTGTGACTTTACTCCAACAACCGGTTGCACCTGTAAAAATATAGCACATGCTAAACATATTAAGTACTTAGGTGTGGTGATTGACGACAATCTAAGATGGACACCTCACATTGAAAAACTATCTGGAAGGCTACGGAAACTCATTGTCATATTTAAACATCTCCGTAACATCGCAAACGATGGTCTACTAAGGAAAATATATTTTGCCTTGGGCCAGTCTATAATCAATTTCAGCATACTAGTCTGGGGGGGAGCATCCAAAACAGCACTTATCAAAGCCGAGCGAGCACAACGTGCACTCCTAAAAGTAATGTACCGAAAAAACTACCGATACCCAACTGAACTTCTATATAAAGAAACAAAATTTTTAAGCGTTCGACAATTACATATCCTCAGATTGTCTCTAACGTTCCACAAGACTAGCAACAAATCTATAGACGAAACTAAACGAAGACACATCTGGCGAAGTGAAATGAAACACTCACGCTTAGGCCAAAGGTTCCAGAACTTTAGAGCACCTTACTTATACACTAAGATAAATAATAAATTAAACATTTGGAACAAATCGACCTACATTTGTAAAAAATCAATTACAGAATATCTTTTACAACTGAACTATGGTGAGACTGAGCTTCTTTTACAGATAGATAAATAAACCTCACGAATATTTCAGCTATCCAAATATGTATTATACATATAAAGTACATAATCCATACATCCTAATCTATAACACACGCATACCTTACCCTCGAACACATTAACAACCTCACACTCACCCTCACCCTCACACCCTCACACTCACCCTTACACCCTCACACTCACACCCTCACACTCACACCCTCACACTCACACCCTCACACTCACACCCTCACACTCACCCTCTCTCATGCATGCATAAACACACCCTCCGTCATACAATTACACCAAAACTATACATTGTAATGCTGCTTGTAAGCTATAAAAATACTTTAATTTTTCTAAATTAACTATTCCATAATAGGTACAATTATTGTCTTTATTTTTTCCGGAACAGCAATAGTGAGAACCTTGGTTACCCATATCACAGGGAATCCTAGTTTGGGGACCAAGAGAACTATATCAAGTTATTCCTTGAAGAAACTAAATCTATTATCTTTAATTAACTTCTATATTAATTAATGTCTATAATATCGAATCATAAATATGTAAAAAGTAACTAATTTGGCCTTTAACTCATAAATTTTGTGTTGACTAACGAATTGGTTGATTGTATAAAAAAAAAAAAAATGTTGTTTTTCAGATGTCAATGCAAAATTAGGACTTATATGTTTTCTGTTTTTATTAGATTTAGTGCAAAATTTATATATTCTGTATACTTAGACCTAACGTTTTTGAAATAAATTATTATTATTATTATTATTATTATTACTCATGCGGCGTTACCTCGCTCTGAGGCGTTCCATGTAAGGCTTGAAGTGCAAGCGAGAGCGCGGAACGAGCGACAAAGAAGCACAATCGGCCTTTGCGTTCGTTGTCACGTTCAACTATCGTTAGTAAACCGACTTTATAGACAACCATTTTTTTAAAATATCTTTTCTATTTCATGCAATCTGCCCATATGGGCATCGAGCTAGAGTTTGGTTTTTTAAGAAGAAGAAGTGATTATACTTAGGTTACTTTAACACTATAACGGATATTAAAATAACTTTTACCTTGAAGATAATGGCACTAAACAGCTACTACTTTTTTGGTCTGTCAAGATTAGATCAACTCATGACCTCTCTGTTTCAACATTATTTTTTATTGAAATAAAAAATTTTACAAATGTTACTGTTTTAAGCAATATTTTAGTGATCCTGTAATATAACTTTCATTCTTATAGAGGTAAGTTATCAGACCACATTCACTTTTTTTTTGACTAGCTGGTAGGCAACTTTTTATTATAATAAATAAATAATAATAGACAATTCACTCATCACTACTTTAGTCCCAAACTAAGCAAAGCTTGCACTATGGGCACTAGATTGCTAATAAAACACTTTTATACTTACATTTTTATAAATACATACATAGAACACATAGTTATATCTATAGTAAGTATATAAGTATTTTATTAGCAATGGCAAGGCGATAGCCTAGCTTATATGTATTTATAAGTTTTTGTTATGATAAGCTATATTAATGTAAAGTTTCATTAAACTCCATCTGTTAAATACCGGCCATATTCTTTGCAACCTCTACCTCAAAGGCTTATAAATTATGATACTAATAGTCTTAGATCCCGGCATGGAACGACCTATTTCTAATATATTTACTAACACATTTAATTTTATATAAATTATACTTTTCATCCAATAACCAGCCCGGTGAAAGTCGTTCTATGGTGGGATCTTATACAAAGTATAGTTATAAAGGACAGAATTTGTGACAGTTAGCTTCAAAAGCCATTAAAAAACAAAGGAACAATAATATTTGCTGTCAAGTACAGTAATGACATTCGAAATTTTCCTATTCGGCATATTTTTCTACAAAGTGAAAGAGGTTTGTCATTCGGTTACATTTTCTTTGATTCATCTCCTAATCTAACTTCACGAAAGTTTGTGTGGATGGATGGGTGGATGTAAGTTTGTTATTCGTTCACGCAAAAACCGAATGAATGGATTTTAATGAAACTTTACAATAATATAGCTTATACATTATAATACATCGGCTATAATTTATAAAAGTATTGTGCGATTTGTTCAAAATACAACGATATTACAGTTTATACTACAGCAGTTTCCAGTGTACGTTAAAAAAAAATTGTAACAAATGTTCAGTTCACCAATAAAAAATTCATTCCATTTTCATTTCATATTAAGACAAAGTCGCGGACACTAGCTTGTATCAACTAATCTGTTCTATAATCTTTACATCGATAACCCACTTGGATTGTTGAGTCCGAAATTGAAAGTAAATAAGATTAACAAAACGTTTGCATTCCCATCACGTTGCCGTGTCAAAACATTTGGCTTCAAGCGTGAACCTTTCGCTTTATTTATACACAACGATACGATATTTATCACGATATCGGACCGAATATCCTTTTTGTGTTCTTGTCTTTAAACTGACATACAGTAATTTAAACTGCAGTCTTGTGATTGCAGTCAACAGCTTTAAAACTTAGTTTAGTAGATACTTAAGTTATTTAACATCGGGTGAGATTGGGATTAGATCGCATGACTGTAACTTGATAAAAGTAGGTAACACTAGAAAGTGACGTATATGTCGATTTCTGTCTGCGCTTAGGTGTTTTTATTTTTTTTTAGTTACAGGCAAGCGTCGCGATCTCACCTTATGTTAAGTGACTTAGGTACCTACCTACATACGAAACTAAGTTTTTAAAGTGTGTGACTAGGTAGCTGCTTTATTAAGTTGTGTGGCACAAAAAGTTTTTATTCATTCATCTTTCATAAGCTGAATCGATAAAGAATTGATTCGTAAGTATATTTAACAAAAATACCTAACAATAATTACATAGGTAACGGAAGTAGGTAAGTAGACACTTGATTGATACATGACACTTTAAAGCAGGTTGCAATGAGTTCTAAATTATGTATTTTTTGTATGCATTTGTAACTCAGATTGTTATCTAAACAGTTACTAATTAGGTCAAAGCTTTTGATTTTCTGTAAAAATGTCCACTTTTGACGCCCGTTAAATAGCAGAGGACATTTTATTGTGTACGTAAATGTTTGCCCGCAATCTCACAAAATGTTAAGTGGTTAAGCGGAGTGGTACAAAAATCTAGAAAAATCCTATGCAAAGCAAAGTATATTTAATAAATATTATATAGAATTATGTACTTGAAAATTGCAATGTATAAATTATCCGTAAATATTTATATTTACTTGTTTCGCATCATATCAATATTACGATATCATTTGAAAAAGGAACAAATGCCAAATCAATAAAAAGACTTGGAAGATTTTTTTATTAAAAAGAGTTTTTTTATTAAAAAAAAAGTCCGATCTCGGTTATTTCTGTAAACGAAGACCTTCGTTAAATTTACCGAATAAAAGGCGGAATACGGAAGCTAAAACTTATAATAATTACAACTTGAATGTAATCATGCGGTAAGTTATGATTAAGTAAGTCTCAAGGCCTTATATTATATTTGATCTAAATTAGTTTAAGTCTTGTTTAGGTCAAAGGTCATATTTAGATACTTAAACGATCATCATCATTATCATCATAAACCTATATAATTCGTAGACGTAGGTTTCTATTTTTATCCCAAAAATTCCAAAAAAGACGAATGTACGAAGTCGCGAACGGAATCTACTATGTCATAATTTACTCTACTTTTAGGTCAAGCTTTATTTATAATTCATAAAACTTAGTCATAATCACAACGTTTGCAAAACTAGTAGGTACATTTAGATAAATCAGATTACCTGAGTTGACTTATAAAATAAAATTTAGACTGAATTATTATAATGTTGGTAATGCAACATCGCCACTTTAAATAAAAAGAAACCGCTTTACATCGTATAAACACTTTTTTGTTATTTTGACACAAAAATAAACTTGTAAATGTTTTATCAGCTTTCTAGTTTCCATAGCTTTACTTAGTTTGGGACTAGGTAGGTGAGACGTTCGTGAATACCTACCTACAGTAGATATGTATTTACTTCACAGCACGGAAAAAAGGTTTTACTTTGTACCTAAATGCCTTTTTAGTAGGTATGTGAAATAGTATTAATTTGCTTATTAATCTTCTAAAATGTTCTAAATTCTCATAACTTTATCAATATTTATTAAAAAGGCAACACTGTAGGTAGCCGGTAGGTAATTACTCTACCTACGGTAATGGCCGGCTAGCCTAAGCACGAGTTTCTAATGTCAATATCATTAGGGGTTCTCGTTAAAATGTGACCAATGACACTTTTATTGTTATGAATTTTTTACTACTAGCTGTATTTTAGTAGTACTAGTGACACGGCGGCTTTTATCTGTTATTTTGAACCGAAAAACGTAACTAGTAGCATAAACTAACAAAATACAAACTCTTTGTAAGTCTAAGCTAGTGTTAGAGTAGTTCGTCCCAAATTAAGTCAAAAAATCTTCATTCAGTGAAATCGGTAGTAAAGCGGATTATCGCATGTCGGTATTTGGCTGGCCGCCACTTCAGCGTGCTGATTCTTTGAGCTATGTGTATTTGAACTATGAAAGTGAAATGCTATGAAATTAAAATTACGTTTTGTAGATCACGTGCACATTACGTAAAAAGTAAAAAAAAGTAAGTAAAGTAAAAATTATTTATTTTCAAATAATGGTGGCTGGTACAGAAGTTTACAAAAATGAAAACAACCTTAAAGGCACAATTAAAGTAATAGTATCGTTCAGTGACTCTGTTCCCCGCACTAGGACAAAAGCCTGTAAAGCGGGGTCACAGCGACTCGTCGCAGACTCTCTTAAATTATCTATCTTATAAAGTTTTAGTGAATTTCACATTATTTGTTTTGTGGCTTGAAAATAACAAAGTAGTAGTCCTAAACCTTAACTAAAATAGTACGTGTGCACATCACGTGCGACTTAACTGCGTACCTCGTTGCATTGTGTCATTGTCTCCGCTCACTCGCCCGCTCGCCCTCATCCTCGTCATGACGTCACAGTCACAGCGTCTGTAGTTAGCCGCACGGATTACACGTTACACTAGATAATGAACTTATCTATTCCTAACATAGTGCAGTGCTAGTGGTACTTAGTGCATTTGTATGCAGGCGGCTGGAAGGTCGGCTCGATATGAAAGTTTGACATTTATCTCAATCAGCAGCGCAATGTCATCTGACACACCTTAATGATTATACCTCGATTGAAGTCATACAAAGAGTACAAGTGAAAATGAGAGATTCTTAATGTTTATTACATGTGTATTCATTATATCAAGATGTTCACTTTAAGATCTTAGTGTGATTTTGGAGAAATTGCTTGTACCTATAGTTTTCTTTGTAAACTGGTTAAGGTTATTTGTCAAGATTTGTAAGTTTTATTATTTCCAGATACTCCGTTTATTAAACTACTAGTAGTACGCCCCGGCTTCGCACGGGTATCTTATATAAAAAAATATCATTATAATATAGCCTATGTTCAGCGCAGATAATGTAGCTACACAACAGTGAAAGAATTTTTGAAATCGGTCCAGTAGTTTCGGAGCCTATTCGATGCAAACAAACAAACAAACAATCAAATCTTTCCTCTTTATAATATTAGGTTAGATTTACAAAAAAGTGTTACATATATTAAAATCAGAAATTATATCGGTTGTATGTATGTTTTATATTTATTAATAGCTTCAGAATCACTTCTTCTTCTTGTCGTGTCGTTGCCACAACTGTATCTTTTTTTTCTGAATCACTGATCTAATGAAAGTTTAGTTGGTCGATTTTAGTATTATTGAGTTTCATTATAGGCAAGGTATATCGCTATAAACTTAATATTAACCCGAAAAAAAGAAATATTAGTTCTTTTCAGCAAAGTGTCTTGTCAAATATAACCCGTACCTAAACAATGATGCCGATTCTAGGGATGGTGAAGTTTCCAAGGTGGAGAGAGATGAGAGATGGTGAAGTAATCACACTTAACAGCGACGTGCTAAACCGATTGTATCCTCACCAGCAAGTGTGAAAGTAATTGCAGTAATGGTGGTGTTTAGCGCGCATCTACAATCACATTGAAAGCAGGATCAAGATAAGATTAATTATTAAACTTTTTAAATTTTCGCGATCAGATCTTAGGTATTTAAAGCATAAATGACATACAATGAAATGAAATTAAAAGTAATTGAAAATTCTCTATCACGGTTTATGTGATACCAGCTTATTAAAAGACGGACAGACAAACAGACAGACGGACAACGGAGTCCCGTGGTTTAATGTAACTACCACAGTCATTGCCTGCTGCAATGCAAAACATGCCGGTTTCGGTATAAATGTGTCCAAATGCGATCTGTATGCAGAGCGTTACTTTTTGCTCCATATTTATAAAGGCATATTCTACAATGTCTGACCCGGTTCTTTCTTTGTTGTTAGAAATTTGTAACTAGACAATACGTACCTAAATCTAAATATTCAGAAGTATTGCGATGCTTACGCGTCGGTATTGTAGACGTGACCGCGACTAATTTCTGTTTCTTTCGCCGTCAAATTGGTTTACGTTATTAGTTTGAAATATCGACACTGAGGTTTACAAACACTATGAGACAATACTCGTCCATTATTTACCTAACACATAGTCAATATATCTCAGGGTTTTTCCTCACTAAAGATAAAAATGTAGCATTGATATTTTTTATAAAAATATGTTAAATTATTTCGTACCTACTCTTTTATTTATCTTAAATAATGTTGTTTTTGCCTATAATTCCAGTGACATTTCATTTTATATTTTTATAATATCTTTAGATGTCTTTGATAAGGTAAAAAAATAAACCCAAAAGATATAAAACTATATTCTTTAGTAATATATGCATATCACCAACATTAAATTATCTAATAAATTACATAATTCTTAATCACATGATGAGTATCTAATCTTAGTTAATGTAATGCGATCTTCACCAAATGCAAATGAATTGGCCAATAGAAGAAATTCTTAAAAAATTGACCCACTCTTAAAATATAAGTTAGTCAACTGGTTATCTAACACATTATTATGATTCACAGTCTGTCAGACTCTGCGTCTACTCCTTAGAGTCCTTGCAGACTGCAGACTTTTTATCGGCCGATAGTTTGGTCGGCTTAATCAGTATGAAGACTGAATCACTGTAATGTGCGCATCTGCATACATCTTCATACTGATTAAGAAGCCGACCAAACTATCGGCCGATGAAAAGTGTGCAGTTTGCGGGGGCCCTTAGATATAGAGAAATGACTAATCGTTCTCTACCTATGTATCAAGCAAATACGGACAGCAAAGCGTGAGAGACAAAACAATCATGCGGCCAGTAATCCATTTCTACATAGATTAGAAAAGAGACAGGTATTGGCCGCACACGTCAATTTCTTGTGGCTAGTGCTCAGTCTATTCTCTATGTCTATGGTTTAATCTTATAATCCTTCCGTGCTCAATAAATAGTCTAAAATAAAATACGTAACTGACAGACGGACTGACAACACCACATGGCTACATATTATTTACGAATTACTTAGTTTATTACTTCCCCACGACACGGTAGATATCTCAGGTTTATTAATAAAAGTACCCCTTATTACCTACCTGCTCAAGATACTATAGACAGACTACCCCAGGTGGTAGTCAGAATCAAACAAAATATATAAATAAAATCTATATAATTGAGAAAACAATTTTGGTGTTTTCCTGCAACATTATGTATATTTTAAAAATAAGCTATTAAAAAAGCTTCTAGGGTTTTTTTGCCAATCATTTAAATTGTGTTCAGAATCGTTTAGTTTAAAAGCTAGCAATTATTTAATCTGTTATTAAGACTTTTGAAATATCAGCACAGTGCATAACAATTAATATCACTACGATCTAACATTATTTTTTCTTAGCACTTAGATTCAATAATGTAACCTTTCAGCTGTCGAGTCAAAAAGTGCATTCACTATTTATGTAATGATGATCTAATAGGTCACTGTAACGAAACTATTTAGGAACTGAACAATAAGTCTTATTTTTGGTCTAATGTGAGTGGTCGGTAATCTTGCGGATGTTATGTGGACTTTGAGGAAGTGTGACAAAATGGACTGTGATTGGCCGATAAGCATTTGACACAAAAACAACGTAGAAAAGTAATAAAAAACTAATATGTTGCAAGAGCTGTCAAATAGATAAAAAAAACTGGTTTTTAAAAATATGTAAGTAGTTAATAAACTGCTGTTGGTTTTCCTTAAAATAATAAAATAAAATAAAACAAAACTTGGAAATGGTATCTTAGAAAATATTCGAGATGACAAACAAGCTTGTATCAAACGTGATTTTGTTGAGTAAATTAGTTTTTAGATTTAGCACTTATACATATTTACTTCGGAGGCCAAGACCCACTTTGGGGTTGATGTGCCAGGATAGTAAGTTAGTAACATAGGTTATCTAGTAGGTACCTATCTAGTCAAAAAATAGCTTCGAAGACAAAATATGGTAAATATGGCGATCCAAAAACTCGTGTACGAGCGGAGTGCCGGGACATAGTGAGTGTAGTTTGTCGTAATCGAGTTGAAAGTGAGAGTGAAACCGATGGTAGTATCGTTCGTAATAAAAGAGTGCGAAAGAGGGTAGACCGGTAAGTCTGCCAATGACTTTTATATCTACTTGCAAAGACTTCAGTTCGACCCGTGATCATAGCGCATGCAACTGTGCCGAAATATCGGGAAATTATCAGACTCACAAATCATGGTAAATATCCCGTTTATAATGAAAACCATGTTCAAAACCGTGATAGTTTCAAATATTATATAAAATATGGTAATTTTGCGCCTGTGTTGTATAGTTCTGAAATAGGTAATGCGCGGAACTTCGAATCTGAAATTACTATGTCTTAATTAAATTACTAAAGTCATATATAAAAAGCCATATCATTACCTGTACACTTTTCCACACTTTTACTGAGCGAACTTCATAAAACGGTGGAGGAAAACATCGTGAGTAACCCAGCGCAGTCACACCTTGTCTTTCCTATGAATAAAGCTCATTATGCTTAGAATATTGTAACTATACCAGTAATTGTTGGAAAAATCTACTATATAGTAATCTACTATAGATATAGTAGATTATTAGATCTATAGATTATAGAGAGTCATGTTTATCAGGCCTAAAATAATAAAATTATGCAATACATATACTTACCAAAAAAAAAAAAAAAGGTTTTCGTAAAAAACATCTAGATTACATTTGGCCTTTTTTATACGGTAATACCCAAGACCTTTAAACTGCCAAAACCTGCTATAGTTCAGGTTCGAAACCGGTGCACACCTGACCTCTACCATAACGTGCATCGTTGCGCAAGTGATCATCTTTTTAATAAGCATTCAGTTAAAATGACCTACATCTCTTGATGGATGGTCACATTGAGAACCTTTTTATATTTTACAAATCGTTAATAGTTATTTAAGTTAACTAAGTTGATCTTAAAGGTCATAGTTTAAAAGTGATTCGGTATAGTAGTGATTCGGTCACGATGTTGATATGACCTGTCTTTCATTTGCAATGTAAACCAATATGTAAGTAGTTATGCTAAGTAGATCTTCATTTATGTTAGTTTGAATACTGTTATGTACCTACGCTTACACTTTTTTAAAGTGTTCTAACAAATAGCATCAAACGATTTATATTTTAATGTACCTATAAACTTTTGGTTTCAATCTCACTTGATGGAAAGAGCCGATGAATAAAATGATGTCCGAAGGTGGAGTATTTTGAGGGGTAACCAATATACATATATGATTTGCTATAGTCATAGTGTTTCCACGGGTATTTGACAGCACAAACACGAGTTTTTTTTAATACATCGGGTCTGATCAAAGAAGGCCTAACTATACACTTGGTCATGGCATCACAGCCAAGGAAAGTGACGAAAGTGACAGTTCCTTATAAAAGAAAATAACAACCTCATTATTATACTATCCACGTCCAACTCGATTATGGTTACATACAGTATTAATTACAGTTCAATATAATTAAAGAAATTAATGAATAAAGGGTTTTCTATTTAACACGAAATATATACCTGGATGCAAAAAGCCCGTTCAAGAAATGAGTGGCGTTTGAGGGAGGAGGCTTATACCCAGCAGTGGGCTAATACGGGTTGCATATGATGATGATGATGATGTACAAGAAGACCACAGACACAGATTAAAGTAAATATTACAAGCAAAAATATAATAGAAGGCAAATGAGACTTTACGTACTTACATTTCTGAGGACGCAGTGTAATGCCTTACAGTGCACGTCCTACTGAACGTAATCGGTAAACTATAACTGATTATAGTTTACAACATCAGGATGTCCATCTCCTTACTAAAATAAAATCACTGTAAGAAGGATCATATATAAAAACGGTAGGAACCAGGCCGTAAGTTTCTTGCCCATTCTTCTAGGCTCTGGTCGCGTGGAACTGGCACCTAGAATCACCTAGTAAGTATGTAAGACCATTCTATATGAACTATTGTGATTTTGTTGATTAAAAAAATAAAAAAGTTCTTAACTTTTTTTTACTTTTAATTTACTTTTACTCCATAAAATCTGAATCAGAGACAAGCTAAAAAGTGAAAGGATTTGTTTGTGAACTAAATGATTTCTATATACAATAGTTTATTTTAATTTATCAAACTGTAAGTGTTCATTTAAATAGAGGATGCAGTGAAAGTAATTGTTCATATACTATGGGAACCCTAAACAATGAGGTAAGGTACCACAAAAGAATCGCATAATAGGAACTATGCACATTTTGGCTTTTAATAGTTATGAAACAATAGCTTTATTATGTAACGTAAATAATCGTATTATAACTGTCGCTTTTTCACGGTTACGTTAGTTTATTGTTGATTAAAATGACGATGAATAATAATTATGAATACTGTGACTGTATACCATAAATTGTAATGCCAAAGTAACTTTGAATGGAACATATTTTTTTACAATTAATTTTAAATTTTAATACTTTAATTTATTTAAGTAATATAAAATTTTATTAATTTTAAAATTTATGATCATAATTATTTAAAATTTAATAATATTTGCTCCATGGAATATTGACAGTTTTCTGTAGATTTCTGTAGATAGTTTAAGAATAAGTAGGTACTCTAGGTACCTACAAATAGGCGAGCTTATAGATCCCACAAAACTTGAAATAAGGGAAAAATAACTTTTACACCGATATTTTGGTCCCAGTGCCGACACCGACACGATTTTGATATAATAATATATCGTATCGGCATCGGACGTAAATTGAGTTTTGTCTTTAAATGAAATAAGAGCACGTTTACTTTAGTGAAAGGATATTTCAAAGAACATCTAGTTTCGATATAAAGATTACATTTACGAAACTTTGCAGTAATAAGGTAATAACATACTTAGTGGAACGATTTAATATAATATAACTGCTATTTTAGCGGACAGTTTTTTTTTTAACTGACTACTTCCACACGCCAGATACACCATTGTTTATTTTTGATATAATTATCCTACTAATAATATAAACGCGGAAAGAATAGATGTGTTGATGTGTGACTCTTTTACGCAAAAACAACTGAACGGCTCTGGATGAAATTTGACACAGTGAAAGGTTAAAGTTTTAAATGGTTCATATAGGCTACTTAGTATCTTGGTAAAATGTATGGTTTTCGTGGAAAAGATTTGTTGGTGTACGTTCCCGGATCTAGCTGTTACCAGAGTGGACCACATGAAGGTTTTTTTCTCCCAAACATGAATACATTAAATTAAAAAAAAAAGCCACTTGAAGTATTAATCTAGTGTAAACAAAGTCGCAGTCACAAGCTAGTGTGTAATAAACAAAATAGTATTTTAAACCCGTGCGTGTGAATGAGCCTTAATAAAAAGTAAATTAGTGTGTAGGTACTTACCTTATTACTTATTTGAATTTCGCGTGTCTGTGATAACTCTGCTAATTATATTATAGTTCTTATATTACTTTTAATGCATAATTATTTTCATATTTGGATGTTACCCAGAGAAAAAAAAGGTAAACTCCTCAGTGGCGCGTCTTGGGAGAGACCTACGTCCAGCAGTGGACTAATATAGGTCGATGATGATGATGACTCACTCTTATCATTCGTCAACTCTGAATCTACTCTTCTTACATTCATATTCTTTCACACAATCCAACAACGTTCTGGCCTCTGATAGCACATCCAGCATTCCGATTCATAACTATTTTTGTAATATTTTTATTAGGTAGCTTATTTATTTTTTTTACTTTTTCTACTTGCGAGATTGTTAAAAAAATGGTAGCACTCCGGGAGTGCCGGCAGAAGTGAAAACTTCAATATTAACGTTGTGTTTTCACTTTTAAGTTTTCACTTCAAAAATATAACCACAGTCGTCATAATGACAATGACAATCACAATGACACAGACACATTCGCGCAAGCGCGAATGTGTTTTCACTTTTAAGTTTTCACTTCAAAAATATAACCACAGTCGTCATAATGACAATGACAATCACAATGACACAGACACATTCGCGCAAGCGCGAATGTGTCTGTGTCATTGTGATTGTGTCATGTCATTGTGTAACATTCGCGCAAGCGCGAATGTGACACAACGACGAAGACAACGAAGACACACTGACACAGACACATTCGCGCAAGCGCGAATGTGTCTGTGTCAGTGTGATTGTGTCATGTCGACACAACGACAATGACAATGACAATGACAATGACAATCACAATGACACAGACACATTCGCGCTTGCGCGAATGTGTCATGTCATTGACATTGACACAACGACGAAGACAACGAATGATGAACGTCACGTTCGATGAACGTCACGAGTCACGTGACCCTGACTGAGTTTTCACTTCAATAAGATGGAAGCGATACAGTTAAATACAAGTTAGGCGAAACGATTCGTACGATATAATAGCGTCTATCTGGTTATGCGCGCGCGGCGAGCGATACGTGTTTCCCGTGCGAGGGTGCTCAGAGCGTCTGTCGGCTGCCGGCGCGCGAGTGCCGCTCCTCGGTCCTCCGCCCCCGCGCTCCGCACCGCACCGCGTGTTGGCAGCGCCTTGTACTCGCCTTGTACGATGTCGCCACAACACTATTTAATTGTTTGAGTCATACGTCGCGTGACCGCAAGTGTGTTCTTTTGTCGTCTCTTGTTTTACGAGCAATGTATAAAAATTAAATAAGATCTTACGCTTTTTCGACGTCACGTGACCCTGACGCGAGTTTGAAAGTTTTTACCCACCCAGCGCCGCTAAAGAAGTTTTCACTTCAAAAAATGTGTATTTGTTAAGCTACCGTAAACAAATGGCATTAGTCATTATTCGCTAATAGGGTTTATTCTCCTTTCTAAATGTTCACTAATCGCTCGTCATTGCATTTAACCAACAACATTTGCGTTAGGCGAGTGTACATTGACTGCATATCTACACTAATATAATAAAGAGGAAAGATTTGTATATTTGTGCGTGTTTGTAATGAATTAATTCAAAAACTACTGCGTTGATTTCAAGACTGTATTTTGTTATTTTGTTTTGAATTGAAAATATTTTATTTTATTTAAACATACTTTGTAAAAACACTAAAATAATGTCATACGATTAAAATAAATAAATACTGCTTATTACTATTGTGGACGTGCTTAGTACTTTAGACCTTTATTTACACCAACACTTGTATAGACAAAATAATTTCTTTATTACTAACTTAGTGTGCGCTAAGCTTAACAAGCAATAATTTGTGCATTATGTTGCGCTTGCGCCGATTTTGTAGTGTTATTGTACGCAGCGGGGCGCGACGAGGTATGCGTGAAGAAACAGATGAGAGCGAGTGTGATACACTTCTCTAAGTTTATAATTTTCAACTACTTTTGTACTAGTACATTTTTTATTCAATTATTTTATAGCCTACATCTTACGTTAAGGAGCTGTGCTGCCTGGGGTGAGGTTAGCAGGGGGACAATCTTCTTATCGTTTCGATGCTACAACTGTATTTCGTTGTAGCATCGTGTTGGAAAGATTAGCCAGACAATGCACAATAGGTACACCCCATTGCGGGACGTCAGTGCAGATCTTATTCCCCCAATTAGAATTAGAATTAGCCTACATCTTACCTAAATATAAACAGGTAGTATTAATCTATAACTATAATCATAACAGCTCAGTTGGTATAAGCACGGATTTCTAAGCTGTGGGTTGTGAGTTAAATTCCCACTAATACAAACATCCTGTGTCACAGTATTGTACTAATATTTTACTTTTTTCCATCAAATCTGAAACATCTACAGACTATAGGATCAAATAAAAGTCGTTTTGGATACTTCTTTATAATTTCTATCGATGATATCTATAGAAAAAATATCAAATATGCTGCAAATTAGTCCTAACCTTCTAAAACGAAATCATCCCACAGCTGGACAAAGGATTGTCTATAGAATAAGAATAAGAATAAGAATCATTTATTGTAAAACTGTGTATAAAGATCTTAAAGTAAGTACTTATAAATGTTTCAACAGCCTACCCATTTCGGGCGTACAATATTATTTTACTTAAATAATAATAGTTGTGTTCTTGTCTTATCTCCACAACAATGAAAAACAATGTCATTAGCTTACTTCTTCTCTGAAAGACTCACGGATCTAGAAACGTCGTCTATCGACTTCTCTGCAGATTTTCCGACCTTCAAATATTTGTTCGGAAGTTTGCGCTATTCATAATGCGTGCTCCGTTATAAAAATATATTTGCAACCTCATTGCGCTTTCAGTGCCGGCGCCTGCGTCAGTCACGCGTAACAACCCCGAATTGTTTGCACTACAACTGATTGCATTACGCAAACTATGGTTTCTTTCATGGTTTCACGTTGATTTAAATTATTATTATCACTGGCGGTTGTCGATTTCAAATAATAATTCTCAGAAATGTCATTTTGAGTTATAAAAGAGCGTTGTGTCATGATCGAGAAGTAATTGGCACTTTAAACACACAATTTTATTAAACCTTAATTTAACACTTTGTTATAGATTTCTGTTTTATTAATTCTAGGTTTTTGTTCGAAGTTTTGTAAGTTTAGCAATATGAGAAAGCATATGAATAAAGCTACAATAAAAGTCTCAAATACACACATTTACTTATTGCATTGATCTTCTTCTTCTGTCGTGTCGATGCTACAACTGTATTTTGTTGTAGCATCGTGTTGGAAAGATTAGCCAGACTAGACACTGCTTTGCCGTGCCTAGCTGTTACCGGTGTGCGCCGAGGAGGCTCTTTCCATGCATCCATTGATGAGTAAATGTAATTAATGTACTTAATATGTAAAATTAATTCATGTTAAATGTGTCGTATTTGTTGATTTAATGGGCTTAATGTAAGTACCTACCTACTGGCAAAGCTTGTTATATTAATTTAATTTTGAGCTCGATCAACAGATGAGGGGTTAACCCTTATAAAAATAATAAACATTAGTTTTTATCTTAATTACTTTATTATAATGATTTTAACCTAGCCAATAAAATTATCTTAACAAAAAAGCAAGATATAAAAACGTGACAGGTAAACGTCAAAACTAGTGCAAAACAAATTATACAAGTGCGTTTATTAGACTAGTGTAGTGTAGCGGTTAGCCTTGTCCTTATAGTACGTAATCACTATATACTTTGCTCTACTTTTTTATAGATAGGTTCGGTTTAGGATCACTCAGATATATTATGTTACCTGTGTTTTGTCCACTGTTCTGCTAACTTTCCTTCTTCTTATTAAAGAGCTACGCTATTGTCTGCGTAATTAATGCAAGCCACGCCATTTTTTCCTTTCCAGGGCCGCCTCCTTGACTTCCTTATACGACACGAGGGCAACCTTCATCTTTACTTGGCTCATGTAGTTTATCCTCGGCCTTCCTCTTCCTCTCCTCCCTTCTACCTTTCCTTCTATGATGTTACTGATAAGGTTGTCGTGTCGTATAAGATGGCCAATCATCTTCCCCCTTCTGTTCTCTCTTGAGGGCTCTTTCCTCGCCGACTCTTCTTAACACTTCTACGTTTGTTATTCTCTCCGTCCAACTTTCCTTGTGTGTTGCAAAAAAACTATTATTCTAGTCTATTCTATTCTACATATAAGTACAAAAAATGTAAAAAAAACTTGGCTAAACCTATTTTTTTTTTATTAGTTGGTTTTTAAACAAAACAAAGATGAAAAAGAGTGGCGGAATACAAGTAGCCCAAAGTTATTTTTTTAGTTTTATACTTACAGAACTAGCTGACCCGTGCCCACTTCGTTGGGCATAATTCGACCATTTTTTCTCAAATTAACTTTGCAAAACGGACTACCACGTAAAAGCCTTTTTATTTTTCGGTTTTTTATATAACCTATGTAACTCAGGAATAATGTGGCTTTCTATTGGTGAAAGAATTTTTAAAATCGGTTCAGTAGATTCCAAGATTACCCCTTACAATTTAACAAATATACAAACACAAACTTTACTTCTTTATAATTATTTTTTTTGTAATTTTTATATAAATATTAGATATATATTATATTATATATATTATAATAATAAATTAGTAATTAGTATAATATATATTATATTATATATATTATAATAATAAATTAGTAATTAGTATAATTAGTATATTAGTATAGATTAATAATAGGAACATAAAACTTTACGTACCTACCTACTTACTAACCGATTAAAGTATTACTGGATATGCCCAACAAGTAAATGCCTCTTTACCACATTTTATGAGGTTGTCGTATAGCTATACAAATGCAAACCATGGCAAATTACTTACAAATAGCTCAACTGATCTAAATAAGAACTTTTACTCTCTTGGCTTGTGGTCTGGTCTTCTTCTTATCGTGTCGATGCTACAACTGTATTTTGTTGTAGCATCGTGTTGGAAAGATTAGCCAGACTAGACACTGCTTTGCCGTGCCTAGCTGTTACCGGTGTGCGCCACGAGGAGGCTCTTTCCATGCACCATGTGGTCTGGTGATGCTGTGACTCGATGCAATTAAATAATATTTACAATAAACTTATTTGTCTATTTTTTGTTGCAGGTAATAATTTTGTACAAAATAAAGCTGACAGGAAACTGGGTTTGTACAATTTTTTCGATATAAACTGATCTATACATAGTTTGTTCCATAAACTTCTAGATAATGTGATGTCAATACAGTAAAATCCACTTCGATTGTGCCGCATTTTGATATGGTACCTACTCAAAAACAAAAAACTTAGAATGTCTCTTTAGAATGTCCACAATATTACAATATCGTGCTTATAATACGCGTCACGAAATTTTATTAATTAAATAAATAATGATGGACAATCCACACAACATCATCTAGCCCCAAGCTAAGCAGAGCTTGTGTTATGGGTACTAGAAGACTGACATACTTAATACAATACATTACATAGATAGATAAATGGACCTCAACAACGAATTGAAGCCAAAAAAACGTTTTTAATTTTAATTTATGAATGTCAAAACTCTATTCGAAATGCACAAGCTGTGGTCGCCAATAAAAAACTTTATTCGCTTTGCATTGTAGTAATAAAAAAGTAAAATACGTTCCTAATTTGAATCTGACATTTCTGATTCAATATTGATGAGTTTCTATTGCATAGCTTTTATCGCGGGCCTTGAGCGTGGAGACCGAACGCAGAAATTCCGTAACGAAATAACCTAACACTGCGCATGCGTAATACAGCAAAAAATGCTGTGCAATAGCTTTACCGCGGCAGTCCCCGAGTGCCATACGTCTTTTTTTATATTTTCGCTTGCAATGAGTGATGTGGTCAGTAAAAGTGGCATACTATCGTGCAATTTGTGAAGTAACTCGCTTCGGTCTGTATGTCTCTGTAATTCCGATGTCGATAAACACATGTAATTATAACTAAGGAAGTTTGTATTGCTATTCGTAAATACCACGTTATTCGAAGAAAGTATTTTTTTATTGTCGGATTTTTTTTTGTAATGTAGGTACACAAGACACGAATATGTTAATATTGATTTAATTATTTACTATTGGTAAATAGTATTCAAATATTTAAAAATTTTTAATGCAAATTGATGATGAAAACAAAACACTTTGTTTTGATATAGATACATATTAATAATATCTTTTTATCTTGTAATAACTTAGTATACCTTGCCTCATATTTAACACTATTTTTTGATACTTTTTGTCAATATGTAGGACCAATTTTTATCTGTAGCACACAAACAAGTTTGCTATTTAAATTAGGAACGTTATATTACTTTTTTATTACTTTAATGCAAAGCGAATAGAGATTTTACATTCATAAATTCAAATTAAGGACATCTTTTTATTGTTTATTTTTTTATTTTATTAGATAGGATACCCAACACAGGTTAACACTTTACAATTTTAAAGTAGTATGCTTAGAAGTAAGACAAGAGTGTTCCCATAATTATAGGGAACCACAGCAAATGCAATAGAACAGACAACAATGTCTATGTCAATGTATATTTTGTTTGTACAAAGCTGTGACAAATATTTCAGTATTCTTATTCTGTAAGTCGGACTGTCACGTGGTTAGTTTACAGCAAGGGCAAACTTGCGTGACCGAATATCCTTTCAGTTGCAGTTCAGTTTTCGATGATTTTACTAAAGTAACTCATCAGTATTCCGTGGCATTTTTGTGGACTGACGTGACTGAGCTTTATAAAATTATGACTGAGCTGTTAAAAATGTCGATTTGAGCATGGCCTACCTGATTTTTCGTTAATTCTATCAAACGGTACGAAAATCGTTCATTCAAAATATCAATAAAAGACGAAGAAGAAAACTGAACTGCGATTTGATCAAATAACAGTTCAAAAACATTTCAGTTGTCAGGATACCGCCCCTGTCATGTGGTTAGTTTCCAGCCTAGTTGCAAACCTGGTGCAATCATATAGCTATAGCCAATAAGCCATAAAATTAACGTCCACTCATATAATTCTATGTTGCACAAATTGCAGGCTCTTTTAAAGTAGGTTACAAATACCACAAACCTTTAAAGGACGATTGTTACTGTTTAATAACTTTTAAATTGTAGCTAATACAAAAATATTTATTATCTTTTTGATAAAGAAAATTACAATTAAGTACAACTATTATAGTATTTACAATAAGTTCTCAGAAATAAACATGAGACAGTTGAGCAACAATGTTTTAACTTTTGTAAAATGTAAAATACTCAACTTTTATTTTGGTTCAGCTTTTCTCTCGTCTAGGAAAGTACTACCGCAGTTGCCATAAGTGCGCTTGTACCCTAATTTTCGTTCGACGATACAAATATCTGTCAAGTGTAAATATGAACAAGAAATGTGGTTTAATTATGATTCTCATGACTTTAGAATCAAATGTCATGGATTCACTTTGAATTTGTGGTTGTAAAATTAGAGCATTTGTCTCAAGGACGAATATGCTTGATTTATTATTTCGATTTAAATTAAACTTAATTTATTACTTATCTTTTAAATCAATCGAGTTGTTTGTAATGAGATTTAAATGTCATGTTTTATAATCATTTGGAATATTTTTTTTGGTTGTAATATAAATAGAGGTGCACAATTAACATGAATTGTGCACCTCTATCTTGATTTATTTATTTTTTCATAATTATATCTAGTGATTGAACAATCCACTATTTGTCAGACATGCTAAGTAAGGCAGGTAACCACTGCATTTTTACTGTACCTTCACTTTTTGTAAAAGTTTTTTTGATTTTCTTCACAAACGGTGTTGAATTTACATTGTAAAGAAGCCAACACGTGACATCCCAGATATGATACTTACCTTTTTGTGATAAATTCTTTAAAAAAAGCTGGTTCGACATTCCATCTCCTTTACTAAGAAGAGCTAAAATTGAACTGCAAAAAAAAACATACTTAAGTAGAATTTAGCTTTTTTAATACGTTATGGTAATAAGTAATGGAACATATGCCATAATATTTGTTTTATGAATTTAAAATGCCTCAACCT
Organism: Ecliptopera silaceata; assembly: GCA_932527185.1. Taxonomy (NCBI): domain Eukaryota; kingdom Metazoa; phylum Arthropoda; class Insecta; order Lepidoptera; family Geometridae; genus Ecliptopera; species Ecliptopera silaceata. Next base: position 10,243,537 of record OW052199.1, read on the forward strand.
TACCTAGCCTAATAGTCAAAACATACACCAACAATGCTATGTATTTTCAATACACTATGTATTTTAACACTGCAAACATTCTAACAAATACGTTGAAACTTTTACAGATAATATGGCTGCTTTTTCGCCATAATTTAATTGTGTGTTAATTAAAATAATCAAATAGTTAGTTATATGAAAGGAAATGCCCGTAAATATTTATATTTTTTGTTATTTTTTTACGATTCAGGAAGTTTATGCTAGTCGTCATCGGACCCGATAACTTTGCACTATACCGGAACTCTATATACCTGGAAAATACGCAACATACATGCACGTACATAATCTACTTTAGGACAGTAACGACGGGCAAAAAGACGAGTGGTTGTCCTCGCCTAAAGAGCACTAGTTCGGACTCTGCCTTGGACTTCCCGCGTGAAGTTCAGACGTAATTAATCCTTTCATTTAACCGTATTATTGCTCATCATCGCATCAGCCTGAAGAAGTTCAAGATGTAAATTATGACATAACTATAATTTGACAGTAATCTGACAGATGTCACTCAAAACGTCTGTGTCACTCTGCTTTCCATGCTGTAGGTTTTTCATTTAAACTTAGAACGTTTTTGTTTGTTGGCGTTGGTAGTTTATATTATTTAAGTCATTGTATTTATTTTATTAACTTTTTTTAAAATAGCCTGGTTTTCGAAGGGAATTTTTAACATTAACAAAAATAAATCACCTGCGTCATTAGTTGTACAATAAGAAACAATATGACAAATGCACAAATAATATGAGCCAAGGATAAAAAAACATTTTCTTTTTTTTCTTTTTTTTTGAATTAACATTAAAAGGTTAGTCTGAACTCGACTATAGGGTCTTACCAGGTAAAGTTCTTCCTGGTTCAGTACACGAGTAGGTACTTCTTACTACATAATATACCTACTTTTAACATATTTTTTAACATAATTAACTTATTTTTTTCTGGCCTACTACTATATTATCATACGAAAAATTATAAAAAATTGTGACTAATAAAAATATATTCTGTAATTACCTACCTACATGTTATTTAGATAAGCTTGTATAAAACAATATTTTTAGACAACATTTTCAAAAAAATTACAAAATCTTAACGTGTTTTCAAACGGCTGCTTTTCATAAATTAAGACAAGTGTTATATTAAACTAGCTTCAATTATGCATACTAACTATTAAATCTACAAAATTAAAGGTCGACAAGTAAAAAAATATTGCATAAATCAAATTTTTCGGCCTCTGTCAATGAATCGTAAAAAAGTAGGATTAGATTTGATCAGTAATTATTTTACGGTGATAATTTCAATAAGGAAATGTCAAAAAATATATTGCTGTGCTAAAAGCTTTTTATATTTAAAATAACTATAAGTTGAATACCTCGAATTGGTCTACAAAGTTTAGAACGCCTAGAGGTAATTTTATTAGCCCCCAAATTTATGAACAAGGCTGTATAGTATAGCCTCTGTTTATGAATTTGGGGGATAATGTTATATCTAGAAGTTTTAAGTCAGAAAGACAGTCTTTAAATGATTAAAGAAAATAAATTAAGATATTTTTAATGCTGCTTTTTATCGGTATTTACTATGTAGGTCAAAATAAAATATTTTCTGTAAAACTTCAAAGTGAAGCTGAGTCATGTAAATTACTTATTGTTATTTGGAAAGTCAAGATCCAACTCCAACAATTCAGGTCAAGTCAATATGTATAATGTACTTTTTTTCTTATAAACCCAATTTAACTTGTTTTAAAACACCGATTACATTGAAAAATGAAGCGACGAGATTTTTAACCTTTAAAGATTACCGCGGAGAGTTATTATCATTTTTTCCTTTTACGAACATCGCTTTAAAGTTCAAAGAGAACTCAAAATGACAATTACAGACAATAATATAAATTACTGCATATAGTGTCGAAATATTGGACCAAGAATTGACATTTACAAACCAGGCATCCCAGGGTTTTATAAATCGGTCATGGGCTATTTAGAGACATAGTTGACATATTTTTGTCTGTAGCTGACAGACATATGATAACTATGTAAAACAAATAAATGTTTTAGTCAACTTTTATAAAACTGAATAGGGTGCACCCAAATGATGGGCATTTTACTGCACCCAAATGATGGGTGCAGTAAAATGAGTGGAAATTATTATGCAGTGAAAATAGGTTATTGAGCAAAGTTTTTGAATAAATTATAACTACATGCTTAATGATTCAGACTGTTAGGTTTTTGGGGTCACCAGTGATGTTTTCTTTCATAACTTTAATGGCGACGCTCCTCTCCGTCGCCATTACCGCGTTTAGGAAAGCGTAGTGTAGAACTCCGGTGAGATAGAACGATAATATGCGGAGTGTTGCTACCAAACAGAACATGAGAAGAGACGAAGACCAGGCCCAGTGGCCCGTCTTGGGAGAGACCTACGTCCAGCAGTAGACTGATAGCTCGATTGTAATTTCTCGATCACAACATACCAGGATATAAGTCTAGAAAACATTGCCTCACAATGTACGGTCGCCAATTGCGTCAACGATCTCGTACTAGTAGATTATCGCTTCCTGTTACATTTAAAACCTGTTAAGCTTTTTCAATTACAACAATCTGTTGATATATGGCTTCTGTAAATATCTTTGAAATCAAGGTTAATATGAACCGGATACTGAGGTCGACAACCGACAACCATGGCAGTCATAGACCAGAAAGACAAGAAGTAAACACAGAGAAGGTTCCCTCTTCTTCTTATTCTTCTTGTCAGCCATAGCGTCTAAGAAAGTAAAATAGCACTAAAAGATTCCCCGAGCCTTTTTTTAAAATAAATTATCAAGATTTTTACTGAAAAATTTAAGATTATGTTTTAAGACCAAAATAAAGATAAAAAATCAATTAAAAGCAATAGACGATAGTTTTATTAGTTTATCACAATGTATGTATAAGTATTTTGTTACTAACGAGTATGTTTCTATGCTCACTGTGCACGTCCACTGATGACAATAAGAATTAATGAATAAATATTCACATAACACTACGTTCTTAAATATGTTATATTATATTTTATTATCATGTAAATAATTTATTCAATAGTTATTTTACTCGATACTCGATAGTTGTATATAGACATTACAGTAAGTACATTTTTTAAATACTTACTGTAATATTCGTAAGTTTTTTTGTGAATAAATAAACGTTGATTTTAGTTATATAGACTATGATAATTGACACGGTTTAACAGTACATAATCGTAATTTCAATCTCAAGTGCATGAAACTTTAACACAAAAAGTTAGCCATCTTGTGAAGTGCAGGTCCTTGTTCGATTCGAAGTGGTTGAAGATGACCGTCTCCTTTCTATTCCGAGGTTAAATAACATTGCGGTCAAATTAAAACTTTTGTTGCGAGTTCTCATAGTTTTAAAGGTAGATTATATTGCTTTATATGCTTATAGATGACTGGAAATTATTTCTGAGTGTAACATATTTTATAAGGTTTGCATACGATACGATTCTAGCTAGTCTTGTAGACGTGTCGTTGTCGTAAGGTAAAAATAAGATAGGTACTCTTAGATGTGAAACGTAAGTGATTTTTAACAACTGAAATAAATTTATTTAAATTAAGTCTTTTAATACAAATCTTTCGTCTTAGCTGAGAAATTTAAAAATGAAAAGAATATTTGTAAATTCTAATCTAATCTCTCTTAGGGATGCAATGCAAACAAGTATCATAAACAAATATATACTTATAGGTCAAATGCTCTCTGAGCAGCAGGCTGAGGCTGATTAGACCTAAGAGGGTACATTTTCCTATAATAGGTACATATATTTTCAAACAACTTTTGATACCGTATCGACTTAAGTAGCAAATTGGCAAGCGAAAGTGAATTTATCCATAGCTTTATCAAATGTGGGCACACCCCTACACGATCGAGAACTGCAAGATCGAAATCAATATAGTCTAATCACATATACACGGTTGGAACCTACACGGCAAAGTCAAAGTCAAAACTACTTTATTCAGTAAAATCACAAGGATCATTTAGAATCGTCTTACATACTAGGTGATTCTAGGTGCCAGTTCTCCAGATCCGGCAGGATATTTGATTGTATAATTTATATTTTGAGTAGGTAATTGATAAAATGAGCAAATGATTCATATTCAAATGACCGATGTGGCGCGGTGGGCGATGGTCCGCCTGCGACGCGGAAGGTTGCGGGTTCGATTCCCGCCTTCTCATAAATATTTGTACGATCTGCAAATATTTATCCCGGGTGCTCTGGGTGTTTTATATGTAGGTATAATAAAAAGTATCTATATATATATATGTAATGTATTGCAGTCAGTCTTCTAGTACCCATAACACAAGCTCATACAAAGATTGTGAGTTTGCGTGAGATTATGAAGATTTTTTATTGAGTATTTTTAGCAGTGGATGCACCACTGCTAAAATATTGACATATTGAGAGATATTGTGTACGTCAATGTCATGTGAAAAGGTACCACAAATCCTTTGGTTATGTCAGTTAGACAGGACATGACATACGTCAGTGACCTACCGAATGTAACCTCAATTCGTACTAGATTTGAAAAGTGAATGTAATTAAACAAATCTACACTTTATCTTTTATTAAGCAGCATTTATGTGAAATATGTATCTAAGATTTATCTATGAGACTAGGAAAAATTTATATATAATAAAATATATGTAAAATATAGTATATTATATAAAATGTAGTAAAGAAATATCATAGCTGTATTGTGACATGCTTTATTACATAATCTAATTAATTACATTTCGACTTATATAAATACATATTTTTTTATAAAAATATTGATGGCAGAAGTTTTAAAAAGTAAATTTTTGTTTTGTATTGATTTTCTTTCAATCAACAGCTTTTCTATAGTGTATCTGTCGAATAGATTAAAATTAACATTTATCAACTTCACAGTTTTGGAAGGGACCGACGTCCAGCAGAGGATTTATATAGGTTGATGATGATGATAGATTCCAAAAAATTGGCATGTAACAGAAATTTATAAATCTGCGAAGGCAATTTCTGTGTTTTTGTCCAAAAATTTGCATAATTTTTTTACGTCGCAGCTTCAAGTAAACGGTGGCGCTAGAAATCAGTGACATTTTATCTTGCCTTTGAAAATTGACCTCAGTTTCCATAATAATATTAATATTAGGATATTACTTCAAAATTGTGTAGGATGTGTGAATCATATGTCTTTGCCTAAATAAAGATTATGTTTAGATTATTGTTTGATATGGTCAGCCGTGGGGGAACATGTCGACCAAAATGCTTTCAAGGCTGAGTCAAGTGGTCTTCATAATAACTCAGATTTTTACAGCTCATTAGTACTTTTAAAGTATTTTTAGTTCACATTGGAGTCATCTGTAGGTTAAGTAACTTGAAAGTTTAAAATAAATTTATTCCAAAATACGGTTATTTCATTTTCAAAGTCAATGCATATCTAATTCGTTAATACAAAATTATTTTGTTCAGATATTAGTCAGCATTAGTTTCAAATTAAAGTTTTATTGATGAGTAGGTACGTATCGAAATTAAAGCTAAATCATTCGTTCCCGTCAATATTATTTAAAATGTCAAGGAGTTACTGTACATTAATTTAGAAGTAATCGAAGATTTACGGTGTACCTAATTACTTTATGTAGATTTCATTATAAGGTATACTTATTACGTATATGTACTTTTCTATAAACTAGCTGCATAAAATATAACATACCAATAAAAAAAGTAAACAATTCTAAAATAGCATTATTAAATGGAAAATCCTTGCGTCTTAAATAAAAGTTTTTTTCAGATATTTTCAGTTGAAGTTTTATAATCTAATAAAACTAAACTTACGTCAGGCAATTAACACAAAACCGAAATAAAGTGAATACGACTTAAAAACCTTAAGGATTTAACCTAATTTTTAGGTTAAATCCGCGAAAATATCCATAACGAAGTTTTTGAGTTTACCGCAAACAAACACGGCAAAGGACCATGATGTTATAGTTGTAAAATCACACGAATAATTTAAAATTGTAAGAAATGTAAATATTATGAAATATCATAATAGGTATTTCTATTCTTATAATTCTAAATTATTCATGAGTCCTAATAAATACATTTGACTTTGAATTTTGAAAAGAGTTAATTAATTAATTAAAACCATATTAATATGCATATATTCTTCTCTAATTTTTATAAAATTAAACAATGAAACGTCTTTCAAAAGTCGAAGAAACAGCAAAAATAAAATAATCAATATGCAAAGCTACTTTGAGAGTATTACGTAGGAGTCATCTATAATTCAAAACGTCTACTTGTATAGATTTCTTTGGAAACTGTACCTACGCATATGATTAACCTAGATTTCGTAGTATAGCAAAGACTAGAAAGGTACTTAAGATGTTTTTTTTTTATTATGTAAATAGTTGAAGCACATATCTCACCGTAGCTGTTGAACCGATTTGGATAAAAGTTAGATTTTATTGCTTTGAAAAAGCTTACTTCAGTTTATGGAAATCGAAGCCGTTGCAAGTCTTAATCCAAGTGAGACTAGGCTCATTTTTTTGCGCTCGGAACCCTAAATAGAATGTTCTTATTATGCAAGTGTATACGAATTAAATCGAACATAATGTAGCCAAAATGTATCATTGTTCAATTAGATGCATTCTGCAACGTTCCCAAAGCGATAACATTACATTTTCGAAATAACATCATATTGACGGTACATACATTGTACCTACTTACTGGGTCAGTATCAACTCCTTCGTGGTGAGAGTGACACTGACAGGCGTCACAGCTCAGTTGGTGGACCATACAAGGCGGGAATCGAACCCGCAACCTCCACGTCGCAGGCGGCCCTTTGCCCGCCGCGCCATATAGGTCGTCAAATCATCTTGAATCTTGAGATAACCTTATCATGTAGTAGTATCTACTCGTGAGTCATGACTACGAGATATTATCTCGCGATGTGCTCAGAAAATGATGACATGACTTTTGACAGGTGCATGATTTTGATTAATTCAAGACGTAATTTATTTTTGCTCATTATTATTAAATGAAAAATAAGTATTACACAACCTAAATCATTTGTGTAAGAAAGTAATCAACGGTATGTTTGCAAAAACAAATTAGGTAAGTGATCTGTACCCCAAGTACGAGTTTGTACACACGGATCGCAGAGACGCAAACGCCGAGCGCCACCGATTTTGTATGGAAATCTAAGCAGCGCCCACAAACTCGTAGTTACTTGGGGTAAGTAGGTACTGGAAGTTTTTGTTTTGCAAAACTCCTTGTATAGCCCAGAACTTTGTGAAGTAGATCTTTTACGGTTCATCCTCATTAAAGGCAAACTCTTTATCTTATAAAAAGTTAGCGTTGACTTTATGTCATCATTACGTATGAAAATCAATACATCAAGTTTGCGCAAACTTTTAATGACATAGACCAAAACATGCGGAGCTGACTATACAGCGGGTTTTCTCACGATGTTTTTCTTCATCGTTTTATCCCTCCAGATTGTAATGATCCCTTAAAATTTAAAAGACTAGCTATTATGTACTAAACCACCGTTGCTCTTTACTTAATCTACTCAGTAGGTCTACCATAAGTTTTTACTATACTATATTTACTATACTCGCTATTTTCATTCATTCATTCATTTATTTATTTGCAAAAAAACATGGTAGAATAATGTACAAGATGTCATAGTGGGTAAGTATAAGTGTCACATATTTTTACCAAATTGTGGTGTGCAAAAATTTTAGTCTTATATCTAGGTTCATATTATAATTTTAATTTAGTATTGATTTGATTGATAACATTGAATTGCAAAATAAGATAAATAAAATAGTATTGTCAATAATTGTAAAAGCGACACGAACCCTTTTGCAGAAAATCTGAAATCGAATAAAAGCTCTCAGATATTAACCACTTTTCCAACTCAGTACAAAACTTTTTATAAGGAAGGTCAATAATGTTTTTTGGTAAGGAGTTGTAAATAAGAGGGGCCATATACACACAGTTTTTCCTGTATGTTTCCAACTTAGGCACTGGCATTTTCAGATGAATATTAGTTGTTAGTCTTTTATTTAAGTTACAGTTTTTTTCGAAAAGCGAGTCATTGTTTTTTATAAACTTTGCGATCTCAAATATGTAAATAGAAGGAACAGTTAAAAGGTTTTTGACTTTAAAAACAGGTTTACAGGACTCTGTCCATTTCATGCCAAATATGGCACGAATGCACTTTTTTTGAGCTACAAATACTCTTGATATTTCACCAGTGTTGCCCCAGACAACAATGCCATACCTAATGATCGAGCACACATATGCATGATATACCATTAAAGCTGTTTCCCTAGACGTGCAATTTTTAAGTTTTTTGAGTGCAAAAACAAACCTATTTATTTTTACACAAATATTGTGCACATGAGATTTCCACGATAAATGCTCGTCAATCGTCACTCCTAAGAAGACTGACTCAGTTACCTGATCCACAACAGTTCCCTCAATCTTAACATTTATCGTCAATGGTTTCTTACCGTGTGTCTTAAAACCCAGAATTTTGGTTTTGGATAAGTTAAGCTTAAGTTTATTTAAGTCTAGCCAAGAAATAATGTCATTTAACGCTTTAGTTATTACAGATTCATAGCTATTATTATCATTGCATTTTATTATTAACGTCGTATCATCAGCAAACATCACACAATCATGGTCCAATACTTTAGGTAAGTCATTTATATAAATTAGAAATAATAGTGGTCCCAAAATACTACCTTGTGGAACACCACTACTATTTGTCTGTAAATCCGAGTCAAAGTTTTCTAACGTTCTACTATTAAATTTTGTCACTCTTGTAAACTGCTTTCTGTTTTTTAAATAAGAACAGAACCAATCCTCCGCAAGACCTCTCACACCGTATTTATTCAATTTAGCTAACAGAATATTATGGTCTACGAAATCGAACGCCTTGCTAAGGTCTAAAAGCAAAGCTGCTGGAGTTACTTTATTGTTCAGGCTTTCCAAAATATTCTTTGTTAGCTTGAAGGTTGCTAAGCTTGTCGACATACCTTTCCTGAATCCATGTTGGTTTTCTACCAACGTATCGTGTTTATCTAGAAATTTAAGCAATCGTTTATACATGACTTTTTCAAAGACTTTAGAAAGTATCGGAATTAATGATATCGGTCTATAATTGTTAATGTCATGTTTAGAGCCCCTTTTATGCAAAGGTTTTATAGTAGAGATTTTAAGTCTGTCCGGAAATAGTCCTTGTTCAAGGGATAAGTTTATAATATAAGTTAAAGGTTCCGCAATATACTTAACAATTAGTTTTAATAATTCAGTAGAGATAAGATCATAACCCACCGATTTTTTATTTTTTAATGAAATCACTATTTTCAAAACTTCATCGGGACAAGTTGGTTCTAAAAACAAACTACTACAACATGTCGATGAAATGTGATTCGTGGATGCTTGACTATTATATATATTTATGTCAAATTTATTGTTATTATTTATATTATTGCTCATGTTTATGTCCGTATTACTGTTAATATTTAGATTATTCTTAATGACGTCAATAAAAAAATTGTTAAAAGTATTTGAAATGTCAGAACCTGATGTCAATATCATGCCGTTGTTGATTATTTTATCAATATGTTCCTTTCGTTTCGATGTCCCTATCTCATTATTTACAACGTTCCATGTTACTTTTCCTAAATTTTTAGCACCTTCTATGTATTTTTTATTAGATCGTGACTGTGAATAATGTATGCATTGCTTGAGTAGCCTAGAATATTCATTATACTCTTGTTTAGATTCTAAGCTTTTTTTATAATAATATTGATACCTAAGTTTTCTTTTACGCTTACAACTAATCTTGACACCTTTTGTAATCCATTTCACTTTTTTAGATTTAGTTATTTTCTTTATTTTTATTACCGGAAAGCAAAGATTGTAGAACAAAGTCAATAGATCATGAAAGGCATTGAAAGCCTCGTTAGCTGTATTATTTTCGTAGACATCTTCGAAGTTAAGGTTTTCGATGCAGTCTACAAATTTTTTCTTATTCTCGACCGATTCATCATTTATTGATAGATAATAGAATTCATTGCCTTTATTCAATGACGACACCTTGAATGAAACCACTTGCGCTGTATTATGATCAGACAGGTGGAAATTATGTGTTTTTCCCGAAGCATCTTGAATGCTACTTATAATATTATCTAAACATGCGTTTTTACGAGTCGGTTCACAGATATGGCATTGCAATCCGTGATTTGACAGTAAATCTAGAAATTTACTGGATTTTGAGTTTTTTACTAAAATATCGACATTGAAGTCACCCGCAATAATAATTTTACTATTTTTATTTTTTAGACGTTCTAAAATAACTTGTAAGTTTTCAAAAAATATATCTAAATTTGAGTTCGGAATTCTGTATAAGCAAATAATAATTATTTTTAATTGTTTTATCTCTATAGCACAAAGTTCAAAATGGTTTTTAGTAGTTAAGTCCTTAAATGTGTCAATTTCCGTGCTTTCTATATCATTCCTAGTCAATATACAAACGCCTCCTCTGCGTTTGTCATTTCGAGTATAAATAGCTTTTAAAGTATAGTTGTTTAGTTGAAGGTAATGTTCTTCTCCTTTGATTATGAAATGTTCACTTAAACAGATAACAGAAACGTCAATATGAGACATTCTCAATTCATCAAGAATTATTTCAAGATCCGCTACCTTATTAAGAACCCCAGATATATTTTGATGGAAAACAAAAAAAGTGGTTTCTTTATGTGTGGGGACGAAAAACGCTAGCGTCTGTAGTTAAAAAAATGTATGAAGATTTGTACAGCGCCTCTAGCGGATAGTTGGGTACTAAAATTCTTCATACTAATATTGACGTAACTACTGTAGTAAAGTCAGGCGATTTTACTGTGACAGCTCATGGTAGAGGTAGGTACAGCTCTGCTATAACAACTTTATATTTTGTAAATAGTTTGGTTATAAATAACAACTACATAGTTTGTTGTAACAGCTAAATAACCAATACACTATTAAAGATAAAGATACATTTATTTTCCGAAAATACATTTAACATAAGGCATTTGTAACCATAATCACTAAATTACAAAGTGTGAGGAACATAATAACTATCAAAATAAGGTAACAAAACCATACCCATCGTGATAGATTAAACTGAGTTACGGCGGCATACTATCAAATGAAATACGTTAAATCGTGTCAAAAAACGAAACCCGGTTCCTATCTGTCATTCGAGCTAATGTAAGCACTTCTGACTCATACTTTATAACCTACAATTTATACTTTTAGTGGATCAATTATCGTAAATGTCAATAGCAGATCAAAAATCAACTATTATGTACAATCAGATTAGACAAGGTCTCTTACCAAGACCTTGATATATCTGTACTTAAAAGTATATAATTTGACGCCATTGCTAATAGGCGTTTGGCGTTTTACTTTTTGATCTAGATCGAATAATTACACTTATTTGTTTTATATTTTTCTTTGTAATTATAATAATAACAGGTATTATTCTGCATTAATATTCCTGTAAAAGCTCGTTGATATCCGCTTGCAACTTTATTTATTGTAAAATTTTGTTTTCTTTCTATTTACATTTTTCTTACAAAGATGTGAATAAAGTTATTTACTTAGAAAAATAAACTATAAAAAAATAATTCATTAAACACATACGTGTGATCCGGGATTTTTGTTATACATTAAGTATTTTTTGTATAAATAAAAATATAAATAAATATGCACTATCCGGGTGAAATTGACAAGAAAACTGAGATTCTTATTTGACTTGACTTGAAATTATTTTATTGAGACACCCTGTTTATAAATTGATCTCAAATTGATTATGTCAGTGTAAATTAGCCAGAACTGATTTCTCAATAGTCAATGTAGCATGTGTTCTATATACACTCGAGAGCAATGAATCCGGGTCACTTAAAGAATCCTAAAAATCTCGGAAACTAAAAATGCTAGGTTAATGCAATAAATTGTATTTAATAGACAATGTAATACTCCTTAAATGAAGGTATTAAAACTTCTTAGTTATTGTAAAGTTATATCATAAAAAAATCAAATTTGAAAAAGGGCCACTTTCGAAGATGGAACTACGAAATTACAGCATTTGGTTTTGCTTTTGTTTGTAATCTGTCATTTATGTGGGTACATAAACCATGTTGATAGTGCTCTATATTCATTATTCAAGCTGAAATTATGTCGCTTACGCCTGAAGAATGCACCAGAATACTTACAATGCTGGAAACCGGCCGGAGTCAGCGCGATACAGCCAGGACTGTCGGTGTGTCGCTGTCAACAGTACAAAGAGTTCTCCGACGTTACGAAGAAACTGGTTCTAACCTACGCAGACCAGGAACGGGCAGAACCAGGTGTACCACAGCACGAGAAGACCGATACTTGGTGAACACCATGCTTCGAAATCGCTTTCTCACAGGAACTGAACTCACCAATCAGTTTCGACGCCTCGGAGGAAGTAACCCAAGTGCATGGACAGTAAGACGTCGGCTTGCTGAATCTAACTTAAAACCCCTTAGACCTGCAAACGGCCCTAAACTGGAGCGTGGGCATCGTATTTCGAGACTAAGATATGCCCAGAGCCACGTAAATTGGAGTATTGAAGATTGGTCAAAAGTTATGTTCTCCGACGAACCAAAATTTATGCTCTACAAGCACGATGGAAGACACAGAGTGTATCGAAGACCAGGGGAAAGATTCAAGCAAGCATGCATCGAAGAAAAAGTAGCCTACGGTGGTGGGTCTGTACTTGTGTGGGCCGGAATTTCTTCTGAAAGTCACACAGAGCTGGTGATCATAGAAAACGGCTCTTTAACTAGCGTAAGATATGTGGAAGAAATCCTCAATGATCACGTTGGTCCATTTATGGTCAATTTAGGTGAGGATGCTATATTTATGCATGACAATGCCCGACCTCATACAGGTAGGATTGTGAATGACTACCTTCAAGAGATGAACATTACTCGTATGGAGTGGCCAGCGCGCAGCCCGGATATCAACCCGATCGAGCATGCTTGGGACGAGCTAGGCAGATGCGTAAAACAACGAAACCCTCCCCCAATCACGCTTCGTGAGCTCAAAATTGCTCTCACAGAGGAATGGGAGAATATTCCCCAAAATCGTATAAGGAACTTGGTGTACAGCATGCCAAACCGCGTAAACGCAGTAATGGAAGCACGAGGAGGCAATACGAAGTATTAAAATTCAAGAAAATCGTAATAAAGTTCAAAAATTTCATGTTTCCTATTTTTGTTTTAAGGAGAGATCAGCAGTTTTTTTCTTTATGTAATTTTGTGTTAATAAAATGTATGGTGACTCATATTTTTTTTACTTTCATTTAAGGAGTATTACATTGTCTATTAAATACAATTTATTGCATTAACCTATCATTTTTAGTTTCCGAGATTTTTAACATTCTTTAAGTGACCCGGATTCATTGCTCTCGAGTGTAGTTAAAATAAGTCACGATTTAGATCGGCATTGAAAAGCTCTAAAGACCATAGGCTATTTATTATAAGACGCGCTATCGCTATTGAACGCATCTTGGTAAATGAAACTCAGGCAATTGCCCTAATTTTTGCTTTTCATTTATAGATCGGAAAATGCATTTTGACAAAATAATATCATAATAATATCATTAATAATTTAATACCATTTCAGTTAAGTGCTATTTAAGCCATTATCCGATATGTATATTATCTTTAAAACACTCAGCAGCATGTCTATTCGAAAAATAAGTCAATGGACATTTATTATTGAATATACTTTAAGAATAACCTTAAAATAGTGGCATGATTTTCAGCACACGATTAGACCTTGACACCTTAATGAGAAGATGAGTTAAGAAGATTATTAAGATCAATGTTTAAAAATGAACCTATTTATTTAAACATATTTATTACCCTCGGGATTGTATATACTTAGATTAGGTATTGAATTCAATCTTGACATTTCTCTGTGACAGTCAAAATATTAGTACAGTTAACGTAAAGCAGCGAATACGATTAACACTGCGCGATGACGCTGCAACGTTCGGCTGTCGAGTTACAAAAGGCTACAAACCTTGTGGTTTTCGAAATGCTATTTAATTAAGTAATTTTAGGTTACATTTTTAAATTGTAAATAAATAAAAAAAAAAAAAAATGGTTGTCTGTAAAGTCGGTTTACTGACGATAGTTGAATGTGACAACGTCACTTCATGGAACGCCTCGGAACGCCTCATGAGTCATGTTTTTTCGTGCGTGCAGCCGGCTCTATCGAATTATAAGACGTTGTCACGTCAAAAAGTAGGCGTTTGACTCGCAGTGTGAATCGATTGTCACATTTATTCGTGCTCATCTGAGAAGTCATTACTTTAGAAGCAATTCAAGTGCAAATGAACAGTTGTCTGGTATCGTTAAGTCCGGTTTCCCTTCACCCCACTTTCTGACAACCTCAACCTTGACCCGCGGTGCAGTAACATACACTTTTTGGAAGTGTTTGTACTTTATAGCTCGATGTAGACATACTTTGTCCCTTTCTTTTGTTTGATGGAAAAAGTGATAGCAAAAGCTGAACATACAATAAAATCTACAAACATATGCATTTCATTTGTTCCATCTGCCTAAAAAATTATAATAGCAACGGCAGATGTACTTCATGACATTATTTGAAGGCTCTGATTTTTTCGACTATTTAGTATGTTTTGATACTACATAGTAACCAACTGGATTCCCCTAAACTTAACAAGAAAAAGAGGTAATTCGAAAGGTAGTACGATGAGATTATTCACGTCGCTGGCAAATTATGGCCAAGAAAGACAGGAGACAGAAACGAATACTTATAAGGCGGCCCAAACTATTTTTTTTTTATAGTAACTTAGGTAATGAAATTGTAAATTGATATTATTACCGGTGGCCAGAACAACTTGTATTTTCTTTGCAAACTTCTGTTTTAATCTTATCTTAGTATCGGATGCCAGATTCGTCATTCGATGTGTCATGTTAATAACATGACATTTCTCAAGTTGACTCATTCAACTAAGCATCTGCATTCAGAGTTGAGAAAGGGGTTTGATTTGGAACAGGGTAATACTTGATTGGGTTTTGGTTTATTCGACAAATTAATATTCGCGTAGGTACCTACATTTCAAATATCTCGATTTAGTCCCCAATTTTTTTTTTTTTTTTTCAAACAAACTTACGACTATACAGTATTTACAAAATGTACATAGTCATATAAAATACATAAGAAACAGTTGAACTATCTACAGACCGTTGCAAACGATCTATAGATAGTCCCCAATTAAAACAAAGCTTGTGCTTATGAAGAATTCACATTATTATTATTTTTTTAATACCTATGTACATAGAATAGAGTCAAAGTGATACATTCTTTATTAAGTAAAATTACAAGAATCATTTAGAATTATTTATATATTAGATTATTGTAAGTGCCAGTTCCTCGCGATCATAGTAACACTCGCCCAAAACAAACATCAGTTTTCATAACACAAATATTTGTTCTCTGAAAATCAACATCTGTAAAATTGGTTAACTCCATAATAGTTTGGTAAATCATTGACTTTACGTAAGCTCTACCTGTTCTCATGCGAACGTTTTCATTAATAACTTTAGTGACTTGTTAAGCTCTATACTATCTGACCTAGATACTGTGATAGTGGTTTACTGCATTTACTGTGTTGCTATGTGTATTTCCCAAGATACCAGCAAGTTTTAAGCTTATTTTTAGACTTTTACACAACTTATAATCAATAACTGTTTCCTCTCATTTTGAAATTGTAGACACTTTTTTGAATTAATAAAAGTTGGAAAATAAAGTTTATTTACCCCACACAAAGAAGTATTCCAGTAAGTAGGTAGAGAGTAGAAGTAGCAGATATACACACATTATGGCAAGTAGATACGTCTTAGCCATCAATTGCATGGAGGAACCCATGAGTTGGTACGCTGCGGCACTGGTTTTCAGACGAAACTTTGTTCCCAAACTTTCCCAAATGAGATTGCTGGAGCTAATTGGGTCATGTTCATCCAAATCTAGTCTAGTTGCTTGACATTGCTGTTACAAACTCAAACTCCTTCTATAAGGCTGCTCAGGAAAAGGTTAGCAGGGAGAAGTTAGCATGCGCCAGGCACCACACGGGGTTCAAATTCTACTACTTTATAAAAAACAAATCATAAGTGCATTAAAATGATTTCAACAACATTAATAAACTTAAAAGTGTCAGTTTTACAGTTAAGGTGTAAAATTAGTCATCGGTAAAACCAGTGTCATATAGCTAGTCACTGTTTTATTCATGGTCGTATTACCGAATGAAAATAAACTTTCAACAGTTTTGGAATTCTTGTGTCAAATTGAATTTAAAATTAGCATTATGTTGGTTTTAACAACGTTTTTAAAGTGTTTTTCATATCTAGAACTTAGATCGATTGGTGTTTAGTTAGACATTTCAAACTATTTTTATTTGTTTAGTTGTATCCATGCAATTTTCAAAGTTTGATTCGGCTGTTTTATGCTCAAAATATTTTGGACACGCGATATCTCAGTTCAGAGAAAATTAGTATTGGCAGCTGTTTCCCGTAAACCCTGTATTGCATATTAAGTGTGTGCTGTTATAATTAAACAATATGATAATTCACAAATCTACCATAACAGTAACTTACATACAAGTTTATGTTTTATCACTATTATGTACAATGTTTGATATTGCACGTGTGGTTCACATGACTCTTATTTAGGGCATAGGATATAGAAGTCTAGCTTATTCTGTGACATAGGGTCGTATATTGGACCTAGCGATAAGGTTGGACCTTTCACTTTTGAATAATAATAAATCGGTGTCACATTATTTAGTAATGTAAGTTTTATGTTTTATCTAGGTCTAGAAAACCTAGATTTATAGACAGCATTTGATCAGCAACTTATGTTACTTTTATTTTCATACATAATGTTTATTGCAAATAAATAACGTAAACTTGCATGAAAACCGTCAATTTTAAAACATTAATTTAAACCGTCTTTATTTTATTTAGGTTAGTTTTTATTTATTAGGGCTCGGCACAACATGTGTTTTTCTTCCACACTTCTCCAAATCTATGTATTCATAAATTTATATGAAAAGTTGAGTATCTAACTTTATATGACTAGACTAGATCATGTATGATGATGATTCTCGTTCAGGTATTATAACAATGAACATAGTTTGTATACCTTTGCATTGTAATCTAAGCATTAGTTTGACTTTCTTTGTATCTGACGCATAATCTGTTGTGTAATGGCATTGTTGACTGTCTGGTTACTGTCTGTTAAGTATTATTACGAGAGCAAACAATTACTATTTTCATGAAGATTCCATTCCGTACTACTTACTAAGTATTTGTTTTCATTTATTCATTCATTCATTTTTCTACAATAGATGAATGAACATTTTCTTGTATACTCATCACATTTTTTTCTTTTTTCCAGGCGGAAGGTGTGTCGCGTACCAGTAGAAGACTTCCAGCGCCATCTGCTCCAGATAGTAATAGCGCTAGCACCGATGCGCCTGATAGTATCCCGACGTACCGGTCTAGGAATAGCAGACGACGAGAAGAACCTACTATCCGTACAAGAACGAGAAGCAGGCCAGAAACCACGGAACGGCCAGCATTGCCGGAGCGACCAAGCGGAAATAACGAACGATTCGATTCTAGAAGAACAAGGACGCGCAGTCAACCGATAGAAACTCCAAGAGCAGAAACCACTGGAGCCACCTTCAAAAATACGGCCATAAGAAGCAGAACGCGCCCAACAGCCAGAAGAGCCACTCAAGCTCCTGTAGTTTCTTCACCGACTGAAAACGAAAAAATTGAAGTTTCAAATACTAACCTAGACGATATATCAAAAATTACAACTAAAAGCATAAATTCCGATAACGCAGCTACTCAATTGAGACGGAGAAGCTCAATAACGCAAACCACGGAAAGTGTGGCGCCTAGAAGAGGGCGTGGAAGAATTAACACACGACCTAGCGCTAGAGCTCTTGATCTAGACAGCTCTGGGTCAACTAACTCAATACTCATTGTGGACAAAGCCCCAACAACAGCGAGGACTTCAGCTGATTCTCGAATTGCAAAGAAGTTGAGATATAAAGCGCGACCTTCTGAAACAGAGTCAAATTTAACCGGTGAAGGAGTTATCGCTTTGAACGAAGTCAAATCTAGTCAAATAGAAAGTATAACTAGTCAGCCTGAAATCCAAACAGATGCTCCAGTTTTCACCGAAAAAATTGTTGAGCAAAGCACAGAGGCAAACAAGCCGAAAAGCACGACGTTGAAGGTGACACGAGTTGTGAGACGTCCGCTGGCCAGGGGTAAAGCGACGCACACTCCGGCTGTGGCAGTGTCGAAAAAGTCCGATGACATCAATGAGGATGATAACTACCCGGAAAGCTTCAAAGCTTTGATTCAAGCAAAAAATGCCGTAAGCTTTTATGGAACAAAATTATTATTTAAAAGCGGAGACAAAACAATTATCAAAATACTTTTTTGTTTTCACTTTGGAATCAGACTAAATGATAATTTACATTGCTTTATCTGAACTAAAATTACTTGCATTTATAATTTCATTAGTAGTATATCATTAAACATTTCAGACACACGAGAACTCTCTAACCAAAGAGAGTTTGTCCGTGAAACCATCACAAAAAGTTTTTAAAACTTACTCAACATCATCACAATCTACTCAGACGGGTCCAGCCGAACACAAATACTCAAGGGTAATGAGGCTGGAAACCTAAGTTATAACAACACTAACAACACTTAATTTAAATTATATATTAATGATCTTACTTCTTTAATCTACTATTTTATTTATATAATATAATACTTCACACATAAGGTTTCACCTAATATTTTATTCATTATTAACTTGATCTATCTGACATATTTATGATTATTTAAAATATTTAAGATGCATGAATTCATTTATTAGCAATTATATAGAGTTTGTATGTAAGTTAAATAATTGAATAAGTCAGGAATAAATAAGCTAAAAACTTATTTTGCTATTTAAATTTAAATAAATTTTCAATGTTAACAGTTACGGAACAAGCAAAAATCAGATGAATCCAAACAACTTGTAGAAGAATCTATTGAAACAACTCCGAGCCCAGAAGTGACATCACAAAGTCCAGATTACAACCTAAGAGGAAAATACTCTGTTAGAAACAAAAAATCAACCACATTTAGCCCAGCCTCTACAACAGCTAGCAGTGTACGTTCAAGGACTGAAAAATCTGGGTCCAAATACAGCAGAAAACTGAGATTTACAACTCAAGCCCCCAAAACAGAAAATAATGATAAGAGTACACGAATCGAAACAACCAGTGGACTTAAAAAACCTGTTGTAAAACCATCCTTTTACGCAAGAAAACCAGGGAAAAAAATCTTTACAAGTACTGAAATATCTGTTACCATCAGCGAAAAGAAAGAAGAAACAGTTGTACGGAAAAAAGTATCCTTACCTAAAACTTCATACTATTCACGATTGAGGAATAGAACCACGACTACTACAACCACTGAAGCTACTAAAGATGTCACTCCCGATGCTGTTCAAGATAAAAAAGAAGATAATCCTGACATGCCGTTTATTTTTACCCTTTATAACAATTCCCAGAAAAACGAACTTGTCAGCGATTCTCTCAAAAAAGTTGAAAACGATAGTGCTACTTTACCATTCATTATTTCAATTAGCAGCACAGAATCGCAAGAAAATATGCTATCAAATGAAGTAACTTCAGCGGCTGAAGAATCGAAAGATTCGCTACCCGTTCCGACTGTTGCTACTAAACAAGATGTAGATAAACAGAAGTACCACGCCAATTTCAAAAATCCGAACCGCAATGTGATAGATAATACCAGTGCATCTACCAGTGCTCCACCGGTGAGAAATTTACAAAAGAGGCGACAGAGAACCAGGCCGAAAGAAAAAATTGCCGATTCTCCCGAAACCACTACAGCAAAAGCCCGAGACAGAAATGTACGAAAGTTTGGTGAAACGTTTTCCAAGACTACCGAAGCGTCGAATAATGGCGTAAGTATTCTAAAGCTAAAAAGTTATGCCTAAAACATATTTGTATCAAAATGAAATTTGAAAGTTTTGAACAACATTTTACAGATAAACGCCGAAACTGAAAAGTCTAAGAGTAGATTCAGTTCTAAATATCGAGCTTCTTATCTCAATAAACCGTTTTATAAACCCACAGTACCTACAATTACATCCTCGACTGTAAGTAACACTACCTTTACATAATCACAAACACAATTCAGCTAAGTACAACTGTTCTTTTTGAAACCCAAAACAGTGCAACTTTCCAAATTTAAGACGAACCCTATCCTTTTGATAAATTAACAAAGCCCCTTTATAAATTGGCATTAAGATACTTAAAAACGTTGCACCTCATTATCATTAGCATTATCATTTTGCTGTGCTTAAATATCATTAAAATAGTATTCGTCATTTATAACTTAATTAAATGAGTGTGATATTGAGATCAAACAAACTATTGTTGGATCATATTATCCGAAAATTTCTTGGTTTAAAAAAAACTAAATAATAAAGTAATCAGGGAACTTTGTGGTTGGTTATCATTTCTTGGTCGACAACCTCATAATAGACATTTCTCATTGCTGAAGGCTTGGCTGAAATTCTTCGTGACTGACCACCTGTTGACACAGTCTGTAGAAGAGCCTAACTGGTTTGAAGACCACGTGGATGAGACCACGGAGTCCTTCGCGAACCTCACTTCGGCATATCATCCATCATCCATCGAACTGGTTAATGGAATCATTTAGTCGTAACACCACACCATGCATCTCACACACTTCTATTGTAATAAGGGTTGTGGTTTGGTTTTAAAGAGATGTAATATTCATTAAATATTAATATGCATTTAAGAATATTCATAAAAGACTGCTTTTAAATTTGAATATGCAAGCATCTTTCTAAAACAGAACTTTATTATGTTTTAAGAACATATTATACAGAATGCTTGCATTTATCATTATCGAATGCATAGTTGTGTAAGCTTAATAGAGTAATGTAATACTTACTTTCAAAATGTAGAATTAATATCACTAACATAATATTAGTTTATTAAATTGTATAAATTTTATACAAATTTGTTTCAATATGCATTCCATTTATTTTTACTATCCACTTTATCTTACTTAAAACTCCCTGTTATCTTGATATCAAATATTATAAAGAGGCTTTGGTCTTTGCACGAATCTTACACTATTATCAGTAAGTTCTCTTTTCGTTTTACAAATTCACACACTCTGATACTTTACACACATCTTTGTTTCTTTTACATGGGTGAGCATACTTCTTATTTCAGGTAGAGGGAGAAGAAATGCAATTAGGGCCAGACAACGCTATATCAATTACTCAGACACGGAGGACATTGTCCTCGGCAGACTTGAGGCTCTCAGAGAGTCTTTTAAAGTCGTCACAGGTCATGAACGTTGAGGCATCGCACCACTCGCCTTCGGTTACAGTGTCTATTTTCGATGCACTAGCGGATGTTCTCACGTCCACACCTAAAACTCGACTTTCTTCTACAACTGAAGTAACGACAAAACAAAATTCTAATACCGATGTAACACAAATACTCAACGGCGTGAGTAACATAGTTAATGTAAATAGTATCGGAGGTATAACCAGTCCGGACGGGTTGGTTCCAGCCAGCGCCGGCAGCACCACCACTCAATCTGTACAGAATACCGTTCAGACCACGCCAAATGTGATTAACTCTATGTCGGCAAGGGAAAGTGTTACACTGTCACTAAATGCTGAAGCTGTAACTTCTGTGAATACACCTAGAAATCCCATCCCTGTTCCCACAACTCCCGTTTCCGCAAGAAAGCCATTTGCTATTAAAGTATTATATTCTAATACAGAATCACCCACCGACAAAACTACGACAGCATCAGATTTCACATCAAAACCGCCGACGACTGACAATCCAACAATGGTATATAATACTGTCTCTGATCTTTTATTATCTAGTAATAATTTAGTTTCTGCGGAACTAACTAGCATGTTGTCTAATAACATTAAAAATATTATCCAAAACATGGATGAGGATAGTAAGTCTAGAATTTCAGTAGATATGGCAAAACTATTAAAATCTCTAATACCTAGAGCAGTAGGTGGACCGGCGACTTTACTTGACAAGGCTGACTCTACCCCAAATACTACACCGTACAGTTTGGAAGATATCAGGGATACAGAAAATATAAATGTAAATACTGATTTAGATTCTTTCGATATCCTTCAAAGTGTTACTACGGATAACAGTGTAAATAATCCTGTAGAAAATAGTAACATGTTTACTAGTTTGTTTGGTGTTACAGACAGCTCTGTACAATCTGTAAATAATATTGATGTTACACAAGAATTTACTCAAGCTTCAGTTCCTGGGTCTAGTAGCCAGACGACGTCAGATGACACATCCGTAACTGCTAAAGCCGAATTACGAGCAGCTTTTGAATTATCACCTATTTCAACTACTAGTGTTGAATTAGTGACGTCCTCTGTCTCACCCAATACTGACAATGTTAATAACAGCCAGTTGAGTTCATCCCCTACTAATAACACGGTTTCCTTACCTTTCCTGACAAATTTCCAAGTAAACGATTTTACCTCAAGTGATGTAGAGGCCTATAATTTGACTAAATCATTAGAATTCAACCAAAAAGTCTTGGAAACTCCTCAAAATACTGATTTACAAAACCCAACCCAGGTATCACCTCTACAGTTGTGGGTACTTTCTAAGAAAGCTAACGTATTAAAAATGATTGAAGATCTTATAAGACAGCATAATATGGAACTAGCGACAGGTCCTGAACTATCTGAAATAATAAGTCCGTCGAACAGTAATATCAACTTATCAAAACGACTGACAAATATAATGAACACTATGACTTTTACGACTGAATCATCGACTTTACAAATTAACAATGATGTGACTTCTACCACAGCCTTTTCCCTAAATCCTGATTCTAGTACAACCACTGTACAAACTTCCCAATCTGAAAGTACTACAAGCGGAAAATCTGATGATGGCTCGACAACAACATCTACTTCTGGATTCTTAGCGTCTCCAGATGAGCGACAAACAACTACTGAGATGACGTCTGACCTTTCAGTGCGATTTGGAATTGGATCAGATAATGAAAAAAACGATTTGACAATTAGTACTGAAAATACTTCTAGAGTCGTGCCAGTAACCACTACAGAACAGATACAAAATAAAGATGTTATAGATGAACCATCTACAACTGCACGTAGTATTTTAACTACAACTTTACAAGAAAACATTGAAACCACAATAGCTTCGGCAAACACAGAAACCACCACACAAACAAATGTCGAGACTACAACAGTAGATGATGAAACAACTACACAAACTGATACAACTACAAAAAATGGTAATGGTGATATAAACCAAAACACTACACCTGCAGCCAGTTTGAGCGCTGCCACTCCTACAATACCTAAAAAAGATTACGTTATTTTTGGAATATTACCAAATAATACAGTGGTACGTAAAGACCCCAATGACGATGCCCTGGAATCATTAACAGAAGCGAGTCCCTACATTGTGTATGGTTTGCTACCCAATAACACAGTAATACGTAAATTTCCAAATGGAACTAGAGTGCCACGAATCATGCAAAAAATTGACATACTACCAATCAGTCCATGGAGTTTGAGGAATCCATACAGCCCCATCCATAACATTCCGGCCATTGTCAGACCGCAGTCTAACCCCATCCGAGTATCCACTAATACTGTGACATCCACAGACATCACCAATAACGGAACTGACACTGTAAATAACCAAGAAAGAATGGTATTGACTTTAAGTTGTTTAGCTTAAACGCTGTGCTTGAGGCTTTTTTCCACGTGCAGCGGCGATCTGGTGCAAGGAATGGGCATGTCGGGAGTGGATAGTGGTACCTACTACTCTGTCTATACTTATTATACTTCGGTCTGCATGCTCTATACCTAACAGCTTTTCGGATTAACATCGCCAGGCATAACATTTTATTTCATAATTGCAGATATCCTCATCGGCACTTAATAATAAAAGCAGTTCATTGGGTATAACTACCGTCACAAATAAGCCGCCTGCTGAAATAAGCACTGCCTCGCATGTATTGAGTTTACGCACAACTACAATGCTACCTTCTATTGATGAGATTCTGCTTAATAGTATTTCTTCGGCCGCTAAACAGGAAATGGTCATAGCATCCATGACAAGTTCTACTCGTGAACCGACAATATTAACACTGGATATTGATCCGGAGGTATAATATTAATTACATTTAAACCACATATTATTTTATTTATTCATTTTTTCTTCGTTGACTAACTACACTTCGATATTATAGATCACGTTTATACTTTCCAATACATTTTCATCTGCAATTTGAAATTTTAACAATGGGACCTTTGAGAAGGAATTTCTTAATGTAAAACGCATTTTCGGGTAAGGTAAGTGGTGATGGCAACAAGCATGCGAAAAGCCAACATTTGTGTTGAACAAGTAATCACAACAAAACCATAAATAAAATGTGTTTAAACAAATTGCAGACCAAACAAATACGCACTGAAAGACCTGGTGATGGCGATGGAAACACAGTATTTAAATTCATACCTATAGACGAAGTGATGGTAAAACAGCAGAATTCAAATGTTTTGAAACTTGCAACCAAAGCACCATTAACTGCAAATACAGACAAAACTGAAGTCCAAATTGAGACAGTAACAACAGTGCTAGATTTAAATACTCAAGCAACACAAACGCAGAGTGCTGAAAGTACTAGTACTAACGCCCCAGAGTCAACAATGATGACAAACACACCAATAGCCACTACAGAGAGCACAACAATGCCTCAGACTACGGAAGCTACAACTGTAGCTTTGACTACTACTCAAGCACCTACAACAACGCTGGCACAAACAACGACACAAGTGCCAACAACAACACAGGTGCCAACAACAACGCAAGCACCTACGACGCAGGCTCCAACAACAACACAGGCACCAACGACGACGCAGGCTCCAACAACAACACAAGCACCAACGACGACGCAGGCACCAACGACGACGCAGGCAACAACAACAACACAGGTGCCTACCACGACGCAAGTGCCAACAACGACGCAGACCCCAACAACAACACAGGCGCCAACTACGCAATCATCGACCACAACACAGGTGCCAACTACGCAATCATCGACCACAACACAAGCGCCAACCACCACAACTGTGGGTGATAACATAGAAAAATCTTCAGAATCACAAAACTCGGCTAGTGGTCCAAAATATATGGACATTCAAACTTTCAATAACTTACTAGCTGTAGCATCACCAGCGAAGACAACAAGAAAACCAACGGGGCAACAGAGCGATCCTACAGAGTTGTTGCAAGCATTGCTGTCGGCTGCTACTAAAAAAAATGCAGGCACCACCCCAAATCTGAATGAAAACATCAAAGTGTCTAGCCGAATACAAACATCCACCTCGCGCTCTATTGAAGACGATATTCAACAGTTTGAAGAAGACACAAAACTACTTAAAGCGTTGCTAGCCGTTACGGGTCAAAACCCGGCCAGTCTTAACATACGTTCATTAGACACTATTTTAACTACTACTGGTAGGGCTTTCACAACACAGCCACCAACAACAACTACAACCACTAGGCCAACAACAACTATGCCGACAACAACACAAGCATCAACACCGTCACTACAAGACGACCTGAAACAATTCCAGGAAGATACTAAGCTTCTACAGGCTTTGTTACAGGCGACTGGTCAAAACACAGGAAACCTTAACATACCTGACATATCTAGAGTGACCTCTAATGTTAGAATTGCTTCTAATATTCAAACTACACAAGTAGGCTCAAAACCGACTACCCCGTTAAACGTACGTCCAGTATTTGCTACGACTAATGGGCCAGTGTTTAGAACGTTTGCTCCCAGAACAGTTTCTACGACTGATATTTCTACTACGGAAGATGTCAAGATATCTACTACTTTTACACCTTTCACCCAGAGACCTACCACGGCCCGTGCTGTTGAAACGGAAACACTCTCTGGACGACAAGCTCCGTCGAGGTTCGCTGTTACTACGGAGGCACCTAGCAGTTCTACTTTTTCCGTTGAAGAAGACTTAGTTTTCTTACAAAATCTGGTGAGCAAATTATATGTTCAATTATTAAAAAAAAATAGTTAGCTTAATAATCATAGAAACTAAAACATAGTTCATGCAGCAATTTTTTTAACAACGATGTTTTTTTTTTTAATAATTTGCCAGTTTTTTCATGTCGTATCTGTAGACCACGTTTAGCTAAAAGATGGCGTTACCATGTACTATCGTGTTTTGATCGTCAAACCAGCCAGCCGCGTTTTTAATTTGGAGTCTTTAATTCCAACGGTTGTCCTCTAGTCTCGAAATGTGACTTATTTCCACGATACTGTAAATAAAACCTTTATGTTTATTTCCAGAAATCAGTACTTAATACTAACATCGGCACCGAAGACGAGGAGACGGCGCTCGCTAACCGAATCATATCTCTCGCAGTCGACAGAAGTTTGACAGAAATACAGTCGGGCAAATCAGATAGCGGTGTTCGTAATGGAAAAGCTATTGCTAACAGCGCCAACAACATTATACCGACAACGACTACAACGACGACTACGCCAAGAACAACGACAACACAAGCAACAACCACGCAATCGACCACACAAAGAGCAATCACAACAACATACGCTGCCGGACCGTCTTTAGATGACGACATCAAACAGTTCCAAGAAGACACAAAACTATTACAAGCACTATTGAAGGCCACGGGGCAGGACCCGTCCAAATTCAACATACCCACACTACCAAACATTACACCAACCGTGAGTTCAAGTTCACTACACGATGGTATAAAACTTTCATCTCTTCTCGCTTCGCCCTCACGATACAACGACGCTATACCAAAACCTTCCATGAGGTCGACTGTAATGACTGACAACAATTTGCCTTTTGGTGCTAAAATAGCTGTTAAGGATGACTTGAGGACTATACAGGATGACGGAAAATTGATAAAAACTTTGATAAAATTACAGGACGCACAGGAGACCACAACGACAAGAAGTAAAATAGCTCTTACAGGTTAGTAGTATTATTATAAATATAAATTATGCATAGGTTAAAAAATATGCGATCTCGAAATAAATTTAACCACAAATTGACAAAAGAAATGTGTCAGATCAAAGTCTTCCCTAAATTCCAGGCCAAACATCGGACGAGGCTCTCAAAAAGCTGATCCAACAGCAGAAAGCTACCGGCATGGTATCCGAAGCCACTAAGTCCCCGATATCCCTGAGCACAGAATTCGGCAAAAGTAACGACGCGTTGCTCGCGGCTTTGCTCAAGGAGCAGGGCTTCGGCCCGACCACAGCCAGCTCCATCGACGAGCAACTTAGACTTGCCGTACGTCCTTCTTTAATCTCATAATCCTTCACCACTTACTTCCACTAGTCAAATCTATACTTTATCGTGTCTTGTTCCTTTGAAATCAAGAAAAGTGGTTGTTGAGATAGTTCAGTGCAACGTAAAATATTTCGCTGTTATTACAAGTACCTATACTACCATTCAAAAAGTCACTTTTCTTGAATTTGAAAGGCACTTAACAATCGCACAATCTACAATACCCCTAATCTTACTGCAACCTTAATTTCGCTTGTAACATCACTTTAATCTTTTCAATTCATTCTTCGCATTGACCAGTCACGTAACTATAACCTCTAGGCTTTACTGAACCAAGTGGTAGTCACGCCGAAAGCGCGGCGGACGACGACGCCGCCGCCGCCGCCGGCACCCCGGAGGCCTATCCTGGATGGGCTAGCCTGGCTGTGGCAGCAGTGGAGAGAGACAGGTCCCGGCCCAGCGCCGTCTCCGGGGCCTAGTCAGCGGCCAGGCCCGGCGCCGGCCGTGCGGCCCTCGGAAGCCACCTCCAATAGGGTGAACTGGTTCGGCTCCGGGCCCTTCACCGGGAACGCGGACGAGCGGCCCGCCACCTCGAACAGAGTGGGTTTCTCATCTCTCTTGCTGAGGTTGTGTGACTGGGGCTAAGGTGAAGGAACAGACCTTAGATTAAATACAAACCCCAGGAACGATAACTTTTAGTGTACTTGTAGAACTTGTTCCTATTTAATCTAAGTCTGCATGTTTTATTGTACAGAAACGGGTGACGAGGATGGGTTGTAATTGTAAATAGTGAGATATGTTTTTTTTATTTTGTACATGTACCGTGTTTTAGTTAAATTATTTATTTAAGATCGGCTTCATTGGCTTGTACATAAATATTGTGCAGTAGAACGCATAGCAACTTTTGTAAAATAAAGAGTTTAATTTTATGTTTTGTGTTTGGCACCTGTGAATTTTATGCACTTGTTTATAAATACTTGTTGTGAATAACCCCATGAGCACCCCATTATATAAAACGTGACTACTTAATTAATTAGATAAAACATTTAAAAACAACAACTGTTCGATAATACACAGAATCATAAAGTGAATGGTAAAATACGAGGAGAATGTTTCAGTTAATTTAAAGTAAAAAAAAACATACATAAAAATTTACAATAAAAATATTTTGATAGTTAGTCATCCTTTTAGGTTCCATAACATCTTGAGGATTTATTTCTCAAAAAACGCAAGAATTTAAAAAAAAATTATAAGTATCTACTAGTA
The DNA here is from genome assembly GCA_932527185.1 of Ecliptopera silaceata. Classification (NCBI taxonomy): domain Eukaryota; kingdom Metazoa; phylum Arthropoda; class Insecta; order Lepidoptera; family Geometridae; genus Ecliptopera; species Ecliptopera silaceata. The sequence continues at coordinate 10,272,436 of OW052199.1, forward strand.
GGTATAAGTATTACAGAGCGGGCTGGAAATAGGCCATTTTTGTGTGATAATGTAAATACCTATAACTAATTAAATTTTGTAAAAATGTAATTAGTGTTGTGTAGATGCATGTCTCCTAGAACCCATAATATTGGTGAGTATTAAAATTATGTTATTATGTAGCTATAACTTCTCTATAAAAGCCTAACCTCATTCTTAAATCATATTTTACTAATCTTTTAACAAATTTAATTTAAATTTTGTAATTTGTTTGTAAAAACTAATCCAATGGTTATTGTTTCTAACAAATGGTTAATTATATTGAACTAAAATCGAACTTTGTATCATAATAAATAACGAGAATAATTGATACGTAATCTAAAAAATATTAGTAGCAGAAGTCAATAGTTTTTAGACAGATAATAGATTTATTTAAATGCTGTAAAACACTCACTTATATCTTTACTAGCAGTTTTTTTTCCTAAATTGTACTGAAAGATTCATCATTCCCCTGCCGTTATCCCACGTCAAGTGGAGTCGGTAGACATGTTCTCTTTCTCCACTCACTCCCATTAATATAAAAATTGTAATTTTTAAAAATTAATTTAAAAAAATTGCATAACAACCTCTGAGAAAAAAATCGAAAAAGTATTTTTTTTACGTTAATCATCAGTCTACACTACAAAACGAAATATAAATAGATTTTCATTATTTCATGTTTCAAATATAACTTCTAACTATCGCGCTTATTCACTCGCTCCTAACCCTCGCCGCCGTGACTAATCCACCAGTAATATTGTACCAGTATTGATATATCTAGATACCCTTGGAGCCTCCTCGAGCTGTGACGTCAGAGCAGACTCCTGGCCGAGGCCAGCTGGTCTCCGCAGCTATCAACGTAACCAGAGCTTTTTCACAGTTTCTTGGTGCTGCTATACAGGTAACTAAAAAAAGGCTGTGAAAGTAGGTTCTATTACTGACTATTCTGAAATCAGATGAGAAGAGCCGAAGATCGGAATCAGTGGCGCGTCATGGGAGACCTACGTCCAGCAGTGGACTGATGTAGGTTGATGATGATGATCATTCTCAAATTATATGGGCAGTTTTCAATAAGTTTTAAACCAACTTCAATAAATGAGGTTTTCAATTTGACTGTGTGTTTGTTTAGAGTTAAGTGTTTTAAGCAGTGGTATTTTTAAAATTGTATTTTGAACTTATGGTGTATTAATACTGTGATTACAATGGTGGTATTTTTTGAGTTTGCAGATAGTTTTTATTAAAATGTTTTAAATTAGGTTTCAGGTGATACAATTGGCGTGATATTTTTGTAAGTCAAAATATTTGAGCTAACACAATTTCTGCAATTCTCAAACTTTCAGCAATTCTAACAACATCTGATCAACCCTAATATTTAATCTGACTTCACTTTTTCCTAGCTATTTTGTGATTACTTCCTGAGTATACTTTCATTATTATGTTAAGAAGCACCAATTTCTATAAATGAATATCCAATCTCTGAGTTTGATGATACTCAATATAATTTTTTTATTTTTTTATTTTAACAATAACGGTATAGAGATCGTTTATTGTCTTCATACGTTCAATGTATAAAAATGTTGTCTTGAATTCCAGGGGGCGGCACAGACAGTCCAAAGTGTGATCCGGGCAGGACAGCGCGCGGCTTCAGATGTCTACTCTAACGGCTCCGGGGGATCAGGATAGTCCCGAACACTTCCGAATGTTACAGAAGCTTCCGAAGTACTCACGAAACGTTCCATGTTCAAAAATTCGGCATCTATAACTTTTTTTTTTAAATAACATTATCGAGGTTATTTAAAAAAGGTTGACACGTTCCATAAGCTTTGTAACAAAACTTTTTGAACCCCGAATGCTTGATCACGAAACGTTCCGAAGAGTTACGGAAACAGATGAATTGGTTCAACGAAGTGTTCAAATATGGAAAAGTTCTGTGTGGATGGACCGTTCTGGAAAGTTTCCGAATCCTTTGAACTATGTTGAAGTATGGACTTGTAAATAGCATAGTACTAAACTTTCCCGGAAGTGTTATTGTACGCACTATGTGTTGCGATTATTGTGCTCAAATGTAAATAGTTGTTTATTTTGCTATATAATGTATTTATGTATCGTGCGCTGAAGGGATGTGGATTAAAAATAAGCGAAGAGTCAAACAGAAAAAACAAAGATTATTAAAAACTAGACATAAATATTTATCAAATTTTAAAATTTGTTTTAGTGATTGTTTTAATTTAGATGTTTTTAAAATTTAAGTAGCTAAAATATCACAGGTTTTTTTAGGAATTGCACACTATTTTAAGTCTAGATTTAGTTTCAGTCTGTAATATTTAGGTCTTAAATACATGTGCCATGTCGCACGTGCTAGACGATCACTTCTCCGTCATGGGCTTTCTATTTTATTTATCTAAATAATTAATAATTACTTATCTATATTTACCTACCTACCTATCATTCTATATTGTTAGCAAATCTAAATACTTATTCATAAATTATTTAGATTAATTTAATCTTAATTATTTAATATTTCTTTTTTTTATCGCGTCATCAAATATCTACTATTAAATTTAGTTTTCAAGAACATGCTACAAGATTATTTTAACGAACTAAAGGTCAAATTATTTGTTTGAAAAGTCTCGTGCCTCCAATTTTTCCATATTCAAGTATTCTACTGTTTTTAGAATTTATGAGTAAAATTTTTAGAACACAAATGATAGCCCTTTTAAAATTCAACTTACATTCATTTTTTGCTTCATACAAAAGTATCTAAGTATATGTATTTAATAATGTATGATTTTTCCTGTAGTAATTACTGCTAATTACCGATATTTTAATATAAAATTATCTACTACTCAGTTTCTTGCCTCACTAGACTATATCCTAGTAATTATTGTATGTATTCTGCACTAAGTAGCACCGGTAGCGTAGCGGTAACAACCAGTCCTGGGTTCGAATCCGACCAAATGTTTTATCAATTTACACAATAGTAAAGGAAAACATCGTGTCTTTCTTGTGGATAAGGTTGACTAGGCCGAGAGGGAATGGGCAAGCCTATTTCATCGAATGTTCTAGAACATGGTAAAATAACATAGATAAAGAATGAACTAAATATGTATAAATGTTTTCAATTGGATGTAAAGGCCTAGGCCTCATATAATAGTTTAGGAATACGTTATAGTTTTAATAAATTTTAATATGTACTACTTCGGTTAGTAGGCCTTTAAAGTTTTATAATAAAAATATTAGATACACTTACAAAAATATAAATTACACAAAAATATTATACATAACTGGACTAAATTTAATATCAATCCAGTAGGTAGGTATAAACTTATCTTATTAAATTAGGTTAACTCACTGACTGTTTATCTATATATAATGCAAATATTTGTATATATTGTGTAGCTAATAATTTAAACAATAAAATAGTTTGACAGCATAATAAATTATTTCAAATAAATGGTTTTTTAATTGCTTACTTTTCCCATAAACATTAAATAAGCATTAAGGTTCTGTGATATGAATTATCAATGTAAAATCATTGAAAATCGTAAACATATCGCAACGGTAGAGTCGGAGATACACTGCGCGTTTACGCTGTAGTTCGGTAGTCGAGCTGGTGTTGACGCACAGTGTAAATAGAATACGCTGCTGTTTCGATACGATCCCGATTATCACATTTATGATAATCTCTGTAAGGCCATTAGGATTATCACTTAGCTTCTGAAGATCCGTAAAATACATAGATGACAGAATCAACATAAAATTTCCCATCATACTTACAAATGTTTGTTTATGATGGGGATCGAACCCACACTAAAAGAGTTAAAACCTGTGATGCCTGACTGAGATGTGTGATGACTGTGATGATGAAGAACATGAAATAGCAGGTTTGATTAAAAACAATTGATTATGACGACCGATGTGGCGCGGTGGGCGATGGTCCGCCTGCGACGCGGAGGTTGCGGGTTCGATTCCCGCCTTGAGATAAATGTTTGTACGATCTGCAAATATTTATTCCGGCTGTTTATATATTATGTATAATAAAAAAATATCTATCTAAGTAGGTATGTAATGTATTATATTAAGTATGTCAGTCTTCTAGTACCCATAACACAAGCTCTGCTTAGCTTGGGGCTAGATGATGTTGTGTGGATTGTCCAGCATTATTATTATTTATATTATAAAACAAAAAGTTACAAACTAATACAAAGTCAAATCAATATCTACCTAATCAGAATAATAAAAAATATATTTTAATAGAATAAAACTAATTTACGTACTAGCTTGCCTTAAGTTTAGGAATAAATTAAACAACTTAATGTTTAAGGATAATTTACTAAGGAACAGGTGTTCTACGAATTTGCATAAAAAGCAGTTTTTTTAAATAAAATTTATGCCGAAAGTAGATAACTTACAAATCAAGTTAATGTAAAGATTTACTTATATCTTTACATTTACAGATACTTAACACATTTTGTGTTTTAAGTTGGATATTAGTTAAGTAATATACTAAAAACGCAAAAAAAAATTGCTGTAACAAAAAAATATAAACCGTATCAAATTGAAAGATCCTACTAGTCCTACTAATATTATAAACGCAAAAGCTTGTTAGGATGGGTGTATGTTTGTGACTCTTTCAAGCAAAAGCTACCGAACGATTTTAATAAAACTATACAATATGGTTAAAGACATTTATCCCCAAAATAAATTACAATTTCACTCAATGAGAAATTACTAAATTAGACTTTCGTGTTATTTATATGTAGGTACAGCGGGTTTACAGAGCATATTTAATAATAACAACACAAATGACCACACAGTACCAACTCAAGCTACTAAGTTAAACAATGAACTAAGATAATGATACCATAAAATCGATTTATAATATTGAAAGGTACATCAGAATACATACCTATGCTATAATTTATAAAGATATTGTATGAATTATCAAAAATACAACGATAATAAGACGCAGTCACGGGTATCAATTCAATCGAACCCAGTACCTCTACCATGAGATGTCACAGTGAAATCAACTTTACTACAGTAGTTACGTAAATATTAGTATGAAAAATTTTAGTACCCAACTATCCGCTAAAGGCGCTGTAAAAATCTTCATACATTTTTTAACTACAGACGCTAGCGAGTATAGTAAATATAGTATAGTAAAAACTCATGGTAGAGCTACAGAACTAACAACGTAAAAGAAAAAATAAGAATGTCATGAAGTCAAGTTTTTAGCTTAGATTGTAGGCCTAGATTTTAAAACATGGGTATAAATAAACCATCGACTTATTCGGAACTATGATTCGATCGGTTTTTGTTTCAACCTTGTATTGGTTATTTTGACATTGGATTACTTGTAGCAAGACAAAAAATAAGTAGATAAAAACTTGTTCCAGCTAAATTGTTATAGTATCTTATACTCTGAGAGTATTTTCTGGGTATTTTAATGAGTCGCGCAGGTTTCACAAGTTGCTACTAGATGGCGCTGAGAGTTATAAGGATCTTGTTAAACTATCAGCCAATGACCAATACATGTTGCATTCATTATCTTATGGTTCAAAATAATTAGCGTCAACGTAAATTTGAAAGATTATGTAAAATCCAGCAAAATAAACTAGTTCATCAAGCAAAAATGTTTTTGAGACTTGGTTAAATTGAAACTTCAACTTGTGCTTGAGCTTGAAGCATATTCATAGTGATTTTAGCTTCATTTATCAATCCATTTGGTAATCAAGTTATCAAGGCATCAAGCTAAAATAAACAAATGACTATGGCTTGTTGAAATTCTGGATTTTACAGAATTAAACTATTTTTATATTAAAGGGTTATTGTGAATTATATATAAATGCGACATGTAAAGTAGCTTGAATAGTACCTAGTATATGTTATGCTCTAGACTCGGAGATTTCTCGAGAGGTTCTAAATCTTTCACTTCTGCACGATATTACCCTCAATGAGACGCATGTATTTATTCTGCAATTACCTCCACTCAAGTGCAATATATTTGCAACTTTGCACTTGACGTTTAGCAATAAAGGTGAAATTACTTAATAGTTTAAATTATTTATGTGCTACATAAAATGCTTAGTTTATTTTCTAGGCTCCGTTATAAACTAAACATGCCAAAAGCGTTAGGTAAAAGATAATCAAGCTTATTTTTTATTGCAAATTAAAACTATTTCGGAATAGGTGTCTCTATTCTCATAATAAAGGATGTAATATGTACCGCAAATTGAAATTACAACCTAATCCATTTCGTTTGAAGGTCAACTTATAGCACTGGGAACGACTCCCTAAAATAATAATTTAATGATTAAAAAAAATCATAAACTTCCTCTAAAAAACTTTATAACTTACTATTTTGTCAAAACTACGGATATCGCTTCAGGACGATAGAGCAGAGCTGTTTTGAACTTTAACCCAATGACATTAGTTTAATTAGAAACGACATGTATGCTCTCTGAAGGGCCTCTAACAAAATGTTTTTTTAATCATGCGAGTTACGAGATGAAAATACCTCATAGATCATACTAATGCTTGATCAATGATGAATTGATTCGATTCTGAACCTATCAAGCTAATACAGTTGAAAATAGGAACTGTTGCTTGACGTTGACTGATCTGAATTAACATTGATTGATGGTCTCATTCAATACCTAAGTCTCATCTAAATAAGAAAATATTGACAGCGAGAAACGCTGGACCAAACTTAACGTAGAAAAATAAACAAAGTATCAGTCGAAAAAGTAGCAAAACTAGTTTTTAATCAGTGCTACGATTTTTTATAAGCTTTTAAATGGCACTAGTCTCAAAGTTTTCTTGTTGTATTCAAACTAGTTTTTTATGACCAATTTCGGACAAGGGACTTACGAGATGTACGTCCAAGGCTTTTATGTTTATTACAATAGGTTTTATAGTAAAATATAAAACTTCACCTACTTTTAGAGATCGGTTGGTCAAAATAAACGGGCTACTGTAAAAATTGTGTGAGGTATATTAAAAATATTATATTTCGAAACTTAATATACCTAATATCATTATTTTTATTTGTACTCTACTGCCACTACATTGTCTTCTAGTTAGCAGAATACGGCAAAATTATAAGATTTGTTTAGTTCGAGACTAATGGCGCTGTGTGAAAGTATAGGGTTTTTTTTCTGTGATCTGTATCAATTTTATAGATCGATCGGGCTCTGAACACATAGATATACCAAATTAAAAAAAAAACATTAAACTTGATATGGCAGTAATAAAATAAAAATAAATAAGTACATATCTACAGTTGAGAACCTTTTTATTTTAGGTAAGTACTCTACTTTATTTAAACTCAGTTTAAATGTAGTTTTCTTTATAAACGGGATATTTATTTACCATGATTTTTGAGTTAGATTTTTTCCTGATATTTCTATTATGTTCAAAACCGTGATTGTTTCAAATATTATATCAGTTTAATTCTATTATTCATGAAAATGTGGTCAAAAGTCACGGATAGTTCCTAGAACTTAGCAAAATAATTTGTTTGTCTTACTTTAAGCCCAGACTCCAGATGCATCATTGATGACGATATTGTTTAATTTAGTGCCTAAAAATACCAGATGGAACTATACGATGACGGTATTATCGGGTATGTACCTTTTTATACTACGAAGACGATACCTACTTGGGGAGCGAGGGGCTTGTTGTAACAGTTTTCATTAAAACTAATATATCTTGAGATCTATTGATTAAACTTCTACAAAATAAAGATGGATGGATACTGTAACTCTTCCTCTACCAAATCAAGTAAAAATAATACCATAACTATTGGTCATTATTTTACAATCAATTATTTTCTAGAAGAAGTGCGGTGTTACAACTTACCTCGTCCTTGGGGCAAGTTGTAACGTCTACCGGGGCAAGTAGTAACGACCAAAAAAAACATCAATAATACCTCTAATCATTTATTTTTAACAATCATCTTTTTCATGACATCTTTCTTGATTAAGTATAATGTAATTCTTATCAAAAATCAACTCAAATACACTTTTTTAGTAATCAACACTTAAAAATGAAGTAATTAACAGTTTTATTTAGTTAAACACTACTTATAATCATCATGGCACTTTTAAATCACAGTAAGTAATCAAGTTATTTATGTGTAAGGTATGCTTCGTCATTATCTCTTCGTAATAGCTATCTAACAAAGTATTATACTTATGTATGGCATGTTATAACGTTACAACATGCCCCGGAATTTTGTTACAACTAACCCCATGGTATGATTTTTAACATTTATCAAGATAACTATTTAAACAATTTAGCAATCATAAAAACTGTTACACATTATCAGAGATAGATAAATTTGAATGGTAACAGGATATACAAAATTTGAAATTAGTCAATATTAAAAACGCAAACCGAAATTTTACGACAGTACAATTTTATATTACCTGGCAGAAATGAAGCGGGTGCACACTTCCGCTCACTCCGCTGGCCTTCGGAACATTGGCCATGGCAACATGATGCGGTGTGGTTTATAGGTTAAATCGAGTCAAAGAAATACATTAATAGCGTTTAAGATCCTAGTGAAAACAGCCTGTTACTACTTACCCCTGTTACAACAAGCCCCTCGCTCCCCTACTACTAGTTTACATTAGTTTATTTTTATTAAGTTGTGGTGTGCAATAATGTATTTTCTGTCTACCTATCTACTACCTACCTATTAGGTACCTATTGATAATGTTGATCTAAGTTGGGAGAAAATAAACAATTTTTTAAATAACCTAATATAAAACAGGTCTTATTTGTGACGTAATTTTTCTTATTTTTATTGTTTTTATCATAAGTTAATAATAAATTGATAATAATATTTCTTACTAGGGGACATTAATTAATGTAATGGTGCTCGGGGAGGATGTTAGAGGGGCAGTTTCTTGGCTATTCTTCTAGGCTTTCGTCGCGTGGAACTGGCACCTTAAAATCACCTAGAAAGAGAAAGAAAGAAAGTAAATACGTTTATTTAATCAAAAACCTAGTACTTATATAAGACGCTTCTAAATGATTCTTGTGATATTACTGAATAAACTATTATTGATTTCGATTTTTGATTTTGGTAGGGGCCCTAATCGTCAAAAATAACCTTACTATTTATTAATGGGCCAATCGGGTCATAAGTCTCTTTAAGAGTTCAATTCCTATTGTCATCTGTTGGATGCTGTTGATTTTTTAGGGACAAAAAAGTTTCCTATATGTTAATCCTTGTTACAAACTTTCAAAGTTTTATTCAAATCGGTCCACGCGTTGCAACGCGATTGAAATGAAATGAAATGAAATTTTATTGGTGAACTTAACAGTAGTTACAATTTTTAACGAACACTGGATTGACACAAACATTTGAACTTTCACATCTACAAAATAACTAGAATAGAATCACCGACGTGAGCTTATTCCTATCTTTTTTTTATTCTTCTCGGTATTTGTAATAGTTCCTTGTTCCGTGCATGGGTTTCCAATACGACGTCATAGTTAACCACGGTTACACCGATCCATCATGTTATGACACTTGCTGCCGCACTCAGTAGCTCTACCATGAGTTTTTACTATACTATATTTACTATATTCGCTAGCGTCTGTGGTTAAAAAAAAAGCTAGCACTCCGGGAGTGCCGGCAGAAGTGAAAACTTCAATATTAACGTTGTGTTTTCACTTTTAAGTTTTCACTTCAAAAATATAACCACAGTCGTGATTGTGTCATGTCATTGTGTCACATTCGCGCAAGCGCGAATGTGACACAACGACGAAGACAACGAAGACACACTGACACAGACACATTCGCGCAAGCGCGAATGTGTCTGTGTCATTGTGATTGTGTCATGTCGTTGTGTCACATTCGCGCAAGCGCGAATGTGACACAACGACGAAGCCAACGAAGACACAGACACATTCGCGCAAGCGCGAATGTGTCTGTGTCTTCGTTGGCTTCGTCGTCATCGTCACGTCACGTCATGTCGCCACGTCATCGTCACGTGACGATGACGTGGCGACATGACGTGACGATGACGTGGCGACATGACGTGACGTGACGATGACGACGAAGCCAACGAAGACACAGACACATTCGCGCAAGCGCGAATGTGTCTGTGTCATTGTGATTGTGTCATGTCGTTGTGTCATTTATGTCATTTTTTTTTGTTCATTACACGATATTTACCATTTGTGATAGGTACTTATAAAAGTAAAAAAAAAAATCATTTATAAAAATATAAATAGGTGTGACTCGTTGGGATTTTTTTTCCCAATGAGTCACAGTGTGACTGGATTTGGTGTGACTGGTTGGGAACCCACCAAAAACAGAAGAACATAGACAAAGTGTAAACATATTTTGAGAATATTTCGTTGCTGGAAACCACAAACCTAACAACTCCACTTTTATTTTCAATTATTGCTTAAACCAAATCAAACAACTCCTTTTTTTCACTATAAAACCCTATAGTTAAAAGAAAAATTAGATTTTTAATTGTTTTTAGGTAAATAAAGGGCGTAATTTCCAAAAGGACTTTGGATTTTCTTTAATCGGTTATATATAATTTATTATAACGTTTTAAGTCTCTCCTGTAAAATTTGCTTTAGAGAAGTTAATAGGTTTGCAAATTAGGGTATCGATATGTTAATCCTTGTTACAAACTTTCAAAGTTTTATTCAAATCGGTCCACGCGTTGCAACGCGATTGAAATGAAATGAAATGAAATTTTATTGGTGAACTTAACAGTAGTTACAATTTTTAACGAACACTGGATTGACACAAACATTTGAACTTTCACATCTACAAAATAACTAGAATAGAATCACCGACGTGAGCTTATTCCTATCTTTTTTTTATTCTTCTCGGTATTTGTAATAGTTCCTTGTTCCGTGCATGGGTTTCCAATACGACGTCATAGTTAACCACGGTTACACCGATCCATCATGTTATGACACTTGCTGCCGCACTCAGTAGCTCTACCATGAGTTTTTACTATACTATATTTACTATATTCGCTAGCGTCTGTGGTAAAAAAAAGCTAGCACTCCGGGAGTGCCGGCAGAAGTGAAAACTTCAATATTAACGTTGTGTTTTCACTTTTAAGTTTTCACTTCAAAAATATAACCACAGTCGTGATTGTGTCATGTCATTGTGTCACATTCGCGCAAGCGCGAATGTGACACAACGACGAAGCCAACGAAGACACAGACACATTCGCGCAAGCGCGAATGTGTCTGTGTCTTCGTTGGCTTCGTCGTCATCGTCACGTCACGTCATGTCGCCACGTCATCGTCACGTGACGATGACGTGGCGACATGACGTGACGATGACGTGGCGACATGACGTGACGTGACGATGACGACGAAGCCAACGAAGACACAGACACATTCGCGCTTGTCATCGCGCAAGCGCGAATGTGTCTGTGTCTTCGTTGGCTTCGTCGTCATCGTCACGTCACGTCATGTCGCCACGTCATCGTCACGTCATGTCGCCACAACACTATTTAATTGTTTGAGTCATACGTCGCGTGACCGCAAGTGTGTTCTTTTGTCGTCTCTTGTTTTACGAGCAATGTATAAAAATTAAATAAGATCTTACGCTTTTTCGACGTCACGTGACCCTGACGCGAGTTTGAAAGTTTTTACCCACCCAGCGCCGCTAAAGAAGTTTTCACTTCAAAATGTATGAAGATTTGTACAGCGCCTCTAGCGGATAGTTGGGTACTAAAATTCGTATACTAATATTGACGTAACTACTGTAGTAAAGTCAGGCGATTTTACTGTGACATCTCATGGTAGAGGTACAGAAACTTCACTTGAACATGTATTACATTATTTTAGTGATCACTGTTCGTTATTGCTCTTTGGTAAGTAAGGTATGTTAGTTAATATAATAAGTACTGATTATATTGAAGGCTCTGAATATGATAGTAAGTACCTAGTATCTTCGAAAATATTAAATCTAAATTATTGTAACTTTGACTCTAAAATATAACATTTTAAGGTTTGTTTTTGTTTGACATGAAGTGCTTCCTGAGTCTTTCGCATCAGTGAATTTATCAGATGTGATCTAATTAAAATTAATAGTATGAATAAAAAATTGCGTTGTTTTCAATAGTTGATACTATTAAGTAGTAGGTACTTTATCGTTTTTTTGGCCAATTACAATGACAGGTACGCATACTTATGTACGGGTAAGTAAGAAATGCCGAGCAGCTTTCTAAAGGATAGTCACAAAATAGAAACTACAATAGTAGTGGCAAATTGTCCTGAAATTATACAATGTGTTTTTTTCAGAAGGGCGGTGATTATCAAGTCTGTAACCACGTGTTTTCGAGAAAAATCGTGAAAAGAATCGTTCCCTAGATTTATAAAAAAAACTTCATACCATATTTTTATAATTCTTGTACTTTTGGAAAAACCAACACAAATGATTTGAAATAAAAATGACACATTTTGTATTATATCAAATAATTCGGTTGCTGATAAAAATCATTTATTTTAGGAATTTATCTAGAAAGTATAAAACAAATTAAAACATTTATTACTAGAATTAAAAATATATAGCCCGTGCCAAGCCAAAACGAGCCGCTACGTTATACATAATTATTTGATATGTACCTACCTACCTATTTGATAGCGTAACAAAATGTAGGAGAAAATTACGTAAGGTGCACGGCTAAGTGATTGCAAAAGCATGTTACAGATTGGATTTTCCAGAGATCAAGTTTGTTTCGTTACTTTGAAGTTATGAAAAGAAATTGCAGTAAAAATATGACTTTCCGATGTCTCAAGGACGAAAATGACGTCATTGACTTTCGATAAGTACATAATTGATTCTTACATGCTAAGGCAAAACTTGGGTGAAGTTGCGGCATATTCAACTATAGAGACAAAAGCCCAATACACAACCACTTTGAACACTATAGTTCAATAAAAAAAATATTGAGTGCAGAAAAAAATAATGACTTTGATAGTACCTAAGTTTAATTACTATTTGAGGTTCAGGTATCTTTTAATTGTGCAAAAACTATGCGCACAATCACCACTGAACTTTAAGATACATAAGATCACAAAGTAAGAAGGAAATAGTACGAGACTACTTGTGCCTATACGAGTTTTTGTTGACCATTTACCACCTATGTATGCGTGCGCGCAGGTACCATTTCATCGGAAAATGTAAAAAAAACAACACAGCTCGACCACAGCGTTTCAAAGTAGGACCAGATCGAACGGTAGTACCACACTGACTTTTAATTTAGTTCAGAAAACTACTGAATCGCTCATAAAACCTATGGAGAAATATTGATGTTTTACAACTTTTGGGACACCATATCAAACATTTTTCTCAAAAAGGTAGTAAACAGAATAGGTTATCGCTAGGAGGCTTTTAAATTTAAAACAAATGTTCTGCTTGAATTCAAGCTACGCTGAGTTCTATATCGCGGTAAATAAAGTTCACTTTTGTTTGAAAGTAAATGCCAAGTGACGCAAACGCCAAGTAGGTCGGCTAACTCCGTCGGTCGATCGGCTTCGTTCGCCGTCGACTGGTGCGCGGGCGCACACTCTGCCGAGCCGCCTCTAGTCGTTGACGCGCACGCTACTTTTCCGTACAAAGAAAATAAACCGCGGAATGCGAGCTTTCTTCGAAAACGCGCGTGATATGGACTTGAACTAAACAACACAGACATTATTTCTGTTGATATTTATTATCAGTGATCGTGTTGGACTTTTGAAACGACAAAATGCTGTGGGAGAGCGGTTTCGCCGATGAAACAGACACGGTGAGTTTAGTTTTTAATTACAATAAGCTTTTAATAATAAATGTAGAAACCAAACTCGTAATAAATGCGAATTTAAATTATGAAACCGAGCCGGTTGCACACAAGCTTACGTCGCGTCGGTGTACGTGAGCGTGAGCGCGTGTGCGTGAACTTTCTAGTTTTCGCTCGACGCTCTTCGTATTTACATAGAACGTGAACAGTTTTTCATAATACAAACCACATGGAAGCGTATAATGGCTAGTTTAGTGTGTAAATATTCATCGTGCACGGCCCTTGCTGTGAGAAGATTGGAAATGACTTCATTAAATGGCCATATTTGTTGGTGCAAGGCACGGACAGAGAACTGGCCTGAGGCGTTGGCGTCTTACTAACTTTTATGTAATCTGCGTCGTTTTGCAATGATTGGCTGTTGGACCCGTCGTTGCCTCAGCGACTCAAACTTGATTTTAGTACATCGAAGAAAGAATGACGTCGTTTGTAAGGTTTTTAATTAGATTTTTCTTTTTGCGAATCTATGTTTAGAAATCATCCTAGATCAACTAGGTATCATCAAAGAGTAAGTAAACGTGTGGCGTACAACATTTTAGAAGCAGAAAATACATTAGGTTATTTTACGTTTTACTACAGTACACATTTCAAACCTGGAAAATGGAAGTCGAACCCGCGCTCTATGCTCCCGTACCGCATAACTACTACGTCTACTTTAAAGTTCATAATAGTAAATACTTAGTATAAGTTATAATTTAACCTTAGTGATAAGTCAGTTTAATTACTGAAGTCCAAAGTCTGAACCTTAAGAAAAGGTCAATACTTGGATTTATTTAAGTACAAAATATCATCATATTAAGTACCTACATAATAATTATCTTTCTTTCATTATCTCACTTTGTAAAAATGTTTCAAAATGGCGTATCTTGGGAGAGACCTACGTCCAGCAGTGGACTGATATAGGTTGATGATGAATATACAGGGTGTTCCAAGTCTGAAACCACGAGAGTTATCAGTCGTAGAACGAGTCATATTCTCAAATTATAAAAATAATAGCATATTGAACACATCTACACTAACTAGTATCATAAAGTGGAAAGATTTGTACTTTTGTGTGTGTATGTTTGCAATGAACAATCATTCATCAATAACTAATGCGCCGATTTCAATAATTATTTCATCAATAGAAAGCTACATTCAGTTCTGCAGTCTGCGGGAACTCTTAACAGTGACAAATCAGCTTTCCTGTCTATCCAGAACTTTCCGTCTATAACAATTCATTGTACGTACAAATTACAATTTATTACCAACATGTCCAATGGCCATAATGTAATTTTCTTCGCGTCTTTTCCAAGAAAAGCTTCATTTTACGCCTATTGTTTTGTTACTGCCGCCATTACAACAAATCAATAAACTTAAGTAAGACTTAGCTAAGTTTTTGTTATATTAAATAAATAACTTTATTAAATTAATAAAATAGAAAACATGTTTAAATACTTGGTACCATAATAATATGATAGAACAAAAATCCTTAATTCATCAACACACGGTTTGGTTACCTGAAAATGAAATGAAAATGATTTTTTATTGGTGAACTGAATATTTGTTACAAAACTTTTTAACGAACACTGGAAACTGCTGTAGTGTAAACTGTGTTGCAGTTTTGCAAATTATTTTTCACTGGAAAAGTCATGAAAAACCCTCAATAAAGGTATGTTATCTATAGATAACAATTTATCTTTAGTTGATCAAAAAATAGTAAATTCTTAAATAATTTTACGCCTCATAGCACTTGGAAACAGTACTTGCTCAGTTCAATAGCTTGGCAAGCAAAAAGCAACATTATCATTGTGTGGCAAAGCTTATAATGTTATGTGCTAGCAATTTTATATAAATATTGCTTTAAAAAAGCTTTGAATTTTAGAACACGTGATTAAAAAAATATTTCGATAGACATTAAAGTCTTAAATACAGTCAAGATAAAAACTGTAGTACAGTGTAGTACAGTGTAACTGATAAAAATACCCCTTTATTTAGTGGATAATAATCTAATTCTATGCGCAAGATTTGATAAGTTGACTATATGCGTTTATTCCTGTTCGCACTGGATCTTACTGGGACGAATTGGGACAGCAAAATTACAAACCACAGAAATTCAATCCGTCGTGGGCTCACGTTTTGAATCATCTTGGTTTATGTTTGATTTTAGGGTTGCGTTTTCAAATAATTGCGTTTTTTAACGCAGAATACAATAGATACTAAACATACATCGCAGTATTCACTATTTGTTTGGCTTCCACATCAAAAAAAAAACAAAAATATCCTTTCGCCAGCCAGCTAGATACCTTTCACAGAATAAACATACACAAATATATCATACTTACGTAACACAATTTACTGTCGAAAATGTCACCCAAACGTCATTCAATGTTTTTGTATCTGTATGTATAGAACATTTAGTAGGTACACACAGTTTTTTTTATTGTTTCTTTTTTTGCACGAGAAACATTTGCTTGGCCATTTTATAAATCGCACGGGCGATTGGATGCGTTCATTTTGTTCTATTTTATGGATCATTAATTTAAAATTACTAGTGGATAAAAATAGATGAGCAGTTATAGAATAAATGAACTTGCTACGCATATTTTTGATATGTATGACTTGAGTTAAATAATTTTTTTCACTTCTGAAAATATTTTTATTAATTTTGAGATTTAGAATTTAAAAAAATAATCGATAGAGTCAAAGTTGTGGTGAGTTTCTGTTTAACTTTTGTGATAGAAAAAAAATAATTGTTTTGTAGCAATTCACTGTGTTCATTGAAACTTTAATTCCTTAGAAACTTTCCCATGCAATTTCCACAATTAACCCTTTGATGCAGTTTAAAATACCACGTACGCATTTTGCAGTCCAGTGGTCATTAGTCACTGAGCTTTATGTCCTATTTTAATAGGAGGTCACCTTTGGACTAAGTCTATGACAATTATACTTTAATGGTAAAAAGAGGTCATTTTGTTTATGATAATTACACCTTAGTGCTCAAAAAAGGTCACTTTGTTTATGACAATTGCACCTTAGTGCTCAAAAAAGATCACACTCTCTATGGCAGTAAGAAGAACAAAATGTGCTCTTATAAATAATTAAACCGCAGTGCAGCCTACTTCTTACAGTTTTCAAACTTTTCTTTATTTTACTTTTTCCATTCACGTTCTATCTTTACTTGATATCACATTTATCATATTTGAATTTCAGATACCTAATGAAAAACAGAATGAGTCAAGTCAATGATCAGAATATTACCCCTGGTCAAAACTTTAAAAACTTAATGTTCGAAATTCAAAATTTCTCTCGAATAGTGTCATTAGTTTATGTTTGAATTACAACCAATCAGAAGCGTCTTTGATAAGTCGGCCATCTTGAATAGTGTCTTAAAACACGTGAAAAGTTTCATAATATTTCGTAATGACTCTTTGAAAGCTGGAAGAATGAGACTAATTTGGCGAACAATTTTCACTTTTGTCTATCGAGGTCGAGGACGCGATGTGACTCGCAAGTTACGTGGACCCACCGCGGACCACGTGACAACTGTATTGATGACACATCACACATTTTTTTACCGAGTCTCAATAAAAAGGTTATTTTCAGCAATTTTTTTTAGATTCACAACTTTTTGGAGTACCTACATAACTATCTTGCTTCAAAAAGTTCACCTTATGAATAAAAAATAAGTTCCCATAATTCAAGCTTTGCTTAGTTAGGGACTAGAGTGTGATGTGTCAAATGTCAGTGAATATTTATTATTATTTATTTATTAATACCATATAATAATATATATTATATATTGCGCTACTGAAACCGCATGCACTATGTTTAGGCGTCGCTAGTTTGTATTCTCACTGCGCCTTCTGAATCATAGTGTTGCGAAAGTTTGACCACCAAGTCTCCGAAACAGGAAAATGAAAGATCAATTCTTATTATCGCCTTTTAGGTTTGGTTAACTATGACTCAGCCGATTATTATATCTTTGTTCAATGTTTGGAAATAATCTTATTTCGGGGAATTCGCGAATCGAAGGTTCTCGTCGGAAAACCTAGGTCGATGGTATTCAGAGTCTGAGTGTTATACTTACATATTTATACAAATAAATAAATACCTGTGATCGAATCCGCAGGTTTTTAAGAACATAATAAGAAAAATTTCGCTAGAGAGTCCTATATGATTAATTTATTACAAATTTTTATATTCTAAGAACTACAAAATTGGCGTCAGACAGTCCACTAATTACCATATAGCGACTATTAACTTCTTAGTTGATTTGTGAATTTATTAGGTATTTTATAGCAATAAAACTTGAATCATCTAGATTGATGGCCGACCTTCTGTGACCTTCGTCTGACATGGACATTTTACCAGTTACTATTTATAAATAGTGCAAAAAGATACATGACTTCATTATTCTAATTATGGCTAGTTTTTGAATTCAACGATGTTTTTATAAGAAGAAATGATGGTGTAATCAGATGGCTTGGTTGACATGTTACTTCATAAATCTATTATGCTTCGGCTACATTAGCGGGCGAATATTCGTATCGTGTTGGCGCGACAAAAACATCGTGTTCGGATAAAGACGATATACTACGCGATGACACTATGTACCCGGCCACATACATCGCGTTAACACGAATATTTGATGTAGCCCGCTAGTGTGGCCCCAGCATTAAAGAGAATGCATTGTATAGCTACTATCGCACTAAGCGACAAGTATAATAAACTGCTCATATCACTTACACATACGTACCTAATGTATTACTAAACATTATTATTGAAGAAGTAACCTTTGACAATAAATAAGCAAGAAAGCTATTTTCATTTGTTTTTTCTATAAACTTGTTTAAGGCAGACCGGGCTCAGTGGCGTCTTGGGAGAGACTTATGTCCAGCATTGGACTATATTATTTGAATATTTATTTATAGATAATGATGGCTAAGTTAAATTGATATCTACCTCATTGAAACTTCAGTATTTAATAATAAACGGTAGCCGGGAATCGCTTAAAATAAAAGACGATTCTAAATCGTTGTGATTTTGCTAAATATTGTTTAATTGATATTGAAGATTGCATCTCATGATTTTGTGAAAAACTGTACTCCTTTTGATAAGGTGTTAATATGTTTAAAGTGTGTCTACAGTTTGACAATCTATATCTAACCAGTATATGCTAACAAAATTTACTTTTGTTTTGGATATATTAACACTTCGGTACAATAAACGCAAACGGCATATTAGTGCTAATTATAAAGTGATATTGTATAACTCTCCTATTGGTCCGCGTAGTCGGGTAAAATTTGAGGAGATCTATTTAAAATTCTAGGCTTATATTTAAAACATTATACAACAACATACACTACATAAATACATACAATGTTTTTATTATCTGAATAATTGGGAATTACACAATAAGTGCTATTAAAAAACAATTTATTATGCTAACTAGTAGATAAGGTATAGGTCGAGTATTAACCACTTGGTAACTTAATTATTTTATTAGTTTGATCATTAAATCTCTTTCATTTTATATTTTAATTTGTACTATTCATAATTTTTTACATTTGTATAATAATACATAAAAATCTGTTGTGCTATCTTCAGTCCGTTGCAAACGATCTATAGATAGCTCAAAAATAATCAGTACCAATCTGAAGCGTACCTAAAGCGAGTAGCTAGTACATTAATTAGTTAATTATTATTTAACAACAAAAATATTAAAACAAAAACCTTTAAAACGGCAATACGAGTCCGATATTATTTAAGCGACAGTGGGCGTCGAATATCGATGTATACAGCCAATACCAGCAGTGAAAGGATATGACGTCACACACAGCCTTGATGTAATTAACGAGTAATGGTATGTCTAGTTTATGCAAATTTATATATTGTAGGACATTGTTAAATCAAATTGGTACTAAAAACCGATCACATTAAATTTGGATCAAAATTTACAACAATCTCAGATCAATTGTTTCAGTGTTTAAATGTTTAGGTACTGACGAATTTTTCATAAATATAACATATGAAAAGTTTTTTTAAGTTTTTACACCATCATTTCTTCTTATCTATACTAATATTATAAAGAGGTAAAGTTTGTATGTTTGTATATTTGTTCAATTGTAAGGGGTAATCTCGGGATCTACTGAACCGATTTTAAAAATTCTTTCACCAATAGAAAGCCACGTTATTGCTGAGTGTCATAGGCTATATTATATTTTCAAAAAAAATAGGGATCCTTACTAAAACCTCAATTATGTAACCCAAGGTGTAAAAAAAATACCAAAGAAATTCCTTACATCGCGTGCGCTGCGAAAACTATTGATGATAGAAAGAAATCATGTACTACAATTTTGTAGAACACATCATCATCCACAAAAAATTCAGCGACAGCATATGTCTAACTATTACAGATATGTCACTATAAGTATTTTAATATCGAAAAAATATAATTAAAATGACGCCGCTAGAAAACGTTCTTTATTTGTGCTTTGGTATTAATCCTTATCTAAATAAATTTCTTTATAATTAAGACAACAAATTGTGACATGTACTAAAATATTTAAAAAATCCCGGCTACCGCAGTATTTCCACCTAGATATATTTTTGTGTTCTAGAAAAAAGATGTGTAGCTTGAAAATGTCTACAAAAAAGTTAACGACAGCATAATTATGTCTAACTTTTATATTAAAAAAAAAAAAAATTATGCCCAACGAAGTGGGCACGGGTCAGCTAGTAAAATATAAAATTTTTAAAAAAATATTTGTTAAGAAAATTGTTATTCTAAATTAGGATACTTAGATAGCTTTATCTATACTAATATTATAAACAGGTAAAGTTTGTATGTTTGTATATTTGTTCAATTGTAAGGGGTAATCTCGGGATCTACTGAACCGATTTTAAAAATTATTTCACCAATAGAAAGCCACATTATTGCTGAGTGTCATAGGCTATATTATATTTTCAAAAAAATTAGGGATCCTTACTAAAACTTCGATTATGTAACCCAAGGTGTAAAAAAAATACCTAAGAAATTCCTTACATCGCATGCGCTGCGAAAACTATTGATGATAGAAAGAAATTAAGTACTACAATTTTGTAGAACACATCATCATCCACAAAAAAGTCAGCGACAGCATATGTCTAAATATTACAGATATGTCACTATAAGTGTTTTAATATAGAAAAAATATAATTAAAATGACGCCGCTAGAAAACGTTCTTTATTTGTGCTTTGGTAATAATCCTTATCTAAATAATTTTCTTCTATACTAATATTATAAAGAGGTAAAGTTTGTATGTTTGTATATTTGTTCAATTGTAAGGGGTAATCTCGGGATCTACTGAACCGATTTTAAAAATTATTTCACCAATAGAAAGCCACATTATTGCTGAGTGTCATAGGCTATATTATATTTTCAAAAAAATTAGGGATCCTTACTAAAACTTCGATTATGTAACCCAAGGTGTAAAAAAAATACCTAAGAAATTCCTTACATCGCATGCGCTGCGAAAACTATTGATGATAGAAAGAAATTAAGTACTACAATTTTGTAGAACACATCATCATCCACAAAAAAGTCAGCGACAGCATATGTCTAAATATTACAGATATGTCACTATAAGTGTTTTAATATAGAAAAAATATAATTAAAATGACGCCGCTAGAAAACGTTCTTTATTTGTGCTTTGGTAATAATCCTTATCTAAATAATTTTCTTCATAATTAAGACTGTTTCAATACCTTTATACGACTTTTTAAATTATTCAATTTGGACATTCCATTCAAAAGATATCACGAGTTCAAAAATGTAAGTAATAGAAAAATGTCAAGCGGAATAAAGCAGGTGCCGGTTACGGGAGTATATGCGGGTTCTATGGTTTAGTTACGTGGATTCAAAAGGAGAGTTATGAGTTTAACAGTATACATATAATGTTAAACTCATAATTAATAAAATCTATACTTATAGAAGTAAAGTTTGTTTATTTGTTAAATTGTAGAGGAAAGTCACCAAATATGGAATAGTATCCAAATATGGAATCCCATCATTTCTCTAAGACTATAAGTATGAAACGCCACACTTGACCATCTTCTGTTTCATTCGGTCTACTAACTATCGCACTGACACCATCAAGTCGGTTGCACGAACGCTTCACGTGTGGCATGCGTGTTTTGTTTTGTTGTCGTGCAGAAACTTTTAGGGGTAAGTAATAAATGAGTATTACCAGCTGTTATGTTTGTATACATAAGTGTTATACTATTTAGTATATCGGTAATATGTTTATTTCACCATTTTGTGATTTTTTTACTTTAAAATATTATGACTTGAAAAAATATTTAGAAAAGTTTGAACTAGTATAAAAATCCAAATATGGACAGTCGTTGGTGTCTAATTATGGGACATTAATAATGGTAGTGAGTATGATGAGTTGATGGACCAAGTACCTCCTGACTCTGCTGATGCAGAATGTATGTTCTGTTCAAGGCTTTTTTCCATGGATAAACGTGGAGAAAGCTGGATTAAATGCTTGATGTGTGGGCTCTGGGCATATCATGATTATGCTGGTCCAGAGTTTTATACTTGGAGGATTGAAAGTAATTATGTAAGTTCTTTCATTTATAACGATATGTTATATTCATTTAATTGATCTAAAAGATTTTAATATCCATTTTTGTTATTGTTATGGTGATTTATGCTTATATTCCATATATGGGTACCTATTCCATATTTGGTTACTCATTTGAGATTTTGATTTTTGTGTTATATTTTAATTTGACAACTAATATTTTTGATTAAAGGTTGTTAATTACTACTTATAAATGTATGCCTGATTAGAAAAAACATTAAAATGTTTTAATTTATACGAAGTTTTTCTTTTATATCCCAAAAACAAAATGGTATTCCATATTTGGTTACTTTCCTCTAAGGGTAATCTCGGGATCTACTGAACCGATTTTAAAAATTCTTTCACCATTAGAAAGCCACATTATTGCTGAGTGTCATAGGCTATATACAAAACTGAAAAATAAAAAGGCTTTTACGTGGTAGTCCGTTTTGCAAAGCGAATCGGAGAAAAACGGTCGAATTATGCCCAACGAAGTGGGCACGGGTCAGCTAGTTGAGTTATAATGTTTTTAATAGTTTCAAGTCTAAAAATGTAACGAATTATTGCTAATAGGGATCTAAATGATGATGATGATGAATGATATCTAAATGAAATAAGGTGCCTGTTTTAACTAAGATAGTTGAAAACGAAACGGTCAAGACTAAAAGACAATCGTAAACGTATCGTAACGGTAACGTTCGAGGTACAATGCGCGGCGATGCTGCGAAGTTCGGCAGACGAGCTCGTTTCGATGCGCAGTGTAACTCGAATATCCTACTATTTCGATACATTTACGATTTTCCTATTTATGTGTTCAGAATAAATGTGACAATCGTAAATGTAACGTATAATATGCACACTAACCTTGCAACATTCGACCGTAAAGCTGATGTTGACACGCAATGTATCTCAAATACGTCACTGTTCCGATACGTTTACGATTGTCATATTTATTCGTGATCACCCCCAGCATAGGACCTTTAACAAAGCAGCAAAATGAATTCCTTTCGTAAGTACATTGCTACTTACATTCACATAGGTCACATTCATGTGGCTATAAGCCAAAATAGTGAACGTGACTATTTATTACATTCTAGTCACACACTTTGAATGTAAACCTTAGTTCATATGCGTATTTGTGACGTATGACATCAATTGACAGGTGTCTCGGCTTAATAAAGTTTTAACGCTTATGCACTGCAGGTTCGAATCCCACCAAAAATAAACATTATACTGTTGACGACCAAGTTCATTTCGCGTTTGGGTGTTATGTATCAAACGTTTGCAAAAATGTATGTGTATGCTAAAACCAATCTAGTTTTCGCAAAGCAAACTTTTGCTTAGTTTGTGAATAGATGGAGTTGCGCCAATGTTTTCTGAATTTTAAATTATAAAGTTTTTAAATAAATCCTATTTATTAACCAACTTAAAGTTGCTGATTATATAATCATATTACAGAATACTTGGTGCAAAAAGTTTAGGCACTCTGTATACTATTTTGTAAGTTAACATTTTTTAAGCAAATGCACGACACCGTCAGAAAAAACTAGCCACAAAAAACTTGTTATTTGGTACGACAAAATTGCACAAAGTATTTAAAATAACCAAGAATCCAAAAAGTGCAAACGGATTAAAGGCACATAACTCGAATAAGTTAGTATTTAGGCGTTGGCCGGTGAAGGGGACCGGTTCTCAAGGTCTTTTTGGTCTTGGTTTTCCCAGTCGCGGCTACATGCTTTACCACTGTTGCCATGTTTGTTTCATTTTTGTTTCGTTAGTGTTTTGCCACAGATGTAAAGCCTGCAATACATGTTGGCCGAGCGTAGGCGAGTGAACGCCAATACCAACGTATGGACAGCATATTTGCCTTGCTTTGCCATCGCTCGGTGTCGCTCGCCTAGCTGGCCGAGTGAATACAAGCGCCAACGTGTATAGAGGTCATTTGCAGTGACTTGTCACCACTCGTTGTCGCTCGCCGCCACTCGCCTCACTTCGGAGCCGTGTCGGTTTTTGTGCACAAATCAAAGGCGCTTGTCAGCGCTCGGCCAATCGTGTCCACATGTTTGCCAGCCCGTCTACATTGGCCGTTTGCAATAGTTTGCGTAGACTTGCCGAACGTCTGGACGGTAGCACTTAGCTTGCACAGATTTGCCTTCGCTCGCATTGGCCTTAGCTCGGCCAACATGTATTGCAGGCTTTAAAGTCACGCTAAATTGAAGTTAAAATGAAGTTCGGAATTGGGATGGGATGAGTGTTGACTTTGACAATCGTCATCGTATTCGTATGAGGATCAAATAAAAAAAACGATATTTTATTTTAACTGAATAGAGTTGCTCAAATATTTAGTTATTTTTATGTAAAGATGTGTTTTGTATTGTCTAAGAAAAAAAAATCTTTGTTTCTCATTCTACATAAGTACTTTCTAAATCAAACAACTAAACAAAAAAAAGTTGTAAAGTAAATACTGGAAAATAAGTTTCTAGTCTATAAAAACTACAACAACAAAAAAGAATTGTTGAAATTTCAAATTACGGACACATTTTTTGGAGTAGGTACTTACCTATTATTCTGTATTTATAGGTATTTTATGCATTAGGTATTTAATTAAAAACTCATTCAAAATATTCAAATCATTCAATAATTTGGTAAAATCCAATAAAATTAACCCATTATTTTGTAATTCGTCGCTTTGGTGCACTTAATCGAGAAAATAATAAACTAACATTATTTAATAGAAAAAACCATTTAGTCATTATTATTTTTAATCTATTTCTATTATCTTTTTTTAAAAGTATTGTTAGAAATTATGACTTTCTCGATGACAGAAACACATTTTTAATCTAATCTTTGCGAACTTTGCTCTCCTAGATAAGCATTGCCTGATATAATGTTACGTTTAATATATTTTAATATGCATTAAAATATGTATTCGTTTGTTGACAGTCGAGGAGATAACACATAAAAAAAAGTAAAAATAGAATGTGCATGGAACGTTTGTTGCCAGTGAAGGATATATAAAAATAAAAAAAAATGTTTTCGACTAATAGTTTTAATTCTAAGGAGTGCTGTTTTGGATATAGATGTCATAATTTCCAGGTATTTATTTGGTAAACAATTATAAAACCTTTTCTTGTATTGTGTTTTGTAAAATGAACTTAAAGGTATAAAGGAACTTAAAGTAACTGTATATTTTCGTCAGAATTATCTCTGCCTTCTTTGCTGCAATGCCTGCTATGTTCTCATTGTACAAGTAATGCTCTGTTTGGAACTAAGCATTGTGTCATGTATAATGAGGTTTATTTATATTTTAATGGAATCGACATGTGATCTGTCTTTTAACTTGTGACTTACACTATCATTAAAGTCTTACTATTGCTCCAACACACGCACAAATATTTAAATGTGTCAGATGGGTCTACAATTCGTTTCTCTGATACCTTGTATCTTGTACTTGTAGAGCGGGCTGTTTTTACCTTGTATCTTGTTGTAATAATGTTGTCTGTTTACTTTACTAAACTAATTCGGGGTATTACCGTTTTAATAAACTAATAGTATTAGTATGTAAGTACATACTAATACAATATATACAAAACGGTTTGGCTAAAGTTTCATCTTGAGAACCGCCAAAGAGTGGAATTCGTTGCCGGCGTCGGTGTTTCCAGACTCATACAATTTGGATGTTTTCAAGAGGAGAGTGAATAGGTTATATCTAGGCAAACGCGTTACACCGTAGGCCGCATCATCATTTAACATCATATGTGATTGCGGCCAAGCGTTTGCCTATAACGCATAAAAAAAAAAAAAAAAAAAACGAAATTGCGTAGGAAGACTTCATGAATGAAGCGACACAAGAGTCTTAGTGCATTATTGATTAGTCAGCGGCATTTCCAGTTACATAACCAATGTATTATTAGAACACAAGTACCTAACAGCCGCACTCAGAGATGTATGCAAAGTCTACAAAGTCTACAGATTTATCAAGTGAATAATGAAAAGACTCTGCAAAGAGGCAATCAATGTGAAAGGAGTGGACTCAGTTGACGAATGATAGGAGTGAGTGG
The DNA here is from genome assembly GCA_932527185.1 of Ecliptopera silaceata. Lineage (NCBI taxonomy): Eukaryota > Metazoa > Arthropoda > Insecta > Lepidoptera > Geometridae > Ecliptopera > Ecliptopera silaceata. The sequence continues at coordinate 10,298,942 of OW052199.1, forward strand.
AAGAAAAAAACATGTTGTGCCGACCCCACGTAACGTGGGATAAGGGCAGAGGAATGATGGTGAATGAAAAAACACTGCATATTTTAAGTAATGCTAGAGTTATGTTTCTGAGTGAGGCTGCATGTAAATATTCAAGGCTTCGAGGGTCTCATTGTCCAATCATAGGAACTCATAAGTATTTTAAAGCAGTTGACATTGTTTTTTTTATTATATTTTAAATAGACGTTATATGTATTTTACTTAGTAATTCATGATTTTTAACCTTGAGCTCTTAAGGTCCTAATTTTCCATATTTGTAGAGAATATATGTTTACATTTATACTAAATCTGTAACATATAAATAAATATCAAAAAAAAATATTATTAATAAAAACACTTTTTTTTAATACACTGTATGTGCCTTTGTCTGCGTTTATGTCTTTCGTATGTCAAAATAGAAACTCCATATGAAAAATAAAGATGGCGTAGATTTCAGTTTGAATAAAATTTTAGTTTTCTGCCAGAATACCATCGTCTCTTTCATAACAGATTTTTTTTTTACTGTCATAGTTTATTATAATTTTTTTTCTGGCTCGCACGTTTAATATTTGTACACGTAATTTTGATAAGTGTCAGTCAATAGCTCGGTTTAAAAGTTTTATACTACACCTGCTCGGAAAGTACCTTGATACTTTATCAAATTTACGGTAGAAAGTACGTCATTGCATATCGAACAAATATGCGGCGAGAAAACGCATCTGAGCGGGAGAGAAAAGTGTATGAAAATCCATTTCTTACGTGGTTTTTCTTTTTTAATTTTGGGTAAGACTATGCGCTGATAACCTAAATATCAAAAGCCAAAAAGTTTTTACAGTGAGTTTTTATCTCCAAGTTCGCAAAATGACACTGGCCACTAGCTGTGTGTTGGATGGTGTCAAACAATTTGAAAAAAGAACATGTGAAAATTTTAGTTTTTTATTTTCCTCGTAGGTGTAATATAAAGCACTATGTATCACTCAAGAGAAAGTGCGATTCCCGATCTCGGGTGTTTTAAAGCCCTCGCCTGCGGCTCGGGCTTCAAACGACACCCTCGACGGTAATCGGTCACTTTCTCCTCTCGGTGAACAATGTACTATTATAATTAGAATACATTTGAATTCTCTCTCTTTCTAAGTCCAAAGACTAGCTGAGACAGATGATCTACTATATTTGTTTCTATTCTGTTTTCAACAAAAGCCCTTATCATGCTAACCAGTCGTGATTTTCTATCTACATAACTTTTTATCAGTATAAAACTGATTATAAAAACGGTCACGCGATCGGAATTACTTTGATTTAATTAATTAGTTGAGTAATGGAAAAATACCTATTAATTATCAATATCTATACAAATATACTGTTCTTTCAAGCCCTGTTTACATGACTATCTTGCAGTAGTAACACAATGTACACGGTATTGTACAGAACACTATCAGAAAGTCTTACTAGATACTGGTACTATACTATAGTTCAGGGGTCACCAAATGGCGGACCGCGGTCCGCATGCGGACCGCCGACCCATTGTATGCGGACCGAAAATATATCGCACGCAGTATTTTCGTTGACGTTAATTCGAAAAATTCCGGGCGAAGTAACGAGTAATGTCAATAGTTTGCACCAATTCCACTCCAAACATCAAACAGATAATCAACAATAGAAAATGTCACTATTCTCATTGATATGTAAATAATAATACCTTTGTTTTCCGTAATTACCTATGATCAATATTTTTTTTTCTAAAATGTGCGGACCGCGAAAGTCATTTTATTTCTTAAATGGACCCCGAGCGAAACTAATTGGTGACCCCTGCTATAGTTGATTATTTTTTCAATGTTCTAGTTTCGTTAAAAAAAAACCATGTTTGTAGACATCTGTAGATATCTGTGTAATATGCACTTAGTCACTCTTTGAAATAGAGTTATTTTAAGAAAATAATTCTTATTTTTGTTATGTGATGCTTGGATTGCAGTTTTTAGATTTAAAAGATATGGACATTACTCTTCTAGAATGTTGAGCGAAGTGCCTAACAGAGTACGCCTTTGCTTTATGAATGAATTAGTTAGTATTGTTTTAGGCTGAAGTTATAAACATTACATATTAGACAATGCAAAAAAAAATACATGTGGCTATCAGGGACTGCTGCGGTAAAGCTATTGCATAGCATTTTTGCTGGATTACGCATGTGCAGTGTTAGGTTATTTTCGTTAGGTTTTTTCATATCGGAATTTTTGGATTCGGTCTCCACGCTCAAGGCCCGCGATAGAAGCTATGCTAAAGCTTTAAAAAAACAGTAATCAAATAAATCAGTTCAATATAAATGCATATAACTTGTTGATTTAACTTGAACAAGAAACCAGCACGTGAACAAGCCTTCACACCTACTTATGCTACTATGTATGTGTGCGCTAGTTACTTAGTGTGGGTGGGTATTATGAATGAAGTGCGGAAGGTGATGACGTCATCGTATCACGACGTAGGTAAACCACTTTATCCATGGCATGCTGTGGGCCAAACCAAAAGTATTTTTTCCAGACATTGAACACAGTATTTTATTTGCTTATAAAATTATTACTGCGACCGAGACCGGTGCTATTGTGGTCGCTATCTGTATAAATAAATAAATAATGCTGGACAATTCACAAAACATCATCTAGCCCCAAGCTAAGCAGAGCTTGTGTTATGGGTAGGTACTAGAAGACTGACATACTTAATGAAATACATAGATAAATATTTTTTATTATAGTATAAATAAAATACCCAGAACACCCGGAATAAATATTTGCACATAGTACAAACATTGATCCCAAGGCGGGAATCGCAACCTCCACTTCGCAGGCGGACCTTCGCCCGCCGCGCCACACGATCGTCAAATATAAATGTCACTCCAATTCATATCATAGTTTGCCATTAGGAACTGCTTCTAAGAGTATCTTTTCACAATAGACAAAAACTAAGGCCCTTTGCAGACGGTTGCAAAAACTTAACTGATCCAAAATAGTACCGATCGCAAGTGTATTGTACCAACTGGCTGACACGCTGGGACACATATGCCAGTAGCCTTTGCTTTCGGTTATACAAAACATAATATATTTTATATTCGTCATGATTATCAATTTATGTGCGTCTTTCAACTGAGAACCATCACTAAATATCAAAATTAAATCAAAATTAAAAATCGTGCTTTTAAAGTTATGAAAAAATGTATTTAGATTTTTTCTGCTCAATGTTTGTTTTGCACTTATATTTTTAATAATTTTGTTAATTTTGTAAATAAGTTTGAGAATACATGCATTCAAACATGTTACACGAGGATGTATGTAGTGTGTCATAGCTTAGGTAACCAAGAGATTCTAGAAAAATAATCAAGAACCCAGTTTCTGTGGTTTGACGAGATTTTTGTATGAATCACTACAGAATAACTTGATAGATAGACTTCCGTTAAACACCAAAAATACAGGTTTCTTAGTAACTTAGCTTTTATATTTAAATGCAACAGAAAATGCTTATGCCATAAAATATGATCTGATTACTAGTTAAACTATTAGCCTTTATAAATTGTATGTACCTGCTAACTAAGCTTCCGGGCTCCACTAGGGCAATGGACGTGAATTAAATACTATTTAATTTCTATTAAAATACACTTCAAAATGTAATTATCTTTTGCGGTGACGTTATTAGACGATGTTAGATCTATTAATTTGATATAAATTTAGTAGCGTACTTCCCGTTGTGACGTAGGCACTCATTGAGGCAAAGGCTTCGTGCGCAGACGCAGCGCTCAGTGGCTGTGTGATCTATCCGGCGTACACACGCACTCAAACAACGAAAAAGTTTTTAACTCGCAAACCTATGTGTTATTGCCGGCCAGTATTCAGTAAAGATTTGAATTTCGAGCGTAATAGTGTTGTCCTAGTGATATAAGCTGCCGGAGTTATCGACGGAGCCGGCCGGCTGAAACCTAACCTCAAAGTTTTGACATGTACGCTAAGTCAATCCCGTTTTTGACAGCTGACTGTCATAAGGTGCATCAACCTCGTCTTTGACAGCTGACGGCGACTGTGTGAGTGCAGTTTTTGTTTTCATACAAAGTGACTTTTGACTAATTATGGAGGGTGAAAGTTGGCATCGAGTGGTCAGATCGCCTAAGCTGGAGGTAGAGCTTTATCAGTGGTATTATAATATAACAGTTTATTTACTTATGTTTATTATGTTATACTTATGTTATATGTATAACTTTATTATCATTCAGTTTAATAATAACCAAAACAACAAAGATAAAAATGCACAACGATTTTTCCAGAAGATTTTAATTATTTCATTTATTGTTGTAACTGCCAAACTTTTTGCTAAACATTTAAATAATTAACTAGAATGTTTGAAAATACCAAATCATTTATTGCTATTTGTGGTTATAAACTGCAATCAACATTAAGCCATGACTAGTTTGAATCATCTTAGATACGTAAAAAAGATTGACATTTCATGTACCTTTTAAAACGTGTTTACGATGTGGTACAGACAACAGTTTAGTGATAATATTACCAACTATTACCGATTTTTAATATTTATGGTCCACAATTTTTTATGTACATATTATAAAAAAATACATTCAAGAAAAAAAAGCAGTATTTTTTTATTATTATATTTAATTATCATTTACTTACGATATTGACTGTGTAAAAATTTCTTTATTTTTATCACATAATGACATCATACCAAAGTGGATACCTATATACGTATGTTTTATTACTGTAGCTATGTATTATTCTGTCGATATTTAAATAGGTATGCCTTTAAAGTTGCAACTGTTCAAATTTATAATTATTATCTATCAAAAAAATGTGATAACGATACCACATATCAATACAATTTTGACAACATAAAAACACAAACTTCACGTAGAATTTTATCTTTGTATCTTGATCTACCCCCAAAAATTATCTACGATGTAAAGACAATCGTAAATATATTTATTGCAAGTACACACATCTTTATTTAGACATTCAAGTTTCAACACAGTGACAAAAAGTATTGTATTGGAACGTAAATTCCCCAAGGTCTAGACCAGACAGTAACAACGGATGTCTTTGAGCTATCGATAGTCGATAGATAATAATAGAATGACGTCACTAGCTTTTTGTAATGTTGAATGAAACGGCTTACTACCTAGTTCATTGTCTAATTAAATTGTAGGTACATTAGTGGTAATCTTGTAGTAGTTTTTAATGGTTCATTCAGATTTCCGTTTCCGGTGTGCAGAAAGCTCCATCTTTAAAATTGACAGAAAAGCGGAAGTGACTCATAGTAAAACCTTTTTACTGCAATAGTATGTATACTTTTTATGTTTAGATGCCAGGTATAAAGGTTTTTTAATCTAGTATAATTTTAAAATGACCGTGTATCGAAAATAAAAAAAGGTTTTAGTGTTTTTGATTATTAATTATTCATTTATTCATGCGCACGCAGTTTTTATAGTTCAAGTAAGTATCTAAAAAGTTGTTTATGGATTTAAAAAAGTATTACCTACTTTACGGATATTGAAACGAGAACCGCATTCTTAACGACATTCCAAATTTTTGCCTAAATTATTACATAATATTATCTACGAGTGCCTATGTATAAACTCAAACCTGTAGAAAATCTCACCGTATTTTTGTGTGTCAAATAAATGATGATCAAATACTGGCAGCAGTTAGTTTTTGACAACTAGATCACCATCAAACCTTACTCATTTTTTTTAATACAACAACACTATTATAAACTTATCAGCGTGCAGTTTTTAATTGAACACCAAAGGAATTAGTAATAATATTTAATATTGCATATGTACCTATTACAATGAGATATATTACAATTAAACCTAAGAATTGACCCAACAATACTCATGAGAACTAGATGAAGATTGTGCATTGTTTAAATGCAAATAAAAAATGTAGAATATCAAGAAAAATCATGTCTGATTAACCTACCTGACCGGTTAAACTTGGACTAGTGGATTTTGCGCAGAAATATGATTAGATTTCTCTCAGTAATGGATCACAGGTGGCCACAATGGGTCTTTCATTGCTTCGAGTGAGTTTTTGAAACATATTTTAGCTATATTTATTCATGAAAAAATTAAAAATTCATAGTTCTCAGTCTGGCTTAGTTTCAAAATGACACACAATTTTGTGGCTTATCTCTTGTAACTTGTAATTATTAGCACGTAACTCGCGTTTAAACCTGTTTGTTTAAAAGTAGCTTTAAAAGTAATACGAACAAAGAAGTATGAAATCAACATTTTTATTATCATTAATTACCACTTGTTTTTCAGTTCATTGAATAAGAAGGGTTTACGTCAAGAACTTCATAATCATACATTTTGAAATCGTGATATTTTGATATCATATCAAACACTTTCAAAGTATGACAAATAAACAAGTTATCGTAGTCGAATATTGACGCTCCGCAGCTTCACTACTTTGTCAGTTATATTAAACGTTATCGAATAGATATTAGAGTTCACAATCAGTAAAACTTTTCTCTGTTGATATTTGTGTATAATGTTTCAAATAACTTGCATTGTTAGTCATTACCAAATTTAGATTTCTTTGACGTAAAAATATTAGAACTATGAAAATTGTTTGGGTTTGGACATCTGGATAAACGTTGGTACGCGTCACTGAATGCCTGCGAGCGATGATCTAACACTGAACGATAACTAAACTAATGGTTTATTTACTAATCAAATAAATTAGTCTTCTCAGTATATAAATCATCGAAAAGCTATTAATTTTAGATATCGTATACAAACATTCTTGCAAACTGTTATAATAAATTGAAAGTCACACAGCAGCACAGTTAATTTATGTTGTATTTTCCTTTGTCTCCAGATGCCACAGACAGTGCCGCAGTCGGGGTTCAGCCCGCCTTCGGCTTCCCAAGGAGAGAGAGCCGTACCTGGCTCTCCAGCAGATCTACAGCACCTCCTCAGACTTCTAGGCGCTGCCTCACCTCCCGAATCCATGCTGCACTCTCCTCCAAACCCACACTTAAAACCACCTCCCCCTTACCCAGAGGACAACAACTTCCTCGACCGTCTCTACGACTTTGAAGGATACCCGACACCTTCTCCATCATCTGACGAGGGGTCCATACCCACAGTATCTTACCAGCCTCCGTCACCGTACAGCTCCCTACAGTTCAACTCACAAGTCATCAAAGAAGAACCAAACAGGCTTTCAGTGCCCGGTTTCGCCTCTCCATACCCGTTATCCCCTTCAGGCTCTTGCGTATCGTACAGCAGCAACTACACACAATACTCACACTCGCCTGTCCCATCACACGAGGAGTACATTGACATCGAAGAATTACTTAAAGAGAATCAGATACTACAAGAAAGCGTACAACAGAGCTACCTTACGCCTAAATTAGAAGTTGAAGAGCCTAGAGATCACATTTTATTAAGATCAGCACTTGAAGATACATCGTTCCAGAAAAGGCTGAATCTAAAACCGATCCCTTTTGAACTAGGAACGGTGAAGATGGAGGAGAGTAGTGGAGGCGACGGCGCTCTAGTGGCTCCTGATATCGACCGCGTGCTGTCTATGGCTATTGAGCAGTCCCGACGAGACGTAGACAATACCTGCACTGTACTTGGAATATCACCAGGTGAGTCAACATACATTCTGTCTGACATTTGCATTACTAATACTTACTTATTTGGGGTTGTATAACGTGTGAATATGATGTGAACAATCATATCATGTAATGTATAATTCATTACATTAAACAAGGTATGGGAATGTTGTACTGTACGTACCTATTCGCATTAACATGCGTAGTAGATACTAATAGCCCTATTAACAATGACGTCACCGATGGGTGCGAAAAAATGTACTTCCACGGAGATGTCGACTACTATGTACACCGTCATTAGATGAATGGCTTCTGAGAAACTCATCAGAAACGATGATTACGTAAGCTGCCTGTTTATTGAGCAGATGATCTCGCCGACCAATCACAATCGTTTTTTATGAATATTAAAAATAATAAAACATTAATAGACAGGACTTGAAAATCTTAATTCTATAAATCAATCGTAAAATTAATGATTAGAGCAGTGATGACCAATACTTTAATGCGGCGATAGTCCAAAAATATACCAAGTTTTTTTTCCATTCTAGTGTATCACATTTTAATGAGATAGCGGGTATTGATGAGTTAGCACGCAATATAATCTCTCATTTTAGTTTTGATAACCTCGTTGACTTCAAAACAAGAGATAGTGATATCAATAACATTACAGATCCAATGCTCTGGAGGCCAGATGATGTCAAAGCGTGGGTCACGTTTACATTGAGGCACTACAATCTGCAAATGGTGCCAGAAGAATACTTCGCTATGGATGGACCAGCACTAGCTGCCTTAACAGAAGACGAGTTCATTCAAAGAGCGCCACAGGTAAGGACTCTTTAATAAATCTTATAACGATATCCGTATGTTAGAAAAACCACGCAGGTACAAAATAAGTATAAAGGTATAAGTATATAAGTATAAAGGTACAAAAACTATAAAATAAATTTACGCCTTTAGATAATGTGATGTCAAAATAACATGTTACTACTGAAAAAAAACGAGCTCAGATGCTTTGAACTTAATGATGACAAACAAATTGAAAAGTACACTGAGAATATTAGACACAACGTTCAGAAGTCAAACTATTATTACCACATAATTTAACTCAAATCTTTACATGCTCCTTATCATGTTTGTGTCTAGTTAGTTTCTAATAATCTATTTACAATAACGTAGGCACCGTGTTTATCAATCCGCTGAAGTCGCTACAATTGTATTCTTTAACTTAAACTGCCTTGTCATCTTCATAATGACTGTTTGAAGTTCGTCCGAAAATTAATCGAATACCCTCGTGAAATTTTTGGACATCAAGTGGATAAAGATATTTCATTTTAATTTGCTAGTTATTTATATTATTATGTTTTGTATGCAACTTGCGTGGCGTAAAACATCAATCTAGATTTAACGGTAGCAAATGTATTTTAAGTATGCGATGATTGTAACACTTTGGACGATTTCTAAATTAATTTATCTTAGAATGAACAGTTTATCTAGACCAAAGTCGGTAAAAATAAATCCAAAAAACCATTTAATTTAGCGTTGACAACTTACTCTTCTACACTTTTCCATTTTTTCTGGTCAAACTTCACATTCAAATAAATGAATAAATAATAAATAATGCTGGACAATACGTGAACTCAAAGTTAAAGTTTTCATATTCATTTAAAACACTACGATAAGAAACTACTTAAATAAATAACTAGAAAAATTTAAACTTCCATAAAATAATTAGAGAAAGCCAAAATAGAAGCAAAAATGAGTCGCTAACAGGAAGGAGCCTGTAAATGAAGTATAAATATGGACAACTCGCTAACAGGTGCTTGTATTAAAATATAACAGCCAAATTGTTAATGACGACTTGGTTTGGGTTTGTTGATTAGTTTATCGTTCTGTGGCGAGGTCACAAGCAAAACTATATTGTTGACTGATAAGTCCATTGATGCTGCAAATAAAAAAACTATCGATCGACGATGACTGCGCCATAATACTTACATCACATAAGAAATCTTTTTGTAAAATGTTATTTTAATATCATAGTTCATCACAAATATCATAGTTATATGTAGTAGGTAGTAGTGTGTAGGTAGTAGTGTATGGGTCTCAAAAATATACTCGGTAATTAAAACATTCAGATCAGAAATGCCCCTAATTTGTATCATGTTTTAATGTAGTTTGTCTATGTTACATTATTAATAGTAGCTTTGGGTTTAACTCTTTGCATGAATTTTTGGCTATTGTGCTAAACATTCTCAATACATTCAGGTCAGAAGTCAAATCGAACTTTTTATCAATTGTTTGAGAGAAGATAAAGTGAATGTCAAAGCAAAGACGTATTGCATCGTAAAATTGCATTAAAAACTGCGTATGATTTGATTTTAGATATTGATACACAGGTATTTCTCTAAGGGAGTATTTTGAAATAGTTTGTTATCAAATCAAGTCAGAAGCATTACGTATTGTTGAGGAAATCCGTGAGGTAGACCTCCATTGCCTCCTGTCATAGTTATGCAACGCCGTCTTTCGACGTTGTAATTAACGTTTCGCAACTAATTTGTTATGTCAACATTTTGTTTTTGATTTTCATCTGTCGATATAGGGTCACGGTCATGGAGAATGGTAGATGTAGATCGCTTTATTTATTCAGTATCAAAGTTCGTAAGATCCCTTATAGTTTCTTGTTCAAATAATCATGAAGAATGCTACTTTGTACAAAATATGCTCTGCCATATTTGAGTAATTGGTAAAGAAGCATAAAATGTATTTAATGGAACTGCTTTAACTATGATTTTACTTATGAAATTTAGATCCCTTCATTATAAGTTCGGATCAAAATAATCTTTAATGATGTTTATTGTGTCTTAAGCTAAGGCAGCTTGTGACTTTTTCACTAGGGTTTAGTCTAATGTAGATCTTCACGCAATACAATAAAGCTTGATTTACACTGAGCCTAGATTTATCAGTGACACAGACGGTATCGTTATCACGCACTGCTGCCTCGACTTTCTCCAAGGCCGATGAAAGTCAGCTTGTACGTACCTCAATCGTTTGTGCATACAAATACTATCGGTTTGTTGACGCGACCTTCCAAGGCTTTATTACCCAGAGTACACAAAAATTAGAACCTTGATGTACCTTTTCATATTTACTGGTATAATTTGGAAGATGAGCAAATGAGTTCAGAAGTAAAAGCAGTTGTTGTACGTTAATTTTGAATACATTTGAAAGACCAAAAGCTGTATTCCGAAAATTGTGTACGATGCAGATTCAATTTGAGTAATAGCATTTTTCAACGACTTCACCGCTACACAAATTCTGATTCAGAATATTACGCTTCAAAATAACATTAGGTGTACTATAAATGAAAAACATTCCTATCAACATGGATTTGTTTATACAGAGTAAATGTTTATAACAGTATCTGCTTTAGTAAATCTTGTTTTGCTAAATATTGGATAACCGTGATACTAAGGATATCTGGAGTGATGACGACTCGAAGTAGTCAGTGCTTGATAATTGCATTCAGTTTCCCAGCAATTTTAAAGGCTGTAACAAAGTTCACTGACCTTTACCGCAAACATTTTACTGCAAAATTTCAAACTCGTTGCTAATACAAAACCTATTTACGATGTAGCAGAACGGGTTTCTAAAATTGGATGTTAGCAGATTGCCCGCCGAATAGATTTTGCTGATTTTTTAAATGCTTGTTATAAAATAAAGTTTCGTAAAAATGAGATTTATACAACGCGGAGCGGGCGTTGCTTAGGTTTTATGCTAATGCAGAATATACTTGTGGAATATCTGGTTTTTATCTCCTCTTTTATCGGTTTGTATTTAAATTTTGCTGTTTAGTTTAATATTATTTTCTCCAGATTGACTATTGAAGTCAACTTAGATATATAGAAAGCTATTTTTTACCCTATTAATTGCATCATTCGCTTTTTTTCCTCGAATATAAAGTAATCATTTTTTTTTGTTATAGTCTGGAAGCACACTGTACGCGCAGCTGGAAATCTGGAAGGCGGCGAGACACGAAGCCTGGCGGACGTCGACCTCATGGCCGGAGCACCAACAGCCTCCCACGACTCCTACCCCTGTCACTTTGCCGGCTGCTGATGACGTCAGTGATGGTAAGTCTGCCTTCAAAAAAACTATATGTAGACTTTGTGTCGACAGTTCTCCTTTGTCTTTGTTTTGCCCAAAAACTGTCTCCACAGTCACATCACGCAAGAAGAGAATCTATTATTTATTTTCATGGAAGGTTTTCCGACGCCAGGTAATCCGATACTTTACCGCCCAAAAGGGTTGTTTTGACTAATTCGGGAAATCTTCGGATCAATATCGAAAAGTTTTAAAGGAAATTTCTACATTTCATCATCAAATCTCCATCGAATGTTACCGATATCGGTCTTAATCATAAGCAGTAAATGCCTTAGGCGTGGAAAATGATGACTTTATCAAGCGATCAGGTATTTTTAAAAGCATTACGTCGTCTCAAGCAATTAAATACCTATAACTGCTTTACAACGCAATAACTATTTTACTAGTGCCATACAAAATTGATGGAAAACAATAAAACGCGGCAAATCTTAGGTCAAATCTAAAACCCAATTATCGAAGTGGGAAAATTTCTAACTATTAAAGATAAATTCTGTTAGAAAAGTTAGTAATGAAGTAAAATGTGGCACAGCAATGCATCAGTGGAGTGTATTGTGTATCACCGTTAGCCGCGCTATGGCCGGCCCACATACGAACAGACAAACAAGTTTGTGATATATGGACAAGTGTCGCCATACACATGACAACTATTGGAAAATGAAGATGTATCTGACTGAATGGGGGCGCCACTTTGCCTTTAAAATTGCTGCTAACTGACAATGTAGTAATAAGTTTTATGCTCGACTGGCGGGGCAATGTCGTGCCCTCAGATAAGAAATAATATTTACGGACATAATATAATGATCAAAGATATAATGATGAATTAGGACGAGATGAAGTTAAAACATCATCTCGTCCTAAACTAAGCAAAGCTTGCAAAGCGTCGGTTAGTTTGCTCCCCTGAAGATTTCGGTTTTTAAAACTAAAATTTTCAATTACATTTGTTATAAAATGTGCGAAGTATTTGTCGGTATTTAGACGATGTGGATTTATCATACGATATAAAATAGTTTTAATCTTATCGGTGATTGATTGTGGGTTTTGTAAAATTTATGAAATGTTATTCGCTATTTATAGTAATGTTGTCAGTGTCATAATGGGGTTTTCCAATCGGATCTGTATCCTGCATCCGTCTTAGGTTATTACATAGAAACATAGATCCTTTATATCTAACGGTACTGTTAGTAAATTTGTTATTAAGTGAGTGTTGCCCATTTTTTCTTTAAATTATGCCATGAAGTTTCCTTTACAAAGAGAAGCATAATGTTGAAAAGTATCTTCAAGTTGACGCGTTTTTTTTTATTAGAACTCAATAAATTAATGAAAACTTATCCTGATTATTTACAAAATCATTTAAGTACTTAAATAATTGGTAAAATTATTATATTCAATAAAACAAAAGACGACGCAGAGTACCTTTACAATAGCCAAAGTTATTTGTGCTACGGAAGATTAGCACAAGTTGTAAGAGGTATTGTCAAAGATATAACCTTACAAAGGTGTCCCTAAGAAGGCCGAACAGTTAGCTCATAAATATAAAAAGTGGCAGATAGTGGCACAGGAAATAGCAATCTGCAATTATCGCGAGTGCCTGTCCCGGCTTGACGTGGGGATTTATATCGAGAGATAGAAACACAAAACATAAGGGTCAATAGGGTTCTGCTGTAAAATGAGTGTTTCTGTACTAAATCTACGGTTTTAGAATCATATTTTTGTATTTTGGTGACGCGTTGTACAAGTCAGAAGATCATGGCAAATTTTTAAATGTTTAATCGTGAATTGGTTTAAAATTGCGTTTAGGTAAAAAAAAGAGGGTGTTAAATAGTCTATAAAATAGTCTTTATGAAACGGACTCTGTTCTAAGATAAAATCATTTTTCTTAAGCAGACGTTGGTATAACAAGAAACACATTTAAGATTCAATGACCAACAAATTTGCAGTATAAATGAATTGGAGTAGACTCTGGGTTACGCCCTGCTAAGCTCTTATTTCTTGTAAAACTACGACCGTTTCATCACGACCGTTTAAATGTATTTAAAAAATCATCACGTAGAATCATCTATTGTTCTCTTTAGTTTTGCCGTTTTTTTAACGTACCTATTCATATTTTTCTATTCTTATCGTGTTAAATGTTTCTTTTAGATACATTTTTGGTTTTACAGAATAAAGTTTAATCCAGTATTTATAAAATGTATATATGTACTTATATACAAAATACAAAAGAATAGTTGAGCTATCTACAGACTACTGTTTAGATAAATTTAGTTTTTTTTATTAATTGACGAAACCAACAATTATTTAGCCGGAAACTTTTAAGCAAAGCTTGTAGTTTACTGCTTAAATATGTTTTTTGTACAAACATACAATAGGTACGTGATCATTGTCTATGTTTTATGTTTGTACACACAGTGGAAGCTTTTCAGGAAAGCACAGCTCAGTTACAGTTAACCCATCAATCAGCACAGCCTTGCCGTCATGTCTGCCCTTGCCCGTAGTCTCCGTATATGTCAGACCGATACACTTAACTTACCACCAGTTTTTGTATCTAAAAAGCTAGCACTAGCCACTGACGCTACCTTGTCGCTGGTGAGGCAGTCCGATATAGACCCAATAGACTTTACAAAACTTTTTTTTTAAATGAGATCACGTTACATTCTTTTTTATGGGGTAGGTATAACATTTCAAAACTATTATCGTGAAGTTTGTATGCTCTTTGAACTGGCTATTCGAGAATGAAAGCCTTAATGAAATAAGAAAATTATTTTCTTAACACGTTGGAAAGGATGACACAATATCGTTGCGTGTCTTTGTTATTCTAGCGCGTTTCTAGACTTGCTTTTGTTTTGTTTAACTATTTGCTTATATGGCAACACCGTCGTTCGAAACGGATTTGCTTGCAAAAATCGAGACATAATTCCAACCACACCTTACATTTTTGAATATTGATCAACCTTATAAATATATCTTAATCTATCTTATAGTTGAATAATTATTGCGTGGCCAACCTATTATTTTTATATGCAACACCTGCGTGCCGTCGTTTTATGAATAGTTTTATTTAGCTAGCCCGTATTTAAGCTAATGCATAGCTTCTATCGGCCTTGAGCGTGGAGACCGAATCCAGAAATTCCGTAACGAAAATACCGAACGAAAATAACCTAAAACTGCGCATGTGTAATCCAGCAAAAAATACTATGCAATAGCTTTACCGCAGCAGTCCCCGAGTGCCACACATCTTTTTTTGTAGGTTAATCAAACTGGTGCTAAGGCGTGTCATAGTACCTATGCCAGGCCGAGCCAGTGGACTCACAAGGTCGTACCAACATTGTATTTCCTTTCCAATGGTACAAAAAAGCGACTGTTATTGCCCCACGCCCTTTCAATTCAACACTTCACATTCCGCACAGTAAAAGGCAATTTTGTCGGCAATTAATGTCAGTTAATATAAACAAGTTTTTCTCTACTTTCTTACTTATTTGATCGCTAACGGCCGGTTTCTCGAACGATGATCAACGAAAAAATCAAATAGTTACTATGTGTCAAACTCGGATCAATCGTGATTTGGGTTTCCAGAAACTGGCCGTAAGTATTTTTCATACTTACTGCAATTATGACAATATTACACTTCTTGAAGTAACTTTTTACTTAGATATGTTTTTTCAGTAGGTACCTAATTAATTTGACTTTTTATGTAGTTTATCTTCGTATATTTATTTATTAATAGATTTGGCTGAAACTAGGTACCTACGTTGTTTTTAACTGTTGGAGTGTTTATGTGATTAGAATATATCTGTTTACATGTCTAGAACCGAAGGCTGCTGTAAACTTGAATTTGTTTACGCGTTTTATAAATAACTTTACATATTTATGAGACTTTGAACATCGTTTCAAACTTTGAGCAAAACGAAAGAATAATGATCCACTTTTCTTATATCATAATCTAAAGCGTCTTATGTATAGGTAAGTGACATATTTTGTTACAAAACTCTTGAAATAAAATATAATATTAATTATATTACTTTTAACAATAAAATAATACATTGGGTCTATCAAAAAAAATAATTAACTGTGGTTTACATTCATTGCATGCATGCATTTTTTTTATTGTGCCTTTAATATCTCGTGGTAGGTTATGTATGGCGCCATGTACTTCTAAGAACCTATATGTTGAAGTCCCTTGCCTCATTAGACATTCTCATAGTATTTTCCGAGAATGTTTGGCTATGTTTGTCCCATTTTATCATCGTCTTAGCATTATACGACGCATAATCACGGAATAACGAGCCACTTGACGAGAGGTTATCTTATTTTATATACCACTAGCATCAGCACCCGAGTTTTCTCACTGCAATATTTTATGCAATTTAATTATTACACCCAACACAAAAAAACTATACTTAATCCATTTAAAAAATTGATTGCATTAATGATCGTTATTATTTTCATCCAACGAACCTTCGTGTCGTTGCTTGGTAGTGCTTTATATAAAAAAGTTACAATTGCGATATATTTCGGTAAAACTACGTCTGATAAAACAATTTAATAGATAAAATTATTAGTGGTTAATTTTATGGTTCAAAAGATAGGTTTCAAAACGTCTTTAAATAAATAAAAACTAATTCATAATAACTTGCTATAGGTATTTTGAGACAGCTTTGTTATTTAATATACTCTCAAGCAAGACAGACATACACTGTAATTCATCTAATAATAAAATAGTTTATATCGTAATTAATGATTATGTATTTAGGACACACAACACGGCAGTGCCTTTCGAGTAAATAATTAATTATGCTAATAGTTTTCAAGTAATTAGTTGCTGGATAACTTATTTAAGCAAAATGTGCAAATCATTTTACTAGAAGTCTGGTGGGTAAACAATTTAATTAGTTTACTTTTGCTATGTATTGAACACACTACATAAAAACAGCATACCGTTAGGAGTAGCCAGGGAGAAATCTTGGCATTTTTGTCTGCGCAGTAATTAATAAGCATGATTAATAAATAAATTATTATTAGCATTTCACACATTTCTCTCTAAATGAGTATATACTTATATATATAAATATTCATGAACATATCACACACCACACTCTAGTACCAAACGAAGAAGCTTCTCTTCTACAACCTGTTGCTACCCAAAGCAGAGTAAAGGTTTCTTCTAATGCACGCCATTCTGAGCAATCTTGAGCTTTCCGCATCCAGCTCTATCCCACATCTTTGACCAGATCATCGGTCCACCTTATTTTTTAACGCCCCGCATTTCTGTGGCCCGTCCTTGAAGCTTATTCTATGGGAACTAGATTGCTGATTTTTGAACCTGCCAGTTACGATATTGTTTTCGTCGATTTAAAGTTTATTATTTTTGACAGATGATGTTTTTTTTAATTTACTTATTTGCTTATACCGCCTGGCCTTACGTTATCTTCAAAAACCAATTAATTTTCAGAAAACTTTTTTATGCTAATCCACCATTTTGTCTTCTGACAGATGATGACTCAGAGCCAGCCACGGTGGCGCCCCCTGGCGGCGGCAAGGTGAAGACTGGCAGCACTCACATACACCTCTGGCAGTTCCTGAAGGAGCTGTTGGCTTCCCCTCACGTACACGGCTCTGCGATACGATGGTTAGATCGAAGTGAGTATACATTGCTGGATTTGTTTTTCTGGAAAATTATTTAGTAGTGAAAATAATCACGATCTAGTTTGACAATTACATCTTATCAGTATATATTTTTTTATCAATGTAGTCATAATGGCGTGATAGTATTTATAATTAGATAAAATATGCATAAACACCATTATAAATTATATTATGTTATTTTACGTATTGTATTATCATTTTATAGTTTCTAGGTTTTGTTATTGATAAATTTCGAAAGATGCAAAGGTCACATGGAGATATAAATACACCCAGTGTACTACCCAGTCATTTATATTAGTTTAAACATTATGATAATAATCTTGACTTTATAACAAAGGTTTGTCAGAACACTTGAAACCTGTTTCTTGTCGACCACATAAATGTTCGCTATAATAATAAAATTGTTCCAGTCACGACTTTAAGACTTGACTTGCATTAATATTGTCTTGAAAGTCAGTAACTTAATAACATAAAGGTAGACAAGGATAACAAAGGTTTTTAATCATCATCATCAACCTATATAAGTCCGTTGGACGTAGGTTTCTCCCGAGACGCGCCTCTACGCGCCCGGACTTTTTTCTCTACGAAATTTATACTTACCCAACATCCTATCAAATAAATGAAAATAAATAAATATTCAGGTACTAACATACACATCACACTCTAGTCCTAAACTAAGCAAAGCTTGTACTATGGGAACTATAATGCTGGTAGAAACTTATATAAGTATACGTTACTTTTTTAGTAAATACATACATAGAATACACAGAACAAATATTTATGTTCATCACAAAAACATTTGCTCTGGGTGGGAATCGAACCCACGACCCACAGCGTGGAAGGCAAAGCTACTACCAACTGAGCTGTGTGTGACGCGCCTGTCGATATCAAACTGTTCACAAAATAAATAGATACATTTATTACATACATGAATTAAACAAAATTATAATACAAATTCCATAATTATTGGCAGATGGCAGCGAGATATAAATTAAAACATCAAAGTACTTTAATCTACATTTATCTAAATTAATTTCATAAAGCACCTATTTAATTCTAATAAAAAATAGGTAGGTAATTTGTGATAATTTGTATTCATAGTAGGTAAAGGTAGGTATTTAATTTTATTCATCTAACTACATTGGAGAATGGCTGGGAATCCAAGGTGATCCGGCCAGTTACTCAGCAACTGGAAGACTCAGTTTGTAAAGATTTATAAATCAACATTGGATTTATGTTGCCAGGTGCTTATTTTATTTAACGAGCCTCGCTTTACCTCGCTTTAAAAGTAGGTAAATTGTAATATAAATATCATTTTATATGATTAAAATTAAAGAAATATGATACCTACTACCAAAGTTCATCACTGAAAACCGACTGAAATGAGGTTTTAGCAAAAAGGTTCGCGACTTTTTTTCTCTTTTATTAAAAGCTTACGCTAATACATGAACTGGCCAGAATTACACTTACGCACTAAAAAGTCCCGTATCACCAAACAATGTGTAAACTTTAAAAAACTAAAAAACACGTGTGTGACATTTACTTACTTAATTTAAAAAGTAAATGTATGGTAGGTAACTAAAGAGTTGAAGCTCCTCTATATGTAAATCGTGACATGTCTTGCCTGTGATAAATGCACGGAGGTACCGTTGCAATAATTTAAAGCCTTTGTCCCGAGACATTCGACTAGGCTTGAACTGCGCAAGATTCGCTTATTTACTCTCGCACGAAATACTTACCACACAAAGGTTAAACACAACAAAACAAGATTAAGTATAGATTACTTTAACGAAATATCATGGAAATACCACCACTAGGAACCTGAATAATGAACTCAAATTGAGTTAATATTTAGAACTCAGCTTTAGTCTTGAGTAAGGCTGTTTTTGACTCTTAAGTTTTGGTGAATTCCCGTTACACTTAAGTAATATATACCTATCTACACATTATTCCACTACCGAAAATCGTTTTCTACGTCTCTCTAAATTCACAAACTTAGAACCATAGAATGGATCTTTAATTCATGTCATGTTGTTGCAGATAACGGAGTGTTCAAGATTGAGGATTCAGTTCGCGTCGCCAGACTTTGGGGCAAGAGAAAGAATCGGCCCGCCATGAACTACGATAAACTTTCACGTAGCATCCGCCAGTACTACAAGAAAGGAATTATGAAGAAAACTGAGAGGAGTCAGAGGCTGGTATACCAGTTCTGCCATCCGTACTGCTTGTAAATACTCTTAGTCTGTAAGTTATTTATTGTAGTGAGGCCCGCGGTAAGGCGGCTCACGGCGACTGGTCGCGTTTTGCAGAAACGCCTCTCAGTCGTGAAAATGTAGACGACCGAAGTTTTCGTCGCGCGGAATCGTTGGCGTCGTGTTCACTATCCCTCCAGATGATTCGGGAAAGGTAATTTTCTCAAGAATTGTCGTGGACGGGATCCATTACGTGTTTTAGTTTTAAGTTTTTTTTACCGGTGACTAGATGATGCAATTTGAGTTTTTTATGAAACTTGTGAATTGCGTTTGTCGAAAGTCGGTAATGTTTATCCCATATATCTATGATATATTTCTCGTACGTTCTATGAACTTTTAGAAAAATAAGAATGTTGTAAATATTGTAAGAATTGTATACTTTGTACGTACATTGATGTCTACCATCTTGGTATTGTATTTTTAGTAATAGAAAGAGATTGATAAACTTGCAATGTTAAAAATGCAAAAGAAAACAAAAAGAAAATAAAAGTACGTTTAAGTAGGTGTATGCTTATGTTAATTATTATTAAAATTAAATATGTAGGTACCTATAGTGATGTGTAAAAATAAGACATGGCAAGTTATGCCAAAATTGCAATATTATTATTTAGGAATAAAATGTATATTTAAATAATCGTGGGCGGTTAATTTGGTGTGAATTATTGGATAAAAAACAATGTGATTTTGTGCCAAATAGACAAGCTTAAGTTTTTTTATTCGGGACAAAATTTGTTAAATATGAAATAAATTGTGATTAAGACCCGCCGATGTAAATATTGTATCCAAAATATTTGCGATAACAAGGTGTTGGTACATTATTATTTCGATAAGAATTTATTCTAAAACTAATTTCTAAGCATAAAAACAACGCAGTTAGCGTTGTGTAAATTATAAATAATAAAATATTATTGAACCAAACTAATGTAGATTTTATGAATCGATTAAAATAAAATATTATAGTAAAATAATTAGTTTTTTTTACAACTGCTCATTGTAGGTTACCTAACCTACTTTACCCACATATTTAGATAGCTTTAGTATGTACTTATAATTTAAAAAAATCTTCCAATAAAAATAGAAAACGTTTGTTTGGTCTACTCAAAGGTCTAATCAATGATAAGGTCGGTTAGGCAGGTACCGAATAAAATATCACTTTAAATTAAGTATTTCTGTCCAACAATGATGGTAAACAAGCAAATTGAACAATACAAAGTGCACTCAAAATATTGTTGCATCACATTGCGCAAGTGACGTCACCACCGCCGGATTCCACAAGTGAAAGTTTCGCGCCTTTCGCTCAGGAGGGGAGGGGAGAACGACCTCAAGGGGAAGGGCAAGGCAGCGGGACGAGGGCAAACACTTCGTTGCGGTGTTTGATTGTACTTCACGTTTTGACTATACTACCTATTTATATTTATGTTCCTTGTTTGGACTAGGTACCTAATTACCTACCTACGTGGTTTAGGATAAGAAAACCACACTCCGATTGTACGTCCAAAACGGAAAAACTGACTCTGTACCTACTTACCTATTTTATAAGATCTCAGTGTACCTACCTACACAGTTTTGCAATAAATAGGTAGGTATATACTTATTCTAATTTTGTATGTATAATAAAAAATATCTATCTATCTACTGTATTGTATGCCTATGTACAATATACCTATGTACAATATGCCCTATGTACAATATTTTTGATTTGTTGATCTAGGTGGGTTGGGCTGGCTAGGAACACAAGGTTATCGCAGTAAATACCTACTTATTCAAAATACCTAAACAAATAACTAAAATAAATAAAATCTAAGAAACAGCTGCTAGGTAGGCATGACAGCGATGTGTGTTTAGGTAGGTACCTACTGACTGAATAGGTACTCCTCAATAATGTAGGTACGGTATTATTTAACTAATTTATGTATTTATACTTCACAAATAATGTTGACAAAAATAAGTATCGTCAAATCAACAACACCTGCGTAAAACGAAGCGTCTTGGCTTGTTTGACGTCACACACAATGACGTCAGAGCCGCTTGCTTGGTTTGACATTTTATTTACTAGTGCTGCCTGCACGGCGAACTAAACTATTGTATCGATATTCAGCTATGATTGGTGAGTAGGTATTTCTTTTTACAGGAATTACGTAACATTTCGGGTCGGAACGAATTAGAAGTTCAGATTACCCATTGATATTGCTAGTGCTCTTAGCAGACCTGAAGCATCGTTTTCGGTGATACGGTGTGAAAGTGTTTAATAAGATTATTGTCATTTTTGATATTTTTGATCTTCTGATGTCATTTCGTTAAAGAATTGTCATTTTTTTATGTGCTTACAATGACAATCACATTACATTAGATTTTAAAAACCGTTTGAAACCCCTCATGCAAAATGATATAATCAACTATCGACTACTAAATAGGCACTCCGCGTTAAGCGTTAGTCCAACACTAGTACATTGTTGACATTTGACATTTGGCCCGATACTGTGATTTTCTTTGTTTTCCTTTTCAGTAAAACAAAATTCGTACGAATTTAAACTCAAAACAGTAAAAAATGGTTGATATATATCCAATGGTGAAGCACGATAAATTCCCTAGTCCGAAAACCCAAAGTATTACGAGCGAGCGCTACGGTTTCGCTGTAAAATAATTAATTAAAAGTGTCGTCGTTTTGCGTGGGTTTTATTTAATTATTTCGAAAATGAAGCCAGGGAACAGTGTGGACGTGAGGGAAGAAATAGCAGAGATCCACACGGCTGCTAGATCGCCGTCTCCCAAACAGAAAGCGAAGCCGAGATCTCGCAGTCGGTCTGGATCCCGTAAGTTATCAAACGGGCATACAGATGCAGCAGAGTGCCTGCAGCCATCCCCTACAAACGGAGAGCCTTCTGACAAGTCAAAGCGAGACAGCTGGATAAAATCTGAACACGAATCAGTGGAGCTACCCATCCATGACCAGATAAACCAAGGTATAATGGAGTTTGTTGAGAAGGAAATAAAAAAGTCGGATAAAAATCCCGCTTTCGTATTTTATTCGCACGATCCTAATGGTCTAGATGAGAAGATCATGAAGACACTGTCTCGGCCGTCTAGCGGACACAAGGAGAAGCGGAGTCCTTCTTACCGGAAGAAAAAACGGCACTCATCCAAGCACAGAGATAGTGTGTACAATGATTTTGATGTTCCTGGCTCCAGTCTCAGTGCTCTAGAAAAGGTAAATTTTGGTAAACAAGAAATATGAAACTAAAAATACTTAATTAGTATTCAGTTATTAGAGTTCTATTACTTACCGATGACCTTTGGCCTTTCTTTCTTAATAAAAGAGTAGGTGCAAGTATAATTTCATAAGTTACATATATTTTTACATGTTTTTAAAATATAATGTTTCCTATAAATAGAACTGAGAATTGTGTAACAATACCTAAATAAATATGCAGCATTCCATATCCTATAGAAATATAGCAAATAAGAGCAAAATTTAAATAGGTAAATATTTACCAAAATAAATATTTAAAGTTGAATATGATAACAGTAGTAGATTACAAATATAATGTTTTACTTACCTACTTAAAATATTTAAATTACACTCTCAATTATATAATATAAAAAATCTTGACCATTAAACATTTTTTATTATAATTTTACAGGTAGATGACTATTTAAAAGAATACAACAAAGATGAGGTGGTAACACTGAGCGGTGAGCTAGAAATTGAGCCAAATGATGTAGAAAATAACAACGGCCTGACCAAGGAGCTCCGTCACAAACCTCGGAAGACCAGGAGGAAAACAAGAGACGAGAGACAGGATTCCAATGCTAATGGGAAAGATGTCAGTCCTAAAGTGTTTAAAGCTGGAAGTAGGAGCAAGAACTCTTCAAAACCAGGTTTGTCAACTACATGTAATATTTATTTAAAAATATTTGACTTTGACTTTGACTTTGACTTTGACTTTGACTAGACATGATCAGAATCATGATGCTGCAGTAATCATCATCATCATCAACCTATCTCAGTCCACAGCTGGATGTAGGTCTCTCCCAAAATGTGAAAATAAGCCCGGATTTTGGCTCTTAGCAAATGAATGCTGCATTAGAAATGAAAATGAATACAATGTGTACATAGTTTTTTAGCATGTCAATCTTAACATATGTTAGGGATATTTTATACAACTCCACTAGTGACTATATAGAGTAATTTTAGTTTCATACTAAGCAGAGCTTGTACTATAGTAACCAGAATCCCGAGAAAATACTTATGTAATTTTAAAAATATTACATATAGATAACATTTACTCATTTAGAACAATTCTTAATGTTTTGCCATCACATAATTGTGTTTTTGGGAATCAACGCACTTGGTTTGTAAAGTTGAGCTGGCTTATAATACTGAGCTGTGATCCTGTCAAAATAAAAATAAAAAACTAAAATTTTTTTTCAACAGTGTAGCAAGTGAACTATTTATATTTCAACCTTGTTTTACTTTTCCAGCAAGACCAACAGACCTGACAGCCATGCTTCAGACCTTGGAGTCTTCAATGCCATACCAGGAGCAATACATAGACAACCCGTTCTCATCACCATCACCGGTCACATCCCCGAATGATGAGAAACTGGATCCGTTTCGGCGGAGACCGGAGAAGATTTACATGCAAGGTGGTGGAACCTTCAGAGCAGTGTCGAGAGACAGGATTCTGGAGTCTCAGCAGTCACGCGAAGGGGATAAGTATTCAAGGTAAAAAATATTAAAAAAAAACTTAAGTATTTAATTTTTTATTATCTGTAGCTCCATCTATCTCGCTACATATTAAACTATATTAAAGACAACGCAACAAACCAACAGATGGCAGAAACGAAATCCTAGATCGCGCAAACGAACTTACCACGGAGTTTGAACATAAGTAATAGAACCGATTACTTCAAACTTCAATTGCATTTATTCAATAAAATCACAAGGATCACTTTGAAACGTCTTACTATCCATCGGTCCTCGGACCCTGAGCCAAAGGTCGCTCGGTGTGGAAGATCTTCGTTTTCGTAAGAGATACCATATACCTATCTCTTCATGTCAATTATATCATCATCATACAATCAGACTCAAAGCGTCTGGTGTTACTCCCGAATGAATTGTGGGTCGTTGGTTCGATCCCCACCAAGATCAAAAGTGTGCATGCGCAGTAACGCCGTTCCAACCAATGCCACCTAGAGGCGAGTTGCTGTGCTGGTCGGAGTGTTAGGTTATTTCGTTACAGAATTTCTGGATTCATTCTCCACGCTCAAGGCCCGCGATAGATAGAAGCTATGCAATAGCTTAAAAAAAGTGTAAAAGTTTGTTATTTTGATATTCGCTATTTATTTATTTATTTATTTACTTTAATTAAAACGGCTAAGAATGCCAATTACAATAATTAAAGATAGGTAAGTACTACATACATTACATTAAATAAAGTCATATTATATACAGCTCAATCTTACTACAACATTATATAAAATAAATTAGATACTAATACAATTATTAATTATATACAATTTAACAAATCAATAATAGAATAAGGTAAGAAAAGTAATAACGAATGTCACTTAAAACAATGTCAAAACAAAAAGAAGAGATAACAATAATAGTACTTACATCTAAACATCACGCTCACAGAATCTCAAACATTCTGACATAATACTAGTCCAACCATCCTGAAACAAATCACACTCCAATATTATAATATCTATATATATATATATATATATATAATATATATATAATATATATTTTAATATCGCTATCTAGCTTTACTTAGTTTACGACTAAAGCATCTTATGTAAATGTTCGTAAATATTTATTTATATGTATAAGTTTATGTTGTATTTCAGAATAGGAGACGCAACTCCGCTAGATTTCGCGATATTGGTTCAGAAAGCGTGGCGCAGTTTTGCGCCGGCTTGTCACGGCATTCTCGGCGGGATGGCGTTGATGCATCTACTGCTTATATCTTATTCCGATGGACTGGATGCAGGTAACTATATCTAGTTTCTTGCCCGTTCTTCTAAGCTCTGGCACCTAGAATCGCCTAGCTGATCCATTGACGACTAGCTGACCCGTCCCCACTTCGTTGGGCATAATTCGACCACGTAAAAGCCTTTATTTTTCGGTTTTTTATATTACCCATGACACAGCAATAATGTGGCTTTCTATTGGTGAAAGAATTTTAAAATCGGTTCAGTAGATTCCGAGATTACCCCTTACAATTTTACAAACACACACACTTTACTTCTTTATAATATTAGTATAGATTCTGTATGATTGAAAAACATTAATCTATGTATTTATTATCTTTGATCCATAGATAGATTTATGATTTTGATCCATCATAATTTGATCTTGGATATAATTAATGACTGCATAGAATCCAAACCAGAGTAACGTCAGTAAAACAAGTGGCTATTGTAGATGGAATGCAACATTTACTAGGCACTTAGCCCGTACAAATAAATCAAAACTTATCAATAGCGCGTTCTAGACTTAATCAAATTTGACAATGCCATCTAGTTATGATTGTGACTCATTAGTATGTCCCTGACATGACTGTATATTATGTGTATTATTTATTACTAAGTTAAATTGACACCACACTGGAACTTCAGTACTTAATTTAGTTTTATTGTAATTCTTTGTAAGAAGGATCATATAAAAAAACGGTAGGAGACAGGCCGTAAGTTTCTTGCCCGTTCTTCTAGGCTCTGGTCGCGTGGAACTGGCACCTAGAATCACCTAGTATGTAAGACGATTCTAAATGATCCTTGTGAAGTGTTTGACTTTGACTTTCTAGGCTTAATCAAATTTCACAATGCCATCTAGTTATGATTGGATAAACTGAAACATAGAACCTTATCTAACTTAGTTGTACACTAAACAATAACTTTTTAAAGATATTCTTATAACAAATAGATCATGATTGTTAAAGCTCCTTTCATCAAAAAGTACTCGATATTTTTTATTATTAATTATTTATATTTCAGGTCATCTGTCCTTCCACGCGCTGGTAACAATGCCGTATGTGGCAGCTTACTACTTCTTTTGTGTGCTGTGTCTACTGTCTGTGTTAGATCGGTGAGTTTTATAACTCTTTCGCTTTTATAAGGGATTATCCACTCTCGGTTACGCATTCTGGATGAAAAGTAGCCTAGACTCCGGGCGCAACCAGTTGCGCCACCGTGGTGTCCGTAAGCTACCAAACTAGACACCAGAGTCGCCACCACACTGAGCTAGTATCAAAATTGACCTTGAAGACACAGCAATGAGGTGGAGGCGTCACTGGCGACCACCGGACTGGTTGGCGGCTGAGTGAGTAAGACACCATACAGCGCTATAGTAATTAGTGGTGGCGCGACCAGCGTGGCGGCGCAACCAGTAACATTCTGTGCACGCGTCCGAGTTTGTCGCGCCGCCAAATCGGTTGCGCAACCAAACGGACACCAGATTAGTAACTCTCTAAAGAGCTGTAATACATTTTGTTGGTAGCGGCGACTGGTTGCGCCGCCATGGCGTCCCCGTGAAATATAGCCCTATGGGTGTAGTACTTTGAGTATTTCTTGTCGATGTCGGTTTTAACCCCCAACGCAAAACCCGAAACGCCCGAAAGGTCGTAAAGTCCGAAAAGTCTGTCTGTATGAAAGGTTAATTAATCGGAAGTTCAATGTTTTTGTTATTTTTTTTTAATTAAGTAATTACTTATATTTGATGACCGATGTGGCGCGGTGGGTGAAGGTCCGCCTGTAAATATTTATTCCGGGTGTTCTGGGTATTTTATATGTATAATAAAAAAATTCCATCTATGCAATGTATTGTATTTAGTATGTCAGTCTTCTAGTACCCATAACCCAAGCTCTGCTTAGCTTGGGGCTAGATGATGTTGTGTGGATTGTCCAGCATTATTTATTTATTTCTTAAGTATGTCAGTCTTCTTGTACCCATAACACAAGCTCTGCTTAGCTTGGGGCTAGATGATGTTGTGTGGATTGTTCAGCATTATTTATTTCTTTTTGCAGTAACGGCCGGTTTCTGGAAACCCAAATTACGATTGATCCGAGTTTGACACATAGTACCTAATTGTTTGATTTTTTCGAGAAACCGGCCAATAATAATCCTGGACAATACTTTGCCAAAAAATCAATTGCCATATTAACATTTATCTAATATTTCAGTCTAGACGTGTCTAGTATGGATACGACCCGCGGTCTGCAGCCTTACTTCCAGCCGATAGTGTTGGTGATTCTCTACACGGCGTGTCTGCTCGTGTGTTCGGCCGCGCGAATGTATGACGACCTCATGATGTACCAATATACACCTCTAGTGGCTAACATCACTAATGCGACAACTGTAAGTATTTTTTGACGTGACAACGTCTTATAATTCGATAGAGCCGGCTCCACGCACGAAAAAACATGACTCATGCGGCGTTACCTCGCTCTGAGACTCATGCGGCGTTACCTCGCTTTGAGGCGTTCCTTGAAAGTGCAAGCGAGAGCGCGGAACGAGCGACAAAGAAGCACAATCGGCGTTCGTTGTCACGTTCAACTATCGTCAGTAAACCGACTTTTCAGACAACCATTTTTTTAACCTGTTCCTTCCTATAACAACAATATATGTAGTAAGTATTTATAAGAATAATATTTGACTATAATATGATCCGAAGTTGATTGACATAAATAAATAAATAAGTATTTATATGGCGGCGGAGTCTTAGTAAAAAAAAACGTCATTGCAGACTTAGTACAGTCAGACTGTACTCAATCAACATTAATTTTACAATCACTCAACGTCTTGCTTCCCACTGTTAAATGTTTATCGACTGTAAAACAAGCCTATAACAATGCTATAACTGTGTAATTACTATGGTTGGATTATAACTCTGAAATGATTCATAAATTGAGACGGAAATACGTTGTAAAGTTTCCGCTCTGATTGGGTTATGATGCTTATATCTATCGATAGATGGCGCTTGTAATATGGGACTGCAACTTGAAATGTTAATTAAAAGGCTATGTTTAGTCGTGTGGGTTTGATGCCCACCAAGAACAAAGGACGATTAATGTCACAATTGTAATCTTAACGTATTTTAAACACACTGCGCGCTACCGTTGCAACGTTCGACAGTGAAGCTGATGTTGACGCGCAGTGTATGTCAAACACGTCTGTTTACGATTGTCACATTAACTCGTGCTCACACCCCAGACAAACGTTTCAACTGGCTCCAAAGCTTTGTTGGTATTAAGGCCTCCATGTTGTAGGTTCGATTACCAGAACATTACCAAGAAGATTTTTTTTTTAATTTAGCATCCGTGTGATGGCTTCGTAACTCTTATATAAATGGACCGATTTTGATGCGGTTTTGTTAGAGATGACGTGATTAAAATAGTTTTAGACTACAGTATGAGAAAACGAATGCATAGCTAAAATTGATGAAGATTTCATTAAAATTTTGTATCGAAGTATTTTTTGACTTTCGCCATCTTGTAGCGTCCATTTTAATATTTTTTTATTATTACAGGCATCAATACCGGCATTCTACCACACATGGACGCACTTTTCAATATGGCGTGCGATACTATCTATTCTAGGGCTAGTATACTTCGTGATATCAAACCCACCAGACCTAGTCTACAATAGCCTCAGCAAACTGCTGCAGTTCAAACATTCGTTGCAAAGTATTGGATGATGTAAAAGATTTTTAGGTTAGGGATTTTCAACCGACTTTCAAGACATGTCTTTTTTTTATTTACAATTAGACTGTTTTTTTTATCTTGCGTTATTAATTGTCGACCGATGTGGCGCGGCGGGCGAAGGTCCGCCTGCGACGCGGAGGTTGCGGGTTCGATCTGCTTGGGATAAATGTTTATTCTATATAATGTTTATTACGATCTGCAAATATTTATTCCGGGTGTAAAAAATAACTCTTAAAGAAGAAAAAGGCAAGGTATTTTACGCTGGTCGCACATTAATACTAGTCATTATTATACTTAAGTCGATATTCAGTGTGCGCAAAACCTAGAGTGATGACAGTATAGTAATTGGCAGCTAATATTGTACATATCTTATTACTATTTAGAAGTAATAGGTATCGCACTCAGAGACGTCACTTAAATATAATTTCATCATTATTAATTATCATGAAGACCTGGCACCTAGAATCTCTTAGTATAAAAAACGATTCTAATGCTCCTTGTCATTATACTGCTTAAAAATCATATATTATTTAATCAGTCAAAACACAAGACTATGTTGAATTAAACTGATATCTCTGAGTGCGTCTTTTAGGTACAAATGTATCAAATTATGCAAAATTATCTAATTTTGCATAATTTGTTTAATATATAATATATTTAATATGTTTAATAAATGATACTTAGTTTAATATTGTATAAAAATACACATAATAATGTATAATAAATAATACTGTATAATAAATAATAATGTAAACTAAATAAATAAATACAAAGAAATTTTTGAGTTATTAGTATATAAGTATCGGCTGATTGGTAATATAAGCTTTGCTCCGTTGGACTTTATAGCGATGTGTGAAATATCCTTGAGTATTTATTTGTGATAAAGCTTGAAAATTGGCTATATAACTTATCTACTTTATGACCTATAAAAATATCATAAAAAATATTCAAAGTATCGGAAAAACATAATATGTACCATAATAGGCATTATTAAGCTTATTAACATCGTTAATAAAGTAAGCTTGTAAGCAATAAATTATATTTTTAATGTTATTTAAGTAAGCTATGCAAAAGGGAATTATTTTTATTCTAGTCAATATTAGGTTACGCTTAAGAAGACTGGAGCTGCATTTAAGTTTTTTTTTTAAATAGTCGCCATAGCCGTTTTTCTAGTTTAGCTTTGCTTATGTTGAGTCTAGAGCGCGACGTATGGAATGTCTGTGTATTTTTTTTCTCTATATCGTCCCACTGCTGGGCAAAGGCTTATATTTATTTATTATTATTATTGTGAATGGAACCGGTTTCGTTACAATTTACCACGATCAGGGCCAAATGTTCTAAATTATTTTATCTACAACCGATTGGTGCCCCTGGATTTAAAATTTTAGACACGTTCGTTGAAGCATGACAATGCTTGGTAAGCTCTCTGAGTGACGTCATTAAAAATCCAATATGGCGGACGGCCCAAGATGGCGGTCTATTTATATTTTGTGCTTATTTATCTCATTTGTAATTTATTTATTACGTTAATACGGTGTTTGAGCTCATTTAACAGACATTAGCAGGGTTTTGCACAATATACCTAGTAAGTAGTCGAAAGTACTTATATCGCGGTAAAATTTTGAAACATCATGGCACACACAAAAGAGAATCGCTGGCTAATTTATATTGGCTAATGAGACTGTTACCAAATCCCTACTTTAATATCAAAACACGGATTATGACCGCTTTAATGCCCAGTGATTTTGTAACCAGTACTTCGATTATCTTTATGAGAGATATAAACATGAAAATCGTATTTTTAATGAGGGTTATTAAGCTATTGCATAGCTTCCGGGCCTTGAGCGTAAAAACTGAATCCAGAAATTCTGTAACGAAATAGCCAAACGAAAATAACCTAACACTGCTCACCCAGAAAAAAATGCTATCCAATAGCGTTACAGCGGCAGTCTCCGAGTGACACGCGTCTTTTTTTCTATTTGATAGGCGAAAATGGTAGCTCTGATTTTCTCGCACGCGTTTGTAGATTGCAGATTATTTTTGACTATCTAAAAGCTGTGTAACCAGTAGCTCTACCATGAGTTTTTACAATCTATACTCGCTAGCGTCTGTAGTTAAAAAAATATATGAAGATTTGTACAGCGCCTCTAGCGGATAGTTGGGAACTAAAATTCGTAATACTATTATGTAACTACTGTAGTTCAGGCTATTTTACTGTGACAACTCATGGTAGAGGTACAGTAAGGCTAATGTAAAGTTTACGTGACCAGTAGGATAAGTTTAGTGAACAGATTCACTATTTTTCATTTGTAAACGTAATCTAATCTATCCTCAAAGAGGTTCCATTGTAAAATATTGTATGCTTGTGGCCAAAAGTATTATTAAAGACCAAAGAAAACTATTATTTACTGGTGTGAAATGTATAATTTATTTTGTATATTAAGTATGATATTGCTATTTCAGAAAATGTGTCTATTTTATCATTATATTAAGTTTGAGTTACAGCCTAAAAGAAACTACTGAAAATGTTGTGTAAAGAATATCGGATAGTAAATGAACAAGTAACCTTTGTTTATAAATTTTGTATAAGTATAAGGTACAGTCAGGCCGTTTGTCCACCGCCGCTGTCACCGGCACGTCACCGAGAACGAGATGACGGCGCCGAAGTAGCGGTTCATACATTTACACACATTTACTTGAGCCGCGTGTCCACCGCACATCCGTCACCCGAGCGCCGTCATCCCGGCCGCCATACTAAACTCGGCCCGAAATAATCTCGTTCTCGGTGACGTGACGGTGACGGCGGCGGTGGACAAACGGCCTCAGGGTCAATTATATACGCGTCTATCGTAGTCAAATTTATCTGAAAATAATCAATTTTATATGCGTAGTTTTATATTGGTAAGCACAAAAGGTTCAAACTGCGTGAATTGATTTTATATTTTTCAGATCATTTTGAGTACTCCATCTTATTATTTTTTTATTATGTCTTATTATAATATATATGTATATATCTTATTATTTATTGTATCATAGTACTCTCTTCAACGGCGGATCCAGGGGGGGGGGGGGGTCATGGGGGTCATGACCCCCCCCTGAGCTAGTTCCAGGACTTAGGGTGGACCACTAATTGAACATAATTATTTTATTTATATATTTTGTCACCATACAGAATTAATGTAACTACATATGTAATAACTTTTTATAATGGCAAACGTTTGGGAATTACATTATCAAAATTAAATTATAAGTTCTTGACTTGACCACGACTATGTGACCCCCCCCTGGGCGCCAAAGCTGGATCGTGACCCCCCCCCTGGCGCCAAAGCTGAAACGTGACCCCCCCCCCCCCTGGCGCCAAAGCTGGATCTCTTGGACTCTCTTGCTAATATTAGTTTGACGGTGACTGTACCGCAGCTCCCATTATTGATTTTAGTTCATTGTCGGCAACAATTTGTCACGTAAGCCATTAGTTGTTTTAAGCGTATCACACAAACATGATATTATATTACTAGGTTCTGCCTGCGACTTGTGATGCTTACACTGGTGATCGCAAATAAATGTGATTATCGAAAAAAAACGGACAAGCGTAATGAAAAAAATACCTGATTATTATAAAACTTTATTCACAAACAAACTTACGACTATACAGTATTTACAAAATGTACATAGACATATAAAATACATAAGAAACAGCTGAGCTATCTACAGACCGTTGCAAACGATCTATAGATAGTTCAACTGATCCAAATCAGTACCAATCGGAAGCGTACCCAAGACACTGGCTGCATTGCCGCGCTGAATAGCAATGCTGATACGTTGGGCCAGATACTCACCAGCCCTCGGGTCACGCGTCGCTTCGACTAGACGCCCAGAAATAATTTTGAAAACGCGGTGCGCCTCGGTACCCCACGGACCTAGAGTCTCGATTATTTAGAAGACGTAAATACAATGTGATGAACTAGCATCAACATTTTCAAAAAATAATTATAATACTATCATTTCAAAAGACGAATTTAAATAAACCATAACATTTTATCGAATAAACGATTTTTGAGTTGGAGCGTGATGATCAGGGCCCCGATTGTGCTAAACGTAAACGGTTCGTCTATGCAGCTAAGGTTCACCACCACACCAACGTGTGAAAAAAAAAAGATAATGGTTAGCCGTTTACAGCGATAAGAAGATGCACCCGCTACGTAGGTACACGTTACGTTGGTGAACCTTAGCTGCTGCTTACGAACCGTTTAAGTTACAATTTAGCACGATCGGGGCACATTTCACACTGCGCGTCAACGCTAGCTGTACTGTCGAACGTTGCAGCGTTATCGCGCAATGTATGTACCTATTGCATCGTTACGATACGTTTACGATTGTCACATTTAGTCGGAATTGTCCTAGTCTAAACTAATTCTTGAAAAGACTTGATTGTTTGTTTGTTTGCATCGAATAGGCTCCGAAACTACTGGACCGATCTCAAAAATTCTTTCACTGTTGTGAAGCTACATTATCTTCGCTTCTTCTTCTTATCGTGTCGATGCTACAACTGTATTTTGTTGTAGCATCGTGTTGGAAAGATTAGCCAGACTAGACACTGCTTTACCGTGCCTAGCTGTTACCGGTGTGCGCCACGAGGAGGCTCTTTCCATGCACCCCATTTCCATTATCTGCGCTGAACATTCGCTATATTATATACCACCTTACCCGTGCGAAGCCGAGGCGTACTACTAGTTTTACATAATTAAAGACAGAAACACAATCATTTCCATTATTTCTCGTGTATGCTTCAAGTTGTCATGCCTAGTCACTGTGTGACGGTTAATCACTCGGCGCCATTACTGGCTTGTTCTCATCGAACATTATTTACTTATGTTAAATACATAGCTATTATCTATAATCTGTATATGTATACAGGGTGTAACAAATGAGGTGGACCAAAAGCAAAAGGGCGATAGGGGAGCTCAATGGCTATCCATATAACCCCCATGTATGTTCAGCGATATTCAGTCGTTCAAAAGTTATTCTCACTTTTATGTTTTTTTTTTTCATTAACATATTTTAGGTTAGATTTCCCAAGTATACCCAAACTATCAAAACTACAACCGTAATTTTTTTTACACCTTGTAGCTTAATAGTAGACCTTTCGTACTGCAATACCAGTTTGAGTCGTTATTTGATTGATTTCCAAATAAAAAATAATCTTTGCAGAATAATCCGAAACCTGAACTTCCGCGAAAAACTTAAGGAGCAATTTAAAAAAAAAACTTGCTGAATATTTTTTTCCACAACCTATCTTAAAAACTTCCTCCATTTATGGAGAAGTTACCCTGAAAATTTCATAAGGCTAGTACAGAAGGATCATGTTAAAAAGTGAACTCATGTGTTGTAAAAGTGCTGAAATCGACGGTTCAATCGACCAACACGATGGTCCGGGCAAGGCTCAGATTGTATACCACCCCTTCTAATCAATTGCTCTTGGTATATTCTAGCAGCCTCTCGAACGTTTTCTTGAGCTACAACATGACAATAATACATTTCTGCATATCTACGAGGAGAAAATGGCATGATACACTAATCGCAAAGTTTGTACAGTCCGTAAACGCGCAGTTTGCGTTAAAGTAAATTAATCCAAATTCAGACTCCTGAGTGGCCGCACTTTTCACAACCTGACTCCGTAATAAAGATTTAAAAACTAAAACCCAAATACGAAAAGTAAGGAAGTTTAACTTTAAAAATTTTCTTAACAGAATTTGTTTTTTTTTACTTAAATCAGATTTTTTTACTTATACATGGTTGTAGTCGGATGCTAGTTATGTTAAACTACATAACATTAAGCATGCGACTAAACCCGTGATGAAGTAAAATAAATTAAGAAACCAACAGTGGATTAGGTGTGAAGTCTAAAAAAGTTAAACTTGTTACCTAGCTTTTCGTAGTCGGGTTTTAGTTTTTAAATCTTTATTACGGAGTCAGGTTGTGAAAAGTGCGGCCACTCAGGAGTCTGAATTTGGATGAATTTACTTTAACGAAAACTGCGCGTTTACGGACTGTACAAACTTTGCGATTAGTGTATCATGCCATTTTCTCCTCGTAGATATGCAGAAATGTATTATTGTCATGTTGTAGCTCAAGAAAACGTTCGTGAGGCTGCTAGAATATAAAAGAGCCAAGAGCAATTGATTAGAAGAGGTGGCATACAATCTGAGCCTTGCATCGTGTTGGTCGATTGAACCGTCGATTTCAGCACTTTTACAACACTTGAGTTCACATTTCAACATGATGCTTTCGGACTAGCCTTATGAAATTTTCAGGGTAACTTCTCCTTAGATGGAGGAAGTTTTTAAGATAGGTTGTGGAAAAAAATATTCAGCAAGTTTTTTTTTTAAATTGCTCCTAAAGTTTTTCGCGGAAGTTCAGGTTTCGGATTTTTCTGCAAAGATTATTTTTTATTTGGAAATCAATCAAATAACGACTCAAACTGGTATTGCAGTACGAAAGGTCTACTATTAAGCTACAAGGTGTAAAAAAATTACGGTTGTAGTTTTGATAGTTTGGGTATACTTACTTGAGAAATCTAACCTAAAATATGTTAATGAAAAAAAAAAACATAAAAGTGGGAATAACTTTTGAACGACTGAATATCGCTGAACATACATGGGGGTTCTATGGATAGCCATTGAGCTCCCCTATCGCCCTTTTGCTTTTGGTCCACCTCATTTGTTACACCCTGTATAGTAACAAATAAAGAGTTTTTTATCTATCTACCAATATGCTAAACTTTTTTTATCTCTAAATAACTTATTTTTATTACCTAACATACCTACCTACTTCAAAAGCTAGTAGGTAGACCAAACTCGAATATGCATTAATTTATGCAAATTATTGTATCTATATTATTGTTATAATTACATTATTGTACTTATATATTATTTGTATTTAAATATTTGTCAGTAGGTATCTATAATCGATTCAATTTGAAAGAATATTGACACGAAAGAAGAAGAAGTATCTATAATAAAAGTATTGTATGGCTACAAAGGTATTATTATTTTCTTTTATAATTATTAGTTGTATGTTGTATGTAATGTGTGTGAAATGTGGAATTTATAAAATGTTGATTCGTTCAATATTTTTCTGAAAATAAATTATGCCGTTACAATTTTTTTGAGTATTATTTAATATTTACTTACCTACCTTTTAGTAAGTAGGTACCTACATGTAATATAATATAATTTAATTATAGCCTATGTTTTTGATGTACCTACCTACCTATATTAATGGAAAGTTTAATTAAAATCCAATCTAAGTACTTTTTGCGTGAAAGAAACATAGGTACATCCATACAATATTATTATTAGTAGGATATGAAATAGGATTTATCTAAATGTAGGTAAGTACCTACCTAAAGTCAAAAAATGTCGCTAACTATATATAGGGTGATATACTTTATGTGAGTGTTAAAAACAGATTTTGGAGTAGGTAGGGGAGACCAAGGAGGGTTGTTACAATTTTTACTTAAAACCACATATCTCAATAAAGAAACATAGCACAGTTATTAACTTTATGTCTAAATATAGAGCAATCTTTCCTCTATCAGAAACAGTCATGACATTATATGCAAGTTGTTAGGTTTCTGAGAAAATCTACCAAAACAGAAACAACTCAAACTGTAACAACTCTCCTAACACCGAGGTAAGTTGTGACAGGCACCAAGGTAAGTTGTTACAGCTGTTTATCAATACTATATTTGATAGGTAAGATGACTTTTATAAGAATTATAAAACACACACCCTTTAATAATACTTCAATTATCATTTGGCATAATTGTTGAGACTACAGACATTAAGATTATAAGAAATAAATATTTTTTAAGTAACTATGGCATCATGACAATATCAGCCGCTATAAAATATGTCTGTAATCCAATCTATTATGACAGATGTACAGCAGCTCACTCCTAGTGCCATTCTCGACCAGCCTTTCCACTCCTGAACTGAAACCTTTTGATTGGATTGCTAATGACATAAAATTCAAAGCAAACTAACTAAAATAGGAGAGTTGTTACAGCGTGTCACAACTCTCCTAGGTGTCGAAAATTACGACCTGGTCAAAATAAACATTCATAATTTCACAACAACGTAAAGGATCATCAAAACAACGCCACTATTTGAAACTTCAATAACCCTACAGTATACAAAAAAATAACATAACCACCTAAATTTAATGTGTCACGATATAAATATAACCAAAATTTTGACAAAAAAAATACTTTTCGGCTTTTTTTTTATGCAGACGTCGTACTCGGGCAACCGTTTGCCTGATGCCTGAGACACTTGTTTTATCAAAAAGCGCATCTAAAAAGAATCAATTGAGTGGCATTGCCAGCTCACTAACGATCATAGGTTCCGAGAAATCGGCCTTGTAACAACTCTCCTCTGTAACAACTATCCTAGGTCTCCCCTACTTGTTTTAAAACGTTTTAACTTATTTTTAGACTACCCAAAATCATAGGATTCAAACCTAAATACCTAAGTTTTAGTACCTAAATTCAGAATAAGTGTTATAACGAGAAAATTAGGGCTCCACGCTTCTAATGAGAAAACTTAAAGATATCTACTTTACCAGGGATCTTCGGTTCCACGTACCTAAGTCCTTCACGCTAAAAGTACTCACTAAAAGCCTTCTTAAATTACCTACCTTTCTCGAAGAATAATTAACTAAGTACATAGACGTTGTAATTCAAAGTATATCGTCACAGCTCAGTTGGTAGTAGCTCTGCTATCCATAGATCGTGGGTTCGGTTTCTACCCAGAGCAAATGTTTGTGAGATAAACATAAATATTTTGTTCTGTGTATAAACATTTTATCAGCAACAAGCTTTGCTTAGTTTGGATATAGATTGTGACGTGTCAAACGTTCATGAATTTTTTTTTTCATGAATATTTATTTATTTAGGTATTATTCATTTACTCGCAAGGTGCTGTCTGATAGACGTAGGTGGGTAAAAGATTAGAGTTCTTTACCTAATTTTCTAATAAAACATAGTACCTATTTTTATTGTACCTACTTACTTGGTTTTCTAATAAGTACTTATTGAGTTTTAATGATAAATAAAAATGTTATAAGTGAACGGGATTTGATGGAACTTGTTAGATACATACAATAAACAATGTTTTCAAGTTAAGTCAATAAACTTTTAAATAGTTTTAAACATTTTATTTACGTTACTAAGTGTAGGTAAGTATTATTATTACTAATAATTAACATTATTAGGTCTTTTAACATCAAATGTGTTTGGCTATGATACCTACCTACCTACTTTTTTTATTGCAACTTTTTTTTTATGCATTACTAAAAAAAAAGTTGCAATAAAAAAAATTACCTAAAGTACAAGGCACTACTATATTTACCTACTATTCTTAAACATTTCGATATTTATTACTAATAGCACTAATAGCTGAATAGCACCCGCTGAGTAATACTACTACGTAGAACATGAGTATAAGAGCATTTTTCCAGATTATGTATGAATATTTTCCCGTCTGTCGTTCCCAACGATGGACGGTCTGCACCACGACTGGGATGAGGAGACCCAGGGTTGAGAAGAAAATGGCTCCGACTAGACCGATCAGGAGCTCCAAGTCAGGGACAACAACCGCTAGGATCACTGAAATAATAATAATAACCGTTTTTTATTGTACCTATCTATGTAAGTATTCAACTAATTTCGGCGAAGGGCATTGGTACCTACCTACCTACTCCATATCACAGGTTATTTCTAGTTTGGGTACCAATGTTTTCCAATCTGCATCTTCCGCAGAGATACAGTAGGTATTGTTCAATATGCGAGAACGTATAACTGGTCAGCAGATATAATTTTAGTTTAGATATAGTTTATAAGACTGTTTGTTTTCCTGTGAAATAAAAATAATATAAACTAATGAATGTATGTTTGTTGTTGTTTCAATAAAATTTCAAATTTCAATTTCAAATTTCAAATAAATAATAACATGATTTATTCAAAAATAAATGAAAATCAACAAAATTTAACAAATATCGTTATGTAGGTAACGATGTGTTACACTAGGATTTCCTGTGTTGTGAACTAGTGAGAAACTAGGCTCCTTAAAAAAAAAAGGTAATTAAGATACTTATAGGAGTGGGAACATAAAAATAAGAATGCAATAATGATAGTACATAAAGCAAACTTAAAAAGAAGAAAGTAAAGTTACAGCAATATTCCCAGTAGGGTAGAGTCGATATCCCGTGATTTAAACATAGCGCCTGTCTCGTTGAGATAAACGTTAAGTAGGTAAGTACATAATTTGAAATTGGAAACCGTTTTGCAAACTGTCATTGTGTCAACGTCAACCTGTCAGTTTTCTGATGAAACTGTGGACTAACATAATAAAACTTAAAAAAAAGAACTTTAAGGTGGCATACGATTTGACTTTCATTTTTTAGAGCAACACTTATGTTTTAATTTTACATGTATTTAGCTTATTTTTAGTGTTTAATTACCCCAATAGCGCACTAGCGACCAGGCCGCAGCGGCCAAGCCGCAGCGGTCATCGAGATAGATACATTAGTATGAAATCGCCATAGAGCACGCGCACCTGGCCGCACGCGGCCAGCGGCCACACCGAGCCGCAGCGGCCAGCGAGATCGACGCGACACATTTGCGGCCAGTGTTCGGTCGCTGGCCGCTGCGGCCACTAAGATCAATTGTTTTGTAGTTAAATCACCAGTGTGCGCGCACTAGCCGCGGCGGCCGCACATATTGTGGAACTACACAACAACAACTGACGATCGTAGCCGCCGTTTTGGCCGCGTTGCAAATCACAACCCTTGCGGCCCGGCCGCTAGTGCGCTATTGCTCTTAGGCTTAGAGCGTGTTACGAACCTTTTTCACCATTTTTTATTGCCTGATGTTTCTATATTGTTTTGTTTCATTCTGTATGAAGTATCTTTATGTGATGTTGGATTTAATAATAAAAAAAATAGATTACATTTGAATAAGTCTAAACCTAAGTACTTATTGTGATTAGAAAACAGAATCTATTTTATCATGAAGCAATAAATGAGTAAATATAAAATAAAATGGGAATATTAAAAAAATATTCTAGCCGACGTATACACCTGTCGAGCCCAATTCCGGGATATGCTGAAAATCAGCGTTACACAGACACCGTCTGTGTAACATTTATGCTGAGCATACCCCCATTGCCTCTATGGTTGGGAATTGTATGATAAAACACATATCGCACGTAGGTACTTACATTAGGTATATTTTAAATGTATGTACCTACTCTGTCCCTATTTTATAAGAACCTACCATTAGTTTTAGGCAATAAATGATTTTCCTTTCTTTTCTTTTTTCTTTCTTATAGTATTTACAAAACTTACCCGTAAAAGTCACGCTAATCGTCCGCAGAGTCACTTGGGCTACATTATGGTACGGCAGACTTATCCTTCCCTTGATCCTTGTCCACAGAATGTCCATAGGAGCATACATTTGTAGGCAGTATGTGAAGAATACAGCTGTTGCCACAAGTATTTTTGCCACCATCGCTAAGCTGGAAAAACATAAATAATAGGTACAAACTAGAACAATGCTTCAATCATCATTGGTAAAGAAAGAACACATTTTAAAAGATTACTTCAAAAGTATTTATCAGATTTTGATCTAAAAAAACATTACTATCGGTTCATAACTGTCGTAATTAGGTAGGTACCTACGTAGGTAGGTAATATAATAACATTGAGGCGTCCTTTTTGAAGTCGTTTCAAAAATTGAATTAAATAATTATACCCAGACAGTATGTATTTAGGTTAATACCTACTACCTACCTAATGGTAGGTACCTACTTTATTACGTGTAAAGTTTGTCATGTATTTTTTTTTATCATTCTGTTCATATTCATATTTTTCATGACATAATAAAATGACTTGCATCAATTACGCTGACAAGAGCGTAGCTCTTAAATAAGAAGAAGAAGAAGCGTAAATGTTAGAAAATTGTGTCTGAGTTTACATGTAGAACGATAACTACAGTTAGAAAAAAAACACTTCGTGCCTATTTCAGAAAATATATGGTGTAGGTATGATACAGATATCGCGCAGATCCTATTAATCCTACCTTTCTTTCTGGGAAGGATTACTTCGATTAATAAGATCTAAGGGATGTTCTTTCATTAATTTGACAAGGGAATAATTGGTTTTATATCACTTCTTTGTAAATAAACGTAAATTTTGGGTAAAAAAACGTAAATTTCGGTAGCTAAAATGTCTGGATTATTTGCAAAATAATTAATTCAATTAAAAAATATTTATTGCTTGGTCTTAAGATTACAAAAACCTTACAACATTATGTTTCTAAGGTAATGGCATGTAAAAAAAGACCTTTGGTTAGGCATAACACGGAGTATCTTGCTGTACTAAGTCTACGTTTGTATGTAGAACACGTGCTTTTGCTCTGACTCAAGGCGTTTTGTGAAAAAAAAAGATTAACGGCCGGTTTCTCGAACGATGATCAACGAAAAAAAACAAATAATTACTATGTGTCAAACTCGGATCAATCGTGATTTGGGTTTCCAGAAACCGGCCGTTAGATCGATAATTATTTACCAATTACAATAATTACGAGCAAAAGTAGCTGCATTGTAACCCTTATTTTATGATGTAATTTTATAATATTTTAGGAAAATATCCTTACATATTTGGTGCCCGGAAGATTGAGGCAGTGCTAAAAACACCTTTTGTTAGCACCAGCTGGTCCGTAAAGCTTTTTTATGCGTAGGTATAATATGATGGATCAAAGTAACAACCCACTTGATGAGTTATGGGATGTACACCAGAAAGGGTGAGACTGCAGATTTATAAGAGTCACTTTTTATAAGGAAAAGTATTCGGAAGTAGATAGTCTGTATGCCGTCGCGTCGTCACGGTGAACATGTGTTTCGAAGTATTTTACGAAGTATTTTTTCAGTAAGAATGATCATACAAAAAAAACGGTAGGAACCAGACAGTAGTTTCTTGCCCGTTCCAGGCTCTGGTGGCGTAGAACTGGCACCTAGAGTCACCTAATATATGTATAAGACGATTCTAAATGACCTTTGTAATTTTACTGAATAAAGTTTTTTTTACACTTACGGTTCATGTTGTGGCAGATTAAGCGTCACACTTCCCAATACAGCATCCCCATACTTCAGGTACCCCACCACGCCGACTACTCCGTACAGTGTAGCCACAAGTGCCATGGTGGTCGTCAGGACTCCAGGGCAGCCGAGGAAGTACTGCGGACTAGCCATTTCATTCTCCACCGGCATCACCACGTTGATGCCTTCCATTGCGAATATTGCTGTGCTGGGAGTACAGGGCCCCGATTGTGTTAAATTGTAACGTAAACAATTGGTATAAGCAGCAGCTAAGGTTCACCGGTAATAAGAACCGTTTACGTTATAATTCAGTTACAATTAATGACGTGACTATAGCAGCAATACTTCTTCTTCTTGTGTGCCAACTAAAACCAAGTTCGAATAGAACTTCGCCACTTTTGCTTCTTAACCAGTCAAGTTTGTGCAGGTGGTAGAGAAAAAGGGGCAAACGAGCAAGTTAGGCATTGTTTGGTGATCCGTCAAATGACAAATAAGTCCCCACAATAGTATCTACCACTAGTAGTAGCTGAGGACCACTCCCATTTATATACCAAGTGAAATCAGTGTTTATTTAGTACCTTAAAAACAGCGGCCATTTTGTGATATCCTCCGCCATCTTGACATTAGGAACTTCCGGCAGGTCCATAAAAGTATAGTAGCACGTTATAAGGAATGTTATCACCAAACACACGTTAGCTAGGAGGGAAAACGGTACCAGGAACTTTAGATAACGTATTTGAGTGATCAGGATTAAGGGGAGGAGAAGCATGCCGCAATAGGCTTCGACCCCGTACTTGTGGTCAGGGGCGATGGTGTCGAAAATCTGGAACAACAATTACAGGTTTTAAATAAAAGATAAACAAATATTTATTAATCAAAGTCAAAAGTCAAACTCCCTATCTTATAAAAAGTTAGAGTTGACATTAAGGGCCCTCGCAGACTGCAGACTTTTTATCGGCCGATAGTTTGGTCGGCTTCTTAATCAGTATGAAGATGTATGCAGATGCGCACATTACAGTGATTCAGTCTTCATACTGATTAAGAAGCCAACCAAACTATCGGCCGATAAAAAGTCTGCAGTCTGCGGGGACTCTAAGTCACCATTACGTATGGTAAAATCACAAGGATAATTAAGAATCGTCTATAATAAAATAACATTATCTTTCATTGTTACATTGACCTAACATATTTCAACAAATGTTTTAAGTCAACATAACATTGATAGGAAATCACATAAGTATTTGATGAATCCTTATTTTCGTTAGTAGAAGTTATAGAAAATATTAATTTTAAACTAACTGGTCTGCTCTTTTCCTGGTTAAAGATCGCTATGCTATTCTGTTAGACTGTATTTTTTAATCTAGTGGCTGCCCTATATTTTACTTACATCTTTGAGTGAAGACGCTATAAACACAACATAAACCCCAGTCCCGCCGATACAAACCCCGGCCATCGCTGCGTCTACAAAGTGCCTAAAACGAGAATTTCACGATAACAATGAATCCTAAAGTCTACGAACAATTTTTTCAAATCGAAATAGCGTTTAGAAGACTAACGGCCGGTTTCTCGAACGATGATCAACGAAAAAATCAAATACAAATAATTACTATGTGTCAAACTCGGATCAATCGTGATTTGGGTTTCCAGAAACCGGCCGTAAGCCAGTTGTTTGCTGTTTTTTTAAATTATTTCACCATTTTTGAACCTTATTTCAACACGACCTATTGCCATTTTAGGCTGTGCCGGGAATTTAATTTTCCCTTAAATAAAATAAATATTACCTGACAAAGGTTGAAAAGCGTTGTAAGTTTTTGGGGCCTATTTTGAAAACTCTCTCACAAGTGTCGGTGTAGCTTAACAATGGCACACGGCATTCTTTGCACACCTCTCTAGATGTTAACACCTGGAAAAAATACGTGTTTTTAAGCATTGCACTGCTACTGCAATAATCTATATAAATATTCACGGACAATACACGCATCACACTCTAGTCCCAAACGAAGCTTATCTTGTACTAGCTGAACCCGCCGCGACTTCGTCCGCGTGCCGTTTTAAGATATTTTGCGATAACCCATTACCATTACTATCTTCTT
Source organism: Ecliptopera silaceata (assembly GCA_932527185.1). NCBI lineage: Eukaryota > Metazoa > Arthropoda > Insecta > Lepidoptera > Geometridae > Ecliptopera > Ecliptopera silaceata. The sequence continues at coordinate 10,343,585 of OW052199.1, forward strand.
ATGAAAGAAATTGACGGTAAAGTGCAGTCTAAGAAGGAAAACTTAGTACATATTGGTACTTATTCTTAAAACCGGGCAAGTGCGCACGAAGATTTTCGTACCGTATCTATGGCCCGTTGCCCTTATCAATATCGAATAAATAAAATTTACGTTTATATATAAGCCCCCTTGAATATTAATTATGCGTGATAGTTAGAGAATTTAAAATAGACAGAAATTAAACACTCAGTAATACGATCTAGTTTTACCCTTTGGTTACCGAACCCTAAAAACCCAATAACGTAAACTACTAAAACATAAGTAATCAAAACTCACTAAATTACCGTTACCGTAAGTAAATAAATCAGGCCAAGTGCGACTCGGACTCGCCCGCTATAAGTTCCGTGCCATACCTATGTAAACGATTAAGAAAAAAAACATGTTTTTGTACCTATGCGAACCCTCTAAGCATGTTCTGTTTTTAGTATTTGATATCTATGCCGGACTAAAATATAATAACTATGTCCGGTTAATGTACAACCATGGAAAGCACGACCCGGAATGTACGACCACGGAAAGCACAGCCAGGAATACGCAACCAGGAATTCTCAGCCAAAATGTACATGAAATCCGGGCTGCGCATTCTCGACATGTGTTAGGAATGTCCAACCACGGAATGTAGAGCCGTGGAAAATACAACCATGGAATTGGCGTCTATTGCTCTGATTGGTCGAAATCAATTGGAATGAATTGGGTGCATGGAAAGAGCCTCCTCGTGGCACACACCGGTAACAGCTAGGCACGGTAAAGCAGTGTCTAGTCTGGCTAATCTTTCATAGTTCATAGTTCATAGTAATTTATTGATAAAAACATTTACAAGTCGATTTTTACATTCACATAATAATAATATTTAATACTTAATAAATTATTCAAATAATTTTTAAATTAAAAAAATAAAATAAAAATAAGTCATGTTCTTAAATAAAATTAGGTGATACGTATGTACCTACATTCAATTACATATCGTTTAGGTCATATGGGGCTAGCTCTGTGAGCCATAACTTTAATTTGTTTTTAAAGGATTGCGTTGATGTAGTGTCTCGTATGTTATCTGGCAATCGGTTATATACAGACGGAGCCATGATATGAACCAGCTTTGATGTTTTGGTCAGCCGGCGGGGTATAGCCTTGAGTTTATGTGCGTTCCGCGTTGTGTACCTGTTACCTTCACCGAGAGTTTCCAAGGATGCGAGATTATTCCTAGCGTATAACGCTGTTTGGAGTATCACCATCGCGGGTAGAGTGAGTATTTTCAGCGATCTGAAGTGAGGTCTAGCAGATGTGTCCTGTGGTACTCGCACCAGCGCCCTGACAGCTCGCTTTTGCATCCTAAAGACACGCTCCCATTCAGCAGCGCGTCCGTAGAGTTCGATGCCGTATTGTAGCAGTGAGTGGATGGATGCGAAGTAACAGCTCCTGGCCATCTGCGTGGGCAGCATCGTTGACACCCTCCATAGTGCGAAGCATGCGCGACCCACACGCCCACACAGACTCTCTATGTGGTGCTCCCACGTCAATCCACTGTCCAACTGGAAACCAAGAAACTTCGTCGTGTCCGATTGCTTAATCGTCTCTTTCCCGATCTCTACAGACAATGGCCGGTACTTTCGTCCTGCAAGATTGAAGTGCATGAAATGGGTCTTGCTGACATTTAATATTAGTCCATTGAATTCGAACCACTGGCCTAATTGAAAAGCAGCTGCGTTTAATTTTGTCTCAAGTAAGTCGACTGTCGACGCAGTAACGATCGCTGCAACGTCATCGGCATACATGAGTACATGGCCTTCGCTAATATTCTCCGGCAAGTCATTGAGGAGAAGCGAGAACATAATATTTGAGAGTGAGGATCCTTGCGCAACACCGATTTGAGTGGTGAGTGGCTTCGATCTTACATCTCCACCACATCCAAAAACCATTTGGCTTCTCCCCGACATAAACTCAACCAAGAGTTGTAGTGGCGGACCATCGATACCGTAATGTTTTATTTTGCTAGCAAGGACACCGTGATCAGCGACATCGAAGGCTTTCGAGAGGTCGCATTCCAATACGATGCTACAACAAAATACAGTTGTAGCATCGACACGATAAGAAGAAGAAGATTGGTCGAAAGCCTAGCCTATGCTTCGTTTAGATGAAACCAAAGATTAAAATGTTACTATCCCATTTTGATAAAGATAGACTGCACAGATTATAATATGAAAAGAAAACAATTCAATTCAATAATTGTTATCTGGCAAATGGTTCAACGCATGTAGGTTCTGGCGCGGTTTTCTATATCAAACTAACGCTCGTCGCTTCGCTCCTCGCACCTACTGTGACGCATCACACATGAAAAAAAATCAGTTTAAAAATAATATTTTGACAGTGGCATAGTTAGCTACTTGTACATGATCGGCTAAACGAAAAATTCGAGTAAGCGCAAACGAAGCATATGCTATGACGTCATTTGGCATCAAATTCCCAACACGTGTCGGGAATGTACAACCATGTAATACACAGCCACGGAATGCACAGCCCGGAATTGGATGCCAAAATGGTCACCGATTCCGGGCTGTACATTCCGTGGCCGTGTCATTATCCGATAGGGCGTTCGATGGTACCGCCAGCATATCAGTGTCGGCTCCGATATCCGATATCGAGACGGACAATATGAAAGACAGGTACATTTTTCATACATTTTAGTTACCCGGATATCGGATCAGCGTCCGACACCGATATCGGATCGGATAATGTGAAAACGCTCTGACTCTCAAACTTGATTGAAATCGTTCATAAAAAACGCTACTACAAACTTCCTTTTTGCAATATTTGGTGTAAAATCAAGTCATTAATGTGCGTCTCAATTTTCATTGACTTTCGTCTATAAATAACGTTACAGAAAACTTCCCTCATTTTATTGCATTCATTAGAGTAAAATTGTCACAAAGCGCCTCTTAATAATTTGATTAAAATTCGTCGATTTTTATCGTTACAACACACTTGCCCCCTTTCCCACGGAGGAATTTTAAAATATTATTATGAAAATAGTTATATATTTTATAAAATATTATTATATTAAAAAAACAAACCATCTAAGTAAATTATGTCTTTGTATGAGACTATAAGCGCCCCTTGATTATTTAACATTTTGTTTTTAAATATTTATTCGTCATTAGCGGTAATTGGGTACGCAACCCTAGATAACTTAGCAAAATAACTCGATTCAACGAAAATATTGCTAATACCGATCGACTTACCTATAACACATTGCCAAAACGCACCGATAGCGCGTTCTAGGATTACGCCACGCATGACAGCGCCATCTATACTCGAAATCGTATACTAAATCGTATACGATCGAAATTTTAAACTTAGGGAAATTTTTACAGGGAATTTTTTCTAGAGAAATTTTTACATTTAGCAAAATCATCCCCAGATGATTTTGCTAAATGTAAAAATGCAGATCTATTTTATTTTGTGTCAACATTATGTGTATCAAGTTTCAAGTCAATCGGTTCACAATAAAGATAAACTGCACAGATTATAATATGAAAAGAAAACAATCCGATTCAATAATTGTTGTCTGGCAAATGGTTAAACGCATGTAGGTTCTGGCGCGGTTGTCTATATCAAACTAACGCTCGTCGCTTCGCTCCTCGCACCTACTGTGACGCATCACACGTGAAAAAAAATAAGTTAAAAAATAATATTTTGACAGTGGCATAGTTAGCGAAAAATTCGAGTAAGTGAGTATGACGTCATTTGGCATCAAATTCCCAACACGTGTCGGGAATGTACAACCATGGAAAACACAGCCACGGAATGCACAGCCCGGAATAGGATGCCAAAATGGTCACCGATTCCGGGCTGTACATTCCGTGGCTGTGTTTTCCTTGGTCGTGTAATCACGGCACCCATGATTGTGGTGATTTCCATACTCTTTACCTTAGGTTAAAAGAAGACCCAATCAGTTTTTTTTTAATTACCTACTTAAGAATGCCTAGAGAATGTTTCTTCGAATTACTGGAATTAGATAGATATAGTAAGTATTTCAATTTCATTTATAAAATCCTCCACATTTATATCAATAAATGACTCCTCCACATTTATATCATCCATTATAAATTACCGTTTAGAAATTTGCCTCCTTCTTGTCACCGCACTATGAACGCACTGAACTGAACACGTGGGGTTGCGACACGACGTTGCCGTCCTGCTGTCGAACGCTCGCGGTACGGACGCCGCACTGTTTCCGCACCGTGCATTTTGTATGAAAACATACGACCGTCCGTCCTTACGCCGAACGACGAACGCACCGCTTCGGCACTGCAGCGGTCCGATACGAAACGCATAAATTGAAAGAGCCCTAAGAGCGTTTTCACATTATCCGATCCGATATCGGTGTCGGACGCTGATCCGATATCGGGGTAAGTAAAATTTATCAAATATGTCCGGCCCGATATCGGATATCGGAGGTACATATTTCATACATCTTACTTACCCCAATATCGGATCAGCGTCCGACACCGATATCGGATCGGATAATGTGAAAACGCTCTGACTCTCAAACTTGATTGAAAGCGTTATCTCATTATCCGATAGGGCGTCCGATGGTACCGCCAGCATATCGGTGCCGGCTCCGATATCCGATCTTTATCTTTATCTTTATCTTTATCTTTATCTTTATCTTTATCTTTATCTTTATCTTTATCTTTATCTTTATCTTTATCTTTATCTTTATCTTTATCTTTATCTTTATCTTTATCTTTATCTTTATCTTTATCTTTATCTTTATCTTTATCTTTATCTTTATCTTTATCTTTATCTTTATCTTTATCTTTATCTTTATCTTTATCTTTATCTTTATCTTTATCTTTATCTTTATCTTTATCTTTATCTTTATCTTTATCTTTATCTTTATCTTTATCTTTATCTTTATCTTTATCTTTATCTTTATCTTTATCTTTATCTTTATCTTTATCTTTATCTTTATCTTTATCTTTATCTTTATCTTTATCTTTATCTTTATCTTTATCTTTATCTTTATCTTTATCTTTATCTTTATCTTTATCTTTATCTTTATCTTTATCTTTATCTTTATCTTTATCTTTATCTTTATCTTTATCTTTATCTTTATCTTTATCTTTATCTTTATCTTTATCTTTATCTTTATCTTTATCTTTATCTTTATCTTTATCTTTATCTTTATCTTTATCTTTATCTTTATCTTTATCTTTATCTTTATCTTTATCTTTATCTTTATCTTTATCTTTATCTTTATCTTTATCTTTATCTTTATCTTTATCTTTATCTTTATCTTTATCTTTATCTTTATCTTTATCTTTATCTTTATCTTTATCTTTATCTTTATCTTTATCTTTATCTTTATCTTTATCTTTATCTTTATCTTTATCTTTATCTTTATCTTTATCTTTATCTTTATCTTTATCTTTATCTTTATCTTTATCTTTATCTTTATCTTTATCTTTATCTTTATCTTTATCTTTATCTTTATCTTTATCTTTATCTTTATCTTTATCTTTATCTTTATCTTTAATAATTTGATTAAAATTCATCGATTAATAACGTTACAAAACACTTGCCCCTTTCCCATGGAGGAATTTTAAAATATTATTATGTAAATATATATATGTACATAAATAAAAAATATTTATTTATTTATTATATATATACATACATATTTAATAAAATATTATTATATTAAAAAAACAAACCATCTAAGTAAATTATGTTTTTGTATGAGAAGACTATAAGCGCCCCTTGATTATTTAACATTTTGTTTTTAGTTTTTAAATATTTATTCTATTCGTCATTAGCGGTAATTGGGTAGGTACGCAACTATAAATAACTAATCAAAATAACTCGATTCAACGAAAATATTGCTAATAGGTACCGATCGACTTACCTATAACACATTGCCAAAACGCACCGATAGCGCGTTCTAGGATTACGCCACGCGTGACAGCGCCATCTATACTCGAAATCGTATACTAAATCGTATACGATCGAAATTTTAAACTTTACTTACTCAATTTTAGGGAAATGGGGATGATTTTGCAAAATCTAAAAATGCAGATCCATTTTATTTCGCGTCAACATTATGCGTATCAAGTTTCAAGTCAATCGGTTCAAGGGATAAGAGAAAATGAGACAGCGCCATCTATACTCGAAATCGTATACTAAATCGTATACTAAATCGTATACGATCGAAATTTTAAACTTTACATACTCAATTTTAGGGAAATGGGGATGATTTTGCAAAATCTAAAAATGCAGATCCATTTTATTTCGCGTCAGCATTATGCGTACCAAGTTTCAAGTCAATCGGTTCACGGGATAAGATTCTGCATACAAACTTCAAAGCCTTATTTTAGGGCTCCGGAGCGTTATTTCCAAAATTCCTGCCTTAGTACGCCACACAGTCACTCCAGGAACACGCCTTCCAAATTTCAAGTCTCTAGGACCAGCGGTTTGGGCTGTGGCTCGTACGTCAGCCGTCAGTCAGTCAGGACTTTGATTCTTATTAATGAGATTATGGGAAATAGATTGCTGATAGAGTCTTATTTACATTTATTTTTAAATATATACATAGAATACATTGTAAATATAAAAATATAAGTAAATAATATATTATGTCAAAGAAAGTCAAAGAGCCTCAGATAGCAAAATCTTTATCCAAAAGTTCAAACAGATTTAGTTAGTCTACTGTTTACAGAAGGTTTTTCGTCGGATTTGGCTTAGTAAGTTTAAATGGAACATGATTAGGTAGGTATACAGTATAAACCTAAGCCGGTTCACTATATTACCGGATTACTCAGGTCGCGAACGTACTTAGAATCTCTTAGTACGAATATGTTAGACGATTCAAAGTGACCCTTGTGATTCTATTGAATAAATAAATTAGTTTGAATGTGACTTTATTTAACGGAAATAACGTATACCTAATTATAACAAAATCTATGTATTGTTGTTATGACTGTTTATAAGAATAAATTTTTTAGAAGATATTTTATTTGATAAATTGTAAAATAATTACTTACCTAGTTAAATAATACATTAGTGGGATGACTTTGATAATTTCGATTGTGAATTCTCATTGTTATATTTAGTAAACTGAATATAGTTTATGGTTAGAGAAATAACGGTTTAAATTCGCATCAAATGCGATATAACAAACATGATTTTCAAAATACCTAATGCGAATAAGCGTTAAAATACATTGACCCTGTAAAATTTGTGGTTTTTGATTTGAGACAGTTTTCAATTTAAGGCTTTCCATTTTCAGAATGCCAATAAATTAGCGAAATGCTTTTATGAAAATCGTTTTTGTAATCAATCATGAGGCATTCATTCATTATGACGACGGATGTGGCGCGGCGGGCGAAGGTCCGCCTGCGACGCGGAAGGGTGCGGGTTCGATTTTCGCCTTGGGATAAATGTTTGGACGATCATCATCATCAACCTATATCAGTCCACTGCTGGACGTAGGTCTTGTACGATCTGCAAATGTTTATTCCGAGTGTTCTGGGTATTTAATATGTAGGTATACTTAATAAACAAAAATATCTATCTATGCAATGTATTGTATTAAGTATGTCAAGTCTTTTAGTACCCATAACACAAGCTCTGCTTAGCTTGGGGCTAGATGATGTTGTGTGGATTGTCCAGCATTATATTTTTTTTATTAAATATGAAGTTACTATTCTTAAACCCATACCAGTATTTTAACACAGTGTGTGGCAACCAAGGCGACGAATAAGGTTCCAATGCACCCGGGTATTATCCCCGCGTTTCTGAAGGCAACTGGCATCGCCAGCAAGCCTGATCCAAGCGAGGACTTGAGAAGGTGGAAAAATGCTCCGATCGTCCTAAAAAAAATGGTTGTCTGTAAAGTCGGTTAACTGACGATAGTTGAACGTGACAACGTCAACGAACGGGATTGTAAGCGGTTCTGCAAAATAATCCACGCTCTCGCTTGCACCTCATGGAACGCCTCAGAACGCCTCATGAGTCATGTTTTTTCGTGCGTGCAGCCGGCTCTATCGAATTAAAAGACGTTGTCACGTCAAAAATAATTTAATTTTAGACGCAAATATGTCGGTCTCGACAGGGCCTACATATTTGCTCCTCTTGCGGTCAAGACTCTAGGTCCGTGGGGTACCGAGGCCCTCCGGGTTTTCAAAATTATTTCTAGGCGCCTATTCGAAGCGACGCGTGACTCGAGAGCTGGTGAGTATCTGGCCCAGCGTATCAGCATTGCTATTCAACGCGGCAATGCACCCAGTATCTTGGGTATGCTTCCGATTGGTACTGATTTGGATTAGTTGAAACTATCTATAGATCGTTTGCAAAGGTCTGTAGATAGCTCAACTGTTTCTTATGTTTTTATATGCCTATGTACATTTTGTAAATACTTACTGTAATAGTCGTAAGTTTGTTTGTGAATAAAGCATTTAATTTTACCCTTAAATCTTAATTAAATCCTACTTTATACATAGAGCTGCTGACAAGATTATCAAGATATTTTTGATTGAAATTTATTAGATAGGTATATGCTTACAATCGATAGAAGATTAAAATGTATTGATTGGTATAATGTGTTTTGAGTTTGAGTATTCTTATGCATCATTGTACAAATAAGCACAAAAAAGTGTTTAACCAAGTAAGGTAGTTTCAATCAACTATCAAGCTTTGCTTACGATGTCGGGTGTCCAACGTTCCTATGTTCAAAGGGCTCATATTCGCCATCCTTGTCTAAAGTATTGGATGTGAGGGTGACAGTTGATTGTGTTGTAGAGTTGATTGTCTTCTGATCTTCCTTTGGAGTTCTGCAATCAAATTAACTTTAATAATGCATGATGTTTTTCATTTATTTTATTAAACATATTCTGTCTTTGGCAACGAGTATTGTTACTGTAAATGATGAGCGACAGGTAAGAAATATATTTTTAATAGCATATTACTTTTGACCCACCCTGTTCATATCCTCATAATTTTGAAAATTGTTTTTATATTCCAACAAAAAAATCAAACTTTAACATTCTATGATGTTAGTGAAAAGATTTAGCTAATAATACTAAATTTTGACAATCGCAAACGTTTAGAAATGGATATTAATGTATCTGTCGACTTACAAAATTGTAAGTATGCGGATCAGATAAGCATTTGAAAAGTTAGGTACACCTTAACAAACGTGCAATACCGATTGCACAAGTTAACACTAGGATCTTTGCTTGCTTCATTTCTCATATCATATAACCTACAGTTTGACATAACTCCACAAAACCGAAAATTAAAAATGTTTTCTTTAGTCGTTTTTGAGCAGATTAAAATACAAACTGTAGGTACTTACTCACATTTCAAGGTCCATTTTATCGTTTAATAGTTTAACATTTTTTACACTTTAATATTGAAGCAACTATTTATTGAAGCGTTCAATGGTATGTATCGTCTGCGCGGAACACATGCTCAACTAAAATGATGTAGTGCGATGTCGCTCCAGTGACCACGGCTCATTTACATTTATTTCTTACACTTTCCTAAAAATATTTTTACTAAAACTAGCTGGAATTTCTCGTGAAAAACTCACTTATAAATTGGATATAGATAAGTGGTATTCTGAAACGTGATGTCGAAAAGAGTATTTTTGAATTTATTTCGGGACTTCAGTGGGAAGCAAACTTACTTAGACTAGTCTTAGCCTAATAAAAGAACTTAAAAAAAAATATTCAGACGACAAAATAACTGCGAGCCCGACTTTTTGTATATCATGGTAGTTACAAGCTTACGATGCCACGCTATCTTATTCAAATTATAATCATAGTTTGAAATCGCACGTGCCAATTCGTAAATTCTCAGAATAATCCATAGATTTTCCTCAAATAATGGTCACCATACAGTGAATAGCAAATAAGACGATATTTACGTTTAGCACACACTTAGACAAGTGAAAATAATATTGTAGAGCTTTGTATACATCGTTATTTTTCCAATTATTTTTCCAACAGGTAGGTAAGCCCGAAAGAAATATTACTGGAACTCTCGTAAAAATAAGTACCTACCTACCATGGTGCGTGTGGTTTAAGGTTCGAATTAGCACGCGCTCGTAACCACAATATGAAAATGTTGTACGTTATAAAAAACACACCCTATTAAAAATTATATATAAAATTTGATGAATGTATTTATCACGGTTTGTTTGTGTTTTATGTTGAAAACATGATGAAAAATTACGAGATACAGTAACGAATAAAGAATATATTTCACTTGCTAATGTGATGGCTCGATAAAGGGGACTTTTCTCATGCATCGTGTGTAGGTACTTAGGGCTTAAGCATGATGTAACTATCAATGATTTGTTATCATTGATCCAAGATGTATGTTATTATGATAATACTTACTAACTAGCTGTCGCTCGTGACTTCGTACGCCTGGATGCACGTCTTGGAAAAGATGGATACATTGTGTAACACAAAAAGAAAAAAAGTGTTGCTAAAAAACGTTTAATTAGATTTCTATACAGACTAAAATACTGGTATATTCACAAAATTATAAATAAATAAATGAATATTTATGGACATTTCATATACTAGTAAATACTATTATTGTTAGAAGCAGAGTTTTTGAGGGCACTATATCTTAGCCCAGAAATTAGAATCCAGAAAATATGATTCAACATGAGCTATTTCAAAGTAAAGTAAGGTCTATTTAAAATTTATACAGAGCTCCTTAGTCTTCATTCTTAAGAATTCTATCTCCAAATAAAGACAACAAAAGTCTAGTACGAGATTTGTGAGTATGATAGGTGCATGGTACCTAACACGACAGCGCAAATAGAGTCCAAGCTCCTCAAAGAGTTCGCCAGGGTCTCAGCTGAGTCCATGACACTTTGCACCGATTATAACACCAAAACTAATACTAGGCCCTCAGAACATACCCAGGTAGGTACACAGTATAGCTAAAGGGCATAATGTCTCAAAGCAAGAGTCAAAGTCTAGATCAAAGTCAAACTCAAAGCCAAAGTCAAAATTACTTTATTCAATAAAATAACAATCGTCTTACATAGGTGATTCTTGGTGCCAGTTCCACGAGACCAAAGCCTAGAAAAACGGGCAAGAAACTTACGGTCTGGTTCCTACCGTTTCTTTATGTACTAAACTCGTCCTAATTACGGTTATCACTATGAAATCCTACTCGAGATTAGCATTGTCATCTGATAAAAGCATTGCGTTTAATGCTATCTAATGATGCGTATACCTACTGCAGACATAATAATACAATTTCTTTACTTAGCAAATACTAGTTTACAGACGTGTTGTAAAACACTACGATGCGCGTTTGCACATGGATTATCTCACTGAAATGTAGATACGAAAAAATATCGTTGTCGTATATAGACTGATATACACAGGTTCATTAGGTATTAAATCTTTTGAATGATTACTTATTCAAAAAGGCAAAATAATTAAAAAAAAAAACTTTCATTAATAATTTTATAATAAATTTTCTTATATGTTATTAGATTTGTTTATTTTAACACCAAGCTCTAGTATCGATTTTTAGTTACTTGTTTATTTTTAAAATTTTCTCGTAATGTTGTTTCGATTCAGAATCAGTAGCTCTACCATGAGTTTTTACTATACTATATTTACTACACTCGCTAGCGTCTGTAGTTAAAAAAATGTATGAAGATTTGTACAGCCCCTCTAGCGGATAGTTGGGTACTAAAATTCGTAATACCTACTAATATTGACGTAACTACTGTAGTAAAGTCAGGCGATTTTACCGTGACATCTCATGGTAGAGGTACAGTGTATCTACCATGAGATGTCACAGTAAAATCGCCTGACTTTACTACAGTAGTTACGTCAATATTAGTATGACAAATTTTAGTACCCAACTATCCGCTAGAGGCGCTGTACAAATCTTCATACATTTTTTTAACTACAGACGCTAGCGAGTATAGTAAATATAGTATAGTAAAAACTCATGGTAGACCTACTGACAACACTTCCGTACTTGTCAAAAAAGTCAAAAGTGACAATCGTAAACGTATCGAAACAGTGACGTATTTGAGATACACTGCGCGTCGACATTAGCTTTATTGTCGAATGTTGTAGCGACAGCGCGCAGTGTGTCTTAAATACATTACGTTTATGATTGTCACATTTATTCGTGTTCAGCCCTCTGTAACAACCACCATCTTATGATTAAATAATTTCGATCACAAACGACATATATTTACCATTAAATGTCGTCTTATTTGTAGAGTAAGATAATGGTAATTAACATTTCTTCTTCCTCTTATTTAAGAGCTACGCTCTAGTCCGTGTAATGAATGTGCCATTTATTTCCAAGGCAGCCTCCTTGACCTCCCTATTCGACATTACTTACGTAGTGCTATTGTATGCCAATGTGTATGAATATTATTAATTTATTGACAAGCGTCACAGCTCAGTTGGTAGTAGCTCCGCCTTCCAGGCTGTAGGTCGGGGGTTTGATTGCCACCCAGAGCAAATATTTGTGTGATGAACCTAAATATTTATTCCGTATCTAAGTAAGTTGTCCACTTATGGTTTTTAACGTGATAAGAACGATTATTATTATTATTAATCAGCCATGGCTGTCCCACTGCAGGGCAAAGGCCTCCTCTCCCTCTTTCCACTCTTTACGATTGAATGCAGCTACAAGCCAAGATGGTAGGTATAAGAACGATTAAAGAAATAAATAAATAAGTATAATTGTAAAATTCGTAACATTTATTCGATTTCGTAAACAACAAGATATAATTACTAAAACATTGTTTTAGATAGGACATTCCAAGTTCATAGATCTATTTCTTCCTAAAATTACGATAAATTAAATACCTAATAAATAGGTAGTTTCAATGTCATTTTCATATCGTTACCGTACAATGTGGTACATAATGTCCAATATGTTTCAATAAATCACAAGGAGTATTCAGCAAACATAGTTTAACATGTGCTAAAATTTTGCGAAAATATAGTTTTTCATAATGTATTTGGTTCACCTTAGTTTATTACACACCCACACTCTCCTATTGTCGCCTCCTATTGTCTCCTATTGAAGCTTCAATGCCTGTGCTATACTATTTTTGGAAAGTAAAAAGGTGGTTTATGAATAAAAATTTTGTAAATAAAAATGTTATACAAAAAATGATAGCTAAAATCTGTTAAACCCTCTTTTGTTTATGGACATAAATTTGTAAAATAACGTGTAATTAATTACTGTTTTAATTAATTTTCCGTTAACGTTTTTAACAGTGTTATAATAATAAAAATAACTTATTAAGTACTTACTATAAAACATACAGGACGTACCTAAATAATTATATTATGACTAGATAATTAGGCCTACCACTATACATATTTTGATAAATTTTGAGCCTGTGATCGGCCTAGTTTGCATCGAATAATTTATTAAGACTATTTACATAAACATTTGTCTATAATTGGGCTTACATAGCACCTATCTTCTATACTTATAATAAATCTGTAGAGAGGTCAATTCTGTAGGTACATGAAATATATTTTCGAAATAACTATCAGGGGGTGATTAGTGATCGATACTGATGCCAAATATGCAATCAGTAAAATTTTTGTCTGTCTGTCTGTCTGTCTGTCTGTATGTACCTATGTTCCTTATAGAAACAAAAACTACTCGACGGATTTTAACGAAACTTGGTACAATTATTCTTCATACTCCTGAGCAACTTTTCATCACGCTACAATCAATAAGAGCAGAGTAGTGAAGGGAAATGTTGGGAAAACGGGAGAAGTTACTCCATTTTTTAAGCTTCTGTCGCGTGTGCAGCCTTAATGGTTAAAGTTACATTGAAATCATGTATGACGGAAATATTCTACATAAAAATTGTCTAAAAAATATCCCGCAACAGCATATGTCTATCTTTTGTGGTTGTCTCACAGTAACACGTGTAACTCCTGATAGCTTAGCAGTTCGGAGCATTCTGATTATATTTGTTTACTCTCACATTTATAATACTCTCACTCATCCCTAATTTTAAAAAGTTAACATTATTACCTATTCAATAAAAAAATAATCATAGAAATCGGTATAGAAACACCAAACTTATACATGAAATAAGCCATCGCGCTGTCGCACGTGAATACTGAATCATGAGGATTATTTTTGTGTAACGGTTGCCGCGCTCGACACGGGTACGGACGGCGGTGGGCATAGTTATCAAATACTTAAAAACAGAACATGCTTAGAGGGTTCTCATACAAAAACATAATCTTTTTCTTAATCGTTTACCTACATAGGTATGGCAAGGAACTTATCGCGGGCGAGTCCGACTCGCACTTGGCCTGATTTATTTACTTAAGGTAACGGTAATTTAGTGAATTTTGATTACTTATGTTTCAGTAGTTTACGTTATTGGGTTTTTAGGGTTCGGTAACCAAAGGGTAAAACTAGACCGTATTACTGAGTCTATGATTTCTGTCTATTTTCAATTCTTTATCTATCACGAATAATTAATATTAAAGGGGGCTTATACATAAACGTGATTTTTATTTATTCGATATTGATAAGGGCAACGGGAGATAGATACGGTACGGAACTCTTCGTGCGCACTTGCCCGGTTTTATTAATAAGTAGGTATAGATACTAAGTTTTCCTTCTTAGACTGCTCTTTACCATCAATTTCTCTCATAAGAAGATAGTAATGGGTTATAGCAAAATCTCTTAAAACGGCACGCGGACGAAGTCACGGCGGGAACAGCTAGTTTTTAATAAATTTTAAGCCTGTGATCGGCCTCTCATCATCATCATCATCTTCCTACCCTTGTCCCACATTATGTGGGGTCGGTGTTGTACTGACGTCCTCTTCTTCCACTCTCCTCTATCAGACATCATCTCAATGCTCACACCTTTCTTACACATGTCATCATTCACACAGTCCATCCATCTTTTTAGCCTGTGATCGGCCTAGTTCATATCAAATAACATATTAAGACATAACATATTTACATAAACATTTATTGATCAGTCATCTCCGCTTAATTATAATAACCGACTCCAAAAAAGGAGGAGTTGCACTATGAATATAATATTTTTGTAAAACGAAGAAAGATACTTAAGAAATATATTTTATACTTACCTTTTAATGGTAGGTACACTTTGAATATTAAGTCCGAGATCTTGATTATAGAGTGTTTGAGTTATTCTTAATTCTATGTTTCATTTAACTACATTGATAAGGTATATTTTATTCGAGCCCGTTGTCAGTTTTATATTAATATCTGCGAACACATACAGGCGTACAATACATATATTTTTACGGTGTGTTTTGGCCCCATACAAATAGATGTCACAAACATCTGTGGTACATTTTCTTAAATATGTACAATTCTTTAAAGACATACTACCAACCAGATTGTCAAATACATGCTTAAACACATTTTTTACTTTATAATAACACTTTTAATCCAACATTAGGATAAGAAATATTACATATGAAACACATTTAACTGTCATAACTTCAATAATTAATATACTTAGAATATTAAGGTTACACCATGAGCCAAAGGGGCGTGTATTTTGTAATAATCTATCTAATTATTTTATACTTATATTATTACAATTTTACGTATTGATAATACAAACCATCAACATTATTTAATTTAATTGCAGAAACCTCTTGAAATACTCTGCAGTAGTTAGATATTTTTAAAAAGGTACAAGAAAAAGTTACCCTCCAACCGGTGTTAGATAAGCCAAACATTCAAAAATTCTCAAATATTTTCATAAAATTCCAAATATCAAGCTATAAGAAAAAACAAACTTACGACTATTACAGTATTTACAAAATGTACATAGGCATATAAAATACATACGAAACAGTTGAGCTACCCACAGACCGTTGCAAACGATCTATAGATAGACGCAGCGACGCGTGACCCGAGGGCTGGTGAGTGTCTGACCCAGCGTTTCAGCATTGCTATTCAGCGCGGCAGTATCTTGGGTACGCTTCCGATTGGTACTGATTTGGATCAGTTTAGAAAAAATAACAATTATTTATTCATATAATAACGGTATTAGCAGAAACTGTAACTTTCAATATTTTTCTTTAACTTGACAGATGACATTTTAGAGATAATAAAAATATGACATTCATAGCTTTGATTAATAAACAAGCACGAATATTTGTGCTTATCCGTCACATCAATCCACTGGTTTTACTAATCCTTTGTGTTAAGGCCTAACGTGAAATTGGCGAAGTTGGCTACCCATACGCCATTATATAAAAATTTAATTGGATTGCACAAGCAAGTTTAATAATAATCAAAGTTAATAATTTTATGAAAATAATACAAGGAACTACTCGCAGATAAAATGTTAAAAACATTTTTCGTCTGATGCTATTTACAATGTGTTCATTTCATAACGTTCAGTCAACTTACCTACAACCTTTTTACTATCCATTCCTAAATTCGTTTCAAAGTCTTTAAATATTGAACACGTCTCACAATATTTGTCACACAAACAAACATCTGAAAACGGCTTAGTTACCTCTCACAACGCCGTTGTCGTTTCATTCATTACAAACTTTTACTGGTATTCACTTCTCCTATATAATATACAATACGATATTCGACGAGTTATCGTAGCCATATTAGGAAAAACTAGCTTTGATCTTTACTGCACCTAATAGGCACAAAACAATATCCTATTAAGCCATAAGAAGTCCGGAGAGTTACACAAAGTAACTCTTTATATTGTAGACCAAAACCGGTTGGATTATATTATCAGTGTACCATTAGAGTAAAATAAAATATGACGTCACATACATTCGTTTGTGAGCTAATAAAAAAGAATAAAAAGTAATTTTTGATTTGGACATTGATAAAAAGAAATATTTGTTGATATTTCACATCGCACACTCAAATCTAGTACTAAACCATGCAAGTTAAGGCCGGCGCAGATCAGGACGGCATGGCAAGGGATTTTTGATTTTTGCTAATGGACATTCGACCGTACTGTTACAGAAATACACATTAGTGATGGGCCATAGAATCTTAAAAAAGTACATCAACACTAAGCTTAGTAATATTAGATACTAATACTCTACGAACACAGAAGTGGACTTTGTTCGCAAAGTTTAAAGTCTATGTTTGACTACTAACGGCCGGTTTCTGGAAAGCCAAATCACGATTGATCCGAGTTTGACACATAGTAATTATTTGATTTTTTCGTTGATCATCTTTCGAGAAACCGGCCGTAGCGTAAGTCACTTAAATTTTCACTTGGCACGAATAGTTCTGACAGCTCACGAAGTTTTTACCATTCGGCACTAGTGAGTGTTTATAGTGTTGTCTCTGTTTCACTCATAGAGTGGTTGTGTTGGCCCTTTGCTCTGTCCCGTTCTCGGCCACGATATCTTGTAAAGGAATTGACTTCCTTCTTCGCCGGTTTCGATTACCTATAAGTAAAAACTCAAAATATCAATAAAATCTTACTGATCATTTAAATTCATAATTGTCCTAGTATGAGTTTTTCAGACTCGTTTTGTAGTTGGGACTAGAGTCTGTCAAGCGAAAGATGGCCCTGATAAATCGCGGCAAATTCAAAAACTATTAGTATGGCAATAGTATATCATCTACTTATTCATAATCATCATCAAAAATTATGTAAGTATATTTATTTAGAATAATATCAAAGTATCAAATTATGTAATTCCAAGTTATCCTATTATTTAATGTATTGCCATACTAATAGTTTTTGAATTTGCCGCGATTTATCAGGGCCATCTTTCGCTTGACAGACTCTAGTCCCAACTACAAAACGAGTCTGAAAAACTCATACTAGGACAATTATGAATTTAAATGATCAGTAAGATTTTATTGATATTTTGAGTTTTTACTTATAGGTAATCGAAACCGGCGAAGAAGGAAGTCAATTCCTTTACAAGATATCGTGGCCGAGAACGGGACAGAGCAAAGGGCCAACACAACCACTCTATGAGTGAAACAGAGACAACACTATAAACACTCTCACTAGTGCCGAATGGTAAAAACTTCGTGAGCTGTCAGAACTATTCGTGCCAAGTGAAAATTTAAGTGACTTACGCTACGGCCGGTTTCTCGAAAGATGATCAACGAAAAAATCAAATAATTACTATGTGTCAAACTCGGATCAATCGTGATTTGGCTTTCCAGAAACCGGCCGTTAGTAGTCAAACATAGACTTTAAACTTTGCGAACAAAGTCCACTTCTGTGTTCGTAGAGTATTAGTATCTAATATTACTAAGCTTAGTGTTGATGTACTTTTTTAAGATTCTATGGCCCATCACTAATGTGTATTTCTGTAACAGTACGGTCGAATGTCCATTAGCAAAAATCAAAAATCCCTTGCCATGCCGTCCTGATCTGCGCCGGCCTTAACTTGCATGGTTTAGTACTAGATTTGAGTGTGCGATGTGAAATAACAACAAATATTTCTTTTTATCAATGTCCAAATCAAAAATTACTTTTTATTCTTTTTTATTAGCTCACAAACGAATGTATGTGACGTCATATTTTATTTTACTCTAATGGTACACTGATAATATAATCCAACCGGTTTTGGTCTACAATATAAAGAGTTACTTTGTGTAACTCTCCGGACTTCTTATGGCTTAATAGGATATTGTTTTGTGCCTATTAGGTGCAGTAAAGATCAAAGCTAGTTTTTCCTAATATGGCTACGATAACTCGTCGAATATCGTATTGTATATTATATAGGAGAAGTGAATACCAGTAAAAGTTTGTAATGAATGAAACGACAACGGCGTTGTGAGAGGTAACTAAGCCGTTTTCAGATGTTTGTTTGTGTGACAAATATTGTGAGACGTGTTCAATATTTAAAGACTTTGAAACGAATTTAGGAATGGATAGTAAAAAGGTTGTAGGTAAGTTGACTGAACGTTATGAAATGAACACATTGTAAATAGCATCAGACGAAAAATGTTTTTAACATTTTATCTGCGAGTAGTTCCTTGTATTATTTTCATAAAATTATTAACTTTGATTATTATTAAACTTGCTTGTGCAATCCAATTAAATTTTTATATAATGGCGTATGGGTAGCCAACTTCGCCAATTTCACGTTAGGCCTTACCACAAAGGATTAGTAAAACCAGTGGATTGATGTGACGGATAAGCACAAATATTCGTGCTTGTTTATTAATCAAAGCTATGAATGTCATATTTTTATTATCTCTAAAATGTCATCTGTCAAGTTAAAGAAAAATATTGAAAGTTACAGTTTCTACTAATACCGTTATTATATGAATAAATAATTGTTATTTTTTCTAAACTGATCCAAATCAGTACCAATCGGAAGCGTACCCAAGATACTGCCGCGCTGAATAGCAATGCTGAAACGCTGGGTCAGACACTCACCAGCCCTCGGGTCACGCGTCGCTGCGTCTATCTATAGATCGTTTGCAACGGTCTGTGGGTAGCTCAACTGTTTCGTATGTATTTTATATGCCTATGTACATTTTGTAAATACTGTAATAGTCGTAAGTTTGTTTTTTCTTATAGCTTGATATTTGGAATTTTATAAAAAAAATTGAGAATTTTTGAATGTTTGGCTTATCTAACACCGGTTGGAGGGTAACTTTTTCTTGTACCTTTTTAAAAATATCTAACTACTGCAGAGTACCTATTTCAAGATGTTTCTGCAATTAAATTAAATAATGTTGATGGTTTGTATTATCAATACGTAAAATTGTAATAATATAAGTATAAAATAATTAGATAGATTATTACAAAATACATGCATTGCCCTTCGGCTCATGGTGTAACCTTAATATTATAAGTATATTAATTATTGAAGTTATGACGACAGTTAAATGTGTTTCATATGTAATATTTCTTATCCTAATGTTGGATTAAAAGTGTTATTATAAAGTAAAAAATGTGTTTAAGCATGTATTTGACAATCTGGTTGGTAGTATGTCTTTAAAGAATTGTACATATTTAAGAAAATGTACCACAGATGTTTGTGACATCTATTTGTATGGGGCCAAAACACACCGTAAAAATATATGTATTGTACGCCTGTATGTGTTCGCAGATATTAATATAAAACTGACAACGGGCTCGAATAAAATATACCTTATCAATGTAGTTAAATGAAACATAGAATTAAGAATAACTCAAACACTCTATAATCAAGATCTCGGACTTAATATTCAAAGTGTACCTACCATTAAAAGGTACTTATAAAATATATTTCTTAAGTATCTTTCTTCGTTTTACAAAAATATTATATTCATAGTGCAACTCCTCCTTTTTTGGAGTCGGTTATTATAATTAAGCGGAGATGACTGATCAATAAATGTTTATGTAAATATGTTAGGTTTAATAAAATAAATCACTTACTGAGAAACATGATACAATCTTATTAAATAATTATCATAAACAGTGATATTATGTCTTAATATGTTATTTGATATGAACTAGGCCGATCACAGGCTAAAAAGATGGATGGACTGTGTGAATGATGACATGTGTAAGAAAGGTGTGAGCATTGAGATGATGTCTGATAGAGGAGAGTGGAAGAAGAGGACGTCAGTACAACACCGACCCCACATAATGTGGGACAAGGGTAGGAAGATGATGATGATGATGAGAGGCCGATCACAGGCTAAAAATTTATTAAAAACTAGCTGTTCCCGCCGCGACTTCGTCCGCGTGCCGTTTTAAGAGATTTTGCTATAACCCATTACTATCTTCTTATGAGAGAAATTGATGGTAAAGAGCAGTCTAAGAAGGAAAACTTAGTATCTATACCTACTTATTAATAAAACCGGGCAAGTGCGCACGAAGAGTTCCGTACCGTATCTATCTCCCGTTGCCCTTATCAATATCGAATAAATAAAAATCACGTTTATGTATAAGCCCCCTTTAATATTAATTATTCGTGATAGATAAAGAATTGAAAATAGACAGAAATCATAGACTCAGTAATACGGTCTAGTTTTACCCTTTGGTTACCGAACCCTAAAAACCCAATAACGTAAACTACTGAAACATAAGTAATCAAAACTCACTAAATTACCGTTACCTTAAGTAAATAAATCAGGCCAAGTGCGAGTCGGACTCGCCCGCGATAAGTTCCTTGCCATACCTATGTAGGTAAACGATTAAGAAAAAGATTATGTTTTTGTATGAGAACCCTCTAAGCATGTTCTGTTTTTAAGTATTTGATAACTATGCCCACCGCCGTCCGTACCCGTGTCGAGCGCGGCAACCGTTACACAAAAATAATCCTCATAGCATGATTCAGTATTCACGTGCGACAGCGCGATGGCTTATTTCATGTATAAGTTTGGTGTTTCTATACCGATTTCTATGATTATTTTTTTATTGAATAGGTAATAATGTTAACTTTTTAAAATTAGGGATGAGTGAGAGTATTATAAATGTAAGAGTAAACAAATATAATCAGAATGCTCCGAACTGCTAAGCTATCAGGAGTTACACGTGTTACTGTGAGACAACCACAAAAGATAGACATATGCTGTTGCGGGATATTTTTTAGACAATTTTTATGTAGAATATTTCCGTCATACATGATTTCAATGTAACTTTAACCATTAAGGCTGCACACGCGACAGAAGCTTAAAAAATGGAGTAACTTCTCCCGTTTTCCCAACATTTCCCTTCACTACTCTGCTCTTATTGATTGTAGCGTGATGAAAAGTTGCTCAGGAGTATGAAGAATAATTGTACCAAGTTTCGTTAAAATCCGTCGAGTAGTTTTTGTTTCTATAAGGAACATAGGTACATACAGACAGACAGACAGACAGACAGACAAAAATTTTACTGATTGCATATTTGGCATCAGTATCGATCACTAATCACCCCCTGATAGTTATTTCGAAAATATATTTCATGTACCTACAGAATTGACCTCTCTACAGATTTATTGTAAGTATAGAAGATAGGTGCTATGTAAGCCCAATTATAGACAAATGTTTATGTAAATAGTCTTAATAAATTATTCGATGCGAACTAGGCCGATCACAGGCTCAAAATTTATCAAAATATGTATAGTGGTAGGCCTAATTATCTAGTCATAATACAATTATTTACGTCCTGTATGTTTTTAGGATAACTTGGAATTACATAATTTGATACTTTGATATTATTCTAAATAAATATACTTACATAATTTTTGATGATGATTATGAATAAGTAGATGATATACTATTGCCATACTAATAGTTTTTGAATTTGCCGCGATTTATCAGGGCCATCTTTCGCTTGACAGACTCTAGTTCATCTTAAGCTTGTTTGTCTTTTAAGCAATCAGACATTTGTATATTTATATCTAAAATAAAAAGTATTTTTTTGAGTAGGATTTCAGTTTTGCCATTCGGCACTGAGACACATTGCTTGGGAATTCGTTACATGTTCTTTCAATCAAGATTTACTTATAATAGTGATTTTTAGGGAACTGCAAGTTCGTCTTTGTTTCAAATATTAAAATTAAAAATAAAATATTTTCTATTGTCTCATAACTTCGATCGAGACACTCAAAACGTTTCGATAGCGCGATATAGGAATTGCAATTGGAGGTAGCTGAAAGATTTTTTGATAATTGGGGTGAATAAGAGTTTGAAATAAGTGAATTTAATGAAAATGTAATGGTAACTCACTTGTGTGACGGGTCTTGGAGCGACCGGAGCGGGCAGGGCCGGGTGAGACCCGCTCGACACAACAATACTTTGTGAGCCACTGCTAAACATAATCCTCACATTCTTGTCCATCCATCTCTGAAAGTAGTATTTTCGCTGTACACTGTTAAGTAGCTAGTGAAGTTGCATTGACTTTACCGCAGCAGTATAAATAAAAAAATCAAAGATTTAAGGCCGGCGCAGATCAGGACGGCATGGCAAGGGATTTTTTATTTTTACTAATGGACATTCAACCGTACTGTTACAGAAATACGACATAAATTGCTATGCTTTAAAATGATGCCGTGGCATTGAACGTGAACGGAACGGCATCATTTTAAAGCATAGCAATTTATGTCGTATTTCTGTAACAGTACGGTTGAATGTCCATTAGTAAAACTTTAAAATCCCTTGCCATGCCGTCCCGGTCTGCGCCGGCCATTAAGTAACTGCTGACTGTGAGTTTGTATAAGTTGAGTTACCGGAGCGTCCAGTGTTGTGGCTTCCACGAACGACACAAGCAGTAACTTCTTGACTGGAACTTTGTGGTGGAGGCTTGACGGCGGGCACCTTTACACCCGTGTTTTCTTTGGTAACACAACATCTACAGAAACAAATAACATACTAAAAACGTTGAAATCCTAAAAATTTTTAAAAGAATTGGAAATTTAGAAATTTTTCATAGTAGGTACAAAAGATCCTTTCAGTTATTGGTTTTCCTATTCTTTGTTAAATAAGTTTTATTAGTTTACTGGTATTATATTTTTTTGCCTATTTTACATTTTACACTACTCTCTCGCAATCTACCAACACACTTTTACTCACACTGGAGGGTTTTTTCTCTATAACTCTCAAGAGGCTCTCAAGAGACTGACGTACCAGAAGAACCCTCCAGACACACATGCTCTCTCACACCTTGATACTCACATACATATCAATAACACTACACATTATTTTCAAGGTTAAGGTCTACTGGCTAATAGTACCTAGATGGCAGAATAACAGCGCCTAGCTGCCTTTAGATAGTGAGGCATACGCTGAGTCGAAACCCTTTTGCTGTTGTAGAACGCAAATACTTACCAGCTTACTATTGCACCTTCTTCTTCTTCTTCTTATCGTGTCGATGCTACAACTGTATTGCACCTTTATTACATGTCTCGTTTTTTGACATTGTTAGTTTTGTTTTGTAAGTGTACTTTGTGTGTTACCTACTTTTATGGTAATAAAAACCTGTCTATGTCTACTTTAGTTAGTAGCCCACTTACCCATCGTTACCTTATTGAAAAGAGCTAAAGAGCTATTTTTAACACAAGGTGACCTATTTGTTCCATAACTCAACTTCGCGACAGAAATTATGGACTTCGAATCTAATGGATCAATAGTGTCCTAATATGTTAAGTAATAAAACTAGCAATAAAATGGTTTAATAGTGAAGCTCACTTCACACCATATTGAAGGTTATAAAGGGTGTTGGTATTTTATGTACCTATACTCAAGAAATTTCATCAAAGGTAAAAGTTGTGTAAAAGTTTGCGTTCGTAAGTCAAAGGGTGTTTCTAAAGAAAAACATTTTGATGAGTACCTGGGTACTTTAAATTCGTCAATAATATTATATATATATATATACACCCAATATTATTACTAAGAAGCTATCATATTACATAGCTAAGAGATTTAAAATGAAGTGAACTATAATTCTTAATGTTGTAGAAAAGACGTGTGATGCATAGCTCTCGTCACTCCCTCTGTATGTTATGTGTCGGTAGTTGTCAAGTCATCCTTCAAATAAGTAAACTCCATATTGTAAAATTTTCGAGTCATTCTTAAATGTTTGAGAATAACATCAAATGTAACTCATACTAAGGGCTTATCGATGCAGATAACGAATTAAGACATTCGTAAACGTATAGAAATGGTTGCGTACTCGATTCACACTCTGCGTTAACGCCAGCTCGACTGTCGAACGTCGTCATGCAATTTCTCGGACACGCTACCGTTACGATACGTTAACGATTGTCACGTCTATTTGTGATCACCTCTCATTTAAACCGAACTTACTGAGAGAGCGTGCAATTCTTGAAGAGACCTAGGAATGCTTGTCGGAACTTGAGGTTCATGAAGCAGTACGTTACGGGGTTGCAGAAGGACGAGCAGTAAGCCAGCAGCTGGAGCGACATAACACCTTTCGAACCGATGTACTGGTACAACTCTTCAGGGTAGAAAAGATAGATCTGTGGATAAAAATAGCTGTGCCGTTTATTTAAAAAATTACATTTCAATACGTATGGCAAACGAAACATGCCGCTAAGTATCATATTTTGGTTAGTATGTTGTTATTTTTTTTATTTTAATAAATACAATTTGCTTTGAGACCGCTTGTAAAACAGGACCTCCACAATGTTATCTCCAATAATTGTTAAAATAAAAACAATCTCTCTGCCAGTGTTTGTTTCTGGATTCGTATGATTGTTTTCAAAATATGAGTATGTTACTATTTTCTAGATAAAGAAACAAGGAAATATTTTATAATAATCGTTAATGTATCATACGGTAGTGTGTTGCATTTTAAACTGGAAATGCGGCTAGTCGCTATAGTAATGCCAGTAAGAGATACACTGCGAGGTGACGCTACTAGGTTTGGCAGCTTGGCATTAATTTGTAAATACGTCACTCTTCAACTGTAAGCAGCTACCACATTTACTTGTTACCACATTATTAGAGTTCACGATCGAACGCTTGCTAATGTTTGTAAAAAAATACTCACTGTGTTAATCACGTGCAGTGGCGTCCAACATATAAAAAACTCCAGGATAATCACGAAAAGCATACGAATGACCTGAAAATGTATGGTTTTAAAGTCTTTTGGTTAAGAGACCCGCTGATTATAACTGCCGTCTGCACTTTAATTTTAATGACTTTGACGTACTTGACTACTTCCCAGACTCAGAACTAACATCAATGTACTTCCTCACAAATGTTTGTTCTTGATGGTGATTTTAACCATGACCAGCCTGGAATGCCAATCTGAAAGCCTAGTATGAGTTTTGGTGGAACGATCGTGTGCTGATATCATCGCACGGCGCCTTTACACCGATTGCATGAAACCAAACTTAAATATGGTAATAAAAGCTGTGTCAGTAATATATCCTAAAATACACTTCACCGCCTATAAAGTATTGCAATAAGACGTGGGCTAACCTTCCTCTTTGCTTCTATGCTCTTGTCGATGTGTGTGGATCGAACAACATGCCTGAACTCTAGATCAAATTGTTGCATGCAGCAGGTTTTTTTTTCCAGCTCTGCGTTTGTCTCAGGATCCTGTTAAAACACCACTTAATATAAAGCTTAATATAAGTAATTCAATACAAAACTCAGCAAAAAATTATCACGTTATAATGTTCATTTGTATGCAAGTTAAATTATCATATGGCTCTCGGGGAATGCTAAAGTTTTTTATCTTTATAAAATCACAGAGAATACTGGAGTATAATTATGTGTAGCTAATGACACATTTTTGAGGGGCTCTTTATTACCAACAAACATGTAGCACGGTTTTTGATAAGGCATGACAATATGGTACACAGAAGTCAATATTGGTAAACATCATATAAATAGGATCTACATACATTGTATCACAGGGATAGCTACTCTCTTAAAAAGAACAGCATGTAGCGCCATCTATATCGCTACATGGTGAACTACATTGTAGTCTACGCAACAGACCAACAGATGGCGACAAAATCCTAGATCGCGATAACGAAGTTATCACGGAGTTTGAACATAAGTAATAGAACCGATGACTATCCATCAGTCCTCGGACCCCGAGCCAAAGGTCGCTCGGCGTGGAAGATCTTCCCTTTTCGTAGGAGATACCATACCCTATCTCTACAAGCACATTCATGGATTTTGTGGAATTTTAAAGGATTCTTGTAGCGTTTTGCTATAGTTTTTGAGGAGTTTTATCAGCATCTCAAAGAGAATGACCCTTCGGTATCACTTACGTTGAGTTTGGAATTCAAATTCTTACAAATCGGCTCCGATACGCTGTTTGGACCCATTGTGTTATGTGGTGGAATGTTTTTGCATTCATTTTGTTGTTTTACTGCGAACAAAACAAATCATATATTTTTGCGTGAACAAATAATGTCATATATAGATCATCTAAACATACGCCGTTGCTGTTAAGATTTGCTAATAGCTGAGTTGTGGCATGTTAGCGCTTAGGACTGTGTTCTGTGTAATGAACATCATGAAATGATACCACAATCCAATCAATAGAATAGAAATAAAGTTCTCGATCCTTCTTAACATCTACTTATTACTAACCATCCTCACTTTAGTCAACACATGATTCTTATTGACAAATAGTTCTTTCTGAAATTCACAAGCTGATGATTCCTATGTAAATGCTGGTTTGCCGGTAGTTTTATCTTTCAGGGATATTCGTGGATAACACACTGAGTATTTAAAGTATTTTCACCATCACAATTCATGGTTCAAGTTTCTTTGCATTAAAAGTCACTTAATTTGGTCCCACTGAAAACCAGCACTATAGGAACCTTACCGTTCCTATGGCATATGCTGAGTGGTGACCTTTTTACACATCTGTACCGAAAGTACTGGAAAAGTAGGGGGGAGACCTTTGCCCAGCAGTGGGAAAGTATAGGTTAAATAAAAAAAAATAAAAAAAAAAAAGTTCTTGTATAATTTGTATGAGAAAACAAACGTACACATAGAACACATGCATTTGAAAACAATTTATAATAATTGTTTTTAAATGCATGTGTTCTATGTGTAAATAAACTTTTTTCTATTTTATCAAAAACTCACAGTAATTTTGCCAAGCCTCATTATGTTGTATTTCATGGCGCATGCCGCGCCAAAGTTTGCTGACGATCAGGGCATACGCAACCACCATCACAAAGAACGGGATAAGTAGAAGAACCATGTCCAGGAGTAAGTTAAATGATCTCTCGAGTGCTAGATTCTGCCAATTTTCACGGCATTTGAAAGCTGAAACAAAAGTATTATTGTATAATTATATTTTTAGAACAATGAACAAAACATCGGTTTAGGAGTTACAAGAAATACGGAAAATACATTTTTGAATACTTCTAAAAGTACTTGTCAGAACTGAAAATAAGATTTTAAAGTATGATCAACCCAAAAGATGGTTCAATATCATACAGCCGAATTGAGAAATTTTAAAGTTTTAAAGCAGTAAATTTCTACACGAAATTTTTCTCACTTATTTTCCTGAATACCTGTCGTTGTTTCAATATATTAAAGCCGTGTTCACTTGTACCGATTGTAAATAATACTCGTATACTTAAACTGCGGTCGATGTCGGGCGCAATCACACAATTTTTATAACCCTATTTCAACGCAGGATCAATTCCCGTCATGTAAAAATATTAGTGTGATGACAAATATTGATAAAATTGATGTTTTTAACCAATAAAGGTTAACAACTCGATTGTTTTCTTTTTGTTTGTAAGATTTGAAGCACTTATTAATGCGTCATTAAAATTATTTTGTGCTAATTAAAAGAATTTGATGTAGAGTAATTTGATATTATACAAGAATCAGAATAGGTACTGTTATATTAAAATAAAGTACATAGTACTACTATTTTACTTTATTTTGTGTTATCTGAATGTTGTTTATTCATATACATACATGAAAATAATATAAAATTTGTTGCAAAAAAGTGGTGACTGGTTTTTATTTTAAACAGTGGAGAGTTCTTGGACATTGTTACTGTAGACCAGTAACAATGTCCAGGAACTCTCCACTGTTCACCACGGTACACCTTATTGTGATGTTTCAATTCGTTGCAATTTGTTTGTTTCGAACAAATTGCAACGAATTGAAACATCACAATAAGGTGTACCGTGATTTATCAATGTCTGAGTTCGTATTCCAACAGTTTTCATGTTTGTGTTGTTGGTTAAAATTCACCGAAATTAAACAAAACTTAATAAAATGCTTTGTATAAAAAAATGACGGAGCACGGATTGAATTTCCGAAAACTGAAAATGATCGCGATTCGGTTCTGGTGACAACAGATAAATTCGCCATTCTAAAATGAACTCTATAACGTTTGTCGAAAGGTTACACAAGCGCTCGCTTCGTTTGCGAACTTCAAGATAAAGTTTAAGGAGAATATCGTGTTTTCGACTTAAGTGGTATATTCTGTACTTCCACTTCATTTCTGGTTTGCAACAATGACAAGCTGGTGCAAAATTGTTTAATGTTATACCTTTTGTAACGTAATGTGCTTTGTCCCGGCAAAATAAGTCAGTAGAGCTCTTTGAGACATGAACCCGTCCAGAGAAACCGCCAAGTTGAATTGTTTTGTTCCAGTTTTACACAATGGACAGGCTTTAAGCCCAACAATCGAACTTTAAGCCCGTAGCTTTAGTTATACTCAAATGAGTCTCGAAACAAAACGTGAATTTTCGATAGAGCGAGAGAAGCGTCTCAGTTTGGACAGTAGGGCAAAAATGCTTTTGTCCTTCTGTGTGTTTGTTCTCGCCTACAGGTCACATTTTACTACCGATTTCAACAAAATTCAGTACACGTGTATCTTGATTTATTAAAAACTTTGGGTCGAGCGTGATTTTTGATTGTTACTGTTTTACAAAAAATACATTTATTTAGTTTAAATTTAACTCCACACTTTATATTTCAACAAGTTTTTGAATTAATTTAAAACCTACAATCCGATCGCGTACAGAAATAGCTAATTGGTTTCGGGTTGCCGAATACTTGTAAATCTACCAATCTAACCCTTTCATTATTAAATAAAATTTGGTAA
This sequence comes from Ecliptopera silaceata, assembly GCA_932527185.1. Classification (NCBI taxonomy): domain Eukaryota; kingdom Metazoa; phylum Arthropoda; class Insecta; order Lepidoptera; family Geometridae; genus Ecliptopera; species Ecliptopera silaceata. Next base: position 10,373,156 of record OW052199.1, read on the forward strand.
ATTAAACGAAATCGAATATATAATTAAAATATTGCAGTCACTTTTTAAAAACCGAGATAATATAACTTAAATTTAATAATTTGATGGCATCTTTATCAAAGAGCAATCATTAAAAAAACAATCAAAGTTACTTAAATATAAATTGAGAGAATAAGTAATCGAGTATTCTAACCAGTTACGTTTGAGATTTTTGGAGAAAAAAAAAATCCTCCCTTTCTTTATTGTACACACAGAAAAACAAAACTACAGAAATACAGGAAACTTAAAATAAGACATGTACAAAGGTGAGCTTAACCCTAGATAGAGTTCTCTACTAGCAAACCTTCCAAGGTAGACCTTCTACCCGCATAGTGTACCTATAGCAAAATACTAACAACCAAAGTTTTGAAATCAACAGAAACGGCTGATGTCGACTAATTTATGAACATAATCAACATTACTCACCGTTTCCTCTCATAGGCTGCAAAGTAGACACAACCAGGATCGGCGAGTCGAGGATTAAGGAGAGTGTCCACACGGTCGCTATCATCTTGTACGCGTGACACTGAGTCTGCCACCTCCTCGACTTCAAGGGTCGGCAGATCGCGAAGTATCTCTCAAGGGATATCGCTACTAGTGTCCAAACACCCACTGAGACTGTCACGGCTAGAATATAAAAATAATCTAGTTATTTATTCCATATGGCATGTATATGTAGGCATATATATGTAGGCATTTTAATAACACTAATAAGGCCTAATGGGTGTTTTTAAAGGCCGGCGCAGATCAGGACGGCATGGCAAGGGATTTTAAAGTTTTACTAATGGACATTCAACCGTACTGTTACAGAAATACGACATAAATTGCTATGCTTTAAAATGATGCCGTGGCATTGAACGTGAACGGAACGGCATCATTTTAAAGCATAGCAATTTATGTCGTATTTCTGTAACAGTACGGTTGAATGTCCATTAGTAAAACTTTAAAATCCCTTGCCATGCCGTCCTGGTCTGCGCCGGCCATTATACTCACCTTGCAGGAAAGGTATTAGCTTGCACATCACAGCTCCAAATAGAAACCTCTTGTAAATCTGACCGATAAGTGTGAACGGCATACACAGCACTCCAAGTAAGAAGTCCGACACAGCCTGAACATTTCACATGGTTATTAAAGTGACTTCAAGTCGTTTGAACCAAAGCCGCAATTCACGGAAAATATTTATAAGAAAATTGAAGGTGAGGAAATTTTAATGCAGCAGGCATTCAAAAAGGTTTTATAATGATATCTGTTTGGCATTTATTGAAATACTTTGTATAACAGTTAGTAAGATATTGGTTACCATTCCAAGAATATGTATATTTTTTTTACGACCGAATGCAGAGCTACTACCAACTGAGCTGTGACGCCTGTTACATTTAATATTTAATCGTGTCCAAGCAATTTAAATCTGTGTATGGACATGTTACAGATTACGGAATGGTGGCCAAGGGATGCTCGTAGACTAAAAGGCAGACCACCAAATGCCCGATGGTCCAAAGACATTATGGAGCAAGCCGGGAATCAGTGGATGAGATTAGCAAGGGACCGAAAAGAATGGCATAATAAAGAGGAGGCCTTTACTCAGCAGTGGGTGCCAACGGGCTGAAATGATGATGAACATGTTTGCCTAACGCCAATATATCATTACTTAAACTTAAGGCGACGGGTAGGGTGAAATTTTTCATAATAAATAAAAATGTCAATAACTTCCAAGTTTATTATTTATTTATTATATCTATACACACGTTAAACTTGTAACACGGCATAGTTTTTGCCGTGGTGGTTAAACTCTAGACAGTCAGCGTGGCAACGTCACAATTTCAATTTCAACAAAAATGCTGACAACGGCGCAAAACACATAATGAGCCGCGCACAGTTCGGATAGTCAAACTCTAAAGCAGTGCCTTATGTATATTTGCGAGCACACAGCAATCAAACACTTATAATTCCTAAGGCGCTACTCTTCTTCTTCTTTAAACACCTTAATGTAGAAATGTTTTCTTTAGAGTCACAAGATACGAACCATAAGAATAGCTGTGCTGAGTTTGGTACCAAACAAATCTGCCAAACCCATAAAAAATGGGATCTTAGACCACACTTTTGCAAAAGGTGTTGGTACTAAACTTACATTTAAAAGTAAACTATATCCAAGAGCACAAATTTTGAGTAACAATACACTAGTTCAATATATGTGTTATAGGAAATAATAAGTTTCACAACTCCACATGCTATCACTTTTTCTGAAAACAGTTTTCGGTTTCCCCAAAAACACGCATTTGGCTATACCCGTCACCTTAAGCTACTGAAAATAGGTAAAGGTACGCTAGTTGCTTACCAAATTCAACAAATATATATTGGTAACTGTTCGCATCCTCCGATTGTTGGTCAGTGTGGCGATCACCAGGCAGTTACCAGTTATAGACAGGCTGAATATAACTATGTACGGTGGGAGCATTGACTTCCATTCGAGTGGGTTCGACTTTGTGCCTGTCACCGCACTGGTGTTTCGGACGATACTGGACAGGGTTGTGCCCACCGTGCTGTTGAAAAGCTCGGAACAGTTGGATATCAACTCTTCCATTGTGGTATCTGAATCAAATAACTCTGTTTCAAAGGGAATACACAATCTCTATGAAGCCTAGACCATGATTAAAATAATCTGCCTTCAGTGTTGCCACATAATTTATGTCTAAAAGGACTTATATTTCACTGTACCTATTTACGGATACAATCCATTCCACCATTTTTTTCAATACATCTCGATTTCCACAAAACATGGTTTTTAATTAACGTCGTATTACTTCAAATTCTAAAGGCCCTACAAATATAACTGAGGTTGTGTTTAAAAATGAATTAAAGGAGCTTCATTTGATTCCCGATAGATAGATGTCCAAAAAGAGTTTCTGTCGACCCCGCAATACCCCGCAGGCTTCGGTTTTCAGACCCAGAGGATCAAATAAATGTAGGTATCAGTGTACATAGTAAACAATAGCATTTTACTATAACAAGGAATTTATGTGTGAGTTTCCAAAACCCACAAAGCGTAAGAATTTAGATTAACTGTCCGATACATTCTGTTTAATATTACACACGTTCAGGCTACCAATAACGATTTATTACTACAAAAATTTAATTTATAGGTAAGCCGTGAAATTTCATGCCAAGTAAATTAATAAATAGGCATTTAATAATAGTGATTAGCCACAAATTATCGGGAATCCAGATAATTTGTGGCCGATCATCACACTCTGGATATTATAATACACCCATCAGTTTTCTAAATAAGTTTTTTTCTACTAGCTGGTGCCCGCAACTTCGTCTTGCTATTATTTATTTATTTATTTTTATTTATGCTGGACAATCCACACAACACCATCTAGCCCCAACCTAAGCAGAGCTTGTTATGGGTACTAGAAGACTGACATACTTAATACAATACATTAAAATATTTTTTATTATACATATAAAATACCCAGAACACTTTGGTTATACTTTTGACGATTCGCACAACATTTTTATAAAAAAGCGCGATTGGGGCCCTGATTCCTACAATTACTTTTGTTGTAACTACCGTACCAATTCAAAATAAACATACTATGATAATGGCCATGTACGCCGCCCGAAGGAAATTCAAAACATACGGTGAACGAGCTTTTTCATTAAGAGGCTTTGCACACACATTAAATAGAGTGTAAAAAATATGTGTGGAAGCGAAGCAATAAAAAGTCGAGTGTGCGTGAATATACGCAAAGTAAACGAGCCTGCGGCCATCCAGCAAAGGGAAACTTGCGTGACCGAATATCCTTTCAGTTGCAGTTCAGTTTTCGATTATTTTACGTTAGTAACTCATCATTATTCCGTGGCATTTTTGTGGACTGACGTGACTGAGCTTTATAAATAAAAAATGACGTCAATGCCGCGGTTTAGCACGTGGTCTACCTGATTTGAGAATGGCCTACCTGATTTTTTGTTAATTCTATCAAACGGTATGAAAATCGATCGTTCAATATACATATCTATAAATAAAAGACGAAGAAAAAAACTGAACTGCAATTTGATCAAATAACAGTTCAAAAACGTTTCAGTTGTCAGGATACCCCCCTTGGATTGTCGGAAATTTATAAAATCCCATAAAATTAGTCTCCATACAAAAATTGCGAGTCTTCCTTCTTTTATACACTTTGCCCCACAGGTTAAACAAAAAAAATATATGTACATAATATAATTTATGTATCATTTATTTATTATTATTTATTATGTACCTACCTATACGTAGCTATTGAATGTATTATAATATCATTAGTTAGAAGTACCTAATTTAATAGAAGAGAATAGCTCTGATAATTATCGATAAACGGTAACCAAATCTTAGCGCTAAGCAGAAATAATTTGCGCACAGTGGTCAGGGCTTTGACTGGACACTGTCGCCTTAACAAGCACATGTTTAACCTAAGGCTAGCCGAAACACAAACCTGCAGACTTTGTAAAGAGGCGGCAGAAACGCCTCTTACTTCTAGGTGAGTGCGGACCACTAATGCAAAAACGCTGTATCCATCTGGGAAAGCCCGGATGAGCTGAGACACCTCACCCCTAAGAAAATCCTTCGGTTTTTAACACCTGCAGGTTTTAGTGGTGAACTATGAACGTACCTACTGGCGTGATTTACATACAAGTGGCGATCACAATAGGCCATCTAGACCGCAGTGATACGAAAGCCGCCAAAAGCAAATAAAAAAAAATAATGGAAACAAAGATATAATTTTTTTTTAAATTCTCTTTAATTAATTTTGCATGTTTATATAAATATTATGTTTTGATTTTTTTTATTAATTAAATCAAATATCAGAAACAAAGTTTGCAAAATTAATGAAGGATGGATTAAAAAATATAACTTACCTCTTAAGTTCCTAAAATCACAAAGTTTATAGATCCACTCCTACTTGACACATCACACCACATTTTAAACATTACACATTTCCAAGTTGTCATTTTGCGGTACTCTTTCATCAGTCAACCACCGATTTTGCACAAAAAGTGTTTAGTAAAACTTCATGTTTTATGATGAAAGTTTCGATGTTAAAACCATGTCCCGGTACAAGTCAGTTTCATGCGAGTTCCTTCAAAACTGAGCCTGTGAGAGAAATATTGTACGCATGCGCAAAGTTAAATGAATGAGTTTTATCAAACTTACAGCAAACGATCAAATACTTTGAGGATCAAACAAACAAAGTTTGAAAACGACAGGAATCTCGTAATGTGATGATATTTAGGTATTATACAAAAAAAACTTGTATTTTGTAGATAAACCTATTATTTTATTTATTTTGATCGTTTTATGTAGGTTAGGCTAACCTAACCTAACTTGGATTTTCAGACATTAAATATAATTTTAAATTTGCTTATAGAAGTTAAGATTGATCTCAAGTCTTTTTTGTTGTAGGTACCTTATGTTTGTATGGAGCGTATGTTTTTTTTTATTTAACCTATTGTGTCCCACTGCAGGAACCTATGTTATGTAACAGTAATGATTGCGCCTGTGGAAAATCTTATTGCAAATCCATCGCATTGCTCTCACCATGTAGGCAGAATTGTTTAGTTTAATAAGATTAATAGATCTGAACTACAATATTATAAGATTTAGATTTTTTTTAAACATATCCAATTAACTTTTTACTGTATTTACAAAATGTAAATGTACTCTTTACTCCTTTTTAGACCCTTATAGCAATTTTATAACATCTGCGATACATTTCAGTAATATACATATATAATATTTGAAACTATCACGGTTTTGAACATAGTTTTCATTGTAAACGGGATATTTACCATGATTTGTGAGTTTCATTATTTCCCGAGTTCGACCCGTGATCATGGGCAATGGGCATGCAACTGTGCTAAAACATCGGAGAGCTTAGTCCGAACCTGCATTTTAAAACTCCCTACTCTCGAGCCGAGAGTCGTCTCTCGGATGTCCTTATATTTTTGTAAGAAATAGAGAGAGAGATCCGAGAGACGACTCTCGGCTCGAGAGCAGGGAGTTTTAAAATGCAAGCTCGGACTAAGCCCTCGGGAAATAATCAAACTCACAAATCATTGTAAATATCCCGTTTACAATGAAAGCTATAAATTATATATATTATCCAAGCATCATGGAATATCAATAAAAATAAGAATATTTTATTGTGAAACTGAGTAAAAAGACATACTAGGCGTTCAACTTTTTATAGGTAGGTACTCTTGTCGTTTGACTCTTGTTTACACTTACCTACATCTGTTGTGTTGTTGAATTATATTTTTTTTGTGTAAGTATCTTTATAGTTGGGTATTTTTTCTTGTTGTATAAATGTAAAGCTATTCTATTCTTAACTCGCTTTGATTGCTTGACTAGTTAATTAGTAGGTGATCCAGATTTTACTTAAATATAACCTAGAATACAGGCCAAAGTGTTCTTTTATTCATCACCGAGCGCCATTTCTATAGAAATCACTTGAGAAACAATTGTCCTATATTCAAAGGTTTCAGTTTAATGAATTGTGAATTTGAAACAAAGGTTGTTCCTAGAACTTTACCTGAAGACAAATTACAATGAAGCGTTTGCATAGGACTCACGACACGAACCATTGCCGCGTTACGTTTAATTAGCGTATTTGAAGCACACTGCTCGCAAACACCAACTCGATAGTCAAATGTTGCAGCATCACTGCGCTGTGTATTGTACCCTTACGATAAAATGTCACGTGTTTATTGCCAACGTGATATTTACTACCGTAACCATCATCTCCCTACTCTTGTCCCACATTATGTGGGGTCGATACAATACGTCTTCTTCTTCCACTCTCCTCTACCAGACGTCATCTCAATGCACACTCCTTTCTAACACATGTCATCATTCATATAGGCCATCCATCTTTTTTTTGGCATCCCTCTACTTCTACATCCATCTCAATTGGCTCCACAATTCCACATACTTCCCGTGCACTCTTTTCTCAACGCCCATCACAGAACCTCTCTTGGTAGCTGCACCATTTTTTACGGCACGTTTTCTTATTATTTTTCATGGATCTATCGATGGTAAGAATGCCGTGCAAAAATATATTACCAAAATGTACATACACTCTACCAGTACTTTTGATTCTCACCTGCACTCAGTTGGACAGCTTACAAGTGACGGCATAGTTATTATTATTTTATAGTCTTATATCGTTCTAAATAGGTCAGATGGTGGTTCAAATGACCCATTATTTTTTGACATGGGCCCCTAGTCTATTATGCCTCAGGGCAGATTCCCCGCCTCATGAATTACTGCAACATCAATGCACTGCTTGCTTCGTCTTGGTTGTACAGCGTAGCTACGCCTCAGCAAATACAATAAACGCCTTGTACGTAGATTACCATAATTATCCCAAGTCACTGTAGGTAGACAATGGGCATAATGGAAAAAAATACTTACCTTTTATCTTTTTGGCAACATTGTTTGATTTCTTGTGGGCGAACTTGACTAGTAGCCCATTTATGTAAAGCAATAATGAATGATAAATGTAAGGTAAACATAAATTTAATACGAATTAGATGGTAGCTATGCTTTTTATGCTGTGGGAACTATACGAACAAACCTTTGTGTGTCTGAAAATATTAATGTTTGTATTTTGTCTGGGTGTATTATAATTACACTTTTCAGAAAGAGCCTGCCATTTAAATTCAGATTTCCTTTGATATTTTGAATAACGGTAATATACATACCGCTGATGTATAAATAATTGTAAAGCCCCTTAATACACAAATACATACCTACAAGTGTTTTCTTTGAAAAACAAACAATCTTTTGAAATTTCAATCAATTATTTAACTACAAATGCGGCACGACGTTTTGACTATAAATGGAGAACCAGTACAGGATGTGAATTATTACAAGTCCAGCGTCAACAACGAGCGGCAAAATGACGGCCGCTCTTAGTACTTATCTATTATTATCATTATTTGTTTGTTGCGTGTACGCAAATTACACCTACAAGTATTACCCGACGTACCATTTCGGTCCGCTGATCTCTTCAGCAACGCAAGTAGGATGGATGAACGATCCAAACGGTTTCTGCATTTTTAACAACACCTACCATTTCTTTTACCAACACAATCCGTACAGCAGTGTGTCGCCGGGCACAGTGCATTGGGGCCATGCGAAGAGTTACGATCTCGTCAACTGGGAGCATCTCCCTGTAGCTCTGTACCCAGACCAGTGGTACGACAAGGGCGGAGTGTTTTCTGGAAGTGCTCTTGTCGAAAACGATGTCATGTATCTCTACTACACAGGAAACATCAACCATCCTGACAAGATTCCCGATCATGAGCAACATCAAATCCTAGTCACCAGCAACGACGGTGAAACATTCACAAAGTCCGAGAAGAATCCAATCATCATTGGCGCTGACCGTCAACCTAACTTCAGAGACCCCAAAGTCTGGAAACACCAAGACACCTACTACATGGTATTGGGCAACTCTTATAATAATGACACACTCGGGCGAGTGCTGTTGTACAGTTCAACTGATAAACTGACCTGGAAGGAAGTGTCGGTGTTGGCTCAATCTGACGGGTTCCTCGGCTACATGTGGGAGTGTCCTGACTTCTTCGAGATCAACGGTCGCTTTGTTCTTTTGTTTTCACCCCAAGGCGTTAAAGCGCAAGGCGATAACTACAATAATTTGTACTCCACCGGTTATATGGTTGGTAACTTTGATTATAACACTCATAAATTTGAAGTTTCACATCAGTACAAAGAGCTGGATCACGGTCATGACTTCTACGCCACACAGACGATAGTAAATAAAGAGGGTGAGTTGGTACTCGTAGCTTGGATGGACATGTGGGACCAAAACTACCCGGAGGGTGCAGACGGGTTTACAGGACAGTTGACTATCCCCAGGGTTTTGAAACTGACCCGCGATGGGCGTCTTTTACAAGAGCCACTTAAAGCTATCGATGAAGCGGCTGGCAGACGGTTATTCGAAGGACAGGGCCGGGGTGGTACTAAAATATTGTTAGAAAATAATACCGGTAAAATTAAACTACGCGCGTCGAGCAGAAGAGATTTCACAGTTTTGATTGAATCTCAGAACGCAAACGAGACCGTGAAGATAACTTACCAACATAGGGAGAGTCGAGTGATTCTTGACCGCGGCGGTCGTGACGGCGTGCGGCGCACTAGATACCGGCCTATTTTGGACTTACGAATGGTTATCTACATCGATCACAGTTCCATCGAGTTGTTTTGCGGACGCGGTGAAGTAACGATGTCGAGTCGGTTCTTCCCTACAGGGCCGGTGACTGTCGGTCTGTCCGAGGAAAGCGATGCTCATGACTTGCTGATTACAGATATGATACGCACAGTACCACAGCCGGGCCAAGGTATATGAGTCAACATGAAAAAGACGTGTTGTAAGTGAACAAGGCTTAATTCGTTTTTGTTATGGCTATTCCTATAAAAAGTTAATCAGTTTTAGCCAACTCAATTAGGATTAAAATGTTTATTTTAAATTATGTTATATAATCTTTATATTAATGGAATAAACCACATACATACTTGACCAAAGTTTTGTTTTTTTTAATTTTCATTATTTACCTAATATGTACATTTAAAAAAAATATTACTCATATACTTACTTATTTTTGTAAGTAAAAACGAATGGACCGATTTAAAACAAAATTCTCTGGTAGGGGTAGCTACACTACTTATATTATAACTTCAATAATTGGTATGAATCCTTAACAAAATAAGGTAAGTACTTCAAATTCAATAAATTCATCCGACTTCAAATTAATCAAATTTCGAAAAATATCACGAGTTCAAAAAATGTATAAGAAAAATGTCGCGTGGTCACTTCCGCAATATACTCGTACTGTCTCCTACGTCTCCTATGTATCCGTTTAGATATGGCTTTTGAAGAATGACATTTCATGAACATTTCAACCGATAGCATTTGCAGTGTGCGTCGACAATGAGAAGCGCAGACAGCTCTCAATTATTATTATTAGGTATTAATTTATCAGCAAATAACAAGTTAGTAACAAAATTACCTACCTTGACAAAACATCTGTATAAACCTGATCGGATCTTGACTTTTGGAACATGAGACGTAATAAATGAATCAATAAATCGGTTCAAAAAGAAGAGTTAAAAAAACTAAATTCTTCAGGTTAGTTCAAAATGGTGGCAGTGAACTCTCAAAATTTGAGTTGTCGCAGTAATATTAAAATAGACATAGAACAGGTTTTTATTTGCATAAAAGTATCACACAAAGTACACTTAACGAGACAGTTAATGTTACTTATTAAGCTTGTAAGTGTTTGTGTGCTACAGCAGCAAAAGGGTCTCGACTCAGCGTATGCCTCACCGCCGTTACGCACTGTCGACTTGTCGCCGGCGACTCGGTCGCTGGCGACTGTGACTTACTACAGTTTAAATAGGTGTTTACGCACTTGGTCGTCGGTCGCCCTATAGTTTTTGGTCGCCAAGCGACCGAGTCACCGGCGACAAGTCGACAGTGCGTAACGGCTCTAAAGGCGCTGTTATTCTGCCGAGACCATCAGCCAATAGACCTAAAATATGGCGTTTGCGGCGTAAATTTATACCGGATATTCAGCTTGATGCAAACACATACACTGTTCGATTGCTGAACATAATTAAAACACATTTAGGTACACATTAACTTAAATCACCCATAACTAATTCTAATTAAATACAGAAACTAGTAATTATCTAGTACGAGTATGTAGTTATTTTTGGTGTAGAGAGCGTCAGACAGGAGGTTAATTTAAATTAGTAGGTATTAGACCGTAAACCCGTTCTGACTACTGAAGAACTACTTAAAACCTTGGTATAGTGCCAGGGAAATATGAAAACTTTTAGGTACTTTTCATATTAAACGATACTGCCAAAAATAACTTATTAAATTAAATTATTAGATATTAAATTACCTTTATTGATTTACCTTCTGACGCAATAACTTGGCTAGGGAATCTAAATGTTGACCTGTGATAATTTTGTGATAATTTTTTTGGTCTCTTGCTTATATAATTTAGTTTTATTTTGACTGATTAATTTCTATTTAATGACAATTCAATGTTGTATGTAAGAATTTTATTTTATTTAGTTAGCCATAAGTTGACAGATTTTATATGTATAATTATTTTATTTGTTTTGTTGCGCCTGTTTAAATTATGTCATACGATTAAATTAAATTAGATATTAAATAAAAAGGCATATAAAATACATAAGAAACTACAGACCGTAGCAAATGATCTATAGATAGCTAAATTAATAAAAAGTGAAATGTTCGTGAATATCTATATAATAGGTATAATAAATGTTCAGAAAGTCACCAAATGAATTGTGTTGTCTATTTAAACAAGTGCTACGAATACTAATTGAGTAGGTAAAATTTAGCATAATAACAAAAATTGTTGTATGGGTTGTCTTCCAATAATTAGAATCTTTAATGCACTTTATTTAAATTTTCTATAAAATACTAGTTGGTACCCGCGACTTCGTTTTATAATCGTTATATTTTGGACAATTCACCTAATATATTTGTAGTAAGGATAGGACACAGAAAAACAACATTTCTATAATTCTAACCTAGCCCTCACCACCAAGTTTGAACTTTCTTCTATTTGTTCATAGTTAAAAAAAATCACACTGCTAAAATTAATCATACATTTATAGTCCAGTCAAAATAGACATTCCAGCTTGCATTAATTCCCAACAAGCTGGATTTTTGTACAGGCCTTGAATACGTCATTACAAATGATATGTCAAAAGTCCCCATCGATCCCGCTTGTGCGTTGTTTTTTATTCCAGGTTAAAAGTCATAAATTTGCGTTTTTTGCGTATATCTCTGAAACAACGAGAGCTATCGAAAAATGGTTCAGGCAAAGTTTGTAGATCGTAAAATTGTCTACAAAAATACTTCAACACTTTTCTTCTACAAAGCATCGCTTTTGAGATATAGTGACTTTAGACCGCAGGAAAATCGTCGAAGATGCTGCGTTTTTTTTATTTCAGCCGTTTTATCTGCTTCATTGCCACAGAACAAACAGTATTTCTTGAAATTTACTGAAAGGGGTGATGGGTTCGATGGGTTAGTCCTCCTCCGAGGTAATGAATCATCTTTTTTTTTCAAGAAATACTGTTCGTTCTATGGCAATTAATTAGATAAAACGGCTGAAATGAAAAAACGCAGAATTTTAGTAGATTTTCCTGCGGTTTAAAATCACTTTATCTCAAAAGCGATGCTTTGTAGAAGAAAAGTGTTGAAAAATTTTTGTAGACAATTTTACGATCTACAAACTTTGTCGGAACCATTTTTCGATAGCTCTCGTTGTTTCAGAGATATACGCGAAAAACGCAAATACCCAGGTTAAAGTCATAAATTTGCGTTTAAAAGTCATTAACGAGAGCTATCGAAAAATGATTCCGCCAAAGTTTGTAGATCGTAAAATTGTCTACAAAAATATCTCAACACTTTTCTTCTACAAAGCATCGCTTTTGAGATAAAGTGATTTTAAACCGCAGGAAAATCTACTAAAATTCTGCGTTTTTTTCATTTCAGCCGTTTTATCTGCTTCATTGCCACAGAACAAACAGTATTTCTTGAGACAAAAAGACGATTCATTACCTTGGAGGAGGACTAACCCATCGAACCCATCACCCCTTTCAGTAAATTTCAAAAAATACTGTTTATTCTGTGGCAATAAAGCAGATAAAACGGTTGAAATGAAAAAAACGCAGCATCTTCGACGATTTTCCTGCGGTCTAAAGTCACTATATCTCGAAAGCGATGCTTTGTAGAAGAAAAGTGTTGAAGTATTTTTGTAGACAATTTTACGATGTACAAACTTTGCCTGAACCACTTTTCGATAGCTCTCGTATTTTCAGAGATATATGCAAAAAACGCAAATTTATGACCTTTGACCTCGAATAAAAAACAACGCACAAGCGGGATCGATGGGGACTTTTGACATATCATTTATAATGACGTATTCAAGGCCCGCACAAAAATCCAGCTTGTTGGGAATTAATGCAAACTGAAGTCATAATTCTAGTCTATTTTGACTGGACTATTAAGACATATTTTCAATCATCTCCGTCTGTCACACAGAAGGACAGACAGACAAAGTCATACCACTAAGACGACGTATTAAAAAATGTGCCTCGTACTAAAAAAAATGTCTGTTGACCGTATTATTATTTTCTGACGTTTCAACCTCGTTGCAATAGCCATGATAGCAGAGAGAAACATTGAAATTTATATTTAGATTGATGAGAAAGCACGTCAACAGAAAAAAAAGAGTTTAAAGGTACCTACAGTAATAATAATATCTAATTAATAGAACTACCGTTTCATATAAAGGTGCCTAGGGTTCACTGTGGTGACACCTAGACAAGAGGAGTTGTCTATGTGCCTCTTTATATTTACTCCCTAGGTAAACGCGCAATACCGTAGGCCGTATCAGATGAGATTGCATAAAAAAAATACCCAATTTTATATTTTAAATAGTTAATATATTATATTATCACTCAATAATAAATAGGTACTTTTATCTTTATTTATTTAGCTGATGTTGCGGCGCGTCGTTGCCACCTATAAAATAGAGGACTAACTTCGATTGCAGACTATTTCAAGACCGGCTTCGGAATAGGTAGCTGGCGGCAAAATGGCGGCCGCTTTTCGGAGTTTCTTGTTATTCTCATTGTTTGCTCTGTACAGATGTGACAGTTGTGATGACTACACCTTCGATTATTATCCATTTTACCATTTTGGCCCAAAATCAGCATGGATGAATGATCCAAATGGCTTGTGCTTTTTCAACAACGAGCATCACTTGTTCTATCAGTACAATCCTTACAACACGTCGGTGCCAGGCATAGCGCACTGGGGCCACGCCAAGAGTGATGACCTCGTACACTGGAAACAACTGTCTATAGCCATGTTCCCAGACAAGTGGTACGACAAAAATGGAGTGTTTTCTGGAAGTGGTTTCGTCGAAAATGATATTATGTATCTATACTACACGGGTAACGTCAACCACAAAAACCAAACTCCTGATCATGAACAGTATCAACTCTTGACCACCAGCACAGATGGAAAGACCTTCACGAAGTTCGATAAGAACCCCATAATCTATGCACCTGAGTTCCAACCTAACATTAGGGACCCAAAGGTTTGGAAACACAAAGATATCTACTACATGGTGTTGGGAAATTCTTTTGAAAACGACACACTCGGCCGAGTGCTGCTGTATACTTCGAAAGATAAATTTAACTGGAAGCAAGCATCAGTGTTGGCTCAATCAAACGGGTCTCTTGGTTACATGTGGGAGTGCCCTGACTTTTTTGAACTTGATGGTAAATTTGTTTTATTGATGTCACCACAAGGAGTCGAGCCGCAAGGCGATAAATACAAAAATTTGTACCAGTGTGGTTATTTAGTCGGTAACTTTGATTACGAAACTCTTGAGTTCGTCGTGACTGAAGATTTTAAAGAGATAGATCACGGTCATGATTTTTATGCAACTCAAACTACTTTAACTGAAGATGGATCTAGGGTCATGTTTGCGTGGAGCGACACGTGGGATCAAAATTACCCGGAGGGCAAGGATGGATTCACAGGACAGCTAACTCTTCCAAGAACTTTAAATTTGACTGAAGATGGTCTCATCCTACAGCAGCCAATAGAAGCTATCAAAAAAGCAGTCGGTAAAATATTATACACAGGAAAGGGCCGCAGCGGTAGACAAGTTAAGTTAAAAAATAATGTGGGTATGGTAAAAATATGCACGGCCTGTGATAAAGATTTTACGCTTTTAATCGAATCTCAATATGCCAACGACACCGTGAAGATACGCTATGAACGTGATGGTCACGTTGTTCTTGATCGCGGTGGTAATGACAGTATGCGACGCACAGAATTCTGTCCCGATTCTGACTTCCAAATGCTTATCTTCGTTGATCGCAGTTCTATAGAGGTGTTCTTTGGAAAAGGAGAGGTGGTAATGTCCAGTCGATTCTTCCCGAGAGGCACGGTGACTATCAGAATAGCTAAAAACAGCTATGCTTCTTCATTTATAGTCAACGACATGAATCGCACGATACAACGTCCATGCCAAGAACAAGATAACGAGGACATATGGACAAACTGTTAATTTAGTAAGCATCAGCTCCATTACTGTAGGTATATTTGTTATCTGTGCTTTTTAACAAAACACTTTCCGTAATAGCAATGTTGTTTTAATAAACCCAGTCTGTTCAATTCTGAAAAAGATTGCTACATTACATTGAATAAATCAACCAAAATTGTGTTCCATGGATCATATTATATCACTCAATATATTAAAAAATGTGAGACTTATTTGAATATACTTACTCAAATTAGTAAACACTAACTAGTTTGTATTAGAAATATTTTTTTAGATATATATTATTTTGGAGACAAGCAGAGTGGGCTAGAAATTTCCGAACTGGTTCCTATCCTATTGTTATTTTTTTATACTTCTTAATACTAATCTATTTACGACAAACCGCATCCAGCTGTAGTTTTTCTACGCATTTTCTCCTCCTCAGAGATTACGAATAAATTTGACAATTGTTTATTGTCATCATTATGTATGGTAACATTTTGCCTGGTCTTAGGACTAAGTAAAGATCTAATACATAATGTACCCTAATAAGGGTGTTGCAGTAGGGTGTTACAGGGGCGGACCGATTAACAATGCATGCAAAATTTAATAATAATAGCAATAATAATGAAAATGTGTATCTTAAATATATTACAATCGTAACGTAATTGTAATATATTTAAGATACACTGCTCGCTAACGCTGCAAGGTCCAATAATGAAGATATCTCAAAATATGTCACTGTTTCGATACGTTTTCGACTGCACATTTAAGTATTCGTTCTCACCTTCCTGGTTTATAGGTTTTTAAATAGCCTCGTATATAAAAGCGATTATAACGATCATTGTAATTTTATTGACTTTGACTTCATCAAAAGTATTATTTGTCGTTGACTGCTAAACATCTGTTCAAATACATCTTGCTTAAATTTTTCCATTAACTTAATTTTGTTTGTGTATAGTGGTAACCTTTCCATATACATGCTACACTGAGGACGTACCTTGTGAGGCATTGCACTGCGTTTACTCATATCACTCAGAGATCTATCACAGAGACGTTAGGATGTAATACACTCGAGAGCAATGAATCCGGGTCACTTAAAGAATCCTAAAAATCTCGGAAACTAAAAATGCTAGGTTAATGCAATAAATTGTATTTAATAGACAATGTAATACTCCTTAAATGAAGGTATTAAAACTTCTTAGTTATTGTAAAGTTATATCATAAAAAAAACAAATTTGAAAAAGGGCCACTTTCGAAGATGGAACTACGAAATTACAGCATTTGGTTTTGCTTTTGTTTGTAATCTGTCATTTATGTGGGTACATAAACCATGTTGATAGTGCTCTATATTCATTATTCAAGCTGAAATTATGTCGCTTACGCCTGAAGAATGCACCAGAATACTTACAATGCTGGAAACCGGCCGGAGTCAGCGCGATACAGCCAGGACTGTCGGTGTGTCGCTGTCAACAGTACAAAGAGTTCTCCGACGTTACGAAGAAACTGGTTCTAACCTACGCAGACCAGGAACGGGCAGAACCAGGTGTACCACAGCACGAGAAGACCGATACTTGGTGAACACCATGCTTCGAAATCGCTTTCTCACAGGAACTGAACTCACCAATCAGTTTCGACGCCTCGGAGGAAGTAACCCAAGTGCATGGACAGTAAGACGTCGGCTTGCTGAATCTAACTTAAAACCCCTTAGACCTGCAAACGGCCCTAAACTGGAGCGTGGGCATCGTATTTCGAGACTAAGATATGCCCAGAGCCACGTAAATTGGAGTATTGAAGATTGGTCAAAAGTTATGTTCTCCGACGAATCAAAATTTATGCTCTACAAGCACGATGGAAGACACAGAGTGTATCGAAGACCAGGGGAAAGATTCAAGCAAGCATGCATCGAAGAAAAAGTTGCCTACGGTGGTGGGTCTGTACTTGTGTGGGCCGGAATTTCTTCTGAAAGTCGCACAGAGCTGGTGATCATAGAAAACGGCTCTTTAACTAGCGTAAGATATGTGGAAGAAATCCTCAATGATCACGTTGGTCCATTTATGGTCAATTTAGGTGAGGATGCTATATTTATGCATGACAATGCCCGACCTCATACAGGTAGGATTGTGAATGACTACCTTCAAGAGATGAACATTACTCGTATGGAGTGGCCAGCGCGCAGCCCGGATATCAACCCGATCGAGCATGCTTGGGACGAGCTAGGCAGATGCGTAAAACAACGAAACCCTCCCCCAATCACGCTTCGTGAGCTCAAAATTGCTCTCACAGAGGAATGGGAGAATATTCCCCAAAATCGTCCATTGAACAGTCCATGGGAACTCTAGTACCCAAAAAAAATAATGCGCCAACTGTCCATGGGGACTACAGTTCCCAGACGGCTTTACGCAAAACTGGTCGCAGTTTTATTGTGATTCCAATGAACGCAGCTTAAATTAGTACTGCAACTCGTCACTAGATGACTCTCTAATAAATTATCCATCTCCTACAGTCATTCGTTCCTAACTATGGCAACAAAAATTTTCGAGCAAAAAAATAAAAAAGTTCGTGGGTGGTCCGAACGTAAACAATGGCCGCTCATTGTCTAAACAAAGTGTGTTGAAAAATGTGTTTATACTACTTAGTTTTATGATTATTGGGTATCAAGTGACTTGTGAAGGTGTAAGCTTTAGGAAATATGCATAGTTACGGCATTTCCAAAAGATCGAGACTGATTATTCAACTTGAAAGGTACGACGTTGTAAAAAAAACATTAATTTGTTGATTTCAGTAATTAATTTTATCATTTAGTCAACAGATTTTTGCAAAATCATTGTTCAAATCGATAGATTGTTTTACTGTATACATATTTTAAAGATATTTACAGCATATTTTATGAAGATTTGTCTTGATTAACGGATGAATCGCCGCCGGAGACCCGCCGACCTTGTGAGTAGTACGAAGGTAGTTGTATTTTATTTGGATAGAAATTAATATGCTTAGATAAAGATTTTGGTATCATTTGAAAGGTTATATAATCTACTTTATTATAATAAAGTAATACTTTACTAGAACTTATTAATTTTACTAAGAAAAAATAAATAAGGAAAATATCTTCCAATTTCGTTAAATTCTAAATGTACGCCTTTATTCTAATTAGATTTTATTCCATTTAGACTTTCTTTTATTCTAATTAGATTTTGCATTCTTTTACCTTTCCGTCAGTATTTTTTATAGTCCAGTCAAAATAGACATTCCAGTTTGCATTAATTCCCAACAAGCTGGATTTTTGTACAGGCCTTGAGTACGTCATTACAAATGATATGTCAAAAGTCCCCATCGATCCCGCTTGTGCGTTGTTTTTTATTCGAGGTCAAAGGTCATAAATTTGCATTTTTTGCGTATATCTCTGAAACAACGAAAGCTATCGAAAAGTGGTTCAGGCAAAGTTTGTACATCGTAAAATTGTCTACAAAAATACCTCAACACGTTTCTTCTACAAAGCATCGCTTTTGAGATAT
Source organism: Ecliptopera silaceata (assembly GCA_932527185.1). Lineage (NCBI taxonomy): Eukaryota > Metazoa > Arthropoda > Insecta > Lepidoptera > Geometridae > Ecliptopera > Ecliptopera silaceata. Next base: position 10,391,860 of record OW052199.1, read on the forward strand.
AGTGACTTTAGACCGCAGGAAAATCGTCGAAGATGCTGCGTTTTTTTCATTTCAGCCGTTTTATCTGCTTCATTGCCACAGAACAAACCGTATTTCTTGAAATTTACTGAAAGGGGTGATGGGTTCGATGGGTTAGTCCTCCTCCGAGGTAATGAATCGTCTTTTTGTTTCAAGAAATACTGTTCGTTCTATGGCAATGAAGCAGATAAAACGGCTGAAATGAGAAAAACGCAGCATTTTAGTAGATTTTCCTGAGGTCTAAAGTCAATATATCTCGAAAGCGATGCTTCGTAGAAGAAAAGTGTTAAGATATTTTTGTAGACAATTTTACGATTTACAAACTTTGCCTGAACCATTTTTCAATAGCTCTCGTTGTTTCAGAGATATACGCGAAAAACGCAAATACCCAGGTTAAAGTCATCAATTTGCGTTTAAAATTCATAAACGAGAGCTATCGAAAAATAGTTCCAACAAAGTTTGTAGATCGTAAAATTGTCTACAAAAATATCTCAACACTTTTCTTCTACAAAGCATCGCTTTTGAGATATAGTGACTTTAGACCGCAGGAAAATCTACTAAAATGCTGCGTTTTTTTCATTTCAGCCGTTTTATCTGCTTCATTGCCATAGAACGAACAGTATTTCTTGAAACAAAAAGACGATTCATTACCTTGGAGGAGGACTAACCCATCGAACCCATCACCCCTTTCAGTAAATTTCAAGAAATACTGTTTGTTCTGTGGCAATGAAGCAGATAAAACGGCTAAAATGAAAAAAAAGCAGCATCTTCGACGATTTTCCTGCGGTCTAACTTTAGACCGCAGGAAATCGAGATATAGTGACTTCACTATATCTCGAAAACGATGCTTTGTAGAAGAAAAGTGTTGAGGTATGTTTGTAGACAATTTTACGATGTACAAACTTTGCCTTAACCACTTTTCGATAGCTTTCGTTGTTTCAGAGATATACGCAAAAAATGCAAATTTATGACCTTTGACCTCGAATAAAAAACAACGCACAAGCGGGATCGATGGGGACTTTTGACATATCATTTGTAATGACGTACTCAAGGCCTGCACAAAAATCCAGCTTGTTGGGAATTAATGCAAACTGAAGTCATAATTTTAGTCTATTTTGACTGGACTATTTATGTCAGTATAGCTATTGTAGTTTTTAAACAAGAGACGATTTTGTTGACGAGGTCGCGTCCGAATGTAAACAAAGGTTTACCTAAAACGCGCGGACCGTTCGAGCTATGGTCACTCGCGTTTCCGGACTGTACAGTGGTAAGGAACTTGGTGTATAGCATGCCAAACCGCGTAAACGCAGTAATGGAAGCACGAGGAGGCAATACGAAGTATTAAAATTCAAGAAAATCGTAATAAAGTTCAAAAATTTCATGTTTCCTATTTTTGTTTTAAGGAGAGATCAGCAGTTTTTTTCTTTATGTAATTTTGTGTTAATAAAATGTATGGTGACTCATATTTTTTTTACTTTCATTTAAGGAGTATTACATTGTCTATTAAATACAATTTATTGCATTAACCTATCATTTTTAGTTTCCGAGATTTTTAACATTCTTTAAGTGACCCGGATTCATTGCTCTCGAGTGTATTTCGCTGACCTGGTTATGAAACTAGTATTTCTGTAAACGAAAGCACATCACACGAGCATCCCTGCTGTTGCAAGACATAAGTACGGCGGTAGCACTTCCCCGAGCGGTCACATTCACAGATGTAAGAGTAATGGTGAAATAAAAACAGCAACCGTATAGATTCTTAATATTTATTACTAATAAATAAAATAATTTATTGCAGCTATGATACTAACTACACTTAAATAATATTTACAATTTTTCAAAACCTTTTTAATCTTCTAAATAATCGTTAAATTACCATCTGGTACTGTAATATCTTTAGCGATAAATTCTTCTATTATACCTACAATCGACACGTACCCCCCGGAGACCAAGCATACAATAGATATAATTGCTATTAAACAATTTTTCCATAAGATCCAGTTCATCCGCCCAAGACCTTTATCCCAGCGGTACACTATATCAACTACAGCTGGAATGAACAAGCCCAGGGTTGAGAAAAATATTGCTCCGACGAAGCCTATCACTAGCTCCAGGTTAGGAAAACATGCAGCAATTGTAACTGAAACAAATAATAATATTTTTACAAAAAATCTTCAGTAGACAAGTGTTACGAGAAATACATTTTCAAAGATGACCTGCTCAAAAAATCATCAGATCAGTAGGTCTACCATAAGTTTTTACTATACTATATTTACAATACTCACTAGCGTCTGTAGTTAAAAAATGTATGAAGATTTGTACAGCGCCTCTAGCGGATAGTTGGGTACTAAAATTCTTCATACTAATATTGACGTAACTACTGTAGTAAAGTCAGGCGATTTTACTGTGACAGCTCATGGTAGGCGTACTGTATGAAATTTATGTGGGTCAACGAAAAAGAATAATTGGCTTATAAATTGGCGAAGTTATCGAGTAACATACAAAAATCATACAGTCGAATTGAGGACCTTTTGAAGTAGGTGTGCTTATGCTTAACTTTTTATTAACGTATGCTAGAACAGTTTTACCAATCTTAGTTTACTTGATAGATAGATAGAATCTTATTTTCTGTAGATAGCTCAACTGTTTCTTAGTATTTTATATGACTATGTACATTTTGTAAATACTGTATAGTCGTAAGTTTGTTTGTGAATAAAGTTTATAATAGTTTACTTGATAATATTGCTACTTTCTACCTACTAAAAATACTAAAAAAAACTACAAAAACTACTTTACCTATGTCTGCTTTATCTGATAAAACAGGCCAATATTTAGTTAACCTCGTATAAAATACATTGCTAGTCTATAAGGTTAATGAGCACGAATGAATGTGACAATCGTAAACGTAACGTATTTAAGATACACTGCGCGGTAACTTGGCAACGTTCGACTATAAGGTTGAAGTTGACGCGCAGTGTATCTCAAATACGTCACTGTTTCGATACGATTGTCACATTTTTCGTGCACATCACTCCTCCCCCTTCCTTTCTTCTCCCCTTGAGGTATCACATTACGTCAATTACTCTATGACGTATTTTTAACGAAAACAATGTTCATTTCCGATTCATCACGATTTACTGGAAAAAATCGGACTTCAGTCTAAGTGTATATGACTCACCAGATATACACACAATAATGATCCTTATTCCAACTTGTATAACGTTCTCGTATTTGTCATAGTTTCTTTTCTTCAAGGTTCTACTTATCATTTCCATGGGCACGTAAAACTGAATGGTATAGGTTAGGAATATCACTATAGCCATTAAAAGCTTAGTACTTTGTGCCACTCTGAAATATAATTCTTATTCTTAGAACATTCTTAGAACATGACAAATATGTTTTTTTCTTACCAATAGATTTACCTACCTTGTTCGAGAATAATAATACGCAAATTATGGAAAGAATTAAGTAATTGTAATAGTAAAAATATTATTTAATAAAATTGAACATATTATATTATAATTGTTTCGTTAAAATCCATTCAGTAGTTTATGCGTGACACAAACAAACATACATCCATCCATAAAAACTTTCGAGTTTATATTAGTGGATTAGGATTCAAAAGAATCTCACAATTCGTCCTCCGGAAGGTTCAAAGTCACGCTTCCTTTCAACGCTGTTCCGAACTGCACGTAGCCGAAGAAACCCACTACTCCGTATGAGACGATGACGACTATCATGGCCACGTTCAGCACTCCTGGACAGCCGAGGAAGTTCTCAGGGTGGGCCATTTCGTTCTCGATCGGCATCACCACGCCGATTCCCTCCATCGCAAATACAACTGTGCTAAAAACGGACTAAATGATAAAGAAACATTGTATAAGAAAGATAAGACCTACGGGAAACATTTTGGAAAATTCCGTTCAGGTTGTGTGATATAAAAAAAAATTCTTTGCGCATTTGAACTCTGAAGCAGTTCAAGATAAAGTTGTTTACGCTGGGCGCTAACAGGTAAATACTCTTATTAAAAAAATATTCCAATATTTTAAGTGAAAATTTTGATCAAAATATTTTCGTACATAATAATATTATTCCCCAAAACTTGCAAATAAATTTACTGGATCCAATTTCGTTTCATTAATTATTTACCTCAAAAACAATGGCCAGGATGAAACACTAGCTACCATTTCTCTCTCTTTCGGTGAAGGCAAGTCTTTGAAGACATAGTACAGTGTGATGATAAGCACAACAAAAATCATCACATTGGCTATTCCCGAAAATGGTACCAGATACTGTAAAAAATGTATTTTAATAAGTACAGATAATACAGAGCTATTAGAGAACCAGAAAATCGGTGTTCGAATGGTAGTGACGATCGGACAGAGCAAAATCGTAAGTTAATAATAAATAAATAAAATTCGATTGCCAATTATTATTATTTTTTAAATTAATGTGCAATATCAGAGCTCGCAAACAGTGAATGATTAAAAAAAAATACTCGTTCATGATAGGAACTAAATTGTCTAATTATTTGGACAATTAATTCAAGGGCTGGTGAGTATCTGGCGCAGCGTATCAGCATTGCTATTCAGCGCGGCAATGCAGCCAGTATCTTGGGTACGCGACGATTGGTACTGATTTGGATCAGTTGAACTATCTATAGATCGTTTGTAACGGTCTGTAGATAGCTCAACTGTTTCTTATGTATTTTATATGCCAATGTACATTTAGTAAATACTGTATAGTCGTAAGTTTGTTTGTGAATAAATATTTAATGTAGGTATGTTTATAGTAATGTTTAGCTTTGATCGTGTTCACAAAACAAGTGTTTGGAAAGTTTCCATGAATATTTACTGAATATAAGATATTAGTCACGCTGGATAAATCATAATAATGAATTTACGAAATATGAGTTGTTAAACCTCGTGTGTATAATGCGAGTTTTTATTTATTTATTGCTCTCATTATGGTTAAAAACAAGGTTGTTACAATACAATTTGGTACCACATAATTGAAACCTGATCCCGAGGTTTGTTTAGAAATTTGTATCGATTAAATTAGATTATTTTGCATAAATTCGATATTATTAGATAATAATTTAAAGCAAATGTAATAGATTATATTAGTGGTAGATTATTTTTTTATTTTAATTCCATACGCAAAGTTTGTTTAAGTATGTTATATATTCTCAATCTGATGACTTTGTTGTAGTTTAGGTTAAGTTTAAGCAATACTTTCAATTATAATTTAGTAAGATAGTTATAACAGTCGATTATGTTTAAGTTTAAGCAATAATTAAAAGTTTTTATTTTTTAGATAGTTTATAATGTTTATAATTAATTTTTTTCCTCTCTTTCATCTCATTGTATTTCTTCATTTCTTTTATGTAACTTCTATTTCCTGCTGTCCGTGTTTTTTATTATGAGTGATGTGCATGCCTGTAATTGGCATACATTTTATAGTATAAGTTAGCCTGTAAGTGATAATTATAAATGTTTACTGTGTGTGCTGTTGGCGTTGCCTATAAATAAATAAATAAAAAAGTAGAACGAAATTAAAAAAAAATCGTTTCACGTCACACAAAATTTGCGTGTTTAAGATTGTCTTATGTTGTTGTTTTATGTTTATGAGTGTATAAAACTAAATACATAAAACTAAAATACATAATAATATCAAAATTTGGTACCAAAAAAATATTAGAAAATATCTACCATACATATACCTTAAGATTTCGTATTTGACACACGACAGCAAGGGGCACCAAAGTAAGGACACAATACGTCTGGATGGATATCTCCAGCTCAGGAAAGTAGTAATCGGCTACCTAAAAGGTTATCAAAGTTATATATTCATTACTTATGTTTTTATAAACGCTTTTCAAGGTTGTGGCGTCAAGTGACCGCAATTTTTACTTAAATACTTTTAATTTTCTAATTCTAAAATCTGCACTGACGTCCCGCAATGGGGTGTATAAATACTTATTATAATCACAAACTAAGAAAACCTTCAACGCTTTTATTTGTGGCCAGTTTCACGTCAATGTTCAAAAAGAAATTATTTAATATTATATAATATTTAATATTTTTCTGAGATTCAACAATCTGATGTCAAAAACATTAACAAATCTAGCTATATTGTAAGGTTTTTAATATTTGAAAAATATGTGTAACTACTTTATAAAATTATTACACTCTCCTTTTGTCATTGAAATACGTGCAGTGTACGCGTGCGAAACTAATGGCTTAGGTACTTTACAATATTATTACAACAAATTATAATTACAACTTTATAACATTTTACTTCTTCATTTACTCGCCACTGAAATACGTGACTGTTAAATAGCTTTAACCTTTAAAAATTGCTTTTGGACTTACCTCTTTGATCGATGATCCAATGAACACAACGTACACGCATAATACACTTATGTACGTAAGCACTAGTGAGTAATCTATAAAAACCCTAAAACAAAATAAAAAGTTATAAATTTAACTTTGAAAAGGCCTTGTAAATATTAAGTAAAGACACACAGATTTTGCATGGAGATCCAAGCAGCCATACTCGCATTTCAAGCTTTCCAAGAAATTTGCTAAAAGCGCTGCTTGGATATCCATACATAATAGGCGGATACATTAGCGTCCATGCGAACAGTGTGTGCTGAAACTTTTACTTGGTTTGTGTATTTCTGAACTCACTCAACAAATCCACTCCATTTCCGTAGTCTCTTTGGCCCGTACGCAAAAGCCGCACCGCAAGTTTCTGCAAAGCTCAATGAAGGTTTTTTTGCGTCGATGCAAAGATTTTGAGCAGCTCGTACCTAAAAGAAAAACAAACTATTTGAAATGTTTCAAACTATCTGCAACCTTAGGATTAAATACATCATCTTCGTAATCAACATTTTTGACAAAAAAAATAGAAAGAGAGCATGTGCTTATAAAGTTTCCAAAGTTGTAAAAACTTAAAAGAAATGCTGTGTGTGACCATTGCCCCAAATAAACATGATTTGAACGAAGGATGCCAAAAACCCTATGAAACACTAGTCCCTAGTTCCCAATGTTGTCAAAGCGACTTCTACCTTGGGAAATCAAAATCAGAATTTAATTTATCTATCTACTTCGTAAAACTGTCATCCGAACTGTGGGTTTGATTCCCACTGAGAATAAACGTTTGTGAGATGGTCATAATAATGAAGTGATAGGGGTAAGTTTCAAAGTGTCCGCTTAAGTTAGAAGAGTAGGATTATCTGTAAGTCTCGGACAACTAACAATCTTGCATCTGTAGGAATATCGTTTATATCTGAATATAAGTAAAGCCAGAAAGGCGTCATAGCTTCGTTGGTATTAGCTCTGCCTTCCAAATTGTGGGTCCTGGGTTCCAATCCCACCAAGACCGAACATTTTTTGCAAATATTGATGTTCGCTTATGTATGGATGTTCCTATTTGATACTATTATGCCTTGATCACATGTACCGAGTAAACCGGCGAGACAGTGACGTATTTGAGATACACTGCGCGTCGACATCAGTTTTACTGTTGAACGTTGCAGCGTTAGCGCGCAGTGTATCTTAAATACGTCACTGTCTCGCCGGTCGTGTGATCAAGGCATTAGTACAAACTGATAACCCATAGTGAAAGCTTTGTTTAGTTAGGGACTAGAGCGTGAAGTGCAATATGCCCATGAATATTCATCTATTTAATAGGCACTCACCAGCATAGCTATAGTATGTGTGCAGATAAACCCTGCAAGGATAGTGCCGATGACTCCGATCACTAGTCCGGAGTTCTTGAACGCGGCTGGCATGGCCAGGATACCGGTGCCCAAGCATGCCTTCAGTAAATGAAGAACCGATCCAATATTGCTGTAATTAAACAATATATATAACACAGGACCGCGGAGAGTGGCACAAGAAATATGGCTGCAAATGATGATGATGATGAAACAATATATTTATTTGGATGACAGGGCATGGCTGCAAGCATCTCTACCGATCAAATTATGAGGTTTAGGTGTTTGAAAAAATTCAAGTACTACTGGTACTTGAATTTTTTCTGTCTTCAGGCTACAGCAAGAAAAAATTCTACTATCTCCGGAATTAATGAACAAACTATACACACATTAAATAAATAAATAAATAAATATTTACAGAAATTTTACACATCACACTCTACACTCAAACTATGAACAAAGCTTGTACTATGGGAACTAGATTGCTGATAGAATACCTACTTATATATACATTGTTTTATTAACAGTGTTTATTATCAATAAATAATAAAATATGTTATTTTTTCTCTCACAAAGTAACACATGGAAGAAACAGTAATAATGGATTTTTTGGCAGGCTATAGGTACTTAAGATAGTACATACTTTTTGACCAAAACCTTTGTAGAGCAGAAAAAGAATACATGTTCCAGTGCTGTTTGCGTAAGGAACTGTCACTCCTGTGACAGTTTTGCTGTACCTAACATACAAATATAATTTGATAAACTCACGTATTAGGATGTGGTACCGTGCGGTGCTCGAAGGGGTTGTATGGCTTATCATCGCTTTTCGTGGCAATGCTCAATGATGACTGGAATCCAGGATTACTGGTTAAATCGGCACTGCAAATACATAAAGTATATCAGAATAAACCAGTTTCTATTATATTATGAAATCAGTACCAATCGGAAGCGTGCCCAAGATATTGGCTGCATTGCCGCGCTGAATAGCAATTAATATAGAATTACCCATTCGCCTTTGATTGATAGATTTTTTTTAATGAAATTTGACTGTTACATTACATTCCATACTACTTACTTTTTAATAAATAAAAAATTTCATAATCTCTAGTCCCAGACTCAGCAAAGCTTGTAGTAGAACTAGGTTGCTTATTCATAAAACTTACGCATAGTCAGTTTCTAGGAATTTGCGGAATAATAGAGGCATTGAAAGTACCGAAGTAATATTGGTTTCAATTCAAAGATGTTTCAAACTTGATATTACTTATACAACTGTCTAGCAACTTACGTTGATTTGAAGTTGTTTAACCCCGCATCTTCAATCTTTTCTCGAGACATTTTTCTGTTTGTGAACTGAAAATATGGTGAAAATACAAGGTTAAAAGCAAGTATTTGAAAAATATTGAAAAAAAAATATGTTTATTATTATGTTTTAAGGAGAAAACAGATTAGTGTAAGGACTTGCGGAGGCAATGAGATGAAATAGATGAGGTAAAAAAAAATATATTTTATTAATTATCATACAAGAGTATTATATTCAGATTTTATACATCGTGTCATTATAAATTAATTTTATATGATTTGGGTTTTTCCTTACCTGCCCGGCCATAGCTGTCCATTGAAAAAATAAACAAGTATCATTTGACGTTTTATATTCGCAATAAATATACATAAATACATAAGTATATTTAATAATAAACAAGTATGTAATTGGTTTCCAGAAAACTGTTGTTTTTTATCCAATAGAGAATAACTTTTACACCAACAATGGTAGGAAATGAATTCGGTGACGAATCGATCACGAATGCTAGGTACAGATTGTATGGCTTTTAATTTATTCAAAAAGGTACCTACTACTAAACTCTACTAAATCTAACATCAGTCGTGAATTTTAACGTGTTTGAATCACATTGCGGGCTAACAACGGTTTGGCTGACAGTTGGTTTTATGTCAACGCGCAATGTATCTCGAATATGCTAACGTGTCAAAGCTGGGATTAAGGTGAAGCGGGAAGGATAATTGTGAGCAAATAACAAATTGCCTACTAACTTATACCTGCGACTTTGTCTGTAATCTAATAACCCATATAAAGTGTATTAGCTAAGATTTTGGAGAAACACATTACCTATGTTTTTCGACGTTTGACACTTTGATTTTCGTAACATTTATATACTATGCTGTAGAAAACGCCATCTCATGTCTTTAACAGGTAGAAAATACACAGAAAAAATGCGCTACTACACAAATTAAGGAAAATATTATGAATTATTTAAAACAAGATATTGAACAAAAATATTTGAATGCTAATGATTTTATTTACTTATTTATTTATTTCTTTATCACTATATTGTTTATAAAATAAGAGAAAAAGACACAGAAATCTCGCACTTAACAATATTATGTCATACCTATCTAAAAAATATCTTTTAAATATGTAGGTATTCTATCAGCAATCTAGCTATAATATTTTGCAGTATTGCACATATAATAGTGACTTACGTAATGTGATACTTAGTTTTAATTTTTATTTGTTATTTATATGATTTTTACTTTTGCACAATTTAGCACGTCACTTGTAATTTAATCGTTGCTATTGGATTAACTTATCATTTTTGTTGACTTATACACTTAAAGTAATTATTATCAAAACACTTGATTATGTAGGACACACGATTCTTAACCATCATACGGAGAAAGGGAGAGTTATGAGTTTAATAGTCTATGTTTGGATATCAGATGTTAATAAGTTTGAATATGTCTTATAATACATTAAATTATGGAATTTAGAATAAAATTGCATCTAAAAATTGCAGTCAGCAAGGTCTGCTAGTTTTACTATAAAAGAATCGTGAACCGTCTTGAAGAATTCGTGATTCGTGATAGTTTCTGCATGACACAAATGGGAACAAATTTGTGTCAAACGTGTGTGCGGAAACCTGAAGGTAGACCACTTCCAGAAGCATTTTGAACCACCTTTTTGATTTGAGATTAAAAATATGTAACTGTTCCATAGTTTTGAATATAATATTACTTCCTGGATATTATATGCCTAGGTATTACGAAATTAAGATTGTACTACGATCACATTCTTCTTCTTTTTTATATTGTCAGTACAACAGTCACTTTTTATATTGTCATGAGTTTATTTCAAATTAAATAGATATCAATTTAAGTACTTAAAATTAAATTTAAAACATATTTTATATGTCTATGTACATTTTGTAAATACTGTATAGTCGTAAGTTTGTTTGTGAATAAAGTTATTAAAAAAAAAAAAAAAATTTAAGTACTAAATACTGTAATGTTTAATAATGTACCTACCTAATAAACACTTAGTTTGGCGGAGGGCATTGATATGCCATCATAACACAGGGTAGGTAATCCTAGTTTGGGTATCAATGTTGTCCAACCAGGAATTGATACCCATTGTTAATTGATAAATTGTTGTTATGAGTTATGCCAATATTATAAAGGAAATGAAAGTGTATTAAAGTAATGATAACTGATAGTATAGTACCATGGATGGATTAATGTATTTCAGCTTTAGTGTCTTATTGTCATTGTACTAGTTTTTAAGTTCTGGAATGTTGTATGAGTTTACCTTTTCTTTTTTCAAAACCTGTTTAGATATAGAACTATATATATTTAGAGAGACCTGTTATTGGCTGTTATATACAAATGCTTATGTTAACTTAGCTTTATCATTGTAGCTGTTGGTCGCTTTAATAAATAAATAAATAAATAAATAAATAAATAAATAATCGCACCCTATTCATTGTATGTAATTGTAATGTATGTAACAACTTAATAAATTTCATTTCATTTCAATAATAAATATTCATGGACATTTCAAACACACTCTAGTCCCAATCTAAGCCAAGCTTGTACTATGGGAACTAGACTGCTGATGGAATACTTGGTTTTTATTTTTGTAAACACATACTTAGAATTCATAGTACCTACTCAGACACAGAACAAATATTTATGTTCATCACACAAACATTTGCACTGGGTGAGAATCGAACCCACGACCCACAGCATGGAAGGCAGAGCTACCAACTGAGCTGTGAAGCCTGACAATTATGTGTAATAAAAAAAAAAAAAAAAAAAAATAAAAAAGAACTTTATTAAAAAACACAAAAAGTAATTTTTAAAAGGCGGCCTTATCGCTTGGCGCGATCTCTTACAGACTACCGTTACTAATACTAAACTTAAAAACTAAAACAATGATCTTAAACTAATGGCACAGCTTTTATAAAAATAGTGTCCATCCAGAGCGCCCATCACCGGCCGTCATTCGATACGAGAATAATAATTAAACCAACATAATTATTGAAATATTTGTCACGTCAAACTTGATGATATTTATATAAATCTTACCTTATTTAATGCACCAAGTTTAAAACATATTTTTGTTTAGTTGAATAAATCTTTGTCAATTGTAAATCAATGACAGTCGTAGTGATTCTGTGGCACTCACAATACAACTGATTAGTGATCACTGACCAAGAAGTTTCGCAAGTAATACTGTAAAAATATAGTTACTCTAAACTAGACTTTATTCTCACTGTACAAGACACATTATATTTATAAAGATAAAGATGAATGATCAAGGTTGCTGCACGTCTAAAAAATAAGATTATTTTTTCAAACATATGTTTTCAGATTTACGATATGTTAGATTATTTAAGTTTATATAGCACATATTTTTTTTTTTACTATGAACTATATTTATTTTTGAGTTTACATTAATTGTGTTAAAGACACAATAATTTTACTTTACTCTTATTTGTCATATTTAATAGGATTTAATAAAATAATATTTCTTTTTAACTAAATGCGGTTCCAAATTAATAGTGTATGTAACTTATATAAAATATGTAGTTAACATATTTTTGTTCATATAACTTATAGCTACGAAAAAAAATAGATTGTAAGCTCGAAACTAATAATTTTATATGTAGTAGGTACCTTGTAGTAATATTAAACTTATCGCTAGTTTACCTAAACAATGGAATCACTTCAAATAACGTGTTTGCTAGTTCAACCGAATTACATAATATTTGGAATGTCTACAACCCTCTTTGATACAACACCCCCCCTCCATTCCTGTTTATTTTGTATTTCCTGTTAAACCTGTATAACTTTGCTTCCGGCTAACTATCGATTTTTGATACTATCTGTCGATGTATCAAACTCTATGCAGATGGAATCAACGGCTCAAAATATATGCTCTATCAAACAAATAATCGACTTGCAAAGTTTCAGTCAGATTTTAGTTTCGCTCGCTCGATCAATTAAGAGATTCCAATCAAAATGCTAGAGGAAACTAATAGTAACAACTAAGTGAAAACTAAGTAACTAGTGGTTAGTCAAATAGCCTTTGTAACTGTGCAATAGTCGAGTACTTTTGCAACATTTTGTGAAAATGCAATGAAGTTCTTAGTGTCTCACAAACTTGATTGAAATCCGTCAATAGCGCTACGGAAAACTTCCCCATTTCTCCCATCCACTTCCTCATTTCGCTGTAACATTTTGTTTAAAACTGAGTCCTTAGTGAGTCTCTCTTTGGAAGAAATCCGTTGATTAATAACGCTACAGCAAACTTGACCCCTTTCTCACCGTCCTTTTGCACTAATTACGCTCGACAGAAAATCAAGAAACATGTGTACCATGTAAATGTGTAATTTTGTTAAAATCTGTTGAACAAAGTGACCTGTAGGCGAGAACAGACAGACTTGTTCTTGACTTGACTTGTCCTACAAGGGCAGTTTTGGCCAATGTCGAAACTGAGACGCTTTGCTAGTTTTTCGAGCTCGGTCGATAAAAAAATCTATGTAGATATAAATGCATTTGATTACTAAGTATTATTTTAAAAAGTGTGTGAACCTATTTTAGACTTAGCCATCATCACCTTTTAAAAACCAGCTCTTTGACAGAAAATTACTGCATTTAGTTTACTATGAGTATTAATAGCGTTACCTAAATATCCATGAATAATTGTTTGACCTATTTATAAACTACTTACCTACTTGTAGATTGACATCAATTCGAAGAAAATCTAATCTGCGTATAATCTTAAAACAAGAGATATCTCTGAGTGTTCTCAAGAAGTCAATTCTTGAGAAAAATTTACCTAAAGTGATTCTTTTGAAAGCGTTGAATGAAAGATGTTTCTTTGTTGTATGTCTCCGTGGACAATCGAATTTTTGAAGTGAAAACTTCTTTAGCGGCGCTGGGTGGGTAAAAACTTTCAAACTCGCGTCAGGGTCACGTGACGTTGATCGAAAAAGCGTAAGATCGAGGGGAAGGGAGAGGAACTAGTATCTCCCACTCTTTCTACCGTGCCTGAGTGTGCTGCTCTGTTTAGGCGGCACAGGGCGAAAAATAATAAAAAATAAAAACATAAACATTGTATTCTACCTCATAAATGATAGTAGGTAGGGGAGACCTAGGATAGTTGTTACAGAGGAGAGTTGTTACAAAGCCGATTTCTCGGAACCTATGATCGTTAGTGAGCTGGCAATGCCACTCAATTGATTCTTTTTAGATGCGCTTCTTGATGAAACAAGTGCCTCAGGCACCAGGGAAAGGGTTGCCCGAGTACGACGTCTGCATGAAAAAAAAGCCGAAAAGTAATTTTTTTGTCAAAATTTTGGTTATATTTATATCGTGACACATTAAATTTAGGTGGTTATGTTATTTTTTTGTATACTGTAGGGTTTTTGAAGTTTCAAATAGTGGCGTTGTTTTGATGATCCTTTACGTTGTTGTGAAATTATGAATGTTTATTCTGACCAGGTCGTAATTTTCGACACCTAGGAGAGTTGTGACACGCTGTAACAACTCTCCTATTTTAGTTTGTTTGCTTTGAATTTTATGTCATTAGCAATCCAATCAAAAGGTTTCAGTTCAGGAGTGGAAAGGCTAGTCGAGAATGGCACTCGGAGTGAGCTGCTGTACGTCTGTCATAATATATTGGATTACAGACATATTTTATAGCTGCTGATATTGTCATGATGCCATAGTTACTTAAAAAATATTTATTTCTTTTAATCTTAATGTCTGTAGTATCAACAATTATGCCAAATGATAATTGAAGTATTATTAAAGGGTGTGTGTTTTATAATTCTTATAAAAGTCATCTTACCTATCAAATATAGTATTGATAAACAGCTGTAACAACTTACCTTGGTGCCTGTCACAACTTACCTCGGTGTTAGGAGAGTTGTTACAGTTTGAGTTGTTTCTGTTTTGGTGGATTTTCTCAGAAACCTTCCAATTTTCATTTATTGTCATGACTGTTTTTGATAAAGGAAAGATTGCTTTATATTTAGACATAAAGTTGATAACTGTGCTATGTTTCTTTATTGAGATATGTGGTTTTAAGTAAAAATTGTAACAACCCTCCTTGGTCTCCCCGGAGACCTAGGATAGTTGTTACAGAGGAGAGTTGTTACAAAGCCGATTTCTCGGAACCTATGATCGTTAGTGAGCTGGCAATGCCACTCAATTGATTCTTTTTAGATGCGCTTCTTGATGAAACAAGTGCCTCAGGCACCAGGGAAAGGGTTGCCCGAGTACGACGTCTGCATGAAAAAAAAGCCGAAAAGTAATTTTTTTGTCAAAATTTTGGTTATATTTATATCGTGACACATTAAATTTAGGTGGTTATGTTATTTTTTTGTATACTGTAGGGTTTTTGAAGTTTCAAATAGTGGCGTTGTTTTGATGATCCTTTACGTTGTTGTGAAATTATGAATGTTTATTCTGACCAGGTCGTAATTTTCGACACCTAGGAGAGTTGTGACACGCTGTAACAACTCTCCTATTTTAGTTTGTTTGCTTTGAATTTTATGTCATTAGCAATCCAATCAAAAGGTTTCAGTTCAGGAGTGGAAAGGCTAGTCGAGAATGGCACTCGGAGTGAGCTGCTGTACGTCTGTCATAATATATTGGATTACAGACATATTTTATAGCTGCTGATATTGTCATGATGCCATAGTTACTTAAAAAATATTTATTTCTTTTAATCTTAATGTCTGTAGTATCAACAATTATGCCAAATGATAATTGAAGTATTATTAAAGGGTGTGTGTTTTATAATTCTTATAAAAGTCATCTTACCTATCAAATATAGTATTGATAAACAGCTGTAACAACTTACCTTGGTGCCTGTCACAACTTACCTCGGTGTTAGGAGAGTTGTTACAGTTTGAGTTGTTTCTGTTTTGGTGGATTTTCTCAGAAACCTTCCAATTTTCATTTATTGTCATGACTGTTTTTGATAAAGGAAAGATTGCTTTATATTTAGACATAAAGTTGATAACTGTGCTATGTTTCTTTATTGAGATATGTGGTTTTAAGTAAAAATTGTAACAACCCTCCTTGGTCTCCCCTACTTTTATACTTATAACTAAACACAACGTTAATATTGAAGTTTTCACTTCTGCCGGCACTCCCGGAGTGCTACCTTTTTTTTTATTGTATAAATGTTTTACGTAATATATACTTACACATATATGAAATAACCATATATATATAGAATCCTTTTGTGAGGAGCCACTGGCTCCGAAACACAACTATTACTAAATCGGGATCCTCTTATTTCATAACTTCACTCGACGACAATACGTTAGATATCGTTCCAGATAAATAAAGAAAAAATAGCAGTTATCTGATGTTGTTTTTATTATCGTACCGTGAAGGTGAAGATTATTATTGACAGGCGTCACAGCTCAGTTGGTAGTATATCTGCGTTCGTATCTGCTGGGTGGTTGAGCAGGAATGATTGTGACAATCATACACGGATCGAAACAGTGACGATACATTGCGCGTCCACGTTAGTGCGATGTGTATCTTAAATACGTTTCCTTACGATAGTCACATTTATTCCTCCGCCCACTGTAAAAGATATAGAAATACTAAATTTTGTATCACAAAAATAACTAAAATAGTATTAGCGTAGAAAAAGTGTACTAATTTAAAATGTATGTAAAGTTTTGTTAAAATAAGAATAAAAGAAAGTACTTACTTTTAATATTCGTATTTACGTACGTTTATCTTATATGTACCTACCTATTTACTATTTTACTATCAGCGTGATTGATTTCATCACAAAAACATGATTTCTTACCGGTCAAGGTTTTTTCTTCTTTGTTGAGTGATTATATAGAATGTGATGAAATATACCTGTTATAAAATAAGTACGTCGTGGAAAAAGCCAACGACCTAATGATAAATCTTCACATAATAGATCTCATAGAACACGTCTTTTTCGCCTAGTCTTGTTGTGAAGGGTATGGATCCCGGTGCACGACACATCTTTATCGAGTTGTTAGACACATTGTGATAATTCAAAAGCACTTTCTCTTGATGAGATTAATGAGTTACAACTTAACATCAAGTGAGCTATCTGTATATCTTATAATGGTCAAAGTCAGGTCTAAATTACTTTATTCAATAAAATCACAAGGATTATTTAGAATCGTCTTACATACTAGGCAATTCTAGGTGCCAGTTCCACGCGACCAGAGCCTAGAAGAACGGGCAAGAAACTTGGTGTACTTACCAATTATAATATAAGCGTTTTTACAGTTTTAAAAATGTTTACTTAGCATAATAAATTATCCGTTGGTGTACCTACAGGACAATTTTATCAGGAAAATACAGATATTTGTTACCAAGGTTTAACTACTTACCGTATCGCCAATTAATTTTGAGAGGGCTTAATATCTCCTAGTAACGAATTTATTTCTAGATAAATCGGATACGCAAAGGATTATAAAATAAACCTTTTTGTATTTTATTGCAAAAGAAGAAGAGGAAAATAAGCAAAACTAGCAAAGGTTTTGATGAACAAAGCTTTTGGGATGAAAACATAATATTTCAAAAACGTAACGACAGGATAGTAAAAAACTTTTTTTTTTGTATGTATTTTAATAAATTTTTAACGCTATGCTACAACTTTTGATCTATTCATATTTGATTTTGTACAAAACTCCAAAATAAAGAACGTACCTACCTACAACACTCAACTTGAAGCTGCTGTTCGGCATTTAGGAATACAAAGTAAACTCAAATACAATGTACAACCCGAGTTACTTAGCGATAAAATATTTTAGTTCAAGTCGTGAACTGCATGACGTGAATGATCCAAAATGATCATTCTTCGTCTTATGTCGAACGCACAAGAAACCAGTCAGATTTTGGTATGATCTAAAATAAACTTAAATGCTGAAATTCTAGTAAGTTGCAATTTTAATTGATGTACCGAACGTTTTATTTGAAAATTGCGTAATTTTTTTGACTTATGAGTCTTAGCTCTACTATGAGTTAAAAAACCGGACAAGTGCGAGACGACGCGCACGAAGGGTTCCGCACTAGAAAAACACACACGATAGACGGCTCATGAGATACAGCGAACGGACTGACTTACAAACAGTAGCCCAAGTACGAGTTTGTACACACACGGATAACGGACACACAATCGCCGAACGCCACCGATTTTGTATGGAGATCTAAGCAGCGCCCCGCCCCTAGCAGATTTCTTGAGGAGCTTGGATTTCCATACAAAATCGGTGGCGCTCGGCGATTGCGTCTCTACGATCCGTGTGTGCATAAAAGACAATACAGTACAGACAAACGTAAAAGTTAAAATAGTTTTTTGCTTAGTTTTTATTAACATTATGATATAATAAATTAATTTGAGTAAATAAAACTAGTTTTGTTTCAATTTTCTCTTGGCTATGGTTTCTTCGTCATCCAGGCACTGTCCGTACCTAACTTCCATGCATTTGCTGCCCTGTAAAAAAAGATTTCAAATTAATAATTATTTTTTTTTTCTAAATACATACCCAGAATACATAGTAACACCCACACACAGAACAAATATTTATGTTCAGCACAGAAACATTAGCTCTGGGTGGGAATCGAACTCACGACCCACAGCATGGAAGGCAGAGCTACTACCAATTGAGCTGTTACGCCTGTCAAATATTATTATATTATTTTAGATATCTATAAAAACCAAGTGAGTTTAAATCCATCTTTTGGTTTCATCGACGCACTAAATCATGTCATTGACTATAGACTATCATCATCATCATCACCTATGTCAATCGGTTCACTGCTGGACGTCTACACTGAGCCCGGTATTCAGCTGTTCTATCTAGGTGTTCGAATAATATATAAGTATAATAATGATTATTATACTTCAAGGATCTTGAAGATGAATGAGTTTTTTTCCACTTGTGAATAACAAATACTTTCAAGAACAATTAAAATTGGCTTAGCTCCGGTAATAAATAAATAACATTTATTTGTTCGGCTTCTGTTTTTTGCCAGCTTCAAGTAACAATATAAAAACAAACCTCAAACATGATTATTTATTTGACATTTGTAAAATTATACCTGTTTACCAAAAATTTCAAAAGTCAAAATGCTCAACTCTGACATAACCTTTGTATAGAAAGTAGGTAACAACGGAACGTGCCTCATGCTGCCACTTTCATTGTTGTGTAACTGTGATGCAACGAGTAAGTATACTTGATAATTGTTAAAATATTACGTTATTGAGAGTATGGCCGATCGTGCTTAATGTTTAATCTATCTATTTTGTAATAGAATGAAATTCCGGGCAGTTATTGCCATTCCAGTTATTTGGTTGACCCCAGCTTCCGTTTAAAGCGCATTAAACAGTAGGTATAATGATATGGACACTGACAGTGGGGTTAGTCCACAAGCTGAAAGTAGCTCAGCGCGCTATGGAGAGAGCTATACTCGAAATTTCTTTGAGATAGAATCCGGAATGAATTTATTGGTCAGAAAACCAAGGCGTTTGACATAGTTCAAAGAATTAGCAAGCTGAAGTAGCAGTGGGCTGGCCATGTTTGTCGAAAAACCGACAATCGTTGGAGCAAACGAATACTGGAGCGGAGACCGCGTTTAGGCAAGCGTAGTGTAGGATGCCCTCCGGCGAGATGGAGCGACGATCTGCGGAGTGTAGCTGGCAAAAACTGGATGAAAAGAGCTGAAGACCGGGCTCAGTGGCGCGTCTTGGGAGAGACCTACGTCCAGCAGAGGACTGATATAGGTGAACAAATTAATATTTTAAATATTTTACCTTTGCAATGTACGCTTTCATGTAAAAGTTTCCGAAAAGCACGATGAAGGATATCATGTAGATGATCAGAACGTAGTGCATCCACAAAGGAAACTCGCAGCCGGTTCTGATGCCGTTCACTCCGAGGATCAGAGCACAGGTGAACTGGATCTGAAAAAAAAAAATGTCAAAGTCAAATATTTCTTTATTCAATAAAATCACAAAGATCATTTAGAATCGTCTTACATATTAGGTGATTCTAGGTGCCAGTTCCGCGCGACCAGAGCCTAGAAGAACTGGCAAGAAACTTACGGCCTGGTTCCTACCGTTTTTTTGTATGATCCTTCTTACAAAGAATTACAATTAAACTAAATTAAGTAGGTACTGAAGTTCTAGTGCGGTGTCAATTTAACTTATTAATAATACACATAATATACAGTCATGTCAGGGACATACTAATAATATGTCCATATTTTATTTCATTTTATTCCAGGCAAAACTATGGTGTTTAGTCATGTTTATGGGAACCAGAACACTAGTCTTGTTAATATACACCCAACAAATAACAATCATTTGTTGTGGAAAATGTTCATGAATACTCAGAAATCATAAGTAAACATGCCATCACACAAACATTTGTTTTCGGTACATTTGTATTTTGTACCAAAGGTCTAATAGCCACTTTGTAAACGAACTACTGAATAACATCTGATTCTGGGAATTAAATTGCTGATAGAACTAGATAGCTTTTAATTATGTACATACATACAAATAGTTAGAGAAGGCAAATATTAAATCAGTAAACCAATCATTTATTAAACAAAAGATAAGCTCATTATCGTACCGCAGCGATTTTCACATTCTAAAACCAAACTTATAGGTATTTTTTTACAAAGTAAATAATATATCTATCTACAAGAATTTAGCTCTGAGGCCCGAGTACGAATAAATGTTATAGGTATGTAATCGCAAATGTATAGAA
This sequence comes from Ecliptopera silaceata, assembly GCA_932527185.1. Lineage (NCBI taxonomy): Eukaryota > Metazoa > Arthropoda > Insecta > Lepidoptera > Geometridae > Ecliptopera > Ecliptopera silaceata. Next base: position 10,412,683 of record OW052199.1, read on the forward strand.
ACGGTGGCGTATTCGAGTGACACTACGCGAATGATAATGAATCGTCTTTTTGTTTCAAGAAATACTGTTTGTTATGTGGCAATGAAGCAGATAAAACGGCTGAAATGAAAAAAACGCAGCATCTTCGACGATTTTCCTGCGGGCTAAAGTCACTATATCTCGAGAGCGATGCATTGTAGAAGAAAAGTGTTGAGATATTTTTGTAGACAATTTTACGATTTACAATCTTTGTCTGAATCATTTTTCGATAGCTCTCGTTGTTTCAGAGATATACGCAAAAAACGCAAATTTATGACTTTTAACCTGGAATAAAAAACAACGCACAAGCGGGATCGATGGGGACTTTTGACATATCATTTGTAATTACGTATTCAAGGCCTGTACAAAAATCCAGCTTGTTGGGAATTAATGCAAGCTGGAATGTCTATTTTGACTGGACTACAATACGTTTACGACTGTCACATTTATTTGTGCGTAACCTCTGAATACAATCAAGGCTTTAATTATCTGAAGTCTCTTGATACTTACACCCACTTAATTCGCGGAAAGACAGTAAGTGTAAATTCGGCATGATTTATTGATGCACACAATGCCGTCGGAGATAAGTAGACAAATATAACAATACTAGCTGAACCCGCCGCGACTTCGTCCGCGTGCCGTTTTAAGATATTTTGCGATAACCCATTACCATTACTATCTTCTTATGAAAGAAATTGACGGTAAAGTGCAGTCTAAGAAGGAAAACTTAGTACATATTGGTACTTATTCTTAAAACCGGGCAAGTGCGCACGAAGATTTTCGTACCGTATCTATGGCCCGTTGCCCTTATCAATATCGAATAAATAAAATTTACGTTTATATATAAGCCCCCTTGAATATTAATTATGCGTGATAGTTAGAGAATTTAAAATAGACAGAAATTAAACACTCAGTAATACGATCTAGTTTTACCCTTTGGTTACCGAACCCTAAAAACCCAATAACGTAAACTACTAAAACATAAGTAATCAAAACTCACTAAATTACCGTTACCGTAAGTAAATAAATCAGGCCAAGTGCGACTCGGACTCGCCCGCTATAAGTTCCGTGCCATACCTATGTAAACGATTAAGAAAAAAAACATGTTTTTGTACCTATGCGAACCCTCTAAGCATGTTCTGTTTTTAGTATTTGATATCTATGCCGGACTAAAATATAATAACTATGTCCGGTTAATGTACAACCATGGAAAGCACGACCCGGAATGTACGACCACGGAAAGCACAGCCAGGAATACGCAACCAGGAATTCTCAGCCAAAATGTACATGAAATCCGGGCTGCGCATTCTCGACATGTGTTAGGAATGTCCAACCACGGAATGTAGAGCCGTGGAAAATACAACCATGGAATTGGCGTCTATTGCTCTGATTGGTCGAAATCAATTGGAATGAATTGGGTGCATGGAAAGAGCCTCCTCGTGGCACACACCGGTAACAGCTAGGCACGGTAAAGCAGTGTCTAGTCTGGCTAATCTTTCCAATACGATGCTACAACAAAATACAGTTGTAGCATCGACACGATAAGAAGAAGAAGATTGGTCGAAAGCCTAGCCTATGCTTCGTTTAGATGAAACCAAAGATTAAAATGTTACTATCCCATTTTGATAAAGATAGACTGCACAGATTATAATATGAAAAGAAAACAATTCAATTCAATAATTGTTATCTGGCAAATGGTTCAACGCATGTAGGTTCTGGCGCGGTTTTCTATATCAAACTAACGCTCGTCGCTTCGCTCCTCGCACCTACTGTGACGCATCACACATGAAAAAAAATCAGTTTAAAAATAATATTTTGACAGTGGCATAGTTAGCTACTTGTACATGATCGGCTAAACGAAAAATTCGAGTAAGCGCAAACGAAGCATATGCTATGACGTCATTTGGCATCAAATTCCCAACACGTGTCGGGAATGTACAACCATGTAATACACAGCCACGGAATGCACAGCCCGGAATTGGATGCCAAAATGGTCACCGATTCCGGGCTGTACATTCCGTGGCCGTGTCATTATCCGATAGGGCGTTCGATGGTACCGCCAGCATATCAGTGTCGGCTCCGATATCCGATATCGAGACGGACAATATGAAAGACAGGTACATTTTTCATACATTTTAGTTACCCGGATATCGGATCAGCGTCCGACACCGATATCGGATCGGATAATGTGAAAACGCTCTGACTCTCAAACTTGATTGAAATCGTTCATAAAAAACGCTACTACAAACTTCCTTTTTGCAATATTTGGTGTAAAATCAAGTCATTAATGTGCGTCTCAATTTTCATTGACTTTCGTCTATAAATAACGTTACAGAAAACTTCCCTCATTTTATTGCATTCATTAGAGTAAAATTGTCACAAAGCGCCTCTTAATAATTTGATTAAAATTCGTCGATTTTTATCGTTACAACACACTTGCCCCCTTTCCCACGGAGGAATTTTAAAATATTATTATGAAAATAGTTATACAGGGTGTTTGGAAGGGAGCTGTACATACGCCTAGGGTAGAAACTAGGGATAGTCTGCTACCTACCCCCGCCCATTATATTGACCTTGGCCTCAAGGTTTTTTTTTAATTTATTATTATTTTTTATTTGACTTTTTTATGATTTTTTGACTAAAACTACCTGTAGCTCAAAATCTATCCATGGGACCGGTCGGCTAATGGTCTTGTTTTAATCGTTAGAGTCTTAGGGTCCTGCAAAAAATTATTTTACACCAGAAAATTGTGGAGAAGAAAAGTTATGGGGCCTGAAGTACCGTAGTAAGGTAAAGAAATAATTTTAAGGGCAACTTTCTATGGGGTTTAAAAAAAAACTAACAGGGTTGGAGTTCTTCTGATTTTTTTAAAACATCCTCAGTCCATGCCCTTTCTAACGATATGCTAAAAGTGTATTTATCACTTTTAGTTTTAAAGTTATTAATTAATTTCCGCAACTAGGGCACTTTTACCACCACGAGTCGACATTTGTAAGACAAATGTAATTTCCAGAATTTAAACCAGTTTGGCCTACAGTTCTGAACTGAATAACTAAACTGCTTTCCTAATTCTTGGATTGGTCGGGGTGGGCCAATTCCCTGGCCCCCAAGGTCGCCTGACCTTACCCCACTCGACTTCTACGTCTGGGGAAGGGCGAAAGAGTTGGTGTACGCAGAAGAAGTACCAACAAGGGAGGTTCTAATTAACAGGATCCACGCCGCATTCGATACAATGCGCGAGGAACTGCTGCTTAGAACGGTGACCGTGGAGATGAGGAAGAGGTGCCGAGCATGTTTACAGGTCAATGGTCATCAATTTGAACAAAATTTGTAATTAATTAAAATTAGTAATTAATTAAAATTTGTAATTTAATGACATTAGTCATTACCAAATTTTTTGTTTCATTTGCCATCCTTTTACGATCGAACACATTTAATTTTCATTAGTTGAAATTTTTGCTTGAAGTGCCCTAGTTGCGGAAATTAATTAATAACTTTAAAACTAAAAGTGATAAATACACTTTTAGCATATCGTTAGAAAGGGCATGGACTGAGGATGTTTTAAAAAAATCAGAAGAACTCCAACCCTGTTAGTTTTTTTTTAAACCCCATAGAAAGTTGCCCTTAAAATTATTTCTTTACCTTACTACGGTACTTCAGGCCCCATAACTTTTCTTCTCCACAATTTTCTGGTGTAAAATAATTTTTTGCAGGACCCTAAGACTCTAACGATTAAAACAAGACCATTAGCCGACCGGTCCCATGGATAGATTTTGAGCTACAGGTAGTTTTAGTCAAAAAATCATAAAAAAGTCAAATAAAAAATAATAATAAATTAAAAAAAAACCTTGAGGCCAAGGTCAATATAATGGGCGGGGGTAGGTAGCAGACTATCCCTAGTTTCTACCCTAGGCGTATGTACAGCTCCCTTCCAAACACCCTGTATATTTTATAAAATATTATTATATTAAAAAAACAAACCATCTAAGTAAATTATGTCTTTTTATGAGACTATAAGCGCCCCTTGATTATTTAACATTTTGTTTTTAAATATTTATTCGTCATTAGCGGTAATTGGGTACGCAACCCTAGATAACTTAGCAAAATAACTCGATTCAACGAAAATATTGCTAATACCGATCGACTTACCTATAACACATTGCCAAAACGCACCGATAGCGCGTTCTAGGATTACGCCACGCATGACAGCGCCATCTATACTCGAAATCGTATACTAAATCGTATACGATCGAAATTTTAAACTTAGGGAAATTTTTACAGGGAATTTTTTCTAGAGAAATTTTTACATTTAGCAAAATCATCCCCAGATGATTTTGCTAAATGTAAAAATGCAGATCTATTTTATTTTGTGTCAACATTATGTGTATCAAGTTTCAAGTCAATCGGTTCACAATAAAGATAAACTGCACAGATTATAATATGAAAAGAAAACAATCCGATTCAATAATTGTTGTCTGGCAAATGGTTAAACGCATGTAGGTTCTGGCGCGGTTGTCTATATCAAACTAACGCTCGTCGCTTCGCTCCTCGCACCTACTGTGACGCATCACACGTGAAAAAAAATAAGTTAAAAAATAATATTTTGACAGTGGCATAGTTAGCGAAAAATTCGAGTAAGTGAGTATGACGTCATTTGGCATCAAATTCCCAACACGTGTCGGGAATGTACAACCATGGAAAACACAGCCACGGAATGCACAGCCCGGAATAGGATGCCAAAATGGTCACCGATTCCGGGCTGTACATTCCGTGGCTGTGTTTTCCTTGGTCGTGTAATCACGGCACCCATGATTGTGGTGATTTCCATACTCTTTACCTTAGGTTAAAAGAAGACCCAATCAGTTTTTTTTTAATTACCTACTTAAGAATGCCTAGAGAATGTTTCTTCGAATTACTGGAATTAGATAGATATAGTAAGTATTTCAATTTCATTTATAAAATCCTCCACATTTATATCAATAAATGACTCCTCCACATTTATATCATCCATTATAAATTACCGTTTAGAAATTTGCCTCCTTCTTGTCACCGCACTATGAACGCACTGAACTGAACACGTGGGGTTGCGACACGACGTTGCCGTCCTGCTGTCGAACGCTCGCGGTACGGACGCCGCACTGTTTCCGCACCGTGCATTTTGTATGAAAACATACGACCGTCCGTCCTTACGCCGAACGACGAACGCACCGCTTCGGCACTGCAGCGGTCCGATACGAAACGCATAAATTGAAAGAGCCCTAAGAGCGTTTTCACATTATCCGATCCGATATCGGTGTCGGACGCTGATCCGATATCGGGGTAAGTAAAATTTATCAAATATGTCCGGCCCGATATCGGATATCGGAGGTACATATTTCATACATCTTACTTACCCCAATATCGGATCAGCGTCCGACACCGATATCGGATCGGATAATGTGAAAACGCTCTGACTCTCAAACTTGATTGAAAGCGTTATCTCATTATCCGATAGGGCGTCCGATGGTACCGCCAGCATATCGGTGCCGGCTCCGATATCCGATCTTTATCTTTATCTTTATCTTTATCTTTATCTTTATCTTTATCTTTATCTTTATCTTTATCTTTATCTTTATCTTTATCTTTATCTTTATCTTTATCTTTATCTTTATCTTTATCTTTATCTTTATCTTTATCTTTATCTTTATCTTTATCTTTATCTTTATCTTTATCTTTATCTTTATCTTTATCTTTATCTTTATCTTTATCTTTATCTTTATCTTTATCTTTATCTTTATCTTTATCTTTATCTTTATCTTTATCTTTATCTTTATCTTTATCTTTATCTTTATCTTTATCTTTATCTTTATCTTTATCTTTATCTTTATCTTTATCTTTATCTTTATCTTTATCTTTATCTTTATCTTTATCTTTATCTTTATCTTTATCTTTATCTTTATCTTTATCTTTATCTTTATCTTTATCTTTATCTTTATCTTTATCTTTATCTTTATCTTTATCTTTATCTTTATCTTTATCTTTATCTTTATCTTTATCTTTATCTTTATCTTTATCTTTATCTTTATCTTTATCTTTATCTTTATCTTTATCTTTATCTTTATCTTTATCTTTATCTTTATCTTTATCTTTATCTTTATCTTTATCTTTATCTTTATCTTTATCTTTATCTTTATCTTTATCTTTATCTTTATCTTTATCTTTATCTTTATCTTTATCTTTATCTTTATCTTTATCTTTATCTTTATCTTTATCTTTATCTTTATCTTTATCTTTATCTTTATCTTTATCTTTATCTTTATCTTTATCTTTATCTTTATCTTTATCTTTATCTTTATCTTTATCTTTATCTTTATCTTTATCTTTATCTTTATCTTTATCTTTATCTTTATCTTTATCTTTATCTTTATCTTTATCTTTATCTTTATCTTTATCTTTATCTTTATCTTTATCTTTATCTTTATCTTTATCTTTATCTTTATCTTTATCTTTATCTTTATCTTTATCTTTATCTTTATCTTTATCTTTATCTTTATCTTTATCTTTATCTTTATCTTTATCTTTATCTTTATCTTTATCTTTATCTTTATCTTTATCTTTATCTTTATCTTTATCTTTATCTTTATCTTTATCTTTATCTTTATCTTTATCTTTATCTTTATCTTTATCTTTATCTTTATCTTTATCTTTATCTTTATCTTTATCTTTATCTTTATCTTTATCTTTATCTTTATCTTTATCTTTATCTTTATCTTTATCTTTATCTTTATCTTTATCTTTATCTTTATCTTTATCTTTATCTTTATCTTTATCTTTATCTTTATCTTTATCTTTATCTTTATCTTTATCTTTATCTTTATCTTTATCTTTATCTTTATCTTTATCTTTATCTTTATCTTTATCTTTATCTTTATCTTTATCTTTATCTTTATCTTTATCTTTATCTTTATCTTTATCTTTATCTTTATCTTTATCTTTATCTTTATCTTTATCTTTATCTTTATCTTTATCTTTATCTTTATCTTTATCTTTATCTTTATCTTTATCTTTATCTTTATCTTTATCTTTATCTTTATCTTTATCTTTATCTTTATCTTTATCTTTATCTTTATCTTTATCTTTATCTTTATCTTTATCTTTATCTTTATCTTTATCTTTATCTTTATCTTTATCTTTATCTTTATCTTTATCTTTATCTTTATCTTTATCTTTATCTTTATCTTTATCTTTATCTTTATCTTTATCTTTATCTTTATCTTTATCTTTATCTTTATCTTTATCTTTATCTTTCTTTATCTTTATCTTTATAATCTTTATAATCTTTATCTTTATCTTTATCTTTATCTTTATCTTTATCTTTATCTTTATCTTTATCTTTATCTTTATCTTTATCTTTATCTTTATCTTTATCTTTATCTTTATCTTTATCTTTATCTTTATCTTTATCTTTATCTTTATCTTTATCTTTATCTTTATCTTTATCTTTATCTTTATCTTTATCTTTATCTTTATCTTTATCTTTATCTTTATCTTTATCTTTATCTTTATCTTTATCTTTATCTTTATCTTTAATAATTTGATTAAAATTCATCGATTAATAACGTTACAAAACACTTGCCCCTTTCCCATGGAGGAATTTTAAAATATTATTATGTAAATATATATATGTACATAAATAAAAAATATTTATTTATTTATTATATATATACATACATATTTAATAAAATATTATTATATTAAAAAAACAAACCATCTAAGTAAATTATGTTTTTGTATGAGAAGACTATAAGCGCCCCTTGATTATTTAACATTTTGTTTTTAGTTTTTAAATATTTATTCTATTCGTCATTAGCGGTAATTGGGTAGGTACGCAACTATAAATAACTAATCAAAATAACTCGATTCAACGAAAATATTGCTAATAGGTACCGATCGACTTACCTATAACACATTGCCAAAACGCACCGATAGCGCGTTCTAGGATTACGCCACGCGTGACAGCGCCATCTATACTCGAAATCGTATACTAAATCGTATACGATCGAAATTTTAAACTTTACTTACTCAATTTTAGGGAAATGGGGATGATTTTGCAAAATCTAAAAATGCAGATCCATTTTATTTCGCGTCAACATTATGCGTATCAAGTTTCAAGTCAATCGGTTCAAGGGATAAGAGAAAATGAGACAGCGCCATCTATACTCGAAATCGTATACTAAATCGTATACTAAATCGTATACGATCGAAATTTTAAACTTTACATACTCAATTTTAGGGAAATGGGGATGATTTTGCAAAATCTAAAAATGCAGATCCATTTTATTTCGCGTCAGCATTATGCGTACCAAGTTTCAAGTCAATCGGTTCACGGGATAAGATTCTGCATACAAACTTCAAAGCCTTATTTTAGGGCTCCGGAGCGTTATTTCCAAAATTCCTGCCTTAGTACGCCACACAGTCACTCCAGGAACACGCCTTCCAAATTTCAAGTCTCTAGGACCAGCGGTTTGGGCTGTGGCTCGTACGTCAGCCGTCAGTCAGTCAGGACTTTGATTCTTATTAATGAGATTGATTCTTATTAATGAGATTTACCTAACATTAACCGCTAACAAACGGTTAATGTTAATATTTAACTTTCATTATTTGGCTGAAAATAAGAACAAGAGGGCTGATACAGAGTAATAATCATTTAACGATTGAAAGACGTTAAATAAATATAAATAATAAATAAATAATGCTGGACAATCCACAAAACATCATCTAGTCCCAAGCCAAGCAGAGCTTGTGTTATGGGCACTAGAAGACTGACATACTTAATACAATACATTACATAGATAGATATATTTTTTTTCCTTTAAAATACCCAGAACACCCGGAATAAATATTTGCAGATCGTACATTGGTAATTATAGTCTGTGGTCAGAACAGACAACATTGTTTTTAGAAAATATATTAATTTTATTACATTTCTATTTAAAACTAACATAAATAACTAACAGTTTTTGCTTAAGAGTAGTAATCACGTCGTAATTATAACGTACCAGTGTTATCAAACCGTATAAATACAATTTAATACCGATTTTCATCGATCAAAAATTATGGATCATCTAACTTGCTCAAGTGACTTCTTGAAACAAAACTATGTAAAGCATGTAAAATAGTCCTGAAAATAGTAAAGTGTATCATACCGTAGTGAAATAACAATGAAAACAACACACTTGGTGACACTTATAGGTTATAATACACAACTTTGTATGTGCTTCAACTACAAATGCTAAGAGTGTTTTATTGTGAAATAAGCGTGTTATGTGCTGGATTGCTAGAAGCTACAATATAAGTACTAACCTATCGGCCTTACAAAACTATTAGTGATATCATGCTTTTTGCACTACACTTTGTGCTGTTTTGAACTATATTATGTGGTGATGGTTTTGCATGAGAACAGTAACTAACTTTCGTTTCTTGTTTTGTTTATTGGCATGATCTAACCCATAGCCTACTTAATGGAACTAAATCTGAATCTGCATGCCGGTGATTAATTTTGGTTTAAACTTTATTTGAAAAATACTCCACTATGGCGCTACAAAGGACTCCAATATTGTACCCAGAATGTAGTGGATGCCTTCAAAGGCTAACAAATAGAGAGCATTTGACTTGTAAAATATGCCATATTACTTATGATTTGCTATGTGGCAATGTCACTTCAGCGCTGTTTTATAACATGACCAAAGAAAGCAAAGAAACATGGGAATGTCAGTGGTGTGTTAAAAAGCAAATGAGAGGTGACAACACAAATACCCCTGTAAGGAGTTGTGATATTGAAGTTGAGGACTTTGTGACCAAAAGAAAGCCAAAAATGCCAAGACAGCTCTCATTGAATAATGAGTCAATAATCTTTGATAACAGCTTAGATTCTACTAGTATAAGTGTGACATTGGAATCATCTCATGAAAAAGATTCTAAAATAGACCAGGTGAAAATGGAACTTGAAGAAATGACGAAGCAACTCATTGAGGCTAAAAAAGAAATAAATCAACTTCAAGGCGAAAATTTATCTCTAAAACAAACTATACAAAAAATGAATGAGGAACATGAAAAAAGTTCTGAAAATAAAAACAGCATTACTGAAAAAAATATCCAACTAAATATTATTGATAGTAATGCTTTTAAACATGATGGTTCCAACACAATAACATCCCATCCAACTACTTATGAGAACAAGAACAACTGTCTTAAGTCTCCATCCACACAAAAGATAAATATAAAACTGCCAAAAATAAATATAATTGGTGACCAGACCTGCAAAGATTTTGCCTCACAATTAATCAACCAACGGTACAAAAACAAGAATGCAAAGGAATATACCATAACAAGCAGCTGTTATCCCGATGCATCAGCTGATCACATCATTAAGAGCATGAAGTTTGTTCAGCATGAACTACAAAGTGATGACTGGGTGGTTTTCTCAGTAGGATCCAATGACATTAACCCAATGAAACTTTTCATAGAATTATCAGCAATAATAAAAACACTGTCAAAGCCCAATATCCTTATACTAGAAGTTGTAAATAATCCATACTTAAATGAGGATAAACTAAATAGTGCCCTAAAGAAAATTGCTAACAATTTTCCAAACTGTGAGTTCCTATCTCTATCACACAATAAGAGAATAGTCAACCGATACAAAACATTTATAAATACTGCACAAATAGTTAGCACTGTAAATAATTTTATTGACACACAAGATTACAAGACGTGTTTCATAGGTAAAAATATTACAAAGACAAGGAAAACAGAAACTTTTCAGAAAGAAAACTTAATAAAAAAAGATAATAAATTTACACAAAAACCTGGTACAATACCTTATTTCTTCGAAAAAATGAATGCCTTCAATAAGGCTAGTCTGCAGCGTCAACAAGATATAGGAAATAATAATACCCAAAGCCAGGAGAATGAAAAAACTAAAGCCAAACCAGGAACCATACCATTTTATTTTAAACCTAAATCAAACAAAAAAACTTACTCAGATAACAACACATCAAAAAGTTTAATCGAAGGAAATAATTCAAAATTTTTTCGTATCTAATGAGAATACCTCCTTAAATATTATGCACCTAAATGTACAAGGTATTAAATCCAAACTTGATCAACTAGAGATACATTTTAACGATCAAAAAGTTGACATTTGTGGGTTCAGTGAAACTTTCTTATCCAATATTGATTCTGATATAATAAACATAGATGGATATCAAAACGCAGCACACTTTACTAGAAAAACCAAATATAAAAAGAATTCAAATCGTGGAGGTGTTGCTATATATGTAAAAAATAACATAAACTTTAAAAAAATTGAATGGTTGCAAGACTTTTCAATAGAAAAACATTTTGAATGTTGCGGTATAATGCTGCCAGAAATAAATTATTCGATTGTATGCATATATAGAACTCCAGACAGTAATTTCAATCTATCTATAGCAACTTTAGAGTCATTACTACACAAACTAAAAATAACTAAAAATAACAGAAAAAAAGTAATTTTGATGGGAGATTTTAACACAAATATATTATTAAAAAATAAAAGAACTGAAAACTTTACAAATGTTCTCAAAATGTTTAACATGTCTTTAACTATAAACACACCAACTAGAATTACTGAATCATCACAAACATGCATAGATAATATCATAACAAATGTCAAAAAATATGATGTTGAAGTACTAAACCTAGGGATTTCTGACCATACTGCACAAACAATAAAAATTAAGACTACATTAAGTTATCATGAAAAATACTGGTATGTTGAAAAAAGAAATATTGATTATTATCTAGACATTTTTATAAAATATTTATCTCAAACGAACTTCTCTGAAATTTATGAACATACAACTACAAATTCAGCATACAATTCATTTATAGAGCTATATGGTCTTATTTTTAATCTATGCATTCCAATAGAGAAAAAAATAGTAACACACAAAACGAATACTAATTGGAAAACGAAAGGAATAATTATTTCAAGTAAACATAAAAGAAAAAAATATGAACATTACATATTCAAAAAAAATAAAGAACATTTTGATGAATACACTAAATACTGCAAAACCATGAAAAATGTCATTAGAACATCCAAAAAACTGAATAATATTAAGTACATTAAAAATAGTACCAATAAAGTAAAAGCTACATGGGGTATCATTAAAAAATATACTACACCCAATAACTACATACGAACAACATTAAAAAATCTAAAAATAGATAGTAAAGAAATAAATAATCCAGTAGATATAGCAAATTCATTTAACAGTTACTTTATAAATTTAAATAATACAAGTTTAAAAGACACTACTGAGTTAATAAAACAAAATCCTCAAAAAAATTGTAATAGCATGTTTATGTCTCCTGTAGATGCAGCAGAAATAATACAAATAATAAAGAACATTAAAAACAAAAAGAGTTCTGGATATGACCAAATTCCAATTCAAATTGTCAAAGCAAGCTTAGAATATATAGTGCATCCTCTTGTATATATTATAAATCTATCTTTGGCAGAAGGTTGTTTTCCAGACAATTTAAAAAAAGGATTAATTAAACCACTTCATAAAAAAAGGATCTAAAACTGAAATGGGTAATTATAGGCCCATTGCCCTACTTCCTAGCATTTCAAAAATATTTGAGAAAGTTATTTATAAGAGAATAATTTCATTTTTAAACTGTAATACAATATTAAGCTCCAACCAATTCGGGTTTCAAAAAGATAAAAATACAACATTAGCCATATTTAAAATGTTAAAGCAAGTCTGGGAAGAAATAAATAATAAATCATATGGAGTAGCTCTTTTCTTGGACATGTCAAAAGCCTTTGACTGTGTTAAACATGAGATTTTATTAAGTAAATTAGAAGGGATTGGTATTAGAGGAGTTGCACTTTCACTTATTGCCTCCTACTTAGATGACAGAAGTCAATCTACAGTTATAGACAGCTACAACAAAAATACAAAAACAGTAGAAACAATACAATCAAAATTTGAAAAAGTAATCATTGGAGTACCACAAGGCAGTATCCTTGGGCCTTTATTATTTTTATTATACATCAATGATTTGCCTGAGGTCACTTCACATTTATGTGTAATGTTCGCTGATGACGCAACTATTTTTATCCCCCAAGGAAAACAATCTATATTAGACTTCGAAAGGGAAATAAATTTAACTCTAAGTTCTCTTGTAAATTGGCTTGAAAATATCAATCTTAAAGTAAATATAAATAAAACAAATATGTTACGTTTCCAAAATTATAAAACTCCTTCAATTAATATTAAAGTTCTAAATAGAGACAATGAAGTTAAAGAAATAAACAACACAAATTTTCTTGGTATAACAATAGATTCATATTTAAATTGGAAAGCTCATATATGTAAAATTAATACAAAAATCTCAAAATATTGCTATGCACTGGCTGTCCTTAGTTCTATTTCTTCTAAAAGCATCGCAAAACAGGCTTATTACGGATTTATTTATCCTCAATTAAGCTATGGAATTATTTTCTGGGGTAACTCTGTAGATATCCAATCAACTTTCATTATGCAAAAAAAATGCCTGCGTTCTATCTATAATATGAAGAGCATAGAGTCTCTTCGTAGTATCTTTAAAAATGAGAATTTGTTAACTTTACCTAGCATTTATATATTGGAAATATGTTTATTTGTTAAGAAAAATTTTGAATATTTCTTTGAAACAAAATCTTTCAGGGCCGATTCCTTAAGAATAAAACACAAATATAATATATGTCTACCTCAAATTAATAACACCATGTATAAAAAAAGTACATACATTTCAGCCATTAAAATATATAATAGCTTACCTACAGATATTAAACCTCTTCAAGGTAATATTTTCAAAAATCGTTTGAGAAAATGGTTAATCTGTAATGTTTTTTATTCAATTCAAGAATATTTTGAAAGATAAATACCTAATAAAGACTAAATGTGTATAGCATGCTAAAGTTTACATTCCTGAAGTTGAGGACATATGTTGTGAGATTCTCATCATTCATTGGGTATAGCCCTCATATTGTACGTCCGGATTGGACAAACTGTATAAACTTGTACCACTTATAATTAAGATCTTTTATGTACAACAGTTAAACAATAAATTGTTCTGATTTCTGATTTCTGATTACAAACATTTATCCCAAGGCGGGAATCGAATCCGCAACCTTCCGCGTCGTAGGCGGACCTTTGCCTGCCGCGTCACATCGGTCGTCATAATACATGGTGACCATCACTACTTGACGGCAGATATAGTACATCTCCAGATGAGTTATTTCATAATATACTACTAGGTGGATTTAGGAGTGTTAAGACTGTTTCAATTTTAAGACCTTTTTTGAAACTTAAATATTGAATTTACTTAAGAAAATATGTATATCTAGATAGATTTTGTTACTTCGTCATTTTGGTTTAACTAGGTCAAAATATCCGCCAATAAAGCTGGAATTCACAAAGCTACAAAACCAGGTAGAGCTATGAAAAGCATATACCCAGTAAAAGCCCATGTAGGCGAAGCGCAAATTACGAAGTGTTCTTTTGTCTCGTAATTATTTTTTTTTAACTTTCCCACAGGTGGGAAAAGGTGTCCCCCGAATTCCTCATTTCTCTCTTTCTTTTGCTTCTTCCCACAATCTCTTTTCAAAGCCGTCTAGATCATCTTGCCAGCGCTTCTTAGGCCGACCACGAGATCGACGCTCATTAGGGACCCAGGGTGTGGTGATTTTGGCCCACCTGTCGGGCGGCATGCGGCTGACGTCTCTCTGTCTCGATATATGGGTTTTTAATTTGTATTTAAGTAAGATAATGATAGAAAGACTTTCACAAAAAGTTTATTTTTCAAGTAAATTTAAATTGCTTCCGACAAGTAAAACTAAATACGCATAATAAGAAAGGACAAAGTAGGTAACAAAAAAATTTGTAATTTTTTTACCTAGTCTGAGTTGACTCTTAGTTGAAACATAACGTTATTGATACAAAACACGCGAATCACACGCATTTGCGTCAAGTTTGCGTGTTAGACTGCGACACTAAACTTTGAACCCGAGAGGGTAAATACGATTTGTATTTCGATAATGGCCTTTACATTTTGAATACCAGATGTATTGCGTACAAAGCCCTTACTAAGAAGCATATTTTGTTGATTTGAAAAAAATTGCTCGCGTTTTAGTAGCAGTTAGTACACAAAAAACGGTAGGCTGTAAGTTTCTTGCCCGCTCTTCTACGCTCTGGAACTGACTAAACTACGTACATCTAGATTAACTAAGTAGTTTCAATGTATTTATTCCATGAACAAAATACATAGTAAGTATGCGAAAAATTAAAACATTAGATAGGTACGCGCATTAAAAATAACAAAATAAATATTAATTAATTTCTAAGTCTAAATCAAACCTCGTATTTAAAACAATCCGTTATTTTAATGAAGAGAGACTTTATGACTTTGACTAGTTGGTCCTTTGCTGTTTTCCGGATTAGAATAAATGATGCCGGGTAAATAAATGATATAGGTATGAGTGGGTCTTACATAGAATCGCACCAATAATATTTAAAATCTGGCTAGGCAGGCATGGAATGGCGACCATAAAAGCTGGCTGGTCTGTCTGGGCAAGATGCATATTGAAATGCTACATATGTCTAACTTACCAGTTGCAAGATGGTGAGGTACTTCTTCCACCAAAGGTATTTGCTGACTGAAGGGCCGAAGACGGACAGTCCATAGTAGGTGTACATCAGCACGTGGATTCCACTGTTCACCATCGCGGGCAGGAATGCTAAAACATTAATAAATAAATATTCATGGACAATTCACACATCCCGCTCTAGTCCCAAAGTCTAGTCCCAAACTAAGCAGAGCTATGAGAACTAGAGTGGTGATATAATACTTATATACCTACATTTTTTTGTAAATACATACAATAAATAATAGTAACACCCAGACACAGAACAAATAATAATATTATGTTCATCTATCTATATCTATCTATCTATATCTATACTTATAATAAAACTGTAGAGAGGTCAATTCTGTACATGAAATATATTTAAAAAAAAACTATCAGGGGGTGATTAGTGATCGATACTGATGCCAAAAATGCAATCAGTAAAATTTTTGTCTGTCTGTCTGTCTGTCTGTCTGTCTGTATGTTCCTTATAGAAACAAAAACTACTCGACGGATTTTAACGAAACTTGGTACAATTATTCTTCATACTTCTGGGCAGGTTATAGGATACTTTTCATCACGCTACAATCAATAGGAGCAGAGTAGTGAAGGGAAATGTCAGGAAAACGGGAGAAGTTACTCCGTTTTTTAAGCTTCCGTCGCGTGTGCAGCCTTAATGGTTAAAGTTACATAGAAATCATGTATGACGGAAATATTCTACATAAAATTGTCTAAAAAATATTCCTCTACAGCATATGTCTATCTTTTATGGTTGACTCACAATAACACGTGTAACTCCTGATAGCTTAGCAGTTCGGAGCATTCTGATTATATTTGTTTACTAAGAGTTAATATGTTTATAATACTCTCACTCATCCCTAATTTAAAAAAGTTTACATAATTACCTATTCAATAACAAAAAAATCATAGAAATCGGTATAGAAACACCAAACTTATACATGAAATAAGCCATCGCGCCGTCGCGCGTCGTACGTGAATACTCAAATCGAGTAAAGTTCGAAATTTGTTGTGTTTACCACTAGATGGCGCTACTGTGCACGAACCCTAGATCGCGCTATCGGTGCGTTTTGGCAATGTGTTATAAGTCGGTCGGTACATAGCATTAGTTTCGTTAAATTGAGTTATCTTTTTAAGTTATTTAGGGTTGCGTACCCGATTACCGCCTAAATGACGAATAGATATTTAAAAACAAAATGTTAAATAATCAAGGGGGCGCTCATAGTCTCATACAAAAACATAATTTTCTTAGATGGTCTGTTTTGAATAATAATTTGTAAAAAATATATAGGTACTTACGGTCTATCTTATAAAAAGTTAGCGCAGACTTGAAGTACTAATTACCATACGTAATGACTTAAAGTCAACGCTAACTTTTTATAAGATAGGGGGCTAATCTATACTTATAATAATCTATACTAATATTATAAAGAGGAAAAGTTTGTGTATTTGTTAAATTGTAAGAGGTAATCTCGGGATCTACTGAACCGATTTTAAAAATTCTTTCACCAATAGAAAGTTACATTATTGCTGAGAGTCATAGGCTATATAAAAAACCGAAAAATAAAAAGGCATTTACGTGGTAGGTAGTCCGTTTTGCAAAGTGAATCGGCGAGAAAAGACGGTCGAATGAAAGCGTTTTTTACGAACTCTATATTTTTGAGTTCTAAAGAAAAAATGTGGAGCTTGAGAATGCCTACAAAAAAGTCAACGACAGCATTATGTCTTACTTTTGTATTTAATAAAAATTATACCCAACGAAGTGGGCACGTGTCAGCTAGTCGCAAATAAATTTGCTACGGGTGGGAGCCGAACCCACGACCCACATCCACGCATGGAAGTCAGAGCTACTGCGCTGTGACCCCTGTTTATCTAGTAAACATGACCTTAATTTAAGTAGGCATAGCGAACTATATAGGTATGAATTGTGAGCACATTAAAGGGTCTGGTGGCGTGTCCATGCCGAAAGGGCCAGAAAGGGCAAAAAGGCTCTGCAGGGTCACGTTGGTAAATAAAAGTTGTAAAGGCTAAATAAAAAAAACTAAATAAATAAAAGCTGGCAAGGAGATAATGAGGGTTGTTTTAATTGTTGTAAAACTTACTTGACCCGCTCGGCACCCACTTGATGCCGATCCACCAAAAGCTGAACATCGTGGAGTGATGGTACACGTGCAGGAATGTCAACTGTTCCTCTTTCTTCCTCAAGATGAAGAAGAACGTGTCGCAGAACTCCAGAAGCTTCGAGAAGTAGTACCACCATACTGCATCTGCTATCTAGAATATTTACAATGTTTATATACTGAATTCGAGTGAGATTTTCATAAATAAATTATCTTAAAAAGGTTTGAGGTAAAAGTAAGTTGAAATACCAAGGTTGAAAGGTAATCCGATTTCTGTTTGTAACTTAATTTTACGAAATAACAGAATGATTTAATTAATTAATTTTATAACACAAATTATAAATAAAGATTTAATTATAATTTGTGTTAAACCCGTTATGAAATAAATTTATTTACGAAACGCCGTTCAGTCTAAAACTAAATACTTAAGTACCTAAATGTTCATGGACATATCACACATCGCGCTCTAGTCCCAATCTAAGCAAAGCTTGTATTATGGGAACTACATTGCTGAGAATACTTATATACATTTTGTTTTGTAAATACATACGTAGAATACATAATATTTGAGTTAGTTAATGAACAAACACATGTGTGTTGGCAAACCGTTGGTTTTGCGATTATGTAAGGTGTAATAAGTATATATAATTCATTATAATATCGTCTACTAAACTAACGTATGGTAGTGAATAAAAGTGGTATATTTAATTCATTATACGAGTAGTATACTTGTTCATACTCACAGAATTGTTTTATCAGTGACATAAAATAATAGCTCATAAGCATAGAAACATACTTTTTTATTTTATTATATCACAATAAATAATAAATAATGTTGGACAATCCACACAACATCATCTAGCCCCAAGCTAAGCAGAGCTTGTGTTATGGGTACTAGAAGACTGACATACTTAATACAATAACATTACATAGATAGATAGATATTTATTATTATACATGTATAATACCCAGAACACCCGGAATAAATATTTGCAGATCATACAAACATTTATCCCAAGGCGGAAATCGAACCCGCAACTTTCCGCGTCGCAGGCGGATCATCGACCACCGCGCCACATCGGTCGTCAATATTGAAGATATACATTTATATTCTACAGCTTGGCTTACATAATTTTGTCCGATGTTGATTTTATACTGTCCGTTAATGATTAAATAACATTTCACTTAATAGATGTTTCCACTGGAAAATCATATTACTTAATTAAAATGTACAGCCCGTGAGTTTACAAAGGTTGACGTGTGATAACCGATTTTCTGTAAAATAATGGTTTTTTAATTCTGTCACAGTTAAAATCACTTATGTATTTACTTTATTCACTAACAAACTTACGACTATTACAATATTTATAATATGTAGGTATATATTAAATATATAAGAATCAGTTTAGCTATCTACATACCGTTAATATTAATAAATTAATAAATACGCTTCCGATTGGAACTAGTTTAAATCAGTTTAGTTATCTATAGATCGTTTGCAACGGTCAATAGCTTAACTATTTCTTATGTATTTTATAAATGTACATTTTGTAAATACTGTAATAATACATACAGTCGTAAGTTTGTTTGTGACTACATATAATTAATAATATTTGATACAAAAAAAAATTGGTATGGTTCTTAATAAACAAATCTGGTTCAAAATGCTCGTAATCTTACAACTTAACTCATTGTTCTGGTAGGCTATCTCTATTTTTTCACTGAGCATTATAAAAGAGCATTCTGCTCGTTCATGCAAAAAGGCTTCGTTTAGACCATGCTTTGAGCAAATACGCTTGATATAACATTTTCATATTTCAGTCAAATCAAATCAAATAATATTTCTTTATTCAATAAAATCACAAGGATCATTTAGAATCGTCTTACATACTAGGTGATTCTAGGTGCCAGTTCCACGCGACCAGAGCCTAGAAGAACGGGCAAGAAACTTAGTTACTTCTATAGTGTGATGTTATTTATTTTATTAATTTATTTATGAAAACTTATTGTAGGTACACTCATAAAAATAGAGATAGCTTTAGGAAAAAATTTGAAAAGAATAATCTTATATAAAAAGGCGTATGTATCATATTTTAGAAAATAAGACATTTGTAGCGCCCTCTATATCGCTACATGGTAAACTACATCGTAGTCTACCATGTAGCGATATAGATGGCGCTACACATTCTGTATTACAGAACGAATTATTTCTGTTGCTGTTAAGATTTTTTTGTACAAAGTAACGTATAAAAAAAATGAAGGGCCACCGAAAAAAACACCCTGTATAAACTTGTTTCTTGAGACTTCTTCACAGAATAAAATCACATTTATTGCATGCGATGTATTTATAAGCTTCAAAGGGAACTGATTTTTAGCTGCACTCATCAAAATGCATGGTCTAGCGTTCAAGCTAAATTAGCTATTGAAAAGCTAAAAGCACATAATATATATTGCGAGTTCATGCAAAGACGCGCTTGATTTCAGATCCGATTTTCGTGAATTAAGCTAACACTAAAACTGTTTACGTGTACAAATCAGTAACCAAGTATTCGATTGATTGAGCGATTATATATTTTATTTTTCTTTACTTAAACAGGAGTTTTGTTGACAGGCAAAACATAACTATAAAACTTATAAGGGCGACACGGTAGTAGCTCTGCCTTCCATGCTGTGGGTCGTGGGTTCGATTCCCACCCAGAGCAAATGTTTGTGTGATGAACATAAGTATTTGGCCGTGTCTGGGTGCCACTATATTATTATATTCTATGTACCTATGTAAATATGAAAAAAAAAGTAAATAAGTACGTATTCTATCAGCAATCTAGGTCCCATAATACAAGCTTTGCTTAGTCGTAGTAGTATCATCTAAAAAAAAGGTAAATGAGGTTGAAGTGAAGGTAAAAGGTGATGTTTTACTCGAACAAGTCACAAAAAACTAAAATTGTGTGTGAACAAAACGAAATTTCGGGCCGAAATATGTCTAATAATATATATTTTAATCACCTCACTTTGCTCTATCGACTCGTTTGAGTGAAACTCAGCCTACGGGCGCAAAATTATGAACATTTAAGTGTAAGTAAAAATATTTAGATATATTTATTTCAAGTTAAAACTTACTTGAAGCTCGTCCGCGTCATATTTCTGCCGACAAGGCTCACATATATAACTGTATCGCAATCTGAACGATGCAGTTAGTAATCTGGAATAATATATAAATTCGTGTATTTACAGAGGCAATAAATAATTATTATAAAATAAATAAATATCTTTTCTTTTCTACATAACCGAAAAATACGGGTGGCAAAACTTTTGGAACGTACCTACCTATTTTTTTTTACAATTTCTCACCTGATGTTAAGTGACGATGCGGTCAACGATCTTTACGTATTATTTGAAAGCATCATCAACACGAAAAAAAAGATTACGGAAACCTATTTATTCCTTTATTATATTACTACTAGTTTTAGTAATCTGTATAATAAACTTGTTTGAAAAATCATCTAAAAGTCAAAGTCAAAGTCAAAGTCAAAGTCAAAAATTACTTTATTCAGTAAAATCACAAGGATCATTTAGAATCGTCTTACATACTAGGTGATTCTAGGTGCCAGTTCCACGCAACCAGAGCCTAGAAGAACGGGCAAGAAACTTACGGCCTGGTTCCTACCGTTTTTTTATATGATCCTTCTTACAAAGAATTACAATTAAACTAAATTAAGTAGGACTGAAGTTTCAGTGCGGTGTCAATTTAACTTAGTAAGTAATGATACACTAATAAGTTAAAAAAAAGAAGTATAATAAAGCTATACGTAAATCAAAAAGACAGCAAAAAGTAAAAAACTACAGTACCTACATTAGTACAGTAAATTACAAGAATAAAAATATCAAAAAAGTCTTTATTTGCTCGCAAACGACACTGATTTTGAGTTTATTGCTTAAGATAACACGTTCCTTACCGAACAGCTATGTATGCGTTGAGTCCTGCCATTGCCAGGTTATAAGGAACTAGGAGCCAGTTCAGCTGGAACGGTCGTCTGCCATTCATGATCTTTGGTCCAACCCACACTAGGAAGAGGTAGGCTAGTGTGTAGAATACTGTAGGTAATGGTGAGTCGACTAGAGGCCAGCCTTTCGTTCGGTTGTCTGAAATAATCAGAAATCACAAAAGTCGAATTTATAAATTGTTTGACCCTGTTTAATTGTTTTTGACTTAAAATATATTATAATTTAAGTCTATTGTGTTATAATGGTAATTAAACTTTGTAATTCACATTTTTTCGAATCAAGACTGTCCTACTGTTTGCATCCCAGCTATGGGGTAGGTGCCACTTACTCTAGAATTTAAACAAATAAAGTATTTATGATTATGAGCAAGATTTGAACCCGCGACCTTCCCCTTTATAAGGGGGTGCGAAAAACATTTTTAAAGTTGTTTAATTATAAATTACATTTGCGTCTGTCTTGGATTAAATCTTTTATTTTTTTTTAAATAGAAAATTGCTGCTTATACTTGCCTGAGAGTGAGAGAGTCCACAAGTAGTAATCATATGTCCCTTTCAGAACGCTTTGAGTAGAATTCGCTAATATACTATTCGCCATATTTCTTTTTGATTACGATCTGTAACAAAAAAATTATAACTTTTTATTGCATACCAACAACACAGAAAAAAATTACTTAACTTTAATGAAAAACGGCATCACAATGGCTGACGCGATTATTTTATATTAGAAATAATATACATAATAGTATTTCGGTCCTTGCAAAGAGTGGCGTTTGAGGGAGGAGGCTTATGCCCAGCAATGGGCTAGTACGGGCTGCCTATGATGATGATGATGATTTCTGTCTTGAAAACTATATAATTGTGTGAATAAGTAGGTAGGTATACGATAGTAGGTATTTACATTTCTACTCACTACTTTGTCCATATAGAAATCATAACATTTAATCAAACTCGCTTTCTATAAACACGGAGTCTCTTAACAAATGGTTACAACTCGCTCTTGTCGGAAAATAAACATCGTCATCTTTCGTAAGACTTTTCGCACTTCCCTAGTTCAATGAGAGAAAGTGAAGAGAGAGGGAGATATGCTAAAGCGTTGGTGCGAGGGAGAGAGGAAGCTATTGAATCATGTACCGTTTTTGTTCCGTGTTAAGTAACATTCATCTTACTGTGTAATTGTGTAATGTTTGGTTGACCGACACTTTGAGAATCTGCGCGTGAGTTTTTTTTGGTGCTATAAAGTTTTCAAATGTATGACATGACAGCCAGGGTCACGGCGACCATAATACATCCTTTTATTTTTAGAATAAAACTATTATTAAAAAGTTTATGTATAACTACTACAACCGTACCGTTATTCCTGTCGTCAAGCATTGTTGCAAGCACATGTTTAACGGTTTTGAAATTCCGTATTAAGTCGGGTAAACGGGACCCTATTAGGTTCTAAGACCCCGCTATACCTACTTATGTTTGTCTGTCCGTCTGTCGCTAGGCTGTATTTCATGAACCGAGATAGTGATTTCAGTTTGCGTTGTCACAATAAATACTAAAAAAAAAAAAAAAAAAAACAAATACTTATCTAAGTAATTACCTAAGTTACCACCTAACATCAGCCGAGGTTTTTTCAGTTTATCCCTTCATAGTGCCCTTGATACTATGAAGGGACAAACTTTTAATATTAATAATATTATTAAGTTAGCACGCCAACTATTTTCTCGACCTTTAAGGTCGGCAGGCAGAAAATGCTAAAACATAGCATTATGTACCGTTTGTACTGTATGTACCGTATAGCCCACCTTTTGTACAATATGTGTATATTTGTGCGATATTGTGTTAAATTAATAAAAAAATAATAAGTTGTACTTAGTGAAAAAACATGACTTATACATTTTCGAGCAGTTATCTATCTGTATATATAAAAATGAAACCCGTTTTCCGTTGTCACGACATAGCATGAAAACGGCTTGACCGATTTGGCTGATTTTTTTTTGTAGTTTTCTAATACTCTGTACAAGGTTCTTACGGAAAAAAATATTAAGAAAATCTCTCAGAAAGATTGAAAAATATACATTTAATTTTGCATATTTTAAAAAAAGCGCGTTGCGAATGTCAACGTCATTCAATTTAAAACAAAAAACTCTGTGGTGATCTATGACACGAGTCAAAAACTATGACACCACAGACATAACCGCGCTAACAAATGTCAACGTCATTCAATTTAAAACAAAAAATATGTATAGTAGTGCATCAAATTTACGCTAAGGCGGTACGAAGTTCGCCGGGACAGCTAGTTTTAATATATAAAGATCACTCACGAACGAAAATTATGTCGACAAACTAGTTAGTGGGTTGATAAAGAACTAAAAAGTCACGGATTCACACATCACGTTCTAGTTCCAAATTAAGCAACACTTGTACTACGGGAACTAGATTACAGATGGAATATTCACACACAATTTTTTTTTGTAAATACTTTGTGGGTAGTGTGCCCGTAAAACAAACAAAATCTTTACTGTTTTACTACGTCTTTTTGAACTATTGTTATTAATAATTTACCTATTCTGATGCTAAAATATACATTTTAGTTAATAGGTAAATTTGTGGCCGGCACTCGTACATTTTGCCTCACGGTACTTCGGCATGGCAAAAATGTATGCATTTGACAGGTCGTTATGTAACCTTACCCTAAAATGATCACAGGCTCCAAACCTTTACTAATTGATTATAAATTTCAGCTTTAGAACTCAATATTAAATTCCAGTTATTTCTAGAAACAAATTTTGCTGAAATCATTAGCAGCAAAATGTATCTGTATTTAGTCTAAAACATGCCTAATAAGCGTAATGAGCTTGATGTTACCTCATTACGCTTATTACAATCAAACATAAATAGTATTTATATTAAAATGACAGGCGTAAGCTGTAACGCTGGTCATTTTAACTACCAACTAGCTACTACCAACTGGGCTGTCAGTTCACCCAGAGAAAATGTTTGTGTGAACAACATAAAATTTGTTTTGTGTCTGGGTATTTCTATGTATTCTATGTATGTAAAAATATTTATATAAGTATTCTAGCTATCTAGTTCCCATAGCTTTACTTAGTTTGGGACTAGAGTGTGATGTGTGAACTGTCCGTGTGTGTATTTATTTAAAGGAGACCTTTTCAGTATTTTAAAATCTTTGAGTCCGAGCTATTGCTCAGTCTATTCTCTATGTCTTTGACATAAGTAAATAACTATTGGAAACGTCAAAGTGTCAAATGAATGTATGGAGTACCTATTTGAATGGGATCTAAGGTTTTCATTTATGTACATGATTGGTGAAAGTTCTTAGTAATGTGATGTATGGTCGTTAGAGGCTTTGTAGTCACTTTAAACCTTACAAAGACCAATACGAAATGCAAGTCAGTTACTTTTGTTTAGTAACCTAAAGAAAATTACCTATTCTTGAGGAATATATTTCAAAAAAAGAAAGACGGTGCAAATTTTCTTACTGCTAGGTACATTTTCTAGACTAACTTTAATGACGCATTTTATTTGAAAGATGGTGTGTTAAAATAGTATATTTCACTAGTTCGGAAAGGCTGTCATTGCAACGAGTTCCGACAAATGTCTACACGAGCCGAGGCGCAGCCGAAGGCGAGGGTTGACAGTCGGAACAAGTTGCAATGACGGTTCCGAACGTGTACTGAACGACTATTTTTAATATAATAAGTTGCGAAAAAATGAAGCAATTTTATAAAATAATAATATTAATAAAAACAACTAAACTCGCAAAGACAATTTCTAGAAAATGGCGCCAACCGTAGAATATAAGAATAGATTTTTTTTTCATTCATTCTGGTAGGCAAAGGGAACTATGCCCATACAGCCAAGTCTTCAGTAGAATTTTTTTATTGATATGAAATGAAAATGAAATTTAATGAGATGAAATTAAATGAAAGCCAACCTAACTCATTCAATCAAATCATTAAATCTGATATAGAAACAAATTAGTAGCTTCTTTTTAGCAATATACGTATTTGCATGAGTCATAAAAACTTATTTTTTTAGTAAAAACTTCATGGTTGGTTTTTCTTTTTAATAGACATTATTTTGACAGCTGGGAAAGAGAACGCACTGGTGCGGGAATGGTAAAAAAAAGCACTAGTGTGTAATAGCCCACTTCCCGAACGCTATACGTCCCTGCAATATGCCACTTTTTGAGCAACTGTATTAAAAATACATTGCTACTAACGTGCAACTTCTGCAAACGCACATTTACAAAATAGGGTATGTGATGAACAGCTAAGGTAGAAGAATGTACTGACATGTAGAGTAGGTTTATCCATCTGTCGCAAATCCACCTGATTACGAGATAGAGAAGAAGTTTCTTCTGAGCAGAGCGTGTTTACTTATCTCATTAGATAGATAGTTGGAAGAAATTGCTTATTAGCATTAAGTCCGCCGCTGTATCATTTTCATTCGTCCAATAAATTTCTGATCGAATCTATTTTTTCGAACTTGGGCATATTTAGTTTCTATGTTACCACACAAAATGAGGACTGAACTAATATCTAAGTAGCAACTTTAATTTTAAAGAATTCTTTGCAGTTTGTTATTACTTTAGTTTGTTTTATATCACAATATATATGAAAGTATTTTTAAAAAGAAATAATCTCTGTTTTTAGCTGAACCAATTCAACAAACTCGTGAAAAATGTTTAGAGAGACGGATTTGTGTACACAGAGTAATTGCATTTGTAAAGTTTTTTTTAATTACACTATGCATGAGTTGCAACGTGAATTCTGCATGCAGCAATCTTCCACCAGCATTTAATCAATAGTACTAGCTAAGTAAAGTTTTTTAGCCCATACAAAGGCTGGGCCTCGTTGCGATTAACACATGTAGGTATACAGAAAGCCAAAATAATTAATACTTAATATAAATATATAAATTCTTTGAAATAAAGTCATTTTAATATTTTAATCGACTTCATAAGTGCCTGTACTTTACTACCTCCATAAGTTTCAGTGCTGTGTTTCAGTGCAATAATAATTGCGCAAACTATTGGGATTGTAAAAATGACTTATTATTTCCAAAATGATATTTGCCGTTTTCATTTCTACAGTTCACAGATTTATTTTATTTCAGAGTTTTACTTAAATTATTTTATTTTGTAACTCTCTCTTATACAAGTTGGTCCATCAGCAATGTAGTTCGCATAGTACAAGCTTTGCTTGCTGTTGGGACTAGCGTGTGATGTATGAATTGTCCATGAATAATAAATAAATATTGCTGGACAAATCACACAACATCTTCTAGCCCCAAGCTAAGCAGAGCTTGTGTTATGGGTACTAGAAGACTGACATACTTAATACAATACATTACATAGATAGATATTTTTTATTATACACATAAAATACCCAGAACACCCGGAATAAATATTTGCAGATCGTACAAACATTTATTCCAAGGCGGGAATAGAACCCGCAACCTTCCGCGTCGCAGGCGGACATTCGCCCGCCGCGCCGCATCGGTCGTCGAAATAATAATAAGATACATACCATTAATAAAAGCCACAAGATATTTCACAACCACAATACAATGCTCACAGAGAGTACGCGCTCGCGCCCGCTCTGAGTTTCAAACGAACTGCGCGGGCGCAGCCGGAAGCTTTGACGTTGACTTGCGATTGCCCATTTAACTTTATGGTATGGGTAGTACATAATATACAAACCTAGTACGAAGTAGGTTAAAAGAAACATTCTTTTAAGATCATGGTGATTCGTCATCAGGGTCAATTTTTATTCAACCTTAGGTAACTACATCGTGATTTGATTGGAAGTAACAGATTTGTTTTTAAATTTTTAAATTCGAGTCATACCTATAACATATTTCATATTAATAATTTTGTTGCATAAAAATAACATATTTTTATCAATTTATATCGGTGTGCAAAAACTTAGGTCATATATTTATAAGTTGTAAAGGTAAGTGTAGACTATACCTATCGGTCTACTGTTGGACGTAGACCTCTAAGCGAATAGAATCTCTATAAGCCCTTTGGAAACAAGTCAAAAAATGGTTTATGTGATTTTCGTCAGAGAGGAGAATGGGCAATTATCTATGGAGTGTGGGCCACGACTAAAAACTTCCCTCAGGGTTGCCACATAGTACGTTTAAAAGGGCTTTTACAGGCGTACCTTTAACTTTTTTTATGAAGAAAATCCGTCCCATGGAAATCGAGATATTTTGATATATCTGTTTTTAATTTAAAGTCGTACCTATTAGGTACTCCGCATTCTGAAGGACCACAGAAATGGCTGTGGTTGCGTTCTAAAGGGCGTTATTAAAGGAAGTTATTCTGAAGACTGTTTTTTATATAACGTAATATTACGGTTGTGGTTGCGTTTAAAAGGGCATTAAACAGGCTTTTGAAGATTATTTATTTTATTTTTATATTTACTAACTAATGATTAAAACTTGTATCCGATTTATTTATTAATTTGACATGTAACCTTATTATGAATAAATGAACTTTGAACTTTTTTTTAGTCTAGACCCATAGTGCCCATTCTCTTTTATTTTAAACCTAGGTTATGTTTGTTTCAAATGTTTGATGTATGAAATGAGAAAATTCTGAACTTGCTATTTATTCAAATTAAGCATAAATACGGCAAGGGTAATAAACACTTCGTTTTTCGCAGCGCAAATATAAATTAAAACGAGAGCGCACTAAATACAGATTTGATAAATTTATATATACTAGATTTTGACTTTTATTTGGCTAGTCAGATTTTTACACTGAACATTATATTAGGTCTTTACCTATGAAATTGCCGTTCTGCAGTACTGGCCATTTCAAATCAAAATAATTTTTGTTTGGCTAAGAATTATAATTTCTAATTAATTTTATTTTAAAAACATGGTTTTTTTTTCCAAAAGTAGTCATTTGTTTAATGATTAGTGTTACATTTTCATCGCATTTCAATCTTTTTCGTCATCATGGATACGTTAAAAATTCGAGTAATTATGGAATATGAGTACCGTCGTGGCAGCAACGCGGCACAAGCGGCACGCAACATCAACGACGTTTACGGAGCTAATACTACAAACCAATGCACCACCTGTTATTGGTTTGCTCGCTTCCGTTTTGGAAATTTCGACCTGAAAAATGAACCTCGCGGTCGTCCGAAGACTTTGGTCGACAATGACGAATTAAAGGCGATTGTGGAAGCTGATGATACACAATCTACGGCTGAATTAGCAGCAGCTTTCAACGTTAGCGTCAAAACAATATTGGTCAATTTGCGTCAAATTGGCAAGGTAAAAAAGCCTTACGAATGGGTGCCCCACGAACTCAATGATCGCCAGCGCGAAGTACGCGTCGAGACGTGCTTTGCACTGCTCAACAGACACACAAATGAAGGAATTTTGAACTGCATGTTACCTGCGATGAAAAATGGATTTTGTTTGATAACCGCAAGCGCTCAGCAAGATGGTTGGATCCTGGTTCAGCACCTAAACAATGCCCTAAACGAAAACTTACCCGTAAAAAAGTGATGGCACTGTTTGGCGGTCTAGCGCCGGTGTGATTCATCACAGCTCTCTCCAAACGGGGTGAGCATTAATGCAGATGTGTACTGTAAATAACTGAACACAATGATGGAGAACCTGGCACATCTCCAACCAGCATTGGTCAATCGCTCGTCTCCGCTGCTCCTGCACGACAACGCGCGACCTCATACTGCACAGCAGACGGTCTCCAAGTTGCAAGAACTGGGGTTGGAAGCTCTCCGTCATCCGCCCTACTTACCAGACTTTGCGCCTACAGACTACTACTTTTTCCAGAATTTGGATAACTTCTTGGCGGGAAAAACTTCAATACCCGAGAGGCAGTACAAAATGCCTTTGAAGAATTTGTTGCCTCCCGTCCAGCTGATTTCTTTAAGAAGGGCATCAATAACCTGCCACTGTGTTGGCAAAGATGCATTGATTGCATGGGTAATTACTTCGATTAATACAAATAAAAAATACATGAAAAAAATTCGTTTCAATTTCTTCATACAAAACGGCAATTTCATAGGTAAAGACCTATTATTAACGGCCGGTTTCTCGGATCAATCGTGATTTGGGTTTCCAGAAACCGGCCGTAAGTGTTAAAAATT
The DNA here is from genome assembly GCA_932527185.1 of Ecliptopera silaceata. NCBI lineage: Eukaryota > Metazoa > Arthropoda > Insecta > Lepidoptera > Geometridae > Ecliptopera > Ecliptopera silaceata. The sequence continues at coordinate 10,442,690 of OW052199.1, forward strand.
AAAATCTGTTGGGTTTTCTTTTGAAATAAATATATAATATGTTACAGTACTTACTTTGTGTTTAAATTAGCCATTTTTTTTTAAATAAGCGTTTAAATTTGATAGAGATCCAAACCTTATATTTCTGAAAACTCTATAAAGGTTTTAGAACAATGAGGCCACCACCTATACTGGATTCAATTTGTGATCGTAACCTACATCTTGGAGGCGCGGTAGTGCCCTCAAACATGTTTATGTAATACACAAACAATTACGTACGCTAATCTCACACGCAGCGTCATACCACAGAATATCTATGTACCGATGTACAGAAACACTGTTTAAAAATGCGCGGCAATCAAATGCAGTAAAATTACGTGTCAGCCACAAAGAAAACAAAGACATTCACGCTTAAGAGTCGAAAGACAACATCGGATGCCTTCGACTGACCCTAGCGGTTGAATATCAGAGGCGACACATCTTATATCGTTTATTAAGCACTGTCACGGATGTCACAACCGTCAAAACCATCAAGACCCTAATTAAGGAAAGCTATAGGTAGTAAATTACTGCCATACTAATACTTTTTTTATAAAATATTTGTAGTAACGCCCAGACACAGAACGACATTACAAATGTTTGACACTACACAAATATTTTTTTCAGTAGGTACATTTTATTGAGATGATTTTGTAGAATGTATACTAAACCTTATTCTATTCTATTTTATTCTATTTGAAAAATAGTTCGCCTGCGCAGTGGTTCTAGATTATGGAGTTGTTAAATACTCTTTCTGGTAGCTGTTATTCTGTAAGATATTATAATCTGTCGTCGTACATTCTGAGAGTGCAGTGAAAGTAATGTGACGTGCTTTCAAATGTCACGCAATACAATAATTTGCAACAATCCTAGGTAAGGTTTGTAGGTAAACAGTTTGTTAGTTTAACAAATAGGCTCAATACAAAGTTTGACAACGAAGCGAATTTCTCAAATCACAAGTACCTATTACTTGTGTTATTCTTGCTTAGCTTTTTTTTTAATTTTAAAATTTTTTGTGAAGTTCATTTCATTCATCTCATTTTCAGCCTGTTGTGTCCCACTACAGGGCAAAGGCCTCCCTTCCCTTTTATTTGTGAAGTTAAATAAAAAATATATATTAAGGGATTTAAGTGTATAATTTTTAATCACTTGGTAGGTAAAATTGACATGTTAAAAAATCTTGAATCCAGTTATCTTTCCGGAGAAGCATTTGCATTTATTGACCTTAATTTTTTTTATTTATAAATACTATTTAGACATTGGGAAATATCCGTCCAAAGTAAAATACAATTTTCTAATTATCAATTTTTTTCTTGTTTCGAAATCAAAATAAATTTGTTTCTCATTAATATTCTTTATACGGTTCAATATGTATCCGTCCAAAGTAAAATACAATTTTCTAATTATCAATTTTTTTCTTGTTTCGAAACCAAAATAAATTTGTTTCTCATTAATATTCTATAAACGGTTCAAGCATAATTTTTTTTTTTCATATCTCGTTCGCTTCCATTAATCACCATTTTGCAGAGTATAGCTTTTATGTAATGATTTCATACCGACCCATTATTGGGGTTAAACGAATAATAATTATTCAGTAGGTAGGTACTCTTTTTTTAATAATATTTTCAAAGAAATGAATTTTGTAAATGCATATTATAAGTACACGTAAGTAACAGCCATTCTTAGAACATTTTTTTGTACAATTTATTCTAAGAGGTCAATATAATAATCCTAAAAATAAAATCGACCTCTCGAGCCACCTTAGATATTTATTTTAGTATTTGCTGTTATAAGCAATAGAAATGCATTATCCATGAATATTGCCACTTTCTAACTATCACGGTTCAAGAAATACAGCCGAGGGACGAACTGACAGACAGACAAACAGAGGGATAGCGGACGTTTTACCTATGTGTGTCCCTAAAAAGCTGAAAACTGTCCCAAAAGACACTTGGCAAAAAATGAACAGTATAAAAAAATTTATAGGTACTTACCTATACTTAGGTAGGTATAATATTTAGTTTGAAAGTGTAACAAACTAACTTTACCATCCGTTACGTCACAGTAATCGTACTATGATATAATACACACTAAAGTAATTTAACACTTAATGAGATAACTTTCGTTTTTTTATCTAAATGTAGCACAGACAGGTACTATTCTAACTACGGATGTCACAGCTCAGATGATAGCAGTTCTAGTTATTTGCTGTGGGTCGTGGGTTCGATCCCAACCAAGAACAAACGTTTGTGTGATAGTAAACTGCTTTGTTTTGTGTCTAAAAAAATTGAGCCGAACTTATGTCTCATCTTGTAGGTTCTGTACAGGTTTAATAATGTAGGTATGTATGTCAGCTTTTTAAGGTTTCACACACAAAGAGTAAAACATCCGCTGTCCCTGTGTTTGTCTGTCTGCCAGTTTGTCTCTAAGCTTTTTCACCTGGTTATATCAATATTAATTCGGGCAGAAATAAATAAGCTACTTCACTATCGTTCCCGGTTAGTGTGCGTGCAACCTAATAAACAAAAATATATATTCATGAATATACGCCGTCTAATCCCGAAACAAGCAAACTTGTTTCGGGATTAGACGGCGTATACATTAATACATTATTTGTTGAGAATACATATTTACTTATTTACAGAATAAACCCATATTTGCAAACACAATTGTGAATACAAATAAACCTTATTTTTTTCGAATATTTTCAACGTTTTCTTGAATCTTGGCTGTTCTTAGTATATTCGTGTGTACTTACAGAACAAACTACCACTTTTCACGCGATAACCCAAAAACTGTTTATTAGGTACCGTACAGAGACGTTTAAATAATTAAAAGACTGAAAATTATCAAAAAAACTACAGCTAATATATATTTTCATAGTCGTGTAAGATATGAAACCCTACTATTTTGACTTAATTTATTCTTTAGTGGATAATATACTGAGTAATGATGCACCTACTTATGATTTCGTAACATAATCATTATTAAGTCATGTATTTCATTTTAATGTATTTTTATGTTAATTTGTTCTGCGAAGTTCTAAATCAGCTATTGCTCAGCTTATATCGCGGGCCTTGACCGTGGAGACCAAATCCAGAAATTCCGTAACGAAATAACCTAACACTCCGACCGGCGGCAATAAATGCTATGCAATAGTTTTACCGCGGCAGTCTCCGAGTGCCACAAGTCTTTTTTTTTATTTAATTTAAAATTGTCCGGTTTTCATATAAAATATAGTTCGAACCAATTGTCACAATCGATATACCTACCTACTGCTTGAGAATAAGAAAGACAATTACTTCTGCATTTGACTTTACATGAAATGATGGGGTACTATCATGCTTATTATTAACAGGCGTCACATCTCAGTTGGCAGTACGCCTTCCATGCTATGGGTTGTGGGTTCGATTCCCACCCTGAGCAAATGTTTGTGTGATGACCATAAATATTTGTTCTGTTTCTGGGTGTTACTATGTATTCATTGTATGTATTATAATAAAAATAAGGAAAATTTCAATACTTACTACATATGACCAGCATAAAAGTACTTATAAAATATTCTTTTCAGAAATACTTAAATCGGGATTACAGCATGATGTGTAAAAATACAGATTTCAGAATTTTCAGGACTTATTAGCATAGTAAAAAAATTTTAGTACACACTTGAGTTACACGTTCATTCTTCCATAACACTATGACTTTCGTTTGCATCCGCTTGTAGATAAATTCTGTAGGGCATTATGTAAGGCGAAGTGCATTCACCTCGATACGTCAGATACTTAAACCATACTTACTGATTCACCTTCACATAAGGGCCTAGCAAGAGTTTATGACAGGCGTCACAGTTCAGTTGGTTGTAGCTCAGCCTTCCATGCTGTGGGTTGATTCCCACTCAGAGCAAATGTTTGTGTGATGAACATAAATATTTGTTCTGTGTCTGGGTGTTTCTATGTAATCTATGTATGTATTTACAAAAAAATTTACTTATATAAGTATTCTATTAGCAATCCAGTTTCCATAGCACAAACTTTACTTAGTTTGGGACTAGAGTGTGAGGTGTGAAATGTCCGTAAATATTTATTAATTTATTTATTGTCTACCGGTATTTTTTTTATATTTATAAAACTCTTACTAGGCCTTTTGATCTGTGACACATTGACAATTGAGATGCTTTTTTGTGAAACACCAAATAACGACGCGACTGCACGTTACTTCAATATCTGACATTGTAAATCTGTTTTAGCATGCAGATGTAGTAATATTCAAATTTTCTTATTTTAGAGATGTACACACTGATAACAAAATATCATTAAACGCGTAATGATTAATGAATAGTAAACTGTTTATCTTGCAGTCTTACACACTTCTTTAATTTTAGTCGGTTAAATTCGCGGCATTTTTGGTGCCATCTAAGTACTAATACAATGCTCCCCGTTGTTAACGGACGTCAACGAAATTGATACTGGCTTGTTGTTTAGTCGTATTTTGCTAATTGCAAAGCAAGACTTAAAAGTTTTTTGTATAATTTGGATAATTTTGGAGCAATTACGCTTAATTTAAAACATACATATGGCTCGAAGCGGTGCTTTCTAAGGATTTCTAACTAATCTTACAGACAAGGCCAAAAAGTCTTGACAGGGATTAACTTATTCAGTCGATTTCTCGGACATTTGTTTTCTATCTACTTACATCTTTTTAATAAAAATCTATTTTAGCTGTGTTTTATGAACCGAACATATAATGTTTAAAGTTGTTGAATTTCGATTCAGTGAACACATTAAACAGTGCTTTATATAAGTTTCTAGCGTACCTACTTACCTACTTGAAACTGTTGTATCATGAAATAAAAGACCAATGGTGGTAAAAGGAACGAGGGCATTTTGGACCAAAAAATACTTACTATTTTATTGGCTTATACTTACGGAAAAAATCCGCCCATGAAAATAGAGATACTTTAAAAATAATAAATGCAGTTATTATTTAAAGAAAAGAAATAAAGAAATTGATTCTCAAAATGTTTGAAATAATCTAGAATTAAGACATGTAAAAGCCCTTTGTATTATGTGGCAACAATGAGGGACGATGATTCCATAAATGGTGCATTCTTCATTAATCTTTTGGATAAAAAATGATAAACATGTATTATATGAATCTAGAGGTTCTAAGTTAAATAAAAAGCAAAGTTGATATTCAAAATTTTTAATGAATTAGTTTTTTAAATTGATCACGTACCTACGTAACTTATTAGAAATATAATTTCCACATTTTGATTATAATTCTTTAGGGATCGTAAAATCCAACTCAATTAAAGAAGTGAGGCTGCAGTTCTATTAGTACGCGGCTCACTGTTTTTTTTTTATTCTAATTTTTAAGGAACTTTAGTCGGTGGCCGACTATGCCAGTTCCATCGTGCCCTCAGGCTCACTGTTTATTGATATTTTAGTATGTATATAGGTACGGTTTCAACGCAGCTTACGTTTTGCGGCCTATTTGCATCGTGTGCCACGTGCTATTTTGACGACCGACGTTCGTAGGTCGTACTTCTAAGGTAACTATACTTAAAGACCTGTAAATTATTAGCTGAATAAGACCGCAGCCTACAAATATTTTCACATTTGTTGACACTGGGCTCGAGCCATATAGGCCACTTTCTGAGCACGTTGGACTACTTCCGGACACCGTTTGCGACGAATTAGTCTGCAGTCTTGGAAGAATCCCTCGTTGCGGGGAAAACCGTTGCTGCTGTCACTAAATGTCACCAAGCCTGGAACAAACATCATAAGTTACAAAAGACTGTCAGTCTTCTAGTACCCATAACACAAGCTCTGCTTAGCTTGGGGCTAGATGATGTTGTGTGGATTGTCCAGCATTATTTATTTATTTACTAACCCCCTCAAAGTTCCCTATAATTTAAGAAACAAAAAAACATTTAGTTTAACTTTAACTACAAAGCGATTCAGATATTAACATTATTAATATTAATATTATGATAACAACCAATTACGGTAAGTACCTAAACACAAAAGTATAAATTACATGAATTTAAGTCGTGGTATTTTGGGCCGCGACTAAAATCTCTCAGGCCTACCACATAGTACGTTCAAAAGGGATTCTACAGGCCTACATATTACTATAGTTACGAAAAAAATTAGTCCCATGTCTAAATTCAGATATTCTAAAATACTTACTGTTTTTAATGTTACATAATTTTACTTAGAATTCTGAGCCCACAAAAATAACAAAGAGATTAGAGTTATGAGACTGAACCACTAAATAAACTTAACAAAGATTTTAAACAATGTTTGAAAAGGCCAAAAGATGAGGATAGTTTTTAAATGCCACGGTGACTGCTTATTGCATCTAAACAAAAGAAACAAAGCCGAGAGTGACCGAGTTTATTTATCTATTTACATGAAATGTATATCAAGATCCAAAATTACACGAACAAAAGTGGAAAGTTTTACAGAATTAAAGCTTACCTAAGCCCCATACCCGTCCACCTCGGAATTCTCCCTCGAACTTAATTCCATCAGCTCGCCAGAACACGCCATGCCCGTGGAACCAACCCTGCATGAACTCTCCTTCATACCTGAAACATCAAAGATATGTCATCGCTAGTAGGTACCTACCTTCAGTAGCCTAAAAGTTCTCGATGGGAATTTCAAACTGTCACTTTTCTCTTTCTAGAATTTATGACATACAGACGTCTTCAAACAAACACTGGCAGAATTGACTTGCAATTTTGCAAAAGTCATTTAAAAAAGAAGATGAAATGTATTTTATTCAATCTCTAGGGCACTTAAAATCTTCTTATCTTATGGGATTTAAAAGCAAGTTTCCTCGATGAAAGCTGAAACTAACGAACAAGAAACTTACGAACCGTTCCTTTAACAAGCTTTATTAAATTGCACTTTGAGTGACACTTTAAATAGAGTTATGTTAAATGCCTTTAAACTTTTTAAATATTTTAAGTAGTTACTTAGCGCCGTCAGAAAAAGCCATAACTCCAAGTCCAGAGCACAGGCCCCCCATCAAGGCTCCGTCGTATCTGGTGCCATCAGGTATCACCAGATGGCCCATCCCATGCTTTTGCCCCTTCGAGTTCCATTCGCCCACGTAACGAGTGCCATCTTCATATTTGTATGCGCCGATCTTCACTACACCTGGATCTATTACTAGACCCATAAAAAGACAGGTTCAAATTAAAATGGCATGGTACATTGGCAACCTACCTTTTAAGATACTGGTGTATTTCTAAATGTGAGGTCAGATGGTTTTAAATAAATTTAATGAAATACCTAGAAAAAACCCTTTGAAGTTTTGTTTTTATAAATTCAGATTAAAATCACAGATTCATCCTTCGATGTTCAATTAATTTCAAAGAACGTGAATTTGCTTTTTTAGAAACACACAAGCTTCGTTTTGTGTCACAAAAAAATTGTATAAATTACATAAAATAACATTATCAAAACTGGCCATAACTCAGCATGAGGCTTTTTACTTTTATTGAAACTAAAGTAGTAGATATTTTGTGATTTATGTTTATTATTGTACGTCCGGGCTATGTGGACGGATATAGAGGAAGAGGTAGGCCTAAGAAAAGATGGATGGATTGTGTGAAAAATGATATGGATGTGAAAGGAGTGAATACTGAGATGACGGATGATAGAGGAGAATGGAAGAAGAGAACATGTTGTGCCGACCCCACCCAGTGGGATAAGGGCAGGAAGAAGAAGAAGAAGGGCTATTGAAAAACTACCTGAGGCAACTTAATAATTAAAAGAATTACAAGTGTGTCATGTACACTGATAACACCGCACCCTTTATACTAAAACATAGCAATGCGAACTTTAGCTTTGCGGCAGAAAAATAGTAGTAGCACTTCCCCGATAAACAAATTACTTATACAAAAAGCCACTAAATTAAGATTTTTTTTACTGAACAAAATATAATCTTTGTGTTTATATTTTACACACAAACTTACCGTCCACCATAGTGTCTCACTATGACTGACCGACAGTTCTAAGGCTGCTGACTCTAATCTAATTAACTATATAGACAATGGGGAGTATTAAGTACACGCGGTGATATATTGCAGAGACTCGAATCGAATCACTCGACAAGTCTCAACAATGTGTCAAGAATCCAATACTCAATTTTTGGCAACACTTATGTTTTGTATCAACGCAAAAGTGCTGAGATATGAAATGTGTGAAAATATAGAAAATAAAATAATAAAATATTGTTTATTTACATATAGTTCAGACGGTGTTCTGTTTTTGTTTCTACACATTAATTTTGTAAACTAATAAAACTCAGGCTACAAAGCGAGATAAAACTTCATTTTCAACTGATACTCAAAACAATGACATGGCCCGTTGAAATAGATGTGTAATACTAAGACGTCTCTACTTAGTCCTTGATATTTTTCGAACTTAAGATATTTAAGCCCGCCTGATTCCGATCCTTGGTTAAGTGATATCATGATTTGATGGAGTTTGTTTTCCATAGATTTAGAACAGAACATTTTCCACCATTTTCTCTTAAAACAAATGACAGCCGACTTGACTAACTTGATATTGGCATAATTGACTGTCGTATTGACGGGGAGAAGTACTCAACAAAATATCGGATTCCTGCCTAGTGACATACTGTAAGACGAGATTTATATCGAATCTCCTGAGTTTTCTGTAAACGATTGAACGCTTATTTGGAAGAATTTATCCACTCAATCAAAAAGCATTTTTTTCTATATACAGGGTTACATGGAAAGTCGTGCTAGATCCGTTAAGGGCGTGGAGTACCCATCATTTCTGACTTATTTTACTAAGAAACACCTTACCCTAAACTTAACCCATTTCGAGATATTCGACTTTTAAATTTTTATTGAAAATTGCAGACTTTTAGGCTACTAAATTTATTATTGTTTTTTCTGTGCATCTTATTATTATTATTATTGCATTTTTACATGGGTAATAAGATGCTTTAAGACGTCAATCATTAAAATAGTGCATAAGTTAATTGAATAGATCGTAGTAGACAAGTGAAACTTATGAAATAAAAAAATATTTTAGAAGGTTTATTTTTCTCTAAGGGATATCTAAAAAAAAAAATTATGGCACTCGTTCGGCGGATGTTATAATAAATATCTACGTTTCAACAGCTATCTAACGACGTATAATAATCTAGGGTTTGTATTACATTTCGTGGAAAAAAAGTAGTTGGGACGCTCCAGGTTGCAGTTCTAACGGTCCCGCGCGAGCAAGACAAGTGAAGATTTATGTTATTTATGATTTATGTTATATCACAGCCAAGTTGAGAAAAGAGCAAAACGATGTAACATTCACTATGTACGAAGCACAAAAGCAAAACAATTTCCCCTGTTGTATTCCCAGCCCTAGCCGGTCTCTACACATTTTTTCTTTCATTCGCATCTACATAAATCTTCACTTGTCTTGCTCGCGCGGGACCGTTAGAACTGCAACCTGGAGCGTCCCAACTACTTTTTTTCCACGAAATGTAATACAAACCCTAGATTATTATACGTCGTTAGATAGCTGTTGAAACGTAGATATTTATTATAACATCCGCCGAACGAGTGCCATAATTTTTTTTTTTAGATATCCCTTAGAGAAAAATAAACCTTCTAAAATATTTTTTTATTTCATAAGTTTCACTTGTCTACTACGATCTATCCAATTAACTTATGCACTATTTTAATGATTGATGTCCTAAAGCATCTTATTACCCATGTAAAGATGCAATAATAATAATAATAAGATGCACTGAAAAAACAATAATAAATTTAGTAGCCTAAAAGTCTGCAATTTTCAATAAAAATTTAAAAGTCGAATATCTCGAAATGGGTTAAGTTTAAGGTAAGGTGTTTCTTAGTAAAATAAGTCAGAAATGATGGGTACTCCACGCCCTTAACGGATCTAGCACGACTTTCCATGTAACCCTGTATATATATAATCAGCGGGCTCACACAATATGTATACAATCCCTCACTGAGCAAGTTCATTATGGACGTGCATTTGGGCTCCACCCATCATTCATTCAATTCAAATATTTATTCCGGGTGTTCTGGGTATTTTATATGTATAATAAAAAATATCTATCTATGTAATGTATTGTATTAAGTATGTCAGTCTTCTAGTACCTACCCATAACACAAGCTCTGCTTAGCTTGGGGTTAGATGATGTCGTGTGAATTGTCCAGCATTATTTATTCGCAAACGTCCAATTAAAAAAATTGCGAGCTCTGTTCAATTAAATTCTGAAAAATATTGACATAAAAGGATTCCGTCGCTTGTATTTAGTTAGTAATGTCAACACTACCTTTTTATAAAATATCTGAGTGCCTTCTATCTATTCACGACCTTTTCAGTACCATATAATATTTGAAACTAAGTATTACGGTTTTGAACATAGTTTTTTTAATAAACGGGAATTAGTCAAACTCACAAATCATGGTAAACATCCCGTTTATGAAGAAAACCTTGTCAGTACCTACTAAGCTAAACTGAAAAAACCATTACGATATGTGATCCTAATGTGATGATGGATTGTACATGCCGAAAAAACGTGCTTGAGTTATACATCGAAGCAGCCACTTAGGAAATGATGCTTCATCTAGTGCCAAGTGGCGCTAATGCCTTCCTGTGCGTGTGGGTCCGCGGTGAAGGTCAAATAAGAAAACGGTAGCGTTATCGCCTCTTCGCTCGATATTTCGAGTCTACTTACCTCCTAACACAGCACGCAACATAAGTTATATCACTAACTCGATACTTAGCGATTGAACATTTATATTGCGCTGCTACGTCAGACGTTTGAGAGTAGGCTAGTAAGGATTTTTTTATATCAGTACCTCTACCGTGAGTTGTCACAGTAAAATCGCCTGACTTTACTACAGTAGTTACGTCAATATTAGTATTACGAATTTTAGTACCCAACTATCCGCTAGAGGCGCTGTATGAATCTTCATACATTTTTTTAACTACAGACGCTAGCGAGTATAGTATATATAGTATAGTAAAAACTCATGGTAGAGCTACAGCTTAGTTTTCAGCAAATTAACATTAATTTGAAATGTATTACATACTTGTCCACTGGCATTACAGTTCTGTGGGATTTCGGCGTCAGTGTTCAGACAAGGTCATCGAGACGTTGTTAGTCTCAAGTCAAAAGGGTATGTCTCGACTTATAAAAGTAATAACTTAGTTTTAAGATCGACCCAAATGATTTGAAAAAAATGTAATTATTATTAAATTAAACCAATGAATTATGTTGCTGATAAGGGTTTTAACCACCCTTCACTTGCCACATGCCTGAGGATCTGTGAGAGTGAGGATTGAATTGCTTTTATTTTTATTTTTTATTTATTGTTGACATTAGTATCTATTATTGTTTTTTTGTTTATGTAATTTTATTTTTGACTACTGTTTGACTTTTGTAATTAATTTGTGTAATTGGCTTTTTTTGCCGTTCAAATTAAATAAATAAACTGTGTGCAACGTACAACAATGCGATGTTGTATTGCATGTTTGTGCTTTGTCCCTTAGGTGAACAGCGTGAACGTGAACAGCGGCCGCGGGGCAATTATTCAAATGGATTAATTGGAACCTATTGGTCGGACTAGGCCCCATGAAGGTCGCAGATTGTACCTTGGTGTATTCAAACATTATTGAACATAGAATTACTAGTTTTTCTTCTTTTTTTGATGTGGCTTCTGCCCGTCAATACGAAAGGCAATTCTGCCAATGTCAATTGAAAATAATTTTTAGTCGAGTCAGTCAAAGCTAGGAAAAGAAACATCTATACAGTTTTTTATTTTAAAGGAAAATGGTGGAAAAATTTCCATCAAAACCTATAGGTTTCATATAATTCCGATATCACTACGTAATTTACAACAATTGTTTTTATCCAACTAAAAGCTAACAAATCTCTTACAAAATAAGGTATCTTAAAAATATATCATCAAGCCAATAATGGATTTAATTTTTTTGTGTATTGAAGATATTTTCTGTTTTTAATGTTTTACAGAAGAAAAATTATTTTATCTTTATTTGATACTACCCTAGAAGCTGTCAGTGCCATTCGTGGTGTTATTAACCTTTAAGTGTTAGTAATTAATTCTAATTCTAATTCTAATTCTTGTTGGGGGAATGAGATCTGCACTGACGTCCCGCAATGGGGTGTATTGTGCATTATCCCCCTGCTAACCTCACCCCAGCCAGCACAACTCCTTAAAGTAACGGAGAAGGACTTTGGGTTGGTGGCCGCATTGTTCCAGTATCCCCGATGTTGTGGTTGATGGTGATGGTGGTATAAAAGACCCGATTAGTTCCTGTAGTCCAGTTTTGTATTTTAGTAATTAATATTATACATAGTTATTAATTTTAATAAACATATTTAATGTTTATAAAATAATTGTAAATGAGCGTAGAGGTGTTAAGTTTTTAAGTGTGTATTTTGTTGTGTAAATTCATTTTATATTTATGCGAATCTATTTATTCCCGTCGTGGATATTAACCCTAGGCATATTTACTTTTATGTACTTGGGTAGGATATTAATAACGCTACATCGACCAACTAAGGGATTGTTTTCAAAAAATGTATAGTGACATAAAGGTGATAATGTAATGCAAACTGTCGAAAAACTTTAACTTATTTTGTATAGCGTAGAAGTAGCCACAAATGCCCTTCGCAGTAATTAACCCTAGACTTGGGTAATTAATAACGCAGTATCTAGCATCTAGCGTGGGGTACCTCAGCGCTGTCGTTGGACTAACCGGCGGCGTCAATCTAACACTTCCGGCCGCCGGCGTCGTAATGCGCCAAGTTCATGGACGCTAACTGTATTGTTCATTTATTGGTGAATTGCCTTTTCTTTACTGAATAACATTGAAACAAATTTATCAGGATTATATTAAAATAGTTTTAGTATAGCACGTAGTAAACATAAACATAAAATGATATAGGTTCATGGTTTGGCTCTTTAGGCACGTGTTTGACTTCTATAATAACTTGCTACGTTCATTTTTATTTATTTTCAAAAATAAATATTTTCAGAAATAAAGCTTAAATTAATAATGCTGGACAATCCACACAGCTTAATATAAATATATATATATATTATAAACGCAGACGTTCATTTTAGAAATATATTAGAAAATAAATATTTATAAAGCCCTTTTTTTCAGAAATATAGCTTAATCGAGTATTTAAAAAGGTCAAATTACGCGTTCCCACGCGTAGTGTTAGAATACCGTCCCTCTCTCTTTACATTCCCCACAGTGCAACAAATTCTAGGCAAAATTCATTTTTAGTTAGATCAGCTAATTGTTATAACGATCTGGTTGGTTATCCCGATTTAGACCTATTTAATTCTAAGTCATCTGCTTTTAAGAGGGCTCTTTCCAACCACTAGTTTCATTCTGTTTGTTAACTATACTTAAGTATATATTTGTTATTATTTTTCTTAAGTTGTGTAATCTTGTTAGGTACTTATGTATTATTAAGTTATTTTTTAAAATTTATTAGTGTATTTTCATTTTTTGTTTCTTTTGGTAGGACAAGTTAAGTATGTATTTAGAATCATACATGTGAAAGCATATAATTGGTGTTTAGTTTTTTTAAGTAGTTTTTTAATATAGTTTGTACACTGTTTGTTTTCCGAATAAAATAAAATAAAATTAAATTAAGAACCTTCATGATACCTCAACACTATGGAATGCCAGTGTCCAAGCCTAAAAATCCAATTTCTAGACAAATGTATAAGTAAAAACACAGACAGCTAAAGTAGAAAGGACTTATCGCGGTGATCATGTTATAATAAAAAAAATATTCACGTACATTTCACACATCACACTCTAGTCCCAAACTAAGCACACAATTGTGCTATGTATTTTTTTTGTTGTAAATACATAGTAGCACCCAGACACAAAACAAAATAAATATTTATGTTCATCACACAAACATTTGCTGGGTGGGAATCGAACCACCCAGTATAACTGACAAGTAGCCGTAGAAACTGCTTATTTACTTATATGACATACATTTACATCACCTTATTGAACAAAATTGTGGAACCAAATTGTAAAAATAGTACCTTTGAAGTATTTTCAAACACTGTTGATGTTTCACCTGTTCTCTCAACCAGAGGTTATTTGCAAAGATCTAAGAGAGTTCATATTTGTGGGTGAATGAAGATGATGAAATGAGTGACGAACAAAGTATTCAGTCCTTTGTGCTTCAATATAGGGTTTTACACAAGTTGGTTCATAGCGAACCTTCATATCTTAATCGATTTTACGTCTGTTGAGTAAGATTAGTGAAATATCTAATATAAAGAGTTACTGTCGGTGGTAGTTCGCGCGGGTACTTACGATCGATTTCTGTCAAGGTCACCACTCACCTGCCGAGTTCATACTCAAACTCCGAATATCATTTAAAAAGTTATTCGTTACCAATAAAAAGCATTTTTAACCGCACGACCCGTTTTTTTGGTTGTTTTACAAAATAAGGTGCCTATCTAAAGGGTTTGGGTAATGTTTTTAAGCACGCAACCAGCTCGATGGACTTAAAACAAAGAAGTTTAATACAATAATGGGTATGCTTTGTATAAAATGTGATATACTTGAACTCTGTAACTTGTACAATTATTAAAAGTAGATTAAAAACTTTTGGTCGACAGTTTTAAGAATTGGTAAAATTAGACCTAAATCAGGTAAAGACAAAGTCACAACAAGAATAGGTAATGTCATTAATAATATTTAAAAATAAACTAGAAAATTATATTTAAAGGTCGAGAAAAGTATGTTCAGTTTTCAGCTTTCATCTTGTAATTAAAGCGATTAAAATTTTCTCGGAAAATTGAGAATATTCCGTCAGGGATGTCATTCGTCCTGCAAATTGCAATTGCGCTCCATTAGCCCTAATTATATTACTTTTTATTCAGGTCACGTTAATCTTTTTTTACAGGATATATTTTATAGGTCTTTTAAATAATAATACTTGCACGTCTGAATCAAATTGAGTATATATTATTGAGTAGTTCTGGGTATTATATGTATAATAAAAAAAATATCTATCTATGTAATGTATTATATTAAGTATGTCAGTCTTCTAGTACCCATAACACAAGCTCTGCTTAGCTTGGGGCTAGATGATGTTGTGTGGATTGTCCAGCATTATTTATTTATTTATTTATCTATATAATAAAAATGGATTGCTGTTCGTTAGTCTCGCTAAAACTCGAGAACGGCTGAACCGATTTGGCTAATTTTGGTCTTGAAATGTTCCTGGAGGTCCAGGGAAGGTTTAAAAGGTTTAAGAATAATGAAAAATGCTAGGGAATGTAAGAAAAACAAGAATTTAATTTTCCCATACAAAAAGATATTAGCTGTCATGAATGTGACATGACTAGGGGTACTGTAGACTCGATCGAAACCTTATATGAATAAAACAAAACATAAAAAAATATTGATTTTGAGTCGACAACATATATCCGGAAAATTCTAATTATGGAGCATTTAATTAAATTCCAATGGCTCTGACAAACAAACCGCTGTCGCCATCTTTTAATTGTCAGTCGTTGACGTTTCGCGAAAATATTGTTTTGACACTTCTTTATGTTAGACATACTCTTTGTTATTTGTGTTTTTTCTTTAAACCTTTTTGGCCGATTATCGTTATAATCACCATAGAAAAAAGAATACTCTAAAAGTTGAAGGTTTAGTTCAAATGTCATTTAGTTTCGTAATTCATGTAATGGCCAAATATTTATAAGAAACTGCAAGCAAATGCAAATGTGCAGTCGATGTGTGGACTGGAACAACATTATACTCGGTAAGCGGCTCAATATATTTGACTTGACCACATGCATAGCCTGTGTTGAGTTGTCATGAACACGTACAGAAACAGACTCGATTTCTGTACCATTTTTCTTGATAATGGAATGGACCCCTTCATGCGCAAGTTCAACTTGAACTTGAGAATAACCACTTTCGAACCTTTTTCCAAAAAATCAAACTGCTCCTGCTACATCCCAAGATTTATTTGATGACTTTCAGGTAAGTTAATGGTGTAAGTAGGTTACTGAGTAAAGAAAAATGAAAAATAATGCTTATTACCAGATAGAGGTGGGAGGATATACCTACACCTACATACATTCACAATGCTTATTATTATTTGAATATTAGTCTAAAATATTTTCTTCTTTAAGGTGGATAAAGAGTTGACGCTAATCCAAGGTTCACTGATGACTGATGATGATTCTTCGGACAACGAGAAAAAACATCTGCTATCAGTCAGCAGTGAATTTATTTTTTAGAAGAAGAGGAGCAAGAAAACATATCAAATGGCGGGCAGACCCATCAGTACATTCAGTTGGTTATGAATGTGTTTAAAAATGGGTCAAGGCATTGGTAAAATGATAATATTGCCATCAACTTATGTGGGAAGTCCTCGGCGCATGATGCAAAATGAAGAGATAATTTACAAGGCCTTAGAAAAGAACATAGACCCGATTTAATTGCCAGAATTTTAAAACATAAATTGGAGGATTTTTTTAATAAGGAAACATATTTTTGGAATATCGAGTGCGTGGTTTTACACCATTGAATTTCAGAAACGTGGGCTTCCACATGTGCTTATCTACTGATCTACCTGTCAAAGTAGAGAAAAAACTGAGTGCTTAAAACAAATAGATTTACAGAGAGTAAACCTTAAAAATATGTTTTGTAAATTTGTCTTAGTTTATTTTGAATGTTGATTTTTAAAAAAAATAAATTGTGTAAAAAATTTTGCAGTTTTTGTCTACAATATAAAAATAAGTCAGGTTTTCCTGCCTGACGATGAAACTCCAGAACGCACGAACCGATTTCCACGGTTTTGCATTCGTTGGAAAGGTCTCCAACGAATCTAACGAAGTCTCTAACGAAGGTCGCGTTTAGGCAAGCGTAGATAGTGTAGGACGCCCTCCGGCGAGATGGAGCGACGATCTGCGGAGTGTAGCTGGCAAACACAACATGAGAAGAGCCGAAGACAGGGCTCAGCGGCGCGTCTTGGGAGAGACCTACGTCCAGCAGTGGACTGATATAGGTTGATGATGATGATGATGATGATGGAAAGGTCTCGGGCTCCGTGACAAAAATAAATAGAAAAGCGGGAAAGAGGGAAAATATCCCGTGCGAAGCCGGGACGGGCCGCTTGATGGATGTGTATAAGTTACTAATAAATTCAAAAATCTGCTTATTTATTGTCTTTAAGGTGAAACAGAGTTCACCAGGACAGCTAAAAAATTATATTAATAGGTATAATTATTAGTTCTAAGATGATGATGACATTGTTGAGTGACTGAAGTTCGGTTTTGAAAGCAGTGTTGTTTGACTCGCTTTTTCTGTTCCTTAGCCCTATTTAGTAATATTATTCGGCTCAAATTGTGACCGCACTTGACGCAAAACTTGAAAGTATCAGCGGTAATAGTGAAGCATTCGTCGCATCTTAACAATTGTTGTCTGCAACTAGGACAGGTATTACTGTTCTTCTCCCGTTCAATCCATTTCTTACAAAACGGGCAATGCATTTTAAAAGTTATTACTTCTGAAAAATAGTTTTGAAATAACAATTATAAGAACGGATATCTATCTACAGTTAGTGCAATCCAATACTTTTCAATACTTTTTTTTAATCAGGGAAGTGTCTATAATCTCATAACGTGACTTATGTGACATACAAAATAATTATGAACATTATTATGATGAACATGTGTAAGTGATTTAACCACTTTTTCCGCACACTATGGGGCCGATACTTAGACTATCTGAGTACCTAGCATGATAGGTTTTATGCACACGTTTTAAGTGACGTTTCAATACATTTTCGCCCTATGCTAGGTGCTCTGATAATGCCTTTATAAGGCTCTGAAATACATATGGTGATACGACGTTCACCGGGTCATCTAGTTTATATATAATATTTAATAATAAATCTACCTAAAGAAAAAAAATACAGCTTTGAATTTTTCTTAATGACCAACGTCTTATTAATAAAGTATTGATTATAAGTTTATCAGTTTTGCATTGCAGAAACCGACATAGACCCATATTACATCCCATTTTCCTATCTATTTGTAAATGGATATAGTTCACTGCACTACTACAATAAGTCATATACCTACATTATTCAGTAAAGATCACTTCACTCAATAGTAAGTGATTTTTGTAAGCCATTTTCCATTTATTGGTTCTGCACGAAAAAGAAGAAGTGAAGATGATCTTGAGACACAGCTCTACTTCGCTATATTGAGCCTGTAGTTTTGTTTGAAATGCGCATATCTGATTCTTAATCATCTCGAGCATCACTCAACTCTCTGACTACGCGCTCAGTAAAGCGAGAAAGATTTACACTCTTAGTAAAGTTTATTTATTTATTTAGGACAACAAACAAAGAAATCACAATCAGAATTAAAAATTAAAGTAAGTGGGCTTATAGCTATGTGTTTCTTCAATTAGAGGGTGCCACGGCATGCGTTAAAATGCGTTAAAAAGTTACATACAATCCGGATTGACTCTCTCTTAGAGTCTTTACTAAGAGAGTAAGCCGTGTCTCGTTTGTCCATTCGTATGCACACGATGGGTATACCAATCAGTCAAGGCCTATGGTCAATGTCGTCCGGAACGCGGACCCGACGTGACGTCGTATACCGCAGTCCATGTCATATTCCACTAACAAACCAACGTTTGGTGGGGCAGGAGTCCTCAACATTTCCTTCGAAAAAAACTGTAGAACTATTATATTTAGACGTCACAGCTCTGTTGGCTAAACCACACATGATGTGGGTTCGATCTTCACTAAGAACAAATATTTGAAAGCAAACTATAGTGTTTGTTGTGGGTCTAGATGTATTTGTTAAAAAAAAAAGATTTTATTACCAATCTGGTTTCTGTTGTAGTGTGAAATGTTCATAAATATTTTATTTATTCTTCTGAATAAATTATTATACTTTTTTATAGGTAGGTAAATCGTTTTTTTACTGAGAAAAATACTTTGAGGACGTGAAATAACTGGGAGCAAATTAAAACACTCGGTCTAGGGAACATAAGTAATTATCTTACCTCACTGAAACATAGAGATACTGAGATACTGAGTGGGTTGAAAATTGCAAGCACTTCATCATAAGCAAAAAATATAAAACATCTTAGTTCCTACATACTTTAGCAATAAAGTAATAATAATATACAAAGGGGCTCCCGTACAAACGGGATTTAATTCTGTTTCTAATTATTTGTTGTTATATCGGCAACAGAAACGCATCTGTGAAAAAGTTATCTTTCCAACTGTCACGGTTCATGAGATACAGTTTGGCGACAGACGCACAGACAGACAGACAGCGGAGTCTCAGTAATAGGGTCCTTAAATAAACTAAAGCGCAAAATGGCACCAGCGCTGGTTAATGGCACAAGTACTATTCGCCAACACTATCTAATAGTTGCGGCTATCATTGTGGTACAAATAAGGATTAAATTATTATTAATATTTATAGAAAAAAAATGTTCAGTTTAAAATCGAGTATTTCATTTAGGATTATAAAGTTCTTTGTATAGGTACCTACTTTATCTACATTAGGCACTCAATATATTTTAATGCTTGCAAAGTTTGACAGAGAGTAATTTTGCACGTCATCTCATAATGTATGAAGAATATCCTTGTAAGATACATGATTTATAAAATGAGTGTAGTATTGTTTGGAGAAATTATTGCATTTTCATAAAATAACAATATATTTCATAATATTCTGTTGTTAAAAAAGTCGATAAGTGATCGATTCGATAGGTGTAATTGCTCAATACCTAGTTTTATACAGAATAATGTCCAATAACATACTGTATTTTTTTAATTTATGAAGGAATTCGAGCTACAAAAAAAATTGAGCCAAGAGTTGAGAACCTCTGGCAAGGCGGGCGGTGGGTGTACCACCATCGGTCTCAGCACGCAACCCGACTTCTGCATCGCGTTTCCAGTTTAAAACATAACGGGGGCTGCCCCGACCGCGCCGCAATACCACCATAATAAAACTAGTTCCAAATTATCATCAAAATATATACCAAAACAGTGAAACGAACCCGTCGATAAGTGCCTTGTGTTGTGTTTTGAATGATCGAATGTTTGTAAGTTTATTTTTTTTATTTTAAGTTTGTTTATGGAACAAAGAAGTGAGTACTAGGAAAAGTACCTAAATAAAGTGGGGAAATGATGAATGTTAGTGATATTCTCTTGTTTTGCTTATGTACTTGGTGGGCAATACATTGTAGTAGGCAACTCATTTTTCCTGAAGCGAAGCGTGTGCTGTCTTTTCAATATACGTATAGCTTTTTATTTTTTTTAACTCATTAGTATGTCCCAGACATGACTGTATATTAATATTATTATTACTAAGTTTAATCTGGAATTTCAGTTTTTAATTTAGTTTAATTGTAATTCTTTGTAAGAAGGATCATATAAGAAACGGTAGAAACCAGGGCGTAAGTTTCTTACCCGTTCTTCTAGACTCTGGTCTCGTGGAACTGGCACCAAGAATCACCTAGTATATAAAACGATTCTAAATGATAAATGATTCAATTGAATAAAGTATTTTTTTACTTTGATGCGTTTCAAATATATTTCTTTTAAACGAATAGTGTGGTTTTCAAAATCAAAATTACTTGTTGTTACTTTAAAGAATTTAGCAAGAAAGTTGAAAACAATATTATTTCCTTTTCATAAGCGGCCTTGGTTTAGACAAGGCATGTAATGTATACAAAGTACAAGAAATGAAATGAAATGAAAAAAAATGGTGATTAGAGTATTAAATGTGTCACACACTTCGTCGGAGACCGACATGAAAAAGTATACATAAAATTTGAAGAATTAAAAAATAGACACATCAACAAACAAATTATATAAATTTAAAGATTAAGATTAAAAACAATATTAGTACTTGGGTATATAAAATTAGAATTAATAGATAAATTCAATTATTGCATTATTTTAAATTAATCATGTCCTTAACATTATAAAATCATTTTTCTACGAGTTGTAATATACATACAAGTTGTAATATATTCATATATAAGTACCTACAAAAATGAGGCACCCTAGGCAATTAACGTTTATTCAATTTTAAGACGTTTTTCATTTAGAAAAGTTGCATAATAACTTCTCTTAGTAGGAATTAACGTACAAAGCGCTCATATTTTGCTTTTTGAATTATAAATTTGAATTTACCTACTAATTGTGGTAAGCATAAAGCTTGTAATCGCATGCAACCCACCGCGGCGCTTGTGACCTCAGCGCTAAAACATAAACTTCAGACAAAAAAATATTTTAAAAAGTGCCTTAAGATCACAGAATGTTATTTCTTTGGTAAATAGAAAATCTTTTATTTTCGCCCACCATCCCTATTAGGTGATAGTATGTATGGAAAATTACGATTTTTTGTGTAATAACGTATGGATTAAGTAAAATATGATTTATCCTATACAGAGGATTATATTTGTCTGCGTGTGCCTACTTATTCAACTCCCCAGCAAACTCCACCAACATATATTTATATTTATGGTTGCCAAGATAGTAAAGATATTAAAACAAAACATTTAACATTCACTTTCTCAAGAACAAAGCTAAAGTTTAAATAAGTTTAAAAACAAAAGAAGATATATCCCGCGTTAATTAGTTTTGTGAGAGACTAGTATTTGATAAGTGTAGTCACCTACAAGTCACCACGTGCAAATTTCTTGACTTCTGTACGGTGATAGCGCCACAGCTCAGTTGGTAGTAGCTCTGCCGTCCATGTAGTGGGTCATGGGTTCGACCACCGGGAACAAACGGTTGTGTGATGAGCAGTGGTGCTTGTTCTGTGTTTAGCTATTACTATGTAGGTATTCTAGTACCTAGTATTTACAAAAAATTGAAATAGTATATAAAAGCATTCTATCAGGAATCTAGGTCCCGTAGTACCTACAAGTTTTGTTTAGTTCGGGACTAGAGCGCGATGTGCTAAATGTCCGCGAATATTAATTATTAATTATACATACAAGAATCACAAAAATTGTCTTACAGTTGAGATAGGTACTGAGATAGGTACTAGGTTAGCACTTCCCCAATTAAGCTCGTTTATAATGCGCTGTACTGCTATTAAAAGTACTTAGTACTTATGGCTATGTTCACACGTAGACTTACACTAGCTAGATGTGACTGACTCACACTCAAGGTGATTGTACCACACAACTTTCCTTCATTACTTAATCAATACATAGTTAGATATTTTAATTGACAGCCACAAGTAGAGATATTATTCCCCTTTTTAATAATATTTTATTTACAATAACATTGCTTTAAAACCTGCTCTATTCACACGTGATAAATACAGTGTGTACTACGTCAGCAAAAAAATGAAATTATAAATAATCTTTTGATGTCGGAATACTGCCAAATAGTTATTTAGGTATTACGCCAGTAGATGTTAGTCTATGAAAAAAAAGCCGTAGAGTATGTTAGTATGAAGGAAGAACAACGGAAGTATAGTAGGTACAAAGAGTACAACGGGACCCTATTAGGTACTGAGACGTAGCTGTCCATCTGTCTGTCTGACTGTCTGTCAGTTACTGGGCTGCATCTCATGAACCGTGATCGGTAGAGTTGATATTTTTACAGATGTATTTTTGTTGCCGCTATAACAACATATACTAAAAAACAGAATATAATACATATTAACGAGGCTCTCATAGAAAAACGTAATATTTTAGCCAAGTCCCACTCGCCCTGGCCGGTTTTTAGTAGTTTCCTCTCCCGAACATTTGCCGATACGCCGCTGGTACGTGGAAGAAACAATTTAGTGGCCAGTAGCCATGTCCGGGAAGAGCAGACGGGTCCTGTAAGTGGTTCCAAGGAGAATTGCTGATTTATGAATAGGTGGGATGGAAGAAAGAACAGAAAGACAAATTAATAAGGGTTTCACACAAACTTAATGTCATTAATATTATATATTACGTGTTAAATTAAAATAATTCACTGGCAACACCATTTTTTATTATATTTATTGTATGTATATAATAACATGTTATCGTTCTTAACATAGGTTACAAATGTAGTGTAGTTTTCGATATAACCTCAAACATTCTACCCTTTAAAATAAACCAGTAACTGACTAATATTGGGTTAATATTTACAATTTACGATTGTCATATTTATACGTGCCCATGAATACCTACGTCAGCCTTATACCTGCAATTGCACAAAGATCGATCGAGAGTAAAATAAATAAATATTCACGGACATTTTACACATATCAATAATGTGATAAACTTTATTAATTCAGTAGACCTGCCCTGGCTACGCTCGTGTACACATTATCACATATTCTTTACATTAAATATTTAATTATGTTTTGAATGATGTGCAATACATTACAAATTTAATTATACTTTCAATTATTAAATTCGATATAATGAGACCTTTATAAATACGAAACAAAATAACATTAACGAAGGTAATAATTAACCGTAAGCGTACAAAGTTCATCATCGTCAACCTGTATCAGTCCACTGCTGGACGTAGGTCTCTTCCAAAACACGCCACTGAGCCCGGTCTTCGGCTCTTTTCATCCAGTGTTTTGCAAGCTACATTTTGCAGGTCGTCGCTCTATCTCACCGAAGGGCGTCCTACACGATTATCGGTTCGTCATTATGAACCGATAATCGATAAGAGACCCACGTCCAGCTGTGGACTGATACAGGTTGACTATGATGAACTGTGTACGCATACGGTTAATTATTACCTTCGTTAATGTTATTTTGTTTCGTATTTATAAAGGTCTCATTATATCGAATTTAATAATTGAAAGTATAATTAAATTTGTAATGTATTGCACATCATTCAAAACATAATTAAATATTTAATGTAAAGAATATGTGATAATGTGTACACGAGCGTAGTAATACACTCGTTAATCTTATTTTGTTTCGTTATGTTTCGGAAATATGGTAGGCCCACTGCCACTTCAGCTTGCTAATTCTATGAGCTATGTCGAAGACCTTGATTTTCTGTCGGATAACTTCGTTTTGGATCCTTTCTCTCAAAGAAATTCCGACTCTTTCTCTCCATAACGCCGACATACACACTTGCTTTAAACACATACTGTACCAGGCATCACATCTCAGTCGTCATATCTACCTATGTCACGTTGTACTGATGCCTACCAAGAACATTCGCGTGATACACTGAGGTTGGTTCTGTCTTGGTGCTAGTATTCTATGTATGTATTTAAAAACAAATGAATGTAAGTATTCTATCAGCAATCAAGCTGCCATAGTTCAGTGGCAACGCTCATCAATCCTGCTGTGACGCCTGTCTTTAAATAACTAATGTTTTTTTTTTCAAATATAGTTCGCGTTACCTAACCCTAAAGCTTGCACGTCAACATAAATCTATTCGTAAAGATGACAAACAAATGTGAAACATAAATATATCGAAGATATCAGTAGGCTCGCGAGCCAATTGCTCGGTCGGTGTGGACGGCGCTTGGGCTTCCTCGGGCACACATTGGCTCGGCCGAGCACGGCTCGACCCCGAGCCATGCGTTGTCGGTTTTTGGCGATGCTCAAAGGCGGCTCAGTCCGAGCCGCTCGCCCGGTGTGTACGGACATAACGACGCTCGCGAGCCAAGTTAATCAAATATGGATAAAGAAGACAGTATTCGCTTAATACAACATTACGGAAGTTACCGTAAAGTTTTATTAAGTTACCGTATTGGTTTCGGTTTTGGTACAATTTTTTTATCCAGAGTTTTCGTTTTTCTTTTTTTTTCTTATGATATATCCAGACAACATTAAGCGCCGTAGCAGCTAATAATACGTGGTTTTCCATTGTTATACGGAAAAACTCTGAATGCTCAAACCGGCTCACCTTGGCTCGCGAGCCCGGCTCGGAACTTTCACAAATTGGCTCGGGTGCCGCGGCTCGCGAGCCAGATGACCGAGCGCGGCTCGCGAGCCGCGCTCGGTTGGTCTGGACGCGGCTATTAAGCTGACGCCGACGCGCAGTGTGAATACGCCAACGTATCGATACATTTACGATTGTCACATCTAGTCGTGATTGGGACTGTATCGGCCGGTTTCTGGAAACCCAAATCACGATTGATCCGAGTTTGACACATAGTAATTATTAGATTTTTTCGTTGATCATCGTTCGAGAAACCGGCCATGACTGGGAATCCCTTTTTATGCATGTTATCGCCACTACGCAGACACGTTACACCATATCCCATCGGGGAATTTGGCTCAATTTAAAGGATCATTTGAAGAAATATCGTATGAACTCATCTGTTTTGAAACTGAGAGGGATTTAGTAGGTATTACTTTTGCTTTTGTAGTAAAAAGATATACAAAAAAATTGTTTTATACAAGTTGTCTTCTGAGTTGATAACAAGTAACCATTGATCTTATTCCGCTTTTATTGTAAAATTCAGAATATCTACAAAAAAAAAGTAAAAAGAAGCCATCACCATTATATTAACCTTCAATTTTGAAACATAAATCAATTTCAAATATATTATTATGTACTACTTTGAGATAGAATGTGAGGGTAGCCTCCGGCAGTTACGGCGCTATTCAAATAAACAAAATATATATATATTCACGGACATTTCACACATCACACTCTAGGCCCAAACTAAGCAAAGCTTGTAGGTACTGTGGAAACTAGACTGTTGATAGAATACTTGTTTAAATACTTTCTTTTTTTTGTAAATACATACATAGTAACACCCAGACACAGAACAAATATTTATGTTCATCACACAAATATTTGCTCTGGATGGGAATCGAACCCACGACCCACAGCATGGAAAGCAGAGCTACTACCTACTGAGCTGTGACGCCTGTAGCAAATATACACAATTACAGAAAATTGCTTACAAAGGAACAACTAACTCGGAACAAGATTGATATCATTTATTACATATTTTATGAAGAAACATGTTGAGAATCCACATAATTCATAATTCATATTGTTCTCTTCACTAACAACACGCTATTTCTTTACACTGCGCCCAACACTGAAATATTTATATTTTTCATGGATCTTGTATTTCTGATGAACACTAAAAACTAAATATTTAAGAGGGTTTATACAAAAACGAGTTTTTTTTGGAACCCTTCGTGTTGAACATGTGCGTGTCTGACTTGCACTTGGCTGGTTTTTCTTGTATCATTTTTTTCTGAGGTTTATTACAGATTATTCCGTTGAAGATTTATCGGGGTAAGACTATAAGCGGGCACCACGCTCTGTTATTGCTAATTGACATAAAATAGTCTACGATTCGTCTCAGCAGCAGTATAAATTAGTACGTAAACCTAGCCTGTTGTCTTGCCTTCCTTCCTGCGATTTGCTTCAATTTACTCCACGCGCACGATTGAACGTAATCTTTCTGGATTATTGTTTAGATTGTGGACAGGAGTATACTTATACTATTGGTAAAGTTTGCAATTTAGTTAAATAAGGAAAGACCATAGTCTGTTCTCTAAACTGATAATAATTTCCGCTTACTCTCCAATTCATTTTCCATTTACCATTAAATAAAAATTTAATTTTCGTATAAAATGTTCATCCGTAAGCAGAGTGCATTTTGCGGAAACCAAAATTACCTCAACCTTACTTTGCAAATCAAGTTGTTGAACAAAGAAGTTGGAAAAATATATGGCTTCCATAAAAATATCCAGTATAGTTTTCCTGATATTTCGGCACAGTTGCGCAATGATCACGGGTCGAAATAATCAAACTCACAAATCATGGTAAATATCCCGTTTATAATGAAAACTATGTTCAAAACCATGATAGTTTCAAATATTAAATATCCAGTAGTTCAAAGATGACAACAGAAAAAGGCGGACTCAACTATGACTGTTCGCGAGCGAAACCAATCCTACTACAAACCAACCAAACATACAATTTCGTTCGCGAACATAGGCTTTGTCAGCTCTAGTTATTATAAAAAATACAAAATGTCCATAAGCTTTATGGAAAAGGTAAATAGATAGCTGAAGTCGGAACCGGTCAGTTTGTATGAAATAATTCAGACTGGTCAGTAGGTCGGCGGCTTTCCATGACACCATCGATTGAATCAATCGATTCCTATTATTAAATTAGTAACATCGTTCTTAGAACTGCAAGTATGCAAGAGGCCTACGATTTAATCGATATACTTAAAATATTTATGATCCGTTTTCCCTTTTCTTAGAGAAAAAAATAGGCTGATGTGTTCGAGTGTTAGATATGTACCTACTCGATTTTGTGTCGAGAAACTTTTCATATTATTTATCGAATTATGCATATAAAATAGGACGTACATAAATTCATACATACGGATATTTATTATTTTCTTTTTATTTGAAAACAAGCGCTTCTGTCATGGTACCAATTTATTTCATCAGCTTATTTTTGTTAAAAATTAATACCTGTTCCAGGTAATATTGCGGCTCTGGAATGACCTCCAAGAAGATCTTTGACCTTCCATCGACAGGCCTCGAAGATGATACCTTGTGTCTGGCCCACAACGCTTTTTTTTTTGATATGGTAAGTCTTTCCCAATAATTTTATTTTTATTTTACAATTAGGATACCCAACAATAATCTGTATAATATAAAGAAGAAAACTTACGGCCGGTTTCTGGAAACCCAAATCACGATTGATCCGAGTTTGACATATAGTAATTATTTCATTTTTTCGTTGATCATCGATCGAGAAACCGGACGTTAGTTACGCGAAAAATGTGAGAGAAATCATAAGCATGACAAACTTAGGCACTTTAGGCATAAAATTTTATGGCAGGTCTGTGGGGCTTCTTTTCAAAACCTTTGTTGTTTATAGCTGTGTAAAAATGTTTGGATTACAAAACTCGAAGGATGCTCCTTTAGTATGCCTTCAAAGGACCTTTTCATCCCACAATACGGATAACCCAACCTAATATGGAAGGATAGTGATGAGAAACGTAATCAGTTTTACCACTATATTTAAAATATAATGAAGTTTATCGAAGTTTTATCGTTTGCTTCTCAAGTTTTTTAAGATTTTTTGGGTAAATATTTTTCTTTAAAATAGTCTTGATTTTTCTCCAGAGCGTTTTCTGAACTAAATATGTTAATATTTTGATTTAACTACAAATAATAAAATACAAGTGACCATAAAAATGGGTCTTAACATATTGTCTTAACATATCGTAACATATTGACCTTTATGCTTATCTGACAGGAAGGTCACTGCAGTACTTTAGATTAGAACGAGGCTAGAAGGTTAGGTTTTACAGGCCTGAAAAGACCTTTAGACTAAGCCTAGTCTTATTATAAGTTTAATTAACTTTTGAGCTTTTATTTGTCTGGCCTTGTATTTGCTTGCGTCACTTTCAACGTTAGGTAAGTTTGTATTATTGATGAGGTTATTTGGATCGAACTAGCACCAACTCATACAATTTCATTGTAGTAATTAAATTGTACAAATAATCATATCTACATAATTCGTAATGATTATTGATATTTTATGGTGTAACATGTTTTATACTTTAAATAATTATAGAGAAGTTTATAAAATTACTATTTTAATATTAAGCCTCAATTTTAATATTAAAAATTGTATTTCATTTTTACCGGCATAAGACACAAATACCTTACATTTTTATTTGAAGAGACAGATAAAAATAATCAGTAAAAAAACCATGTCATTGCATTAATTTTTTATTTTATTTAACTCAACAAACAAAAAAATTTTAGTATTTTGAGTTATTTATATAATTAATAGGATAAACGTGGGATAAGGGCAGGGGAATGATGATGATAACTAATAAGATTCAGAATTCTAGAGATCTAACATTTTCCATAAAACCATTAAAATATTATTTTCTTTGTTCATGTCGTGCTGTCAGCCTGATAAATGATACGTGAGTACATACTTTATTTTTAATTACTTATAAAGTATAATAGAACTAAAATATATAATTATACAATATCGGTCTTTCATAAAAGACATAATTTCTTTCCAAGAGAATTCAATTACTTTTTATGATGAAACGAACGGGAAATATATATTTACGTTTATGATTGTCACATTTATTCGTGCTCACTCCCTGAGTTGTGACGTTTGTACGTATCATTTGTTTTGTGGTCAAAGCCGGCCCTGAAAGGTCACGGCCATGGTCGGTTGAATAAATCACTGATAAGCTGATAACTAATCACTGCCTACAGTGCAAACGTATTTACACAATCTACAGTGTTTAGTTTACACATTGGCAAGGCACTGCATCACTCACGCACGCCACTTTGCTTTTACTAAGAAGTCGGGTCCAAGTCCAACCGGCATTAAATAAATAAATATAAATATTCACGGACAATTCACACATCACACTCTAGTCCCAAGCTAAGCGCAAAGCTTGTACTATAGGAACAGACGACTGATGAATACTTTTATACATTTTTTTGTAAATACATAAAAAAAATACATAGAATAGTAACACCCAGGCACAGAACAAATACTTATGTTCATCACACAAACATTTGCTATGGATGAGAATCGAACCCATGACAATCATGGAAGGTAGAACTACTACTAACTGCTACTACCAAGCTGTGTCGCCTGTCGATTTGATCGTGCTTACCCATCTGTGCGCCCAAACGCAGTTATAGCTTTTAAATGCTCGTTCTGTTAAAGTCCAGCCCTAACTTTATATTGCCATCAATAAAAACGAATACCTTCGGTATGATCTAAATATAGCAGCATAGCATGCGAATTATATTCAAATGGATGGATTCGCCTTGGCCCGGGGCCGGGTTATTCCCACGACATGTAATTTGTTCGATTACTTATTGCTGGTGTCACTTATTAGCTTTTGCTTATGGGGCGTCTAAACGGGCCACACTTCACGGCAATTTGTGGCTGCAATACTGTGGCCGGCAACATTGCTACCAATACCAGCCACACTATGCAATATTTTAAGGATGGCCCGGCATTATAGCCACATATTTTTTGACATTTCGTCGGCCATTGTTGCTGGATTGTGTGGCTTATTATAGGGTTCTGAATCAAAGGCCATACTATTGCAGCCATATTGCAACATGTTGCCTGCAATTGATTGCTCAGCCATAAAATGTTTTATTGATGGCTGGGCAATGTTTGCCAATAATTGCAGCCACAAATCGCCGCAAAACATTGTAGTCCAGTCAAAATAGACTAAAATTATGACTTCAGTTTGCATTAATTCCCAACAAGCTGGATTTTTGTGCAGGCCTTGAATACGTCATTACAAATGATATGTCAAAAGTCCTCATCGATCCCGCTTGTGCGTTGTTTTTTATTCGAGGTCAAAGGTCATAAATTTGCATTTTTTGCGTATATCTCTGAAACAACGAAAGCTATTGAAAAGTGGTTCAGGCAAAGTGCGTACATCGTAAAATTGTCTACAAAAATACCTCAACACTTTTCTTCTACAAAGCATCGTTTTCGAGATATAGTGACTTTAGACTGCAGGAAAATCGTCGAAGATGCTGCGTTTTTTTCATTTCAGCCGTTTTATCTGCTTCATTGCCACAGAACAAACAGTATTTCTTGAAATTTACTGAAAGGGGTGATGGGTTCGATGGGTTAGTCCTCCTCCAAGGTAATGAATTGTCTTTTTGTTTCAAGAAATACTGTTCGTTCTATGTCAATGAAGCAGATAAAACGGCTGAAATGAAAAAAACGCAGCATTTTAGTAGATTTTCCTGCGGTCTAAAGTCACTATATCTCGAAAGCGATGCTTTGTAGAAGAAAAGTGTTGATATATTTTTGTAGACAATTTTACGATCTACAAACTTTGTCAGAACTATTTTTCGATAGCTCTCGTTTATGACTTTTAAACGCAAATTTATGACTTTAACCTGGGTATTTGCGTTTTTCACGTATATCTCTGAAACAACGAGAGCTATCGTAAAATGCTTCAGGCAAAGTTTGTAGATCGTAAAATTGTCTACAAAAATATTTCAACACTTTTCTTCTACAAAGCATCGCTTTTGAGATATAGTGACTTTAGACCGCAGGAAAATCTACTAAAATGCTGTGTTTTTTTCATTTCAGCCGTTTTATCTGCTTCATTGACATAGAACGAACAGTATTTCTTGAAACAAAAAGACGATTCATTACCTTGGAGGAGGACTAACCCATCGAACCCATCACCCCTTTCAGTAAATTTAAAGAAATACTCTTTGTTCTGTGGCAATGAAGCAGATAAAACGGCTGAAATGAAAAAAACGCAGCATCTTCGACTATTTTCCTGCAGTCTAAAGTCACTATATCTCGAAAACGATGCTTTGTAGAAGAAAAGTGTTGAGGTATTTTTGTAGACAATTTTACGATGTACAAACTTTGCCTGAACCACTTTTCAATAGCTTTCGTTGTTTCAGAGATATACGCAAAAAATGCAAATTTATGACCTTTGACCTCCAATAAAAAACAACGCACAAGCGGGATCGATGGGGACTTTTGACATATCATTTGTAATGACGTATTCAAGGCCTGTACAAAAATCCAGCTTGTTGGGAATTAATGCAAACTGGAATGTCTATTTTGACTGGACTATTGCCCGTTTAGACGCCCCATTATGCCGACACCTACAAATTGTGAGCTTTGAACTGCTGGTATTCTCATTTTTTTTACAAAATGAAATTTTTAAAGATTATTCAAAGAGTGATTGTAAGACCAAAAAAACAATCATCAAAATCGGTTTACAATTGACGGAGTCATGAAAAAATAACCAATTATTATATAAACAATTCAGAATCTACATTTTTTTAGTTTGTACGAGCACAACGCCTCAACATTTAATTTATTCCCAAAAATATATCTAACAGGCCACGTAGCAAGCACTTAACAATAAGTTCGGTAAATTATTTCGATTCCAGGTGTTAACAGTTTCAAAAAAATAACTATGAACACGTATGTATATTTAGATTTAACCTACATGAATTAATTAATTAATGAATCAATTGTATTTACCTTTTATTGTGATTAGGTAGTACCTATTTATTCATATAAGATGATTGTTTGATATTGTAATATTACAAAATGACGAAAGATCGATGTCACACTAACTCTGCTAAATTATTTTTATTATTGTTATTTGTTTACATCTTTGTTAATAAATGAAATTCTATTCTAATTCCATTCTATTCATAAGCAGCACCAAAAATAAGTAGGTAAAAATAATAAATATTCACGGAATATAAATTAAGATCCGGTAAATCCGTTATTTTCTACAAAGTCAAAAAACTGTCACGTAAGTACGTGACAGAAGTATTTTGAACGAACATAAATAATTATGTTCGTTCAAGAACTTTGACATACCAATTTACTTACAAAACAAACTTTTTTCTTTTTAAGTTTTTCAAGCGAAAACTAAGCAATAGACACTTGGTTATTTCAGAATACTTTCAGTTTTATTTGTGAATAGTTTGACAGCACGCTCCCGCGATGCCTTGAACGTTCAAACAAACACGCTATTCTAGCATTATAACATTACCATTGACGTCATAGGTCATACCTGCAGCACAACCTACCAAACAACTATAGATCTTATTTTACAACTAATAAAGTCTAATTTTTATAGGTGTTGTAGAATTCAAAGCGCTATTTTTAGCTTTTATTGCAAATAACTTTAAAATGCTGTTTCTAAATAGGAAGGTTTTTAGTGTTTATGCCAGAAGGTGTTTTAAGGGGTCAGCGAAGTAGTTATTTAAATAAAACTAATTATAATAAAAATAAACATTGAAACATCTACGTAGCTATAGCCTAGTCGGCACCATAGCGATTTTATGATTGTTTAAAAAAATATTCTTTAATTCAATAATAAATATTGTTTGACTAGAAACAAAAATGAGCCTTGTCTATATTAAATAAAATGTGAGGCTCCATTACACTGACGCCGGAAATATGATTTCCTTTAGAAAAGTATATATTTTTCTGCCCTAAATAAACATTAATTTAAGAACGGCACACCCAGGAAGTAATTTTTGATTTTACTTTCAGGCTTTGCAATGACGTGGCGTCGAAACGGAATCACACTTTGAAACCAAGGGTGGTGTTGCCGGAAAGTTATGTAAAAGGTACGTTTTGTAAATTCCTTACTATACACACCACTCACAAATATACACATTATATCCTACACAACTATAAATCTCATCTGCACACCTCTCTCTCACTCATCTATCTACCCTATCATCAAAATAACACACTTGCACTCGAACACATAACACGCACATTAATGTTCCACACCATAAACAAGACTCGACACTGACTACACATAAATAAATAATAAATAAATAATGCTGGACAATCCACACAACATCATCTAGCCCCAAGCTAAGCAGAGCTTGTGTTATGGGTACCAGAAGACTGACATACTTAATACAATACAGTACATAGATAGGTATTTGGCCTATGCCTTTGTAACCATAACATAATTTAATGATTAATACGAGCTACCTACAGTTATGTTATGACTTTGTGTCGATTCCTAATGTTAGTTTTTGATGTGTACTGTACATGAGTACTATCATGAGCCTGGCGTGCCCGCCGCGTTGTTATGTAAACTATCACCCTAGTCTATTATTAAACTAATTGTGTAAAAAAAAAACGCAAACCTGTGATCTGGGTAGCTAGTCTCTTTAGTCCATCAATTGTGCTGCTGTGTTAAGGGTCCCTTCACTGAGCTCTGTGAAATTGGCGAGGTTTCGAATAAGGTTTTTATGAACTGAAACTTTTCACGGTTATAAAAAGATATGCATATCAAAGAATGATTCTTCGAAAGTAGAATGTATTGAAAAAAAAAATGATTTAGTAATTAACAACTGAGAAATTAATTAATTTGTAGACAAGGTTTTCGAAAATTAGCAAAAATAGCGTACT
Source organism: Ecliptopera silaceata (assembly GCA_932527185.1). Lineage (NCBI taxonomy): Eukaryota > Metazoa > Arthropoda > Insecta > Lepidoptera > Geometridae > Ecliptopera > Ecliptopera silaceata. The sequence continues at coordinate 10,476,677 of OW052199.1, forward strand.
TTCGATGGTGATTGTGATAAAAATAATAATAAGGAAGTAATATAAAAAATGAAATATGAAAGAACACTTTGCCGTGAGTAGAAGCTACAAAAAAAACTAACATACGTTCATACAATGTCATATTGAAAAGACGGTATGAAAAAAAGCATATTATAAAATTTTACCCTTCAATATAACTGTTATTTCTACGAAGATTATAGAGACTACAGCTGAAATATACCAACTATATAAAAATTCAGGCTTTTCTGATAATAATAAAAAAAAATTGGAAGCTTGTAGCTATTACTTATTTTTATACAATTTTTTGAAAACAACCTATAAATCGAGGAGCGCACCGCGTCGTAAATCAGTCCGCCTCGAGCGGTCAGAGAGAGCGGTCATGTCGGTCTTCGTCGCGATCTTCAAATATTACGTAAATAATTATAAAACCAAAATCGACATCAAATATAGTGGGACCGTGTGGTTTTGATCCTAAGTATAAAAACGTTTTTTTTTTATTGATACCACAATGACGTTCCGTATTGAACAAAGTTCATATTATTGTTAGTAACAGACAATTGGGCGGCCTTTTCGCTACGAGCGTTCTCTTCGTAACAACCTTTGAAAGGCAACTTTTATAGATTTGAGTCTTTCTGAAATCAAAAATGATTTTAGAATTTTTCTATACTTATGATCATACGGATATAAATATTCCAATTGGATATCCACTTTGAAATCCAAGATGGCGCGCACAAGTTTTAGCCAAATTAGCGATATGGGTGTCATTATCGGGGTTTTTTGGGATGCTGATTACGAATATGGCAACCATTTTGGAATCCAAGATGGCGCGCACAAGTTTTGGTCAAATTAGCGATATGGGTGTCATTTTCAGGGTTTTTTGGGATGTTGATTACGAATATAGCTACCATTTTGGAATCCAAGATGGCGCGCACAAGTTTTAGCCAAATTAGCGATATGGGTGTCATTTTCGGGGTCTTTTGGGATGCTGATTACGAATATGGCAACCATTTTGGAATCCAAGATGGCGCGCACAAGTTTTGGTCAAATTAGCGATATGGGTGTCATTTTCGGGGTCTTTTGGGATGCTGATTACGAATATGGCAACCATTTTGGAATCCAAGATGGCGCGCACAAGTTTTGGTCAAATTAGCGATATGGGTGTCATTTTCGGGGTCTTTTGGGATGCTGATTACGAATATGGCAACCATTTTGGAATCCAAGATGGCGCGCACAAGTTTTGGTCAAATTAGCGATATGGGTATCATTTTCGGGGTTTTTTGGGATGCTGATTACGAATATGGCAACCATTTTGGAATCCAAGATAGCGCGCACAAGTTTTGGTCAAATTAGCGATATGGGTGTCATTTTCGGGGTTTTTTGGGATGCTGATTACGAATATGGCCACCATTTTGGAATCCAAGATGGCGCGCACAAGTTTTGGTCAAATTAGCGATATGGGTGTCATTTTCAGGGTTTTTTGGGATGCTGATTACGAATATGGCAACCATTTTGGAATCCAAGATGGCGCGCACAAGTTTTGGTCAAATTAGCGATATGGGTGTCATTTTCAGGGTTTTTTGGGATGTTGATTACGAATATGGCAACCATTTTGGAATCCAAGATGGCGCGCACAAGTTTTAGCCAAATTAGCGATATGGGTGTCATTTTCGGGGTCTTTTGGGATGCTGATTACGAATATGGCAACCATTTTGGAATCCAAGATGGCGCGCACAAGTTTTGGTCAAATTAGCGATATGGGTGTCATTTTCGGGGTCTTTTGGGATGCTGATTACGAATATGGCAACCATTTTGGAATCCAAGATGGCACGCACAAGTTTTGGTCAAATTAGCGATATGGGTGTCATTTTCGGGGTTTTTTGGGATGCTGATTACGAATATGGCAACCATTTTGGAATCCAAGATGGCGCGCACAAGTTTTGGTCAAATTAGCGATATGGGTGTCATTTTCGGGGGCTTTTGGGATGCTGATTACGAATATGGCAACCATTTTGGAATTCAAAATGGCGCGCACAAGTTTTGGTCAAATTAGCGATATGGGTGTCATTTTCGGGGTTTTTTGGGATGCTGATTACGAATATGGCAACCATTTTGGAATCCAAGATGGCGCGCACAAGTTTTGGTCAAATTAGCGATATGGGTGTCATTTTCGGGGTCTTTTGGGATGCTGATTACGAATATGGCAACCATTTTGGAATCCAAGATGGCGCGCACAAGTTTTGGTCAAATTAGCGATATGGGTGTCATTTTCGGGGTCTTTTGGGATGCTGATTACGAATATGGCAACCATTTTGGAATCTAAGATCGCGCGCACAAGTTTTGGTCAAATTAGCGATATGGGTGTCATTTTCGGGGTTTTTTGGGATGCTGATTACGAATATGGCAATCTTTCATTTGTTATTTTCTTTGTGTACAATAAAGAGTTTATCTATCTATCTATCTATCTATCATTTTGGAACCCAAAATGGCCGAAAATGACACCCATATCGCTAATTTGACCAAAACTTGTGCGCGCGATCTTGGATTCCAAAATGGTTGCCATATTCGTAATCAGCATCCCAAAAGACCCCGAAAATGACACCCATATCGCTAATTTGACCAAAACTTGTGCGCGCCATCTTGGATTCCAAAATGGTTCCCATATTCGTAATCAGCATCCCAAAAAACCCCGAAAATGACACCCATATCGCTAATTTGACCAAAACTTGTGCGTGCCATCTTGGATTCCAAAATGGTTGCCATATTCGTAATCAGCATCCCAAAAAACCCTGAAAATGACACCCATATCGCTAATTTGACCAAAACTTGTGCGCGCCATCTTGGATTCCAAAATGGTTGCCATATTCGTAATCAGCATCCCAAAAAACCCCGAAAATGATACCCATATCGCTAATCTGACCAAAATGGTTGCCATATTCGTAATCAGCATCCCAAAAGACCCCGAAAATGACACCCATATCGCTAATTTGACCAAAACTTGTGCGCGCCATCTTGGATTCCAAAATGGTTGCCATATTCGTAATCAGCATCCCAAAAAACCCCGAAAATGACACCCATATCGCTAATTTGACTAAAACTTGTGCGCGCCATTTTGGGTTCCAAAATGGTTGCCATATTCGTAATCAGCATCCTAAAAAATCCCGAAAATGACACCCATATCGCTAATCTGACCAAAACTTGTGCGCGCCATTTTGGATTCCAAAATGGTTGCCATATTCGTAATCAGCATCCCAAAAAACCCCGAAAATGACACCCATATCGCTAATCTGACCAAAACTTGTGCGCGCCATTTTGGATTCCAAAATGGTTGCCATATTCGTAATCAGCATCCCAAAAGACCCCGAAAATGACACCCATATCACTAATTTGACCAAAACTTGTGTGCGCCATCTTGGATTCCAAAATGGTTGCCATATTCGTAATCAGCATCCCAAAAAACCCTGAAAATGACACCCATATCGCTAATTTGACCAAAACTTGTGCGCGCCATTTTGGGTTCCAAAATGGTTGCCATATTCGTAATCAGCATCCCAAAAAATCCCGAAAATGACACCCATATCGCTAATCTGACCAAAACTTGTGCGCGCCATTTTGGATTCCAAAATGGTTGCCATATTCGTAATCAGCATCCCTAAAAACCCCGAAAATGACACCCATATCGCTAATTTGACCAAAACTTGTGCGCGCCATCTTGGATTCCAAAATGGTTACCATATTCGTAATCAGCATCCCAAAAAACTCCGAAAATGACACCCATATCGCTAATTTGACTAAAACTTGTGCGCGCCATCTTGGATTTCAAAATGGTAAAACTTCACGCCGTCGCTTTTAGCCTATGCATGTAGGTCCGTTTTAGACTCATTCCCTACCAAAACTGGCTTCAGTACCATGCACCATGCATGGTACTGATACATATAATGTATGTGATGAAAACAGTGCAAGGAATAATAAATGAATAAAAATAAAATAAATATTATAAAATAATCTTGGTGAAGTAGTAAAAATAAAAACTGAGGATTTTGAAACTGGTAATCGACTCACTCAATCATTGTCTTACTAAATCTGAATTTTCATTTTATTTTTGGCAATGAAATAATGTTTTGAAGCCATGTTTAGAACTAAGGAAAATATTTTAAATTCATCAATAAACATTCGTTTTGTATTTTCAGCACAAAAAAAATATATTGAGAAGTGCGTAACACAACGCGCTGAAGTAAGCAGTGCTGATACGCTAAAGTAATAAATAAGTTAGAACTAAGGCAAACACTCTAGCAAGAACAGTAGCGCGCACGGATATGTTTGAGCAATTTTTTTCAAATTCACAAATATTCCTACTTAGAAATCTAATATTAGTTTCGAGGCTATAAGTCACACTTTTGTAGGTGATAGAAAATAGTACAAACTATTTAGAAATCTTATCTTCTTTTTAATATTTGTTTCTTGATACGATATAGCAAACCAAACACATAATTTCATACTTCCAAGATTAAATACCGATGAATAATATCATTGATATTTAATGTTGGAAGTAATGAAGTACCTAGTGTAAAAATATCAAATTCGTAAGTCTTTGAATATCGCGTGGACGGTACGTTCGCGAGTCGCGAGCGCTGTGAGCCGCGTCGCGCGTCTTTAAATACCTAAACTCGAACCGATGGATATTGTCCATGGGCCCTTAAGCAAGCATTGTATAAATGTATATAAGTATTCTACTATTCACCATAGTAGATATCTAGTTCCCAGAATAGACGCTTTTTGGCGCGACTATATGGCGCAATAATCTAAGAATATTTATTACTATAGCTTTATTATACTTCTTTTTTTTTTAACTCATTAGTGTATCATTACTAAGTTAAATTGACACCGCACTGAAACTTCAGTACTTAATTTAGTTTAATTGTAATTCTTTGTAAGAAGGATCATATAAAAAAACGGTAGGAACCAGGCCGTAAGTTTCTTGCCCGTTCTTCTAGGCTCTGGTCGCGTGGAACTGGCACCTAGAATCACCTAGTATGTAAGACGATTCTAAATGATCCTTGTGATTTTACTGAATAAAGTAATTTTTGACTTTGACTTTGACTTGACTTTGACTTATATTATTTGTGTCTCATTTTCAGAAATGCGTCCTCCAGCCAGGAAAGGTCAACCTGTTCTAGTGGAGTTCAGCATCTACGTGGTGGATGTCAACTCCATCAATGTTGAAGACATGGACTTCAGGTATGTGTGATAACAATTTATTTATTGAACTAAGAAGCACAGATATAGCATATATAAATAAATAATGCTGGACAATCCACATAACATCATCTAACCCCAAGCTAAGCAGAGCTTGTGTTATGGTTACTGTAAGACTGACATGCAATACAATTTATGGAATACAATAGATTTTATGGAACTCTGAGTATCAGACAAGAAATTCTGTTTTTCGAAATATATAAAAATAAATATTATCGAAACGATTAATATCTACACTTTATTTCTCATAACGAATTCACAAAGTTTAATTCGGTTTATTGATGTTTTAATAAAAAAAAAATTTTTAAATTGTATTATTTGATAACATAATTATGTATTTTCGACGCTGACTGTACACAATCAAGTCAAACAAACTTATCCAGAAAATAATAATTGAAAGTTATACAAACTTGAACTCTTTACTTCCCCAAACCAATCTCATTATTCAAAAGGGCGCCCTCTCGAATTAATTCAGTTGAAACTTTGTTTACTCACCTTATTATTATTTTAAATAAGCTTTTCCATCATTGGTTGATACCATTTGTTGTGGCTAAATAATATATTGTTCTTATTTATCTTTTATCTCTTCTTATATATAAAAATGAAACCCGTTTTCCTTGGTCACGGCATCACGCGTGAATGGCTGGACCGATTTCACTAATTCTTTTTTTGTTGTATTTGTTATTATTAGGAGAAGGTTCTTACGGAAAAAAAATTAAGAAAATAACTCAGAAAAAAAAATCTATCTAAGGCGGTACGAAGTTCGCCAGGACAGCTAGTTCTAAATATAAACTGGAGACCAACTTATTAAGTAAATCTTAAAATCTTAGTTGATATTGACCTAGTTGTATTATGATATTTAAATAGGATAAACTTAGTTCGAAAGCTCTTCAATATAAATGCTTACGTTATTAATTATCATTACGTACATAGACCTAGATAAATATAAAGGCTTAAAGTTTGAGACCCCTAAGTGTTTGGGGCCTTTTAAGTCTCGTTACTCTAAAAGTAAAGCTCTGATTTTAATGGGTTCATGGAATTAATAGATATTTTGTAAAATTATTTATTTGACTTAATTTTATTTATTTTTAATTATTTGACTGGCGTAAGAAGTCAGTTGGTTTGCGTTCCGGTCGTAGGTTCGATCCCAACCGAGAACAAATATTTGTGTGATAAACACTGATGATTGTTCTTTGTCTGGGTTTGTTACTGGGTTTTTTATTTTACAAAAATAAGTATAATAAATATCAGCAATCTAATTCCCACAGCACAAGCTTTAATTAGTTTTTTATTGAACTGCAGTATGATGAATGAGTGCAATGTCCGAGAACATTTATTTCTTTTTCATTAGACTTTTTCAATCAATAGATCAAACTTTGGCTTCAATCTCGTCTGATGGAAGGTACACACCTTAAAAAACACTAATGCTGGCCACACACCATCCTTCCTATCGTCCAATCGGCATGACACTGCAGGCTTGATCCAATCTGCAGTATACGTCCAAATACACCACACACGATCCAATCTATCGTCCAATCGGCATGACACTGCAGGCTTGACGACGATTTTGACGTCACATAGGGGGAGATGGGGTAGCCTCATACAGTTTTTATATTTTGTCTCGTAGAATTTTCTCTGGTATCGATATCTGTATCGATTTATCAAAAACGAATAGTCTTACTATCTGCCTTTATATCAAAAGTATGTGATTTGTGTATAAATGTATATGATACGCTTGTTAAAAATGTATCATACAGGCTATGGGGCAGATTCATATCATCATGTGAAAAAATACACATTTAGAGCGTGAAATGTTCAATTCAAAATATAAATAAGTACAACGATTTTTAAAACAAAAGCAATTAGTCTCTATGAGCACATAATACTAAGTAAAAAAATAATAACATAAAATTTATTTTTATGGCACTGATGGAATTTAACCTAACAGTTTTTTTGGTCAGTTATATCAGTATTTGAATCTAAGTCCCGTTGCCTAATTCCTATTTTATATTATTATTATATATTTATATTATTGACCTCCAAAGCTTAAGTACCCCATCTTGCCACCCTCTCCCCTAATTATTTACGAACTGAACTGCCAATCGCCAACAGCCACATACGGTCCAATCGGCAGTACCCAATCGATGTGATCAAGTCAAAAGAATCGAAATTCGATCATGCCATCCATTCTAACTGTCATGCCAATCCACTCCCACACACGGTCAATTCTAACTGATCCAATTAGTAGTAATCGGATGGTGTGTGGCCAGCATAATGGTGGCCACACACCATCCTTCCTATCGTCCAATCGGCATGACGCTACTGATTGGATCAGTTAGAATTGACAACGAAAATTGAAAACGGCTATAATCGTCGTCAAGCCTGCAGTGTCATGCCGATTGGACGATAAGAAAGATCGTGTATGGTGTATATGGACGTACTGCAGATTGGATCAAGCCCGCATTAGTTTTACACTAGAACAAAAAAACGCTAGAATCACTGCTCTGCGGCAGGCATAAGTACGGTGGTAGTAAAGCTCCTTCATCATTGTAGTACTATTAAAATGAGGCATATTCCTTAAATTTAGTCTGTGAATTAGTGAAATGTTGATATATTTAAGTTCTGTTTATATCCGCCCATGCGAATACACTAAATACAATATTATTAAACATTCAAAATTATTAAACCAACCCAATAGATACCTTCAGTCTTTCAGACTTAAACCAATTATAATATTCAGGACTTCTTTTCATCAGATAATTTAAGCCTGAAGCGCTACTCATAATACTCAAAAAATGCTAATATATAAATCATTAACCTTATTCAGCTTTCAGTCTAAGTAATGAGATGAAAAGAAATTCATTTTACGTCTATTTTCATCTTTTTGTATTATGTTTTTCAAATTGTGATCATTCATTAATCACTGTCAGACGCTCTATTGCTGGGGCCACAATGTGGCCGGGTACATCGTGTCATCGCGTAGTATTTAGACAAGAAGATCGCCTATAACCCGAACACGATGTTTTTGTCGCGCCAACACGATACGAATATTCGCCCGCTAATGTAGCCGAAGCATATCAAACTAAATTTTTATTTGGATCTTCACAAGTTGGTCACTCTTTCAGACTTTCAAAAATTATTATTACGTCAAACCTCAGTTATTAACTACAGATCTCGATCCTAGAATCGAACTCGGCAGGGAACTTGTCTTCTCATGCTGAGTTCGATTCTAGGTTCGATAGTGGGTTCGATTCCCATTCCATCCCCAACTAACCAAATGTTGTGTGATGTTGTCATCACAATATTCATTCTGTTTCTGTCTGTGTATTAAATAAATAAGTATCCATGAATATGGAATGGGACTAGAGTCCCAAACTAAGCAAAGCTTGTACTATGTGAAGAAGGTTGCTGATAAAATACATAATATACATTTTGAGTTGTAAATATAATATAGAATACTATATTTACAACTAAAACAAATATTTGTGTTCATCACACAAACATTTGCTCTCGGTGGGAATCAAACCCATGACCCTCAGCATGGGAGGCAGAGCTACTACCAACTGAAATATGATGCCTGTGTTAACTATTAAAAATAAAATAAAAGTATTATATGCATTCTAGTTCCTACTATATTAATTACTCGTATTGTAAAATTGTTTAATTAGAAATACAATTTTTTCAAAGCTTTTAATCATGTGCAGGTCTCATTGCTGCTAACATACAAAGCACTTAATTTTCGCAAATAGATATATTTTTTTTAGCTTGGGGCTAGATGATGTTGTGTGGATTGTCCAGCATTATTTATTTATTTATCTATCATAACAGCGTTCGCAGATGTGTAAAACTTCTGTACATCATTCCAGAGTGGACATGTTTATCAGACAAACCTGGAAGGAGACCAGACTCCAACTGCCGGAAGACATCTTCGAGGAAGGAGATGACCACGTGACCCTGCCTCCAGAATTCTTCGAGAACTTGTGGCATCCAGACCCTTACTTCCTAAACTCTAAAGTAACAGGTAAGGTACATATCTAGTAATAAAGTTGATAATCGTTTGCTTGGATGCAACTAGATCTATATTTATCTCCTTTAGTTTAATTTTGGTATGTAATGAAATATAACACCATCAATATCTATTGAAATTGATGGTCTTGATACTTGCAAAAACGGTAATTGATGTTTTGGTCAATTTAATAAATTTCTATTCACACATGCACCCTATATTCACTATTATGAATATTGAAAACTTCTTATGTACCTACTCTATATTGTACAAAAAAGGCCTATCGCACTTATTAGCTTATTTTACAATCACTATATATGACTCAGATTCAGATTTTAATACCTTAACTAACCCTAACAATATAAAACACTAAGCTCCACACCAGGTTTTTCCATAATCGCAGACTTATCTTATTCTCGATTATACACATTTAATTTATAGCAAAATATATTTATTTTGCACAAAAAATCACAAAATTCATTAGCAAAATCTATTAGGTATGGTGTTAATTTTAAGACCAAAAATCTTTTGTTTACTACTCTTAAATTCTATAACGGCACAAATATTTTTTTAAACGTTCGCCAAAGCTGAAAGAGTTTTCTAACACAAATTTTCGTTTTAGGAGGAGCATTACATTACCGCCAGCGAAACAAACTTGGTAATGTTGATGCTTACCAGAGATTGGCACTTTTGCAACTCAAAGTGCAAGCTTCTCACTTTTTACACGTCCTGTGCCCTATCACTAAACAATCAAATAAAGTTTATTTATTTATTTATTTATTTATTGTGTAACTCTTAGATTAAAAAGAAATAAACTAATTTACAATACAGACAGCCAAAAACGGATTTACATTAAAATAAATAATTATATAAAAAAAAAATTTATAAAATTTAAAAAAAAAAAAAAAAATTTATTAAGTATAAAAATATAATTTATAAAAAATAATAATTATATTTATTACAAATAGGAATAAAACTGACTTCAAGTAGAAATACACATTTTAAAGATTACTTACTCAAAAAGTAGTAGTTAGATCTAAATGAGTTGAAAAGGAACTATGTATAATGTATAACCTATCAACCTAAATAAAAACCATCAAAATCGGTTTACAATTGGCAGGATAGTCGTGCAACAACATACAACCGAATTGAGAACCAGTATTGAAGTCGGTTGAAACTACATTTTTTTTTGCTATTTATTTTTGGAATCTCAAATATTTATGGAAATGGTGATTTTTAAATAATATTGTACCTAACTGAGCACCTCTGAGGATTAATCATCTGAAGCACTGTGTTTATTTAATTCGCGGCAAAAATAAGTCCAATGAAAGTACTTCTTTTTCTTCAACACGAAGTTCTATTATACTGCTAATTGAAAATATTAGAAAGACTGTGAATTAGTCTCTGTATAAAAACAAAAACACGCCAAAAAAAAAACTAAAACGGACAAAGTGCACTTTTGTAATGTAATCCACACTGCACTGGTTTTTTTTTTTTTTTTTTATATACGCATCTAAAAACATTTAAGGTGTATTTTGTGAATGTGAACTTAGTATTAATTAAGTTTGATTATTATCATTTTAGATTTTAATGCCACTGAAGAAACAGTTCCAATAAAAATTACAAGTATATTATCAAACTTGGAAAATCCCTGTTTTTGTAACGTATTTTGAATCTGTGCTCTGGCTAACTACATTTTTTATCTAAATTTGAGGACAAGATCTTTCAGCTTTGGTTGAAAAAAGTGCCCTGGTCAGATTGATTCAAAAATCTACTTAATTGTTTCCCAGTTAGCTCATATTATTTTTTTTTTTCTAGAAATTGCTGAGCTCACTCATAAATTCTCGTCGGTCACCTTATACAAGAACCAGACAGTACGGTACGCAGCCAGGATGCACGCCATTATCGCCTGTCAGATGGAATTTCAACTCTATCCCATGGACATACAGTCCTGTCCGATATACATCGAAAGCTGTGAGTAATTGCTTGGAAATTCATCTACGTTAACAATGTGACATGAATTGTAGGAAACTAGATTTAACCACTAGAGTCTGACTACGTCAAGTCTGCAGTGCCCACTAAAATATAGTAACATTTTAACCTTTTCTTTTGATAGCTCAAATCTTTGAGTGCCTAAGGTAACTCACCGTAACTCATCACGCAAAAAAGGGTCCATTATATGCATATTATTTTGGACTTTTTTTCAATTTGTGGGCTCCTTATGCTAAAAAGCTTAAGAGTCCACAAACCAACGACAAGGCTGCAGTTAGACTGGTTTCTTATTTTTTACTCTACTCAACAGCATATTTGTCGTAGTTACGTCGTATATATAATATTAAATGATTTGATCTAGGTGTGGGTAGGTAGATAACTGATGACACAGTGTATTTTTTAAGTTGCCATTCCATTACCAACTTATAGTGGATAGACTCTATAGGTACAACTCCAATTACAATATTGATCTCCTCGCTTTAGACATATTGACTCTGCGAAATAGCTTTAGAACGAAGCTGTTTATACGAAGCAACGTATAACACTGCTTTATCGGAAGTGATGTTAAAGTATGAATGTGTAATAAATTAATAATGTGTATCGACACATTATCACAGCGCTGGTATAATTTACGTGGAGTGGAGTATACAAGCATTCATGCACATCAAAACACAAAAATAAACAATAGTAGTCGTAGGTGTTTTGTGATATATATTGCCTAGGATTTTTGCAGAAGTAATGAAGTTCGTATTGATTTGTTCATTATTTGAGTGTGCTGGTGCCATTATAGACGTCACTGAAAGCAGTCACTGATAAATATACGGAGCAAAGCTATGAAGAACGTACTATGAGTGCATTGTTCAGTATTTCAATTGTTAATAGAATTAACGTTTAAAAATAATTATAAATAAATATTCGTGGACATTTTATACATTGTACTCTAGTCCCAAACAAAGCAAAGTTTGTATAATGGGTCGGGTAACTAAAGCTTCTACGTATATAAAACCAGACAAAGGGTTCTGAATGAGAATATCACTATGCACTCACCTAATATAAAAAACTATAGATATATTAAGAGATATATCGTGCCAATATGAAAGGACTTGCGCTCGTGGCTTTCGAGGTCTATTCCGTCTGCAGTTGCGGCAGGAGTATTGCATCCCAGTAGAACAAATAGGCAGATATATATAAGATCCTATGTATTGGTGTAAATTTAGAAAACCTTGTTGACAGTCTCATACAGCAATCAGAAGGTGAGGTTTCGCTGGAGTGAGGCTGGCGTCACCATCAACCCAGAACTGAAGCTCCTGCAGTACAACATCGGACAGCCACTGCGGCTGGAAGAAACTAACGGATACATGATCGATAAAGATGGTGAGAAGATAGTCACTTTCTGTCCGGTTGTTATCCCAACAGAACTCTTTGATTTGCAATATTTTTGGAATCATGTACGAAACATCGCCAATATGTCAGAAGTCAATGAAACTTAACATTAATAATAACACAGATGTCGCCTCAGGTAATTACTCGAGGCTGGTGGTATACTTCCGATTTGAGCGTCAAATCGGTCACCATCTCATCCAGACCTTCGCCCCCTCCTCGCTCGTGGTGATGCTGTCTTGGTTCAGCTTCTGGTTGGATCTGGACGCGATCCCTGGAAGGGTAACCTTGCTGGTTACCTGTATGCTGACCCTGGTCACCATGTTTACTGGCTTGAGAGCTGATATACCACCCGTTGCTTATGTGAAGGTAGAACTTTATTTATTGTCCTATAGACTTTTCTAATTTCTCATAAAGCGCAATTTCATCGAAATTCATTTTATTCGAAAGCACTAAGATATAAGATAAGATCTTAATAAATCCAAATTAATAACTAATTTACACAACCTTTAAAAAGTTAGATAAGTAGCTAACCTATATAAAAATAAAAACATACAAAAAATGCAATTAATATCAAGGTAACGAAAACAAAAACACCGATTGATAAGGATTATTCAATTACTGCACGTCCAGATTTGAACTAGTAATTATTTCCACTGGATCATCCATCAAGTTTCTTGCCCGTTCTTCTAGGCTCTAGTCGCGTGGAACTGGCACCTAGAATCACCTAGTATGTAAGACGATTCTAAATGATCCGTGTGATTTTACTGAATAAAGTAATTTTGACTTTGTTGACTTTGGTTTTATACATCCAGTGTTTCGATATTGGTTCCTAATAGAGTTTTCCATGAACAGGCACTGGACCTGTGGATGGCAGGATGCATGATGTTCGTGTTCGCGGCGCTGGCCGAGTTCGTCATAGTGAAGGTGTTGGACAAGCAGTACCAGATGAACAAGAACAAACAACAAGAAGCCATGCCTAGGATCATACCAGTGGTGAGTCTGTCTTATGGAAATATGTCAAAATATCGGGAAATAGTGATCATACCAGTGGTGAGTCTGTCTTATGGAAATATGTCAAAATATCGGGAAATAGTGATCATACCAGTGGTGAGTCTGTCCTATCATCCTGTTAATAATAAAAATTATCTAAGCATTTCATCATTGGATTAAAAACAAATTGATTAGGTTTAGGTTGACATCATACTTGTTTGAAAAATCAAAACGTATGAAACAATTTACTTATTTAACATACTGTATTGTGTAGACAGATCAATAACCATTATAAAAAAAAAAATGGTAGCACTCCGGGAGTGCCGGCAGAAGTGAAAACTTCAATATTAACGTTGTGTTTTCACTTTTAAGTTTTCACTTCAAAAATATAACCACAGTCGTGATTGTGTCATGTCATTGTGTCACATTCGCGCAAGCGCGAATGTGACACAACGACGAAGACAACGAAGACACACTGACACAGACACATTCGCGCAAGCGCGAATGTGTCTGTGTCATTGTGATTGTGTCATGTCGTTGTGTCACATTCGCGCAAGCGCGAATGTGACACAACGACGAAGCCAACGAAGACACAGACACATTCGCGCCATGTCGCCACAACACTATTTAATTGTTTGAGTCATACGTCGCGTGACCGCAAGTGTGTTCTTTTGTCGTCTCTTGTTTTACGAGCAATGTATAAAAATTAAATAAGATCTTACGCTTTTTCGACGTCACGTGACCCTGACGCGAGTTTGAAAGTTTTTACCCACCCAGCGCCGCTAAAGAAGTTTTCACTTCAATAATTAGTTTGTAAACTATGCAAAACTACGTAGATCCCCATATGGCAAGAAGCGCCGCGTGAAATCCATTTGATAACGATATCTCCTTTCTATTTTGCACTCCTGGTACCTTTAGTTCAGTTTACTAAATGTACAGCCTAATTTGCTAGCAGTATAACACTGTCAGGTAAGTTTTCAATGCTTTGACATTAATTACATTGTGACATGGAAAGACGACCGCAGCTTCTCTAATGAGTAGGTACTTAATGCTGTATGTGTGAAGCAAACACGTTTCGTACTCGACATATTTACTTGTTCGTTTCAGTTTCATTCCACGAGCTACACAGACAAATATTAAGGCGACGGGTCGGGTGAAATTTTTCATAATAAATAAAAATGTCAATAACTTCCAACTTTATTATTTATTTATTATATCTACACACACGTTAAACTTGTAACACGACATTGTTTTTGCCGTGGTGGTTAAACTCTAGACGACAGTCAGCGTGGCAACGTCGCAATTTCAACTTCAGCAAAAATGCTGACAACGACGCAAAACACATAATGAGCCGCGCACAGTTTCGGATAGTCAAACTCTAAAGCAGCGCCCTAAGAATATTTGCGAGCACACAGCAATCAAACACTTATAATTCCTAAGGCGCTACTCTTCTTCTTCTTTAAAAACCTTAATGTAGAATAATTTTTTAGCAACACACAAGATACGAACCATAAGAATAGCTGTGCTGAGTTTGGTACCAAACAAATCTGCCAAACCCATAAAAAATCTAAAACCACATTTTTGCAAAAGGTGTTGGTACTAAACTTACATTTAAAAGTAAACTATATCCAAGAGCACACATTTTGATTAATAACATACTAGTTCAATATATGTGTTATAGGAAATAATAAGTTTCACAACTCCACATGCTATCACTTTTCTGAAAACAGTTTTCAGTTTCCCCAAAAACATGCATTTGGCTATACCCGTCACCTTAAAAGTAAATTTAAAATAATTAACTACAGAGATATGCCCTACTTTTGAAGATCTCGTATTTCTGAAAGATTGAAACGTCAAAGATTCAATTTCTGTTTATAACAGGTAATCTGGGTTGCATGAACTACTTGTCTACAACTCAGTATGCTATCTGCACTGCCTCTGCATCTGACTTTGCCTTAGTTTAAGTACCCAGATGAGAACGATCAAGTATGTTTGACGTACGAGTAGGTATACACAAAGCTAGTGCCTACACAGAAACTTACGAATGCACTGTGAAAACCTAATTCCAAAACATTTTAGTAACACGTAACTTAAACAAATGTAACTAATTTAAAGTATTCCCGTTTCCAGCGCCTGAACGGCGAAAAAGGCTCCTGTGGCACAGTGGCCGCTTGGGAAGGCAGTGCAGTGCGGTGTCGCAAGCTCGATCTGACGTCACCGACCTCGCCCCCCGCCGCCACCCCCGCCGTGCACCCCGCGCCCTCCGCACCCCACACCCCGCACCTCGTCAATGTCGAAAGAAGGCAAAGTATACTTCAGGTAAGGCAGAGAGAATATTTTAGGGCAGAAATATGGCAAGGCAGAGTATGTTTAGTACTGTAGATTAATTGTTACTTGTGTGTGTAATTTCTAACGGTCTATCTTATAAAAAGTTAGCGCAGACTTGATGTAATGATTAACATACGTAATGATGACATAAAGTCAACGCTAACTTTTTATAAGATAACTCGAGTAAGAAAGGGTAAAACCGAGTGTTTATTATATGGAAGGCGTATTATAAAACTGATTATAACATTATACAAAAAAAACAACTGTAACCACTTTAAGTCCGATTATAGTCATTCATCTTGAGATAACTCAAACCGACTCAATTTATGTGTCAATATTATTTAGCTAGAACAAGTGTGATTAAAAATATAAATACAATTCAGGTTGCCTGGCTAGACGCAGACACAGGACAGGAGAGAGTGCTGTGGAGGGAGATAGACAAGCTGTCGCGGGTGGTTTTCCCTGCCTTATTCCTCCTTTTCGTGACCATGTACTGGCCGGTTCTGCTGCTGAAGACTAAGACTTCATAACCCTTGGATGTGAACTGGTGGACGACCAGCTGAGCAAATTTGGAGCTTATAATGTAGAGATAGAGTTCTTTCTAGCAAGTGTAGGTGGTTAAAAACGGGACTTTTCCAAAGTTTGGGCAAAGTTGAGGGTAGTTGAACGACTTAGGAGTTTTTTCGAGAGCTTTAACACGTAACTGTAACTTAGCACAAAAGTTGAAAGAATCGGGAGCAAAATAGATGCTAGTTATATCTAAAAGAGTTCTAATAATACTTTAACGTGTTCTTTTTACATTTTGCTGTTATAAGATAATAATTTTGCTTTTGTAAATAGTAATTTACTTAGTTATTTATTGTTTTGTGAATATATAGTATGTATGTTGAAGTTGGATTGTTGCAACGAAATTATAAGTTAAGAAAAATAATTTATCAAGAGATATTTTATAAATAAATTGCACAAAAATCGTCTATTAATCATAAGAATACTCAATATTTATATGTTTATATATATTATAGTAAGTATTTATATATTTTGTCCATTAGTAGGTATATTAATATTATGTATATTGTCATGATCAATATATTTGACAGGCAGCTCAGTTTATTGGCTCTGCCTTTCGTGCCAGGTTAGTGGGTTCGATTCCCAACAAACATTTGTGTGATGCCAAGCGTTGATGTTTGTTTTGAGTTTCGTGTTGTATATTATTATATAAGTACCTACAATTAAGTACATGTGTAATTATATACAAAAAAAACGGTTTTCAGCGATCTGGTTCATATCAGCTTTGCTTAGTTTGGGACTAGATGGCGTTTTGTGAAATGTCCATGAATAATTATACTTATTTAATAAGACGTTTAAAATGAGTTGGTTGATATAAAATTCACAATAATAGCTTTAAAATTGTGATAAAAAAACTATGTTTTATTAATTTTAAGAATTTTAAATTATACCTCTAAGTCCAAATACACATAGAATAACTTAATTAATTACGTCGTTTTTGTTTGTACCTTTAAAATAAATTTTAACAAAATTATAAATATTGGCAGCTGCTAATATTAGTTGATAACTAAAATGTTTATGAATGCCATTAATATATTATAAATGTAATTGGATGATGCCATTAAATACTTGTTTTAATCTTTAATTAGTCTAATTAGTTCTGTTTCACCAAAAACAAATTGTAACTATATTTTAAAATAATTGTATCTGAGCTTTTGTCAGTGGCTTTTTCAGGGTTCTGAACCCATAGGTTTAATCGGGACCCTATTACTAAGACCTAACTTGATGTCTGTCTGTCTGTCTGTCACCAGTCTGTATCTCATGAACCGAGTTCCAACAAAGGAAAAACCAATAAAATAATTATTAAACAGATATAAATATAAACATTTTATTGGTAATTTGATCTAATTACATGTCAGAAATTATAATTTTAATTAATTAATATAATATTATGCAGTCTTATTCATTCAAGATTATTTACTTAGATAAATTGGTTAACTACCTACTTATGTCAAATACTATATGTAGTTAATAAACTCGTCATAGCTATAGAACGCCTTTTCAATAAGCCAAGTCTTTAACTTTAGTTTAAAAGTTGTGAGATTCGGTGCGTCCTTAATGTTGCCGGGGAGATCTATGAGGGTTTCGTACAAGACGTGTTTGCAGACGTACAAGACATTTTTGGCACTTATTTTTACGTGAGGAACTCGTCGCGGGCACTTGCAGATTGTTAGAGCAGAGTCAGACTTAACTGACTAAAGTCTCACGGTCTGTCGGACACTTTAGACAGAGGACGAGAGTGCGCTTTTGCATTCTTCCGCTATTCCAGCAAGAATAGTTTTTATTATTTTATACAAGGCAAGCGTTTGACCTCGTTCTCATCTGATGTTAAGTACGTGATGATGCGGTCGACGATGTAGCACTCTCACCTAGAAAATAGCAATTCTCTCTTAGAAATATCCAAACTGTGACTCTGTGAATTATGACATATGTAAGAAAGGAGTGAGCACTGACATGACGTCTGATAGAGGAGAGTGGAAGAAGACGTGTTGTACCAACGTTTTGTAATGTGGGATAAGGGTAGGAAGATGATGACGAAATATCCAAATTATAAAAATCGGGGAACACAGACGCTGGCAACGAAAAAAAGAGAAAGTGAAGTAAGGTAAGTTAAGTAAATAATTTATCTTTAAAAAGGCTTACCTAAATCAAAATATCACGAGCACTTAGGATAAAACATGTTGACAATGATCAGTTACCTTAATGTAACTGCCCTAAAGTCATTAATTATTCTAAACTATTCTATTATATAATTGAGACGCACACTAAGGACTTCAATTTACACACAATATTGCAAAAAAGAAGAGATGCGGTGGGGTAAAGGGCGAAGTATGCTGTGTGTAGCTATATTTATCGACAGATTACATTCAAGTTTGAGATGCACTAAGAATTTAATTAAAAAAAAAACAAAGAAATAAAATTATTTTACACAAGATGTTGCAAAATGATCTAGAATCTAGGCTATGGCAAGGTTATAAGCCCTGCGAGGTCTGCTGTTCTCACAGGAAGACAAGTTTTTTTTTGGTTATAGGTAGGTATAAATATATAAGTTTATTTAAGGTTGTGGTTTCTTTAGCGAATTTTACAATTCTCATTTATAATAATTATAAAATAATTAATAAAACAATTATCTTCTGTTTCTCAAACAATTGACAAACATTTTTTAATTATAATTAAAATTATAATCAGCAAAAAAATCCAATTTGAGAAAATATTGCATAAAATTATAAACCTTGCATTACAGAACAACAAAACTAATAACATTTTTAATAAATCGACGCTTGTTGTGTTTACCAACTTTGCTGTTTGTGTAATTAAGTTTACCGACGCTACTTGGATGAGCAAGTTGTTATATGTTTACCAGTTTGAGAACGTTTGCTTTTATAAAACATAAGAAACAACTATTTGAGTTAGCTCTGCTGAACAAACTTTAATTTCAATACAATTTTAAAGCTTGATTCTGGATTCAGACATAAAATCTATGTTTTATTGCAATTAAGTAATTAAGTAATAATTCTGTGATGGGACAACATTTTTTTTTAATTTTGTTATATTTATAGAGCTGTATCATAGCCTATCCTAGCCTATTAAAACCAACCAGGTTTTAAATCACGTTCAGTTTCTATGTATTATGTGGCAATTCTGGTGGACTGGCAGCACTAATAATAACAAGGAATTTATTAAATTAACTCCATGTAAGTAAACATAATAAAATTCATAGAAAAAAATATAAAATTATAATCACAAATTTGTAGGCCAATTATTTAATTTTACTTCAAAATTTTTTTTTTTTGTATGAAATATGATAAATAGAATGTAAAATATGTTTAAACAATAAAATTCTGTTCAAGCTTAAAAAGTAACGCTTAATTATTGGCGCTAATGTAATTATCGTAATTATTGTTCGTTGAATAATAATAGTTTAGGAAAAAGTTTTTTATATCAACTTTTTTGTGATGATTGTTTTGTTTTGATATTTTATTTGTTGTTTATACAAGATCAAATCACACAAATAATGCGGCAATAACGGTACCATTTTTTTTGTTAAAATCTATTTATAGGTATACCTACCTATATAAATTAATTGCTGTACGTTTGTCTCGCTAAAATTCGAGAAAGGCTGGGCCAATTTCGGTTTTGAAACGTTTGTCGTAGTTCAGGGAAACAATGAAAGAAGAATAAGAACAGAAAGATGATTAGGAACTAAAATAATAAAATATTCTTTTGCTGGATATTTTCAGAGGAACCTGTTATATTTAATGAATAGTCTAAGGAAAAATCGAGTTACTGTTGTTCGCAGAAAAAACGTTTTATTAACAAACACTTAGGTTAAATTAAAAAAACATGTATGATTAAAATGTTAATATTCTGAAACATTGCTTACAAAAAAGTGATAGCAACTCCGCTTGGGCATTGCTTATTTTATTACCTACATCATAAAGTATCTAACAACTAGTATCTAACATCATCAATCAAAGATAAGTAGCTTGTAAACTTACAAGCTACTTATTTTGGATTTGTTCATAATAAGCGTAACAATTCAAACAAAAGAAACAACAACTTTGCCAGAATTTAAAACAAAAAAAATACCTTTTAGGTAAATAAGCAAAATAACGATGGGAAAACTGAACCAAATCAGTATGAACACCTGCAGCGTCCCTTATGAGGGCCAATGGGACTTTGTAGAGACTTGAAAACTTTGTAATAATATGCTCAAACAGATGACCTAGTCTGTTGAAGATGTACCTCTAAAAACATTGCACTTATCTCTCTAAGACATTGAAAGGGTAAATGGGAGTGCAATAACACATGAGAGGGTTATTGCACCACCATTCACCCTTTCGATGGGTCCTTCATTGAAGGTATAATGGGCCCTTTTGATCCTCTAGCAACACGTTTCTCCGAGTTAATTGTTCAGTAAGTGGGTCAACAAGTTCTGGGAGTAATTGCCCTCTCGAAACGAACATTTTCACTTGTGAGAAATTTCTCCTTTTTTGGAAAATAATCTGTGATACCGTTATTAATTTATTTAACGAGTGAACCGACGCCTTTTTTTAGCAAAATAGAGTAAACGAGCCTTATGCAGCAACAAAGTTCATCGTTACATCGGACTCGAAGTCACCATTGAAACTGACTTGAACAAAAGCGTGATCAGGTTAAAAGGTGTAGCCGAAACTTTGTAGTAACAGTAAGTAGACAGATCACACTCAGTGCAGCTGAGAAAAGAACCAGCCGAATCAAACAGTCCACATACAAACCGCATCGACATTCCTCGCCGAGCTGCCATCCGATAATTACAGAGAGATTCAAAAACCAGCAGAAAAAACTAGTCGTGTTTTGGGCACCAAATAACTACTGTATGCAGGTACAAGGTGTAAAAACAGCTTTACAAGATCCTACTTACGTAGTCCTATCTTACGTTAACTGTAATTGGTAAAGATGCCATCATCATCTTTTATTATAAAACCTATTATAATAAAAATCAAGTAATAAATATATCTCAATATGTGAGGCCCTGAACTCGTAATAGATAACAAATTGATTCGTAGGACGTGCTTGAATTCTAAATGGATAAAGTATCAAAATAAAATCTTATTATACCTATTACCTACGACTGCAAAATGTATCTTCCACAGTTTCGCACGTTCGCGGCATAGTTTGTTTTCATTTTGATGTAGTTAATAATTCATCATCAACTTATATCAGTCCACTGCTGGACGTTGGTCTCTCCCAAGATGCGCCACTGAGTCTCCACTCCTGTAAACGTTTGCTTCAATGATTGTCAGTTCTTCGTCAAATGTGGCCCGCCCGCTGCTACTTCAGATTACTAATTTTTAGAGCTATGTCAAACACCTTGGTTTTCTGTCTATCCGACAGAAAACCAACGTGTTTGACATTGACTCCGTATCGGATCCTATCTTTCAAATAAATTCCGAGCATAGCTTCATAGCGCGCTGAGCGACTTTCAGATGTGGAGCAACCCTTCTGTTAACCCTTATTTAAATTAACCACAATATAATTAGTAATTATATCTGCGTCATTCTCATTTGCACGATCTCTTCTATGTTTATCGAAGAGATTTTATACTTTTTGATAGTTCGAACATAACTTTTGAATGCTTATCATATCTGCAAATTTCATGCAAGTCGACGACAGTAGGTGCTATAAAATTTACTAACGGGTTATAAAGCTATAAGTGTCAAGGCTATAAAGGCAAAATAAAATAAAAGTAGTTCGAAAAATTGTGTGGTCATGAAACGGTTTGTTGACTTTCAAAAAAATGGTTTTAGTAAAACATTACATTTTATTAGCGAAGAATCTGAACTAAAGTTTTAAGTTTATCTACCTAGGTTCTACTTACTTTATTTTTCTGGGAACATTGTGAGATTCTGATAAAATTCCAGGTCAATGACTAGCTAATATCCAAGTGATATTTTTACACCCTGTTAAATAAATGGTACTGTCGAGATCAGAAGTAGATTACTTAATGTGAAATTAATAAATCTTTATGTATATAAAAAATCAATTGGAGTTTGTTTGTGTCGCTAAAACTCGAAAACGGCCGATTTAAAATATTTTTTCTGATAAAAATGCGGGAAAGTTCCGAGTAAACCATTCTTCATGATCAAATCCAATAATCGTAACCGCGTTTTGTATCTCTTAAGCTACTTGTTTGGTAAGACTATGATGATCACATTTATTCGCAATTTTCTCGCAGGTCGTCAGGTACGTCAGTAAATTGATTAATGGTCACGGAATAGTCTTTATCAGATGAGTATACCAGTTGTGCATTCTGAATAACTAGATAGTTCTCAAAAGTAATTAATATTAATTAGTTGCAATAACGACCTTGTCTTTTAAAAAACCCTGTATTCAAATTGAATAAAACAGCGAATGACTACGTCCTGCATCTCTATAGTGCCTAACTTCCATGCCGGGTTTTTAATCCTGGAAAAACTCTCTCAGTAACTTCTGTCATCACCTGTACCTGCACAGTTTTTGGTCATGAAATTTGCGCGTGCGCATTCTGCAGTGCCAGCAGGTAATCAGTCCTGTTGTGACCGTCTCGCGAGCTGCACGTCTTTGACAGTTACTGTTTATATCGAGACCGGGATCGGTGATCGCGGGATGTATGACACAGTGCTAAGTGAAGGGGTAAAACAAGCCAAGGTGAGCAACTGACAAACTAAAGTTTTCGCAATGCGTGCTCTTTGTTTACAACGAAACAGCAACGCGGCAACGGTTGGCTGGCAAAATGACTAAAGAATGAACAGATTGAACAATGAAGGTCTTTTAATTATGTACCGTAGACCGGTTTTCTTTTTTTATTTAGCGGATAAAAAAATATGAACAGGATATTATTTTGGCAGATGGTAAATATACTTAAATGATGATACTTAACATACCTATTATTTTATTGTTTTGTTTAATTTGAAGCAAAGCGTAACGTGTGAATTTTCATTCTTAGCAATGAAACAAAAACTTAACAAAAAAAATGAATAAATTGTCTTCGTAACGTTATGTATATGTAAAACGTACATTTTATTTTGAGACGACTGCCGAGTCGGCCCACGTGGATTAAAATTTCGCGACAATTGTCAAAATTTTATTTCATTGTTTGTTTTGTTCTGTGTATACATACATATTATGTTTGATATGTATGTTTTTACAATATCGTGGGATCTCAACACTATCTTTTGAAATATCGATTCAAATAAATCTGTGAGATTTTATCGAACGATTTTTTTGTTTCAGTTTTACACTTTTGAGTATTGCAATACCTACAGAAACAAAAGAGACACAAAATTTAAAAAAATGTCAATAACTTTACTTACTTACACAACGAATGTCTTCTGTCCGCGCTTTTAGAAATATGTAATATTTAAACAATAGGACCAACGCAATGATATGGATCACATAGCCCACATACGCTCGGAAATGAGCCGAAGTAGCACAAGGTTGACTAAGTATACAAGATATTTTTCTCATTGACCACAGCATAAATAATAGTATTTTACTCTGTAAAAGAAAAATAGAAAAATACGTGTGTATTTTACCGATTAGCTAAGGCTAGTTAGTGGCTGATAAAAGGACAATTACTTTGTGTGATAGAAAGAAAATGAATAATGAAATATGAAACATTGTTAGCTCGGAATTTTTTGTATACATTTTGACCAGAAATATCATTAAGGCATCAAGTGTCAATCAAACATGATTTTATTTTCCCTTCACAAAAATGTAGATACACAATATAGTTTTCATTATAAACGGGATATTTACCATGAAAACTTTGAACATAGTTTTCATTATCATGGTAACCATGATAGTTTCAAATAATAATGTACACAATGTTATGAAGTAATCGGTATATAATAGCGCAAAAATCTAAATAACAAGATACCGGTTTTGTGTGAGAATGGTGCCTTAAATAGGTTTTAAAATAAAACCTGTGATACATAATACAAAAGATTGACCAACTTATTAAATAGTCAGGAGTTAAATAAAATAGAATGTGAGGTATGAAACCTACAGGGGGTTGTGGTCATTAAAAACGACGCTCGGTGGTGTAGCAGTGGACTGTATATTTATTTATGTTTTTCTTCTCGTTCGGGGGTGCTCGCCATTCGCACCGTTCGAGGCAAGCTCAACTGACAGACTCCTTTTCTCAACACGCGACTGCACTCGACTGTGGATTGACTTAGACTGACTGACTGGCGAACATCCCCTTCCATACTCAAATACAACAACAATCACAAAATGTAGCCAACCTTAGTTCCCATGGTTGGCTATCTTACAATTATTACTTCTTTACAAATCATACACAATTGTTTTATGATCCTAGCAAGCTCAGGGCAGCTGCGCGTTCAAAAAGCTACACAATACAAGTTCTTTAATGTTTTCCCTAAAATTACAATACATCAAAAGATGTGCGCTTTCTAAACTGCCCTGGCCATTACATTTATTACTTACTTATCGTAAAACATTGTAAAAGTAGTAAAACACATGGTCGCTTAAACATTTAAAACTAACGATCTAGGCCCTAGCTAAAGAAATTACATTTAATAATCTTAGCTAATTTAATAAGGTTATTCTGTCCGCCACATCCTCCCCCCGGCGAAGATCTTCGTAGCCTTTATAAATCGGGAGGACGACTAACCTTCTCACCGGCCTCTTTAAATGTTACTCCCTTCTCCCGAACTTCCGCACCCGTACCGTACCACACCATCGGGCCTGTATAGATGAGTTCGTCTATACCACGAGGCCACACATTTTGAGGTAGCCAACCGTCCTCGATAATGATGTGATCGCCTGGTTTTATGTTCCCGGAGTGCTTTCTTACGTCGTCGTTACGTGGCGCCAGCGTCGATAAGTTCTCTTTGATCCAGCGAGTCCAATATGAGTTCGCTAAAGCTTGAGTTACGCGCCTTGCTCGTTTATCTGGCACGCAACACTCTCCAAAGGTATAGGTCCGTTTCATCTGAACCTTTTGTTCCTTAGTTCTTTTGGCCGTGATCGTATACGGACTTAGCGAACCTAGCAGATCAAACAACATTACCACTGATCCGAAAGTTTTCCATTTGCTTGGCATTCGCGCCGCGTTTCTCTCGTGTTCTGGTATGCGCGGCATAGTCTTGTTGGATGCGAGTTTTTCCGTCTTCAGCATCCACAAAACGTCTACGGTCTTACCGTACAAATATGCATTGACAACCAGCTCCTTTGGTGCCTGTGCGTCCCTTTCTAAGATGATCTCTAACAAACGTTCACGGTTAGAGCTCTCTCTGGCTAACTTGAAACCGGCTTTTCTGAGTACTTTATGTACCTCGGTTTTCGTGCGTTCAGCTACTTCCTCGCTCTCAAAGCTTTCTACCCAATCGTCCATGTAATGGTTCAGAGTGATGTCGTTGCAGGCTAGTGACTGAAAGTCCTTGTAATCAGACTCACTTCGATCTATGTCACTGTATTCTAAAAACGGCGAACTTAGGGCTCCAAAGATCATTGACGTCATTGTGTACTTTTGCGTCGGCCCGGATTGATCATATTCCCGCCACAAGAAATGTTGCACTACCTTATCTTCGGATTTTATCCTCGTCCGAAGAAACATTTCTCTTCCACCCGCTGTTATAGCGATTGGTTTCTTTCGGAATCGAAACATGACGCCGTACAAAAACTGCAAGAGGTCCGGTCTATCTAGAAAAGCATCATTCCGGCACATGTCATTTGATCTAGCTGTTGCGTCAAAGACTACTCGGATCTTAACCAGTTTGTGCGGGCTTATGACTGCAAAAAGCGGTAAATACCACAAACGCTCTTTGTTATCATGTTTCTTTTCACATTTGACCACACGACCTTTGTCTAGCATCTCCTTGATCTGATCAGAGTACGTGGTTCTGAAATCTTCGGATCTCTTCATCTTTTGCTCGATTGACCGACCTCGTCGTACGGTCATGTAGTAGCATGGCGGCAATACGATGTTTTCTGTAATACATGGCAGTCCCAACTCGAATGTTCCATCTACTTGCTCGATTGTCTGCTTAAAAACCTCCTTCGCATGTTCATCCGTTGCTATTGGTTTTCTTTTCATCGTGACTCCTAGCGTGTCTATATCGTAATGCGCTTTGACAAGTTCGGTCAAGTTGCTATCTTGTTCGCTTTGCTCGTCCTGAGATGTCATATGTAACACCGTTTCCGTTCGTGATGAAATATCCACGGGCGTGGACCCGTGTATAATCCACCCAAGACGAGTAAGCGACGCCGCTGGCTGATTTTCTCTGCCTGTTAGCAACTTCCGCGTAACGATAAGATGCCAGTTGTCGGCTCCAATAAGAATGCTAGGTTTTGCGTGCGCGTAGCAGACTTGCTCTGGATTCAGACGACGTAGATGCGGCTGTCGAAGTAGATCGGCTTCGACGGACTGCCTTGCCAATTTCAGATTCTCGACGGTTCGTGAGCGTATTGGCTGATATTTCTTCTGATCAAGTCCTCGTACTTTCATGCTTATCAGCTGGCTCTCAGGTTCCCGGTTACTCGATGTGACGCCGATGATGTGTAGCGCCCTTCTTGGTCCCTGAGCTCCGATCATAGCTGCTAGCTTTTCGTCGATCAAAGTAATCGTGGATCCTTCATCCAATAACGCGAAAGTATCGATCTCTGTTCCGTTTTGGCCTTTCACTCTGATTGGGCATACTTTTAAAAGCACTTTGTTCCGTTCCGCTGTTTCATGCGTACTTGCCGATACCACGGACTCTTCGACCGGGGTAGGTTGTTCGGCGTCTGGACTCTCAGCGTGTAAAAGCGCGTGATGTGGACGCCGACATTCCTGTACGCCGCACAACTTCTTCTTACAGCGGAATCGTCTGTGCTTGCTTTCTAGACATCGGAAACATATCTGGGTTTCCTTTGCCCATTCCCACCTCTCTTCCACGGGCATCGCTTTGAGCTTTTTACATTCCGTAGTCGTGTGATCGGCTCCGCAACAGAAGCATTCCGTTTCCTTGTCCTCTGTTGTAGCATACACGACCTTGCTCTTGCAATCGTTCACCCGCGGCTGTTGTGCCTGAGGTCGAGGAGTGACAACGCTCCTCTGTGCCGGAGTTGTATACGCGTGTCTCATCGCTCGATCCGCTTCTCTCATGAGGAAGCGAGACAGCGTAACTATCTCTATTTCACTAGGTTTTGCGAAATCTTCGGCGTAATCACACCACTTTGACTTGATGTGTGGGCTTAGCTTATCAGTGACTTGTCTCGTCAGCATGGGATTCTGCAGGTACCCTCGGTCATCGAGACATGAGATCGTTGTCACTATATTTTGTAGCTTGATAGCGAATGAGTTCAATTCGCTGGCGGACGTTCCAAGACGCGGCAACTTCTTTATATCCTCAAGTGCGTTGTCTATGATCATTTCAGGACGCCCGTAGCATTGTTCTAGAGTGCGCATTATAACAGACGGATCGGTCGCTGTATATAATAGCGCGGACACAGTCTGGCGAGCCTCTCCTCGCAGGCACGTTCGTAGCCTTGCGATGTTCTCCGCCGGCGAGAATCGGTGTAGCTTAGTTGATTCTTCCATAGTCGCTTTGAAGGGTAGCCATTCTTCTAAGGCACCGCCAAAAACAGGTAGATCAGTCGACTGTCTTGAAGGCGGTCTTCGTAGCGCTATTTTCTCTAAGACATCAGCTAAGTGTTCGAACCCCCATTCCCTGGGCCGGGTCGGCGTAGGTGATCTCGGACGTTGTGTTGAGTCAAACTTTACTCCTCTGTTCAGTCTGTGTTGCTGTTCATCTGTCGTCTCTCTTACGGCTTGATATCGCGCTTTCATATGATCTGAGTCCGTAACGTCTGCGGCTCTGATCTCCCCCCGTGCTAGCCAATCAGTGACCCTATTATCAGTTTCCTCCGCGCCTGTGCTCTCTCGATCGGTATCTTCGTGGATCGCAGCTATGTCGGCTGCCAGCTTCATCTTAATAAGCCTCGTTTGAATATTCAGATCTTGCCTTCTGATCTCAGCAAGTCGTTCCTCTGCTTCAAACTCTACTTGCTTGATGCGGGCTGCGGCGCTAACGTTCGATCGCTGCGAACGGATCGATCGAGCACGTGTTCTGGGCTTCGGCGCATGCATAGGTTCGATCAGTGCGGGGCACGTTGTCTCTGCTTCAATTGTGGATGGCATTGTGGTAGATTTATACGGTTCGGTCGCAGAAAGTTCGATCGAAGTTGGATCGGCCGTGATACAAATAGCGGGACGAGCGGGTTCCAATGTGTCGGTAGATGGTAACGCGGAAAAGTCTTCATAGACACCGAGCGTACTCTTTTCGGCTGCGGCTTTGCTTCGCGTAACCGGCATTTCTGGCTCTTGATGCCCCTAGCGGCCCTACCTCCCTAACTTCCCTAGCTAAATCTACCTAACTAACGTACCTAGTAGTTGCGGTTACCCGCTTACGGATCCTCCACACGTGGCTCTCGTACTCTGGCCCGAAGCGGTCGCTCAGCGTCAACACGAAGCGGTCGCACCGTTGGGTGATCTTCACAGCGTCGACACGGAGCGGTCGCACCGTTGGGTGATCTTCACAGCGTCGACACGGAGCGGTCGCACCGTTGGGTGATCTTCACAGCGTCGACACGAAGCGGTCGCACCGTTGGGTGATCTTCACAGCGTCGACAGGAAGCGGTCGCACCATTCGGTGATCTTCACAGCGTCGACAGGAAGCGGTCGCACCCTTTGGTGATCTTCGTAGTGTCGACAGGAAGCGGTCACACCCTTAGGTGATCCTCGTGTCTCTGACGATGTACTGCGGTGAATAGCAGCGGCTCTGGCTTGTAGACGGCTGTTTCACTATTCGACGTCGTACAAGGTAGTACTCCGCAGGACTACTGGTGGCAGGCGGCGGCAGCAGACTAGCCGTTTCGACGGACAGCAGCGATATTGCGATGGATGGCGATTCCCGAATTCGTTCGGCGGCTTGAATTCTTCTTATCCGGCTGAGAAGGACCAAAACTGTGAGGTATGAAACCTACAGTGGGTTGTGGTCATTAAAAACGACGCTCGGTGGTGTAGCAGTGGACTGTATATTTATTTATGTTTTTCTTCTCGTTCGGGGGTGCTCGCCATTCGCACCGTTCGAGGCAAGCTCAACTGACAGACTCCTTTTCTCAACACGCGACTGCACTCGACTGTGGATTGACTTAGACTGACTGACTGGCGAACATCCCCTTCCATACTCAAATACAACAACAATCACAAAATGTAGCCAACCTTAGTTCCCATGGTTGGCTATCTTACAATTATTACTTCTTTACAAATCATACACAATTGTTTTATGATCCTAGCAAGCTCAGGGCAGCTGCGCGTTCAAAAAGCTACACAATACAAGTTCTTTAATGTTTTCCCTAAAATTACAATACATCAAAAGATGTGCGCTTTCTAAACTGCCCTGGCCATTACATTTATTACTTACTTATCGTAAAACATTGTAAAAGTAGTAAAACACATGGTCGCTTAAACATTTAAAACTAACGATCTAGGCCCTAGCTAAAGAAATTACATTTAATAATCTTAGCTAATTTAATAAGGTTATTCTGTCCGCCACATAGAATTAACAGTTAAAATGTTTTTCTATACTAATATAGGAATAATTTAGACCTTTTGAAGTCTGCACGAGTGGTCATTAGAGAAAATGGCCCTTGACTTTTAATAAAATATTATAGACCGGTACCTATTAATATATTAATAACAATTATCTAATGTTATCATTTAGTGTCTATACATTGTGGTATGAGTATAAAAGTATACTAATTGTTTTTTCTATATAATGTTTTAGCCATCAATTTAATTGGCCCATAATGAATAAAGAAAGAAGAAAGAAACATAAACGTTGATATCATACGTGTATGTTGATTTTGACATAGATCTATGATAGCTGCTGAAACAACATACAAATATCAATCAAATTAATATTTAATAAATTAACATTGACTTTATTTACAAACAAACTTACGACTATACAGTATTTACAAAATGTACATAGTCATATAAAATACATAAGAAACAGTTAAACTATCTACAGACCGTTGCAAACGATCTATAGATAGTTCAACTGATCCAAATCAGTACCAATCGGAAGCGTACCCAAGACACTGGCTGCATTGCCGCGCTGAATAGCAATGCTGATACGTTGGGCCAGATACTCACCAGCCCTCGGGTGACGCGTCGCTTCGACTAGACGCCCAGAAATAATTTTGAAAACGCGGTATATAAATTAACTATAATAGTAAATCAATATTATAGGACTAAACATCTATTGATGACCTAAGTTGTTGTTGTTGAGTCATTAGCACTAGTTCCACAGAATTTCGTATTTCGTGGGGCTTAAACAAACTTGTGAAAAATTATGTTGCATTGTAGTAAAAAAAGCATTTACTTCCTGTCGCAAGTAAACGCATCAATAATATTGCGGGTTCGAATCCTGCTCGACTCTGTTAAATAAATAAGTTGAATTCAGTTGAAATAACTAGGTACATAATGGTCAAAGCTTAAAATTATAAGTAATTTATCTCGAAAATAAATTTTAATAAATATCTAATATACATTTTTCTTTTTTCAATATTTGTTTAGGTACTGAACTAAGTTTAGCTAAACTAAACACTACAGTTATTAAAGTAAGTAGATACGGTTACTAGCTTTGGTAATTACATTAGAAACTAGGGTGTGGCCGAATCAGATTTGCAAACTCGAAACTAGTCCATAAAACTGTATCTCGGAGGGTTATTGTTCTAGAAAATAAGATCGTATTTTAAAACGATCATGGTTTAAAAATAGTTTTCTTTATAAACTTTAATAAAAACCATACTGTATATAATGCCTTCATTTCAACCCGTGATCATGGTTCACGCAATTGTGCCGAAATATCGGGAGACAATCAAACTCACAAATCATGGTAAATATCCCGTTGTCTCAACCAGAAAAGAAAAAAACGGGCAAAGGAAATTGGATTCATATTAAACGTAGGCACCTTTACCTTTTTATTGGATCTAAGCTAAGACGCGCCACTGAGCCCAGTTTCCGGCATCAAAAGTTGGCTTGTTACATTCCAGAGGGCTGAGCACGAATAAATGTGACAATCGCAAACGTATTTAAGATACACTGCGCGCTAACGCTGCAACGTCCGACAGTAAAGCTGACGTTAACGCGCAATGTATTTCTAATACGGCACTGTTTCGATACGTTTACGATTGTCACATTCATTCGTGTTTACCTAAACGTCGCTCCACCTTGCTAAAGAGCGTCCTATCCCACACTTGCCTAAATGAGTAATTGGCATTTTAACAAGGTCAAAAACTCGTGCTAGAGATTCCTATTGACATTTCGATCAAGGTTCGCATTTAGTTAACCATGAGTCATCTGTGCGCTGAAGCGTAATGGACCGCTGATGCTTAGGTGATAATGAGTGCTTTATTCTCAAAATCAAAATTTTGAATAAATGATTTTGAACTCGCATGCTATTGAATTGGAGTTCAAAATAGCATGTGTTAATAAGTCGCTTATACACTCATAGCAGTGGCAGGTCTGGATCTAGATTGGGGTCAGAAAAAGCTAACATTTACGATCGCTAGACAGCCTTAAAAAATATAGATACGATAGTTATGTTTTTTTTGATTCAACGATTGGCATATAAGGCGGTACAGCAGGTTTTGGCGCTGCAAGAATTTTTGGCCAAGTTGGTATTTCATTCCAATGAATATTATGCAAGATAAGATATAATAGTAATAGAGAAACAGTAAACGAAAAACGAGACAGTATCGTCTTACGATATTAGCCTGCCCATAAACGCAAAAAACGAGGTATTAGATAACTGAATACTGAATAACATTGCGTCAGCAGAAGCGGGAATCTTATTCTACCAAAAAAAATCCAAATAATTTTGATATGATTTATTTATTAGCTTTATTTTGTGGATCAAGCTGCTTTGATCGATGTATTTCTGTTTAAAACATTTGTAGATCTAGCAAAAAGGTTAACAACCTGTGAGACGATAAAGTTACTTGAGATTCCTGTGATATAATTGCCTACAATCTGATCAAGAAGATAACTGATCAAGAACATAAAATTCGTCGAGATACAATTAAGTTACCGACTATTATCTAGAAGATCTAATATTACACTTACGTGGCATTTAGTGCTTAATTTAGCTTATGAATACGATACTTTATTCAACATAGAACATACACTTGAAAATTTATGCCTTATGATTTATACACAAATTAAAACGCTAGCAGAAACAGTTTCGCATAAACTTGATAGCCCTTTTTAAGGGCGTAGTCATTATTCTCAGCAAGTAGGTACTTAGTCCTAAAACTATCCTTAGAGACTGACTCTGGCATAAAAGTTTTTGGGTGTCACGACCCTTATCAATAAAACTTTTCACATCCTTTCGCTCCATCCTGAGGGACGAGCACGGATAAATGTGACATCACTTACTCAAATTCTCAAATTACGTAGATAAACTATTCAGACATTTGTCTCAAGTCTCAATCCTCAATCTCTAAGATTTTAAGATAAGTTCCAAGTCACTGCCAAAAACTGCCAAAAACTTCTCAAGTCCAAAAGTTATTTGTAAGCCTCTTCAGGGTGTTATTTCAATCCGTAACCGCTAAAGGTATATTAAGAATTAAAGCTTTCTTTATCAGCATTCTAATTATTTATGTCATTCATGTACTCAATTTGAATATTAAATTAAATAAATAAATAAACATTCAATTTTAAACAATTTTATACTTGACCACGTGAGTTTCGGTTTCGGCCGAAACTGAAGCCACGGCCGAAGATTCGGTTTCGGTTTCGGCCGGAAAACCAGTTTCAGTCGGACTCTAGAATTTACATAAACCATTATTTTATAACAACAAGGCAGTTCTCATAGCTATTCAAATCAAGTAGGTTAAATGCATAGTATTATTTCCTAATAGTTAGCATTCTGCATAGGTTACCTAGGACCTTGACTGAAATAGACAAACAAGGTTCTCAGCTAAGCTAACATGTATCACTAAAAAAACTATAGTCCAACAAAATCTGAGTTAAGTTTTGTTGTTTTGTTATAATTTGTATTCAAAATGTCAAATAAAAAAACTTTTGGTTAGTAATTTGCCGAATTAGTTTTGATTAGCGTTCGATAATTCAATTTTATTTACTTCATGATCACTAGGTCCTAACACCTATTACTAACAATCAAATTTTCGTGTAAAAAAAATTGTATCTGATTTTTATTTGGAGTACAGAAACAAGTTCTAATGTACAGTTATAACAAAAAAGAAAATAAACATTGCACAAAACGCCATCTCAAAATAAGCATAATATGTAACATGTTATATTGCTTTTTCGAGACGAAGTCGTTTTTTCGTATAAAAGTGCATTGACACACATACCATATTTTGCAAACTCCGCAAGATCGGTTTTATTGCGTAATGTTTAGAATCACGAAGATTTTGAGGCAAATATGAGACACTATATAGCTTCTTGATACTTTTTATTGTTTAGGATAAAACTACGCTTTGATTCTTAGGCTCAATTACATATACTATGCGTAGTTAATAATAATCATAAATAAATAATAAATAATGCTGGACAATCCACACAACATCATCTAGCCCCAAGCTAAGCAGAGCTTGTGTTATGGGTACTAGAAGACTGACATACTTAATATAATACATTACATAGATAGATATTTTTTATTATACATACACTGATGGACAAAATTAGAGGAACGGTACAAAAAAGAGACAGATCGGACGTAAAAAGATTTTTTTTGTATGAAGTATAAACATTTTTTTCATTTTAATATTTTTAATGAAATGAAACTAACATCAGTAAGATAAAACAAGACTAATCAATAGAAATCACAAAAATTATGTTTTGAAGAATGAACCCTTCAATCATCACATTGAAAATACCAGGGTTTTATGCCATTATGGGGACTTTTTGTCGAGTGTTTGGGCACATTCAGTATTTAGTGGTACCCCCTCTAGCCGTTAAAACTGCCAGCAATCTTCTCGGCATGCTTTTGATTAAGTTATCAATGAAATCTTGTGGTATTCGATTCCACGTTTCTTCCAGTGCTCTTTTGAGATCTCCTATGTTTCTTGGTGATGGATCACGCTGTTTTTTTTGTTTTACGAGCTTGTCTCAAACATGTTCGATGAGGTTTAAGTCTGGCGAGCATGCTGGCCACGGCAAAACGTCAATTTCAACCTCTTGAAGCTACCGCCAAACTACCGCTGCTGTGTGAGGCCGGGCATTGTCCTGCATAAATGAAAATTCTCTCCGATGTACGGAGCAAAGGGCATGATAATTGGTTCTAAGATGTCATTTACGTATCGAGCCGCAGTCAGGGATCCATTTTCTACAATGTGCAACTCCGTACGTGCCCCTATGCAAATACCGCCCCATACCATTACTGACCCTCTTCATATGACTCTCTTCCGACAATGTTACACTGAACGTATCTTTCTCCGGGTCGTCTCCAAACTTTAATTCTTCTATCATCTGGCTGTCGACAAAACCTAGACTCGTCAGTGAACAATATTTTTCCCCCAGTCATCATCATTCCCGTTTTGGTATGAACGAGTAAAGCTAGCCTGAGCTACTCGATGATCTGTGGTAAGTAGCGGTCCTCTGGCTGGCAAGTACGTCTTTATTCCAGCTTCTTTAACTCTTCTTCTTATCCTTTCAGTGCTAACAGTCACATGTCGAACGTCTTGGAGCATAGATTTGACCTCAGAAGAAGTCAAAGTGCGATTTCTCTGAACTGGAGGTATCTTCGAGAGGTTGAAACTGACGTTTTGCCGTGGCCAGCACGCTCGTCAAACTTAAACCTCATCGAACATGTTTGAGACAAGCTCGCAAAACAAAAAAAACAGCGTGATCCATCACCAAGAAACATAGGAGATCTCAAAAGAGCACTGGAAGAAACGTGGAATCGAATACCACAAGATTTCATTGATAACTTAATCAAAAGCATGCCGAGAAGATTGCTGGCAGTTTTAACGGCTAGAGGGGGTACCACTAAATGCTGAATGTGCCCAAACACTCGACAAAAAGTCCCCATAATGGCATAAAACCCTGGTATTTTCAATGTGATGATTGAAGGGTTCATTCTTCAAAACATAATTTTTGTGATTTCTATTGATTAGTCTTGTGTTATCTTACTGAAGTTAGTTTCATTTTCATTAAAAATATTAAAATGAAAAAAGTGCTTAATAAAATGTTTATACTTCATACAAAAAAAATCTTTTTACGTCCGATCTGTCTCTTTTTTGTACCGTTCCTCTAATTTTGTCCATCAGTGTATAATACCCAGAACACCCGGAATAAATATTTGCAGTTTAAAACATTTATTTCTCAAAGAAGGAAAGTTTCCTTATGATGTTATTATAAAAATCCTTCTGAAACCCATTCAATAGATTTTTTAAAAATGAAGACCATTCATAAAATTCATTTTTTTTATAGTAAAGAGATATATTTTACATGTATGGGCACAGAAGATCAAGCGAGGGTAGTTCGTAAAACTACCGGCAGGCACAGGCGGTAGCTCATCTAGCTGTTATGCCTTGATCACACGTACCGAGTAAACCAGCGAGACAGTGACGTATTTGAGATACACTGCGCGTCGACATCAGTTTTACTGTTGAACGTTGCAGCGTTAGCGCGCAGTGAATCTTAAATACGTCACTGTCTCGCCGGTTTACTCGGTACGTGTGATCAAGGCATTACGCACTGTCGACTTGTCGCACTGACGCTGGCGACTGTGACTTACTACAGTTTAAATAGGTGTTTACGCACTTGGTCGTCGGTCGCCCTATTGTTTTTGGACAAGTCGACAGTGCGTACCGGTTTTTATATGCTCCAGTCTGCGCGTGACCACGGCTATTGCTTAGCCGAAACGTCGACCTATTTTGGCTTAGTATACCTAGATTCAAAACAAATGTTAGGTATTCTATTACATAATTATTTTTCCTATGTGTACCTACTTGTGTTTAGAGACTAGATCTATTACGTAATGTTTTTCATGGAACAATAAATTTGATTTGAATACTAATAAGGTACGTGAAAAAATTCCGTATATTATCTTTTTATTAAACCAAAATAAGTCTTCTTTGAAAAAGATATACCTACTTACTAGATGTTCTGATGCAGATTATTTCCAACCTATCCTATTAAACTTATGACAGGCGTTCACCATGACATAGTGAGATTCATGCTTAAGGTCACCATTGTCACATAAGCATTCAAATCAGGTTTTGTGGCATAAATGATATAAATTAAATAATAAATTTATGTTGAGTGTAAAAAGAAATAAAACGGTCAGAGTACAGGGAAGGGTGTGCAGGCGAAAAAGACTTAGAAAAATTTTGAAAAAAAAAATATGTATGTATAAGGCCCTGTTTTTATTATTAAATCCAATAGAAGGTATAAAAAGGGACGTTTTTTGTTAAGGTCATTACCCCCTTAAAACAACGAAAACAGAACTAGAGGCTATTTAGTAAACTCAATTACAAAGGAGAAAAGACTTAGCCAAAATTTTGAAAAAAAAAAAGTGTATGTATAAGGCCCTGTTTTTATTATTAAATCCAATAGAAGGTATAAAAAGGGACGTTTTTTGTTAAGGTCATTACCCCCTTAAAACAACGAAAACAGAACTAGAGGCTATTTAGTAAACTCAATTACAAAGGAGAAAAGACTTAGCCAAAATTTTGAAAAAAAAAATATGTATGTATAAGGCCCTGTTTTTATTATTAAATCCAATAGAAGGTATAAAAAGGGACGTTTTTTGTTAAGGTCATTACCCCCTTAAAGCAACGAAAACAGAACTAGGGGCTATTTAGTAAACTCAATTACAAAGGAGAAAAATAAGTGTACTTACATTTAAACATACATTTAAAAACAAATTATAAAAGAACATGTGTAAAGCTATAGTTTTTGAGTTATGACATTTTTGGAGTCAAAATCTTCATTTTTAGGTTAGTTTTTTATGCACTATACACCGTTTTCCTGTCACCGGCACTTTATGCATGTCGGTTCTGGCACTCGCCGGCCGCTGCCGCGGCACGCTCGCTTTGCTCGCTCGGCTCGTGCGTGGTTTTTTATATCAAACTAACGCTCGTCGCTTCGCTCCTCGCACCTATTCTAGTATTCTGCCACACATCACCTTTCTGAGTTCAAAACCAATTGAAAAAAAAAATACTTAGAATTAAAATTCAGAAATTTGCCACGAGATTTTTTTTTTCTTGAAATTTCTTTTGTTTAATATTGTTTACATTTAGGCCTCCTGACACTCCCAAACTGACATACACTAGTTCAAGTGTCAGCCAGTGCCAGAAATTATTTCAAATCTGACCACGTACTCGTAACAAGTACCCCTATCGCTAAATTGACCAAAACCAGTGTGCGCCATCTTGGATTCCTAAATGGTTGCAATATTCGTAATCAGCATCCCCAAAAACGCCGAAAATGACACCCCTATCGCTAAATTGACCAAAACCAGTGTGCGCCATCTTGGATTCCAAAATGGTTGCCATATTCGTAATCAGCATCCCCAAAAACCCCGAAAATGACACCCATATTGCAAAATTGACCAAAACCTGTGTGCGCCATCTTGGATTCCAAAATGGTTGCCATATTCGTAATCAGCATCCCCAAAAACCCCGAAAATGACACCCATATCGCTAAATTGACCAAAACCAGTGTGCGCCATCTTGGATTCCAAAATGGTTGCCATATTCGTAATCAGCATCCCCAAAAACCCCGAAAATGACACCCATATTGCAAAATTGACCAAAACCTGTGGGCGCCATCTTGGATTCCAAAATGGTTGCCATATTCGTAATCAGCATCCCCAAAAACCCCGAAAATGACACCCATATTGCAAAATTGACCAAAACCTGTGGGCGCCATCTTGGATTCCAAAATGGTTGCCATATTCGTAATCAGCATCCCCAAAAACCCCGAAAATGACACCCATATTGCAAAATTGACCAAAACCTGTGTGCGCCATCTTGGATTCCAAAATGGTTGCCATATTCGTAATCAGCATCCCCAAAAACCCCGAAAATGACACCCATATCGCTAAATTGACCAAAACCAGTGTGCGCCATCTTGGATTCCAAAATGGTTGCCATATTCGTAATCAGCATCCCCAAAAACCCCGAAAATGACACCCATATCGCTAAATTGACCAAAACCAGTGTGCGCCATCTTGGATTCCAAAATGGTTGCCATATTCGTAATCAGCATCCCCAAAAACCCCGAAAATGACACCCATATTGCAAAATTGACCAAAACCTGTGGGCGCCATCTTGTATTCCAAAATGGTTGCCATTTTCGTAATCAGCATCCCCAAAAACCCCGAAAACGACACCCATATCGCAAAATTGACCAAAACCTGTGTGCGCCATCTTGGATTCCAAAATGGTTGCCATATTCGTAATCAGCATCCCCAAAAACCCCGAAAATGACACCCATATCGCTAAATTGACCAAAACCAGTGTGCGCCATCTTGGATTCCAAAATGGTTGCCATATTCGTAATCAGCATCCCCAAAAACCCCGAAAATGATACCCATATTGCAAAATTGACCAAAACCTGTGTGCGCCATCTTGGATTCCAAAATGGTTGCCATATTCGTAATCAGCATCCCCAAAAACCCCGAAAATGACACCCATATTGCAAAATTGACCAAAACCTGTGTGCGCCATCTTGGATTCCAAAATGGTTGCCATATTCGTAATCAGCATCCCCAAAAACCCCGAAAACGACACCCATATCGCAAAATTGACCAAAACCTGTGGGCGCCATCTTGGATTCCAAAATGGTTGCCATATTCGTAATCAGCATCCCCAAAAACCCCGAAAATGACACCCATATTGCAAAATTGACCAAAACCATTATGCGCCATCTTCGATTCCAAAATGGTTGCCATATTCGTAATCAGCATTCCGAATAAAAAAAAAAGACGCGTAATCCAAAAAATTACGAAAATTTTCTAAGTCTTTTTCTTCAAAATTTTGGCAGAGTCTTTTTTATTCAAAATTTTGGCAGAGTCCTTTTTCTTCAAAATTTTTCTAAGTCTTTTTCGCCTGCACACCCTTCGCTATACTCCGACCAATAAAACTGCAAACATATTCGTGATTTTTATTAAAACATGAAAAAAAATACATTTAGTCATAATGTATTGTTTTTATGTTTTTATTACAAACATAAGTTACCTACTTTATTTTTTAAGTAGTGCTATACTGATGCTTTTAGTGAGGACTTTTAAATGGCTCGCATGTTACCATATTGTTATGCGAGTTTATTATCAGCCGACGGTCTACATCATATAAATAAATAAATATATTACATGTTGTGCCGACCCCCACCTAGTGGGATAAGGGAAGGACGAAAAAGAGCTCATATATTTTGTCTGTATAATCTTGGTAAACTAAAATTAGCGGCGTGTTTTTCTTCTAATGTTTGGTTAGTGTACAATAAAAGATTTTATTTTTATTAGTGTAACAGATAATACTTTTTATGTTAAGCCACTATATAATGACAGAGGATTACAAATGACCGTACTAGTGTCAATTCAATGCTATTACAATTAAAAGACATTTTGCAATGCTAAGGCTATGTTACCCAAGGTTTTCTTTGTTCTTGTGAATAATTATATGTACTTGTATAGGGATGTAAGGGAGCTACACAAAAACTTTAGCTCCAATTGTCAACCTCACCTGCACGCGGTACATCCTGCAGTAACCGACGAGGCTCTGGCGACCGGTCGACGTCGGTATAACCATTCTCATCCAGACACAGTCAAATCCCTGACCGCTGAGGGGCAGCAGCCTCAGCGGTGCGACAGACTGTGTCCCTGCGATCGCCAACCCGCATGCCCAGCGTGGCGATTAGGGCAAAACCTCCCTATATATGCAGCACACACAAAAGAGACGGCCCCCAGTTCCCGGTAGCTCCGCTAGTCATGGCCAAGGCGGCGGTCATGGAAACGGCGGAGCAGGGGGTGCTAAGAATCTCCGGGTTACGGAAGGCTGCCCATCCCAACTGACCCTGGCAACGTATAACGGACGCACTCTACGGCTGGACGAACACCTGGCGCAACTCGAGGTGGAACTTGAGAAGGTCAGATGGCATATTCTGGGGTTATGTGAAGTCCGACGAGAGGGAGAGGACACCGTAACCTTGGAATCAGGCCATCTCATGTACTACCGCGAGGGCGACCTTACCTCCCAAGGCGGCATAGGGTTCCTGATCCACAAGTCCCTCGCTGACAACGTCACTGAAGTATCCAGTGTGTCGACCAGGGTAGCATACCTGGTACTTAAACTCACCGAGAGGTATTCCCTCAAGGTAGTTCAAGTGTATGCGCCGACCTCGTCACACTCGGATGATGAAGTGGAGTTTGTCCTGGATGACATTGCTAAAGCCTTACATACCACCACTAAGGCACACTTTAACATTGTCATGGGGGACTTTAACGCCAAAGTAGGATTACAGACATGCAGCGAATCATCAGTAGGGCCACACGGATTTGGTAGTAGGAACCACAGGGGGCAAATGCTGGTCAACTTTCTAGAGCGGGAGGGACTATTCTTGATGAATTCATTCTTTAAGAAGAGTCCGCAGAGAATGTGGACTTGGCGAAGCCCCGACGCTGTGACGAAAAACGAGATAGACTTTATTATAGCGGACAAGAAGCATATATTCAGAGATGTCTCAGTGATCAACAGGTTTAACACCGGTAGCGATCACCGAATGGTACGAGGCACTCTGAATATCAACTTTAAGCTGGAACGTGTCCGCTTAATGAAGTCTAAGCTCCGTCCTAACCTGCTCCAAACCGCCGTGAACTCAGAGAAGTTTCAACTTCAGCTTGAAAATCGATTCGCTGCCTTGGAAACTACCGATGACGTAGATCAGGACCTACACAATGTGGTAAATATCCTCAGGGAAGAGGGCACGAAATTTTGCTCGGTAAGGCGTACGGGTAAAAAGTCTAAATACTCGGATGAGACTCTCCAGCTAATGGAAAAGCGACGCCAGACACCACTCACCCCTACTACGCTGTCAGAACACACGGCTCTTAACAAGTGCATTGCTAAGCGCATACGCTACGACCTCCGTCGCTCCAATACGCTTCGTATTGAACGAGCAATTGAGCAAAATCGGGGGTCCAAAGTGTTTGTGCAGCAACTTGGTAGGAGCCATCTGACACAGCTCACGACATCTAGGGGTGAAACCGTCGTTTCCAAGCCGGAGGTTTTAGCTGAGATTGAAGACTTTTATGGCCGATTGTACGCCTCGCAAGTTTCGTGTCCGGGATCCAGTAATGAGGATGTTAGAGCCATACTGACCCGCCACTACACAGAGGATCTCCCGGAGATCAGCCTGGACGAGATCGAGGTGGCTCTGAAACAGTTGAAAAATGGAAAAGCCCCAGGGGAAGACGGAATCACATCGGAACTCCTAAAGGCAGGTAGTTTACCAGTTCTGAGGGAAGTCCGACGTGTTTTTCAATCCGTCCTGGACCATGGGAGAACTCCAAAGGCATGGAGCAAGAGTGTGGTAGTGATGTTTTTCAAGAAAGGAAACAAGGCTTTACTGAAAAACTACAGACCGATTTCACTCTTGAGCCATGTCTACAAACTGTTTTCCAGAGTTATTTCGAACCGTCTTGCGCGAAGACTTGATGAGTTCCAAACCCCAGAGCAGGCTGGGTTTCGCAGAGGATTTGGCACCATAGACCACATTCACACAGTGCGGCAGATTATACAGAAGTCCGAAGAGTA
Organism: Ecliptopera silaceata; assembly: GCA_932527185.1. Lineage (NCBI taxonomy): Eukaryota > Metazoa > Arthropoda > Insecta > Lepidoptera > Geometridae > Ecliptopera > Ecliptopera silaceata. Next base: position 10,519,017 of record OW052199.1, read on the forward strand.
TAATCAGCCACTGTGCTTAGCGTTTGTGGACTATGAGAAAGCCTTTGACTCTGTTGAAACCTGGGCTGTTCTACAGTCTCTGCAACGATGCCAGGTGGATTGGCGATACATCGAAGTGTTGAGATGCCTATACAATGATGCCACTATGTCTGTCCAAGTCCAGAACCAGCAGTCTAAACCTATCCAGCTGCGCCGCGGAGTAAGACAAGGAGATGTCATATCTCCCAAATTGTTTACTAGCGCGCTGGAAGATTTGTTTAAGACGCTGAGTTGGAATGGGATGGGCATTAACATCAATGGCGAATATATCTCACACTTACGATTTGCCGACGACATCGTCATATTGGCGGAATCGTTGCAGGACCTACAACAGATGCTGAACAGTCTTGCTGAAGCCTCACGACGGATTGGCCTGGGCATGAACTTGGATAAAACGAAGGTCATGATTAATGACCGTATTACCCCAGAGCCAATAACCGTTGCCGGAATGCCTCTCGAATTTGTGCAGGAGTATGTTTACCTCGGGCAGACTCTGCGGTTAGGTAGACACAACTTCGAGAGAGAGCTAGACCGGAGAATTCAGCTGGGCTGGGCTGCGTTTGGGAAACTTCGTCAAGTCTTCTCGTCATCCATCCCTCAATGTCTGAAAACGAAAGTTTTCAACCAGTGCGTCCTACCCGTTATGACCTATGCTTCTGAAACGTGGACACTGACAGTGGGGTTGGTCCACAAGCTGAAAGTCGCTCAGCGCGCTATGGAGAGAGCTATGCTCGGAATTTCTTTGCGTGACAGAATCCGCAACGAAATTATTCGTCAGAAAACCAAAGTGTTCGACATAGCTCAAAGAATTAGCAAGCTGAAGTGGCAGTGGGCCGGCCATGTTTGCCGAAGAACCGACAACCGTTGGAGCAAACGGATACTGGAGTGGAGACCGCGTTTAGGCAAGCGTAGTGTAGGACGCCCTCCGGCGAGATGGATCGACGATCTGCGTAGTGTAGCTGGCAAACACTGGATGAGAAGAGCCGAAGACCGGGCTCAGTGGCGCGTCTTGGGAGAGACCTACGTCCAGCAGTGGACTGCAATAGGTTGATGATGATGATGATGATGATGACTTGTATTAGATCCAAGTAATAATTTAGACATCTTGTAGTTAATAAGTAATTGTAAACATAAAACATATTGCGAAGATTTTAACTTGCAGTTTGTACGGGACCAGTCGATTTTTTCCTTACCTTTGGAAAGACACAATTGGTTTCAGCTCCGTATAATGTAATTACTGTCAAATTTGCCTCAATAGAGATTTTGAAACTTTTTGTCTCATTAATAAAGTATGGTGATTTGCAAAAAAAAATCAATATGAGGTTCTTTAGACTTCTTCTTCTTCTTATCGTGTCGATGCTACAACTGTATTTTGTTGTAGCATCGTGTTGGAAAGATTAGCCAGACTAGACACTGCTTTACCACGTTCTTTAGACTAACCGCAAGCAAATTAACACCAATCGCGATATTTCTGTTTTTTAAATTTCTACTTATTCCAATATAATTTTGGATTATTAATGATGTGATGATAATGTAACAAGGTCGTAAATCATACTGTCACGTGAAAAGCGCAGTACCTATTTAAATTTTCTATTATCTAAAATAAGGGTGCTATAGATGATTAATGTCCTCAGCCCTTTAGGTCAGTTAGCGTTTAGGCGTAAGCAGTAGGGGAGACCTAGGATAGTTGTTACAGAGGAGAGTTGTTACAAAGCCGATTTTTCGGAACCTATGATCGTTAGTGAGCTGGCAATGCCACTCAATTGATTCTTTTTAGATGCGCTTCTTGATGAAACAAGTGCCTCAGGCACCAGGCAAATGGTTGCCCGAGTACGACGTCTGCATGACAAAAAAAGCCGAAAAGTATTTTTTTTGTCAACATTTTGGTTATATTTATATCGTGACACATTAAATTTAGGTGGTTATGTTATTTTTTTGTATACTGTAGGGTTTTTGAAGTTTCAAATAGTGGCATTGTTTTGATGATCCTTTACGTCGTTGTGAAATTATGAATGTTTATTCTGACCAGGTCGTAATTTTCGACACCTAGGAGAGTTGTGACACGCTGTAACAACTCTCCTATTTTAGTTTATTTGCTTTGAATTTTATGTCATTAGCAATCCAATCAAAAGGTTTCAGTTCAGGAGTGGAAAGGCTGGTCGAGAATGGCACTAGGAGTGAGCTGCTGTACGTCTGTCATAATAGATTGGATTACAGACATATTTTATAGCTGCTGATATTGTCATGATGCCATAGTTACTTAAAAAATATTTATTTCTTATAATCTTAATGTCTGTAGTCTCAACAATTATGCCAAATGATAATTGAAGTATTATTAAAGGGTGTGTGTTTTATAATTCTTATAAAAGTCATCTTACCTATCGAATATAGTATTGATAAACAGCTGTAACAACTTACCTTGGTGCCTGTCACAACTTACCTCGGTGTAAGGAGAATTGTTACAGTTTGAGTTGTTTCTGTTTTGGTGAATTTTCTCAGAAACCTTACAACTTTCATTTATTGTCATGACTGTTTTTGATAAAGGAAAGATTGCTCTATATTTAGACATAAAGTTGATAACTGTGCTATGTTTCTTTATTGAGATATATGGGTTTAAGTAAAAATTGTAACAACCCTCCTTGGTCTCCCCTACCTACCTTAATTATACTTTTAATGGAAAACCTTCGTTAAAGAGTTTCACGGATTACTTACACGGCAAGGAAAATAACTGCGACTGTCAGCAGTCAACACTCTGGTAATTAAAAAATAACTAATTATAACTTTGCCTTGTTACAGAAATAAAACTCCAAAATGGGGAGCGACGAGAAAAAGGGGTCGATTGTTTTAGACAACTTCAACTCAACGTAAGTAAGCTTATGAAAATGCTGAAAATTTTAAACTTTATTCAGAATTCACTTGTTTAGAAATATTTCCTTTGTGTTCGATTATTTTGTTTTTTTTTTCGTGCCTATCAATTACAATAAGGAAAAAGGACTAAGGAAAGCCAGCCTACTTTTAAAAGATCGTACCCATGATATGAAACCCCAAGAAACAACCTAATTTTATTTCTAAAATATGTATACAAGTGTATTACACGTGTATGCCTGCGACGCGGAAGGTTGCGGGTTCGATTCCCGCCTTGGAATAAATGTTTGTATGATCTGCAAATATTTATTCTGGGTGTTATGGGTACTTATTTATATGTATATAATAAAAAATATCTATCTATGTAATGTTATTGTATTAAGTATGTCAGTCTTCTAGTACCCATAAAACAAGCTCTGCTTAGCTTGGGGCTAGATGATGTTGTGTGGATTGTCCAGCATTATTTATTTATTTATTATTATTACTGATTTTGGTTTACTTCGTTATTCAGGGCCAACCTTGCTTCTAATCCCGGATTTCAGTCGACATTGAGTTTAGGCTCAAAGGAAATAATCAATGAAAAAGCATACAGCCCCTTTGAACACCGGAATGTCGAACACCCCAACTCGTGAGTACAACTTTCTTGTTTCCAAACAATTTCAAATTAATTATTAAATGCAACGGCCTGTAGATAGCTCAACTGTTTCCTATGTATTTTATAGGAATTATCCTGTAACTTAGAAAAAAAAATTCAAATACTTCGGAATTTAGCTTGATCGAAAACTAGGAAACTAAAAGATATTGTTTTTGCTTGTTCGACGTGATCCATGGGCCATTTTAGAGTTATGTACCCAAAGGGTAAACAGGATCTTATAACTAAGTCTCCGCTGTTCGTCTGTCTGTCTGTCTGCCACAAGGCTGTATGAAACAAAAGATGTAATGTAAAAATATAAAAATAAAAGCAGAATAAAATTAATATACACATACAGGGGCCAACAAAAATATTACATTACATTTTTAAGGTTCCGTACCTTTGGGTACGGAACCTTAAAAATGTAATGTACTATTTTTGTTGGGTATAATAGGACCCTATTACATGGCGAGGTTATAAATAAAAAACTCGCTTATTACTATTTCTAAAACCTTAACATTACCTATGTATTTATGTTTAATAATGAATTGACTAATGGCATTAAACCGGTGATAAACTGGTTTATTGTCACAACTATTTATTAACAAAACATTGGATTCCCAATACTGCTAAACCAACACAAAATCCAATTTGATATTAGTCAGTTCTCAGAATTTTGTGATGTGTTGACATTAAACGTGATGCTGGAAATTACCGCAAAGGTGATAAAACTCTCATTATTTACACATTTAAAATCTTAGATATAAACGTTTTTTACAATATTGGAATTATACAATAATTAATAAAAAAAACAAAATTATATTAATTATAAAAACTTATAAACTAGGTTGCCGCCGGCAGCGGGGCAAGGTTGGGCCTTGCCCCGGTGGTTGCTACCGGTGGTGAAGGCAACACAAATTAAGGAACCTCCGGACAACGCGTATACCGTGTCGAGGATCACTGCCTTCTGCATCTAACCCTCGAGCCAGCCTTCTAGCGAGAGCCTCTTGAGAAAACTCTCATTATTATTTTATTACTGGACTAGTTTTTCTAGAATTTTATGGCTTTTTCAGGAGTATCGGTTCTTTGGTGCACCTCCTCAAGTCATCGCTTGGGTCAGGTATCCTGGCCATGCCAGCTGCATTCAAAAATGCAGGTCTAGCAGCTGGAGCCATAGGCACTATTGTCATCGGTTTTATCTGCACACATTGTGTCTATGTATTGGTGAGTTTCATACTAAAACAAAGTAGGTATGTAGTAGTGTATACGAATCCTGCAATTATTGATTACACTCTTGATTATTTATTATTGTCGTAATTTCGATTCTCGTTTTAGAATTATTTGAACACTTAGATTTTTATGTATAAGTAACTTATTTTTTTATAAATACATAGGTAAGTACATAGAATGTAGTAACACCCAGACACAAAATAAATATTTATGTTCATTACACAAACATTTGATGAGAATCGAACCCATGACCCACAGCATGGAAGGCAGAGCTACTACCAAGTACCAACCGAGCTGTGACACCTGATATAAATCGATCTAACAACTAATCCGGAAACAATAACGACTTATATGATTTTGTTATGATCCATTGTTGTTATCTAACAATTGCTTTTCTTTTAGACATATAATAATAAATAGGTACATACTTATAATAATATTTACTTACACACGTAGATATAATATATAAGTTCCATTAATATCACATCACATCTACTTATTTAACAGACTGAACAATTCCTCGAATTGTGTATTTTGTAATAATGTCCCAGCCATTTTTTTGGTGATTTTTTTTGGTTTTATTCGTAACTTGTTACAGTCGACGAACTAAGATCACTTAGTCCGTACGGTTACCAACAGAACATATTTTCAGAAAATGTTCAATACATTATATAAATGTCACTTTGTTATTAAGGCAATAGCGGCGAACTGAAGGTTGATGAACTACCTACGTCATAAAAGATTAATTGATGAGGAAAGTGACTCCTTAGGTGTATTGAATATCAATATTTATTACGGATCTCGAAGTCTGCTCTGTTAATGTGATGTCACTTATTGACCCTGTTGATTCTTGCTTCAGAAATTGAATGAACCAGTGATTTTCAGGTAAAAACATCTCAAGAGGTGTGTGTGGATGCGAAGAAACCGTCCATGGGATTCGCCGAAACCTGCGGTGCGGCTTTCGAGTTTGGTCCGAAAAGTTTACGGCCGTGGGCGAACTTTGCAAGGTAAAATAATGGAATGGATATTAACTACCGTTACTATTTTGAGTCACCAACTCTGTTACTGTTTGTTAGAAGTGTCGAAATATTTTTCATTGGAACATTCGCGTGCAGAAATAAGTTATTGTTACTTTTTTTGTATTCCCGCGTTTGTCAACATTCAATTCAACTTTTCGCGGGAACCAGTGATACAAAGTATTTGTTCAGAGCAGTATTTTGTTGTTTATTGTGTGGGAACATTGATTGTGTGAATAGAACATTCCCGGAATTCAGTATGAAATTCTAACTGGATTGCGAAATAAATATTAGTTGGTCCCAGAAGTCAACACAGAGTTTGGTAAAGCTAATATCGGAATAGTAGATATATTTAATATATTGGTTTAGACCTACGGTATTTGATATCTTGAGCGGTAGTGGAGACTGTAGGTTATGCGGGCACTATTAAGCTCATTATACAACACAAAACGCAATAGCTTGACAAATACCTTGGGCGGGGTAGGGGAGACCAAGGAGGGTTGTTACAATTTTTACTTAAAACCACATATCTCAATAAAGAAACATAGCACAGTTATCAACTTTATGTCTAAATATAGAGCAATCTTTCCTCTATCAGAAACAGTCATGACATTATATGCAAGTTGTTAGGTTTCTGAGAAAATCTACCAAAACAGAAACAACTCAAACTGTAACAACTCTCCTAACACCGAGGTAAGTTGTGACAGGCACCAAGGTAAGTTGTTACAGCTGTTTATCAATACTATATTTGATAGGTAAGATGACTTTTATAAGAATTATAAAACACACACCCTTTAATAATACTTCAATTATCATTTGGCATAATTGTTGAGACTACAGACATTAAGATTATAAGAAATAAATATTTTTTAAGTAACTATGGCATCATGACAATATCAGCCGCTATAAAATATGTCTGTAATCCAATCTATTATGACAGATGTACAGCAGCTCACTCCTAGTGCCATTCTCGACCAGCCTTTCCACTCCTGAACTGAAACCTTTTGATTGGATTGCTAATGACATAAAATTCAAAGCAAACTAACTAAAATAGGAGAGTTGTTACAGCGTGTCACAACTCTCCTAGGTGTCGAAAATTACGACCTGGTCAGAATAAACATTCATAATTTCACAACAACGTAAAGGATCATCAAAACAACGCCACTATTTGAAACTTCAATAACCCTACAGTATACAAAAAAATAACATAACCACCTAAATTTAGTGTGTCACGATATAAATATAACCAAAATTTTGTCAAAAAAAATACTTTTCGGCTTTTTTTTCATGCAGACGTCGTACTCGGGCAACCGTTTGCCTGATGCCTGAGACACTTGTTTTATCAAAAAGCGCATCTAAAAAGAATCAATTGAGTGGCATTGCCAGCTCACTAACGATCATAGGTTCCGAGAAATCGGCCTTGTAACAACTCTCCTCTGTAACAACTATCCTAGGTCTCCCCTACTTCGGCGCAAATTGGATCATGTTAGTGCTGTGTGAATATGAACAAACATCTCTTAAACATGGGTTTCTATATATCTTACAAGTTTTAGTTACATTTTGTATTACACAATACATTACACAACAAAAAAATATATAATAAAATTTTTTGTTTTATTTAATTTTTAATTTTATTTTATTTATACCTTTAGAAAAACATGTTTTTTGTTTTATTCCAGAACTTTCATCGACTATGCGCTCACATGTACCTACCTAGCTGCGCTATGTGTATACATAGTATTTATCGCAGAGAACTTCAAAGAGGTAATTTAAAACATTTATATAAGCCAAAGTTTCTAACAAAACACAGGATGGCGGATACCTGAGCCCGTAGACTGTATTTTACTCGACGCAATATTTTTTACCCTATATGTATATAATTATCCTTCATTAGAACTATGCATTATAATTTTTAAAATTTGTTTGTGTAAATGCAACGTTACAGTAAACTCCCCCTTTTCCTCTCTAATTTACTCCTTATCAAACATCGCTATAGACAACAACTTTCAAATAAATCGAGGAATTGGTGTGAAATACGACCTCTAGGAAAACACAGACAGGCAAACGGACAAAAACATTTTGGTGTATCTCGGAACAGGATCAGAGAGTATAATGATGTATGTTAATTATCTCCAGGTCTTGGATGAGTACATGCCCAACTACAAGCTATCCGTCGAGACGTACTGCGCGCTCACGTTAGTGCCTCTAGTCCTGATCTGCCAGATTCGGAACCTGAAGTGGCTGGTACCCTTCTCGGCTGTCGCCAACGTCTTCCTTGTGATATGCTTCGTGATCACCATGTACTACATCTTCAGCGGGCTGCCTAATCCCAAGGAGAGGGAGATGGTCGCTTCTGTCACACAATGGCCACTTTTTATAAGGTAAGCTTCTTTACCCTCCACCTCTCTTTCATGCCTTGGATGCTAATCGGAATGGCTGTTTTTTGGTAAATAACTCTAGGATTATGCTCAATTCACTGTATTTCTGTTATTTAGTGTACAATAAAAAATAAGTAGGGTTAATAGTAGGTATTCTCTGTAGACAGATTTGTTTGTCACTCTAATATTTCAAGGCAATAGATTAATTATTTATTAAACAGATACGTCATAGTTCCACTACCAGGTCTCGGCCGGGTCTAAGAAGTATTGTTACAGTCTGGCCAATATTTTTGAATAAGCTCCAACTTCTTTAATAAACAAAAGTAATAAGGATCATATAAAAAACCGCTAGGAGCCTAGTTCATTGACTCTGGTTGCAATGAACTGGCACCTAGAATCATCTAGTATGTAAGAAATTTGAAAGTGATCCTTGTGATTTTATTGAATAAAATTATCATGGAGTTTTAGTTTGAGTTTCCCTGTATTAGCCGCCAAGATTCGTATCTTACTTGTGCGTACTGCCTGTTGCCAAAAAAACTTTTCATGATTCACGAACTTGATGAGTATCTGCTACATGATCAAGCGATTTTTGCGCTCGTAACTTTATAATGCAAATCGATCGATTTATTGTCAGATATCCATACTCACAGCAACTTTAAGAAGATGTGATAAAGAGGGAAGGTATTCTTACTCATATTATAAACGCGAAAGTTTGTATGGATGGATGTGTGGATGTTACTCTTTCACGTAAAACCTACTGAATGGATTTTAATGACACTTCTACCGAATAATTGGCTATAATTTGTAAAAATATTGTGTGATTTATCTAAAATAATTAAAGCCCACTACTTGGTCTTAGTATCGTTAATACTAAGACCAAGTAGTGGCCACCAGCTAATTCTCAAGGAAGCTTACAAATTGAAATAGAGTTGTGCAATTTCCACACAGTTGCCTACCAGCTCAAGATCTTACTGAGATTGGTATGAATAGCACAAGACGTGGGATAATAGGTACTTATGGTATTGCACCATGACAACAGCTAGTACTAAAAATACGTCAAGCATCTTACAACTTCATAAAATAACATTGTATCGTTGAATATTTAGTTTAAAAACCTGTTTCTTAATTAAATTATATAATAATATTTTTCGAATTATTGTTGTGTTGAATTGACACGCAAGAAGAAGAAAAACCTGATTTAATTTGTAATATTTATATTTTTTGGAAGAATTTGGGGTAGAGGTAGACCTTTGCCTTGCAATAACACAATAGGTTAAATAAAAAAAAAATATTTCGGAGACAAATAAGATAGATATTATATTTGCAATAAAATATTCATAAATACATCTTACACAAAAATTAAATTAACAGGCAGGTAATTAATGCAACATTTTACAATCAATTAAATACATTTAAAGAAAAAAAACAGTAACCATAAAATGCATGATATTATATAGACAGATCTCTAATACGATGAGGACTAGCAAGCAAAAAGCAGGCAAGCTAATTATTATCGTCGTTTGTAATATGACCTAGCTGTTTAATATGATCTACGACAATACTTTAATAGACATTTCGTGATCACACCAAGGTTCTTCCTAGGTCTTAAGATGTATTTTATTTTATCACTATCATTATTTTATCTTTACCGTATTAATCAATAATGAATAGGCGCGATTGACTGAGTTTATTGTTTTAACTATTTGTAGCTTAGATAACTTAAAATATTTTCTCAGAAGCAGTGGACTCCTAGAATAATATGATAAGTTACAATATTCTTTAGTGAGAAAAAGATCAAACAGTTTACTCACCTTGGCAAATCTTTTAAACTAAACAAAAACAAAGACATGATTATAGTAGGTATAGAATTTTTTTTTTTTATTAAATTTCTTAAAAAACAAAACCCTAAAAAAACATTTGCATTATAAAAACAGTCGTACCTATTATTTATTTCATTCTAGAATATGAATACTTTAGTAATTCAAAAGTTAAGTATTAAAAATATATTATCAACCTTCCAGCACAGTGATCTTCGCAATGGAAGGCATCGGCGTGGTGATGCCGGTGGAGAACAACATGGCCAAGCCGGAGCAGTTCCTCGGCTGCCCTGGAGTACTGAACATCGCCATGACGGTCGTCATCAGCTTGTACGGACTGGTCGGCTTCTTCGGATTCATTAAATACGGTGATGACGTCAGAGGCAGCGTCACCTTGAATCTGCCGCAGGATGAAATGTAAGTGAAGCGTGTGCTGTCTTTTTGATTTACGTATAGCTTTATTATACTTCTTTTTTTAACTCATTAGTGTATCATTACTAAGTTAAATTGACACCGCACTGAAACTTCAGTACTTAATTTAGTTTAATTGTAATTCTTTGTAAGAAGGATCATATAAAAAAACGGTAGGAACCAGGCCGTAAGTTTCTTGCCCGTTCTTCTAGGCTCTGGTCGCGTGGAACTGGCACCTAGAATCACCTAGTATGTAAGACGATTCTAAATGATCCTTGTGATTTTACTGAATAAAGTAATTTTTGACTTCGACTTTGACTTTGAAACCTTGGAGGTCATAGGGAAGCATTACGTCATGCTACATGTACACTAGACGACTTAGTTTGCTGGTTTCGTGTGATGTATAGGCCACTACACCACATTGAACCAGCAAGCTATTTCATCTTGCGTTTTGCATCCAACATGCTATAGGTAAGTATATTGCGCTCCTTATTTTCACATTCCAACAAACAGAAAAATATTACTCCAATTTTTCTGACCAAAATACCACGTGGCTGTTTCCATTATATTTTAGCTGTGTTATGTTTCTTAGCGACTTAAAATATCCTTGCTAAGGTGTGTTATTTGATTTATTAAACGTTTTTATAAGGAACGTCAGGTTCGAAGGCTTTATCGAGGTTAATGTGCTACAGCGTCAACCGCATCATCACTTAACAACAAATGAGGTTGTGGTTTATTGTTTGCTTATACTGTAGAAAAATTTAGGCAGTTTGGGTATTTTTAATGGTCGTAAAACTATCCGGTTTTGATATCAGCCATACACATAGATAGTTTCATGTTTGTAAGTTTAGAAATAGACAATATCTAATCAATAAACAAATATTCATGGGCATTTCACTCATCGCGCTCTAGTCCTAAATTAAGCAAAGCGTACTATGGGAACTAGATTACTGAGAGAATATTTATATACATAATTTTTTTTGTAAATACATATCTACAATAGTAACACCCAGATACAGAACAAATATTTATGATCATTATGATCATTCATTTACTCTCACTGGGGATCGAACCCACGACCCACAGCATGGAACGCTGTGCTACTACCAACTCAGGATGATTGCTATATTTCTCTTACGCTCAATCTATTCTACAGTAAAGGAGATAAATGTGATAAAGTTCTACATAAACTCTGTTGGGAATTTTTGTGCTCATTGAAGAAGAAGTCCATTCTCTGTCCTTAGCAGACACATAACTAGCTTCTTCTGTATTCCAGCCTGGCTCAAAGTGCGAAGATCCTGATGGCACTGGCGATACTCTTCACGTACAGCCTCCAGTTCTACGTTCCTATGGAGATGATCTGGAGACAGATCCATACGAAGATCGCGGTGCGGTACCACAACATCACCCAGATCACCATCAGGACCGCAATCGTTATTGGATCAGGTAACTTGGCTCCTCCTACTCCTCCTTAATCGGTATCCCAAAGTTGGGGATCGTGACTCCGCGCAAGTAACTTCTTAATAGCGGACCTCCATCGGTCGCGGTCTGCAGCTTGATGGATGGCGACGTTGACAGGTGTCTCCAGTTGTTCGGATACCTGATCAGACCAACGCTTTAGGCTTCTGCCCCTTGGTCTCTTGCCCTCCACTTTGCCTGTTATCGACAGCTAACAAAACTAACAGCTAACTTGGCTAATAGCACCTATATTTTCCGCAGCAGTTTCTCAGGTATTTATAAAATTTCATGACTATTTTCAAAACTTACTTTTACCATTTGGTTTAGTACTATCACATTGAAAAACGTATTTTTATCATTATCCTTTCCCTCTGCCTTGTAAACCAGTTTATTATCCAAAACGAACGTGCCCCACGTGGTACTTTACTGCGACCATCACCCTGAAAATTGATAATAAAAAATCACACGTGCGCGACTCTACTAAACGTCTAAGTGATACATTGTACCAAATTGTTTATAGACTTCTGTCTGTGACCTGTCTGTTGAACGCTTAGCCTTAGTAGAAAAGCAGACGGGCATGCGTTTGCTAGAAATAATTTGATCCGTTCAAGGAACCTTCAATTTCAGACAGATATATAGATAACTTATAATAAGTAAGTTTGTTTGTGAATAAATATACTTATAATAATAATAAAGACAAACACAGAAAAAAACAAGCTTAAAAATAATCACGAAAGGTAACACAATGAGCGGTCTTATTGCTGAGAACGCAAAAAAACAATTTACAGTTTTACTACAAAACTAAGGTTTAAAGTTTCTTGTCAAAGTTCACCTTAAAAACAGAATCTTATAGCAAAGTTACTAATAGTTATTTAATGAAGTAGTAGATAGTTATTCAAACAATCTGCGTGTAGAAACATATTACAGCCAGCTTAAAATATAAGAAGCATTTAAAACATAAGAAACTTGATAATTATATAATAGCACAACAACTTTTTAATAAAAGATTTAGCAGAAATACTGAAAAATGTAAAAGAGACCTTGGACCTTCTTTCCTTCCCGTTTTCCGTTCTTTTTTAAGCGGTAAAATACGCATTAGCATGAGTCAGTAAACTGATCTTAACATGCTTAGGGAAATACCCTTTGGGTTGCATTTTAAGAAGTAATTTTGACAAAGCTATGCCCTGCGTCTAACATTTATTTATTAACTTCATTTAACTAAATGCATCAGCTGTAGTTTTTATAACAATCATATAAATAACCAGTAAGTTTTATAGAGGTATTAAAACTCATATATCTTAAAATATAATTAGTTTCGTGTAAAGTTTCGACTAAGTCAGTCTGTTTCATCATCATCATCAACCTATATCAGTCCACTGCTGTTCGTAGGTCTCTCCCAAGACGCGCCACTGAGCCCGGTCTTCGGCTCTTCTCATCCAGTGTTTGCCAGCTACACTCCTCAGATCGTCGCTCCATCTCGCCGGAGGGCGTCCTACACTACGCTTGCCTAAACGCGGTCTCCACTCCAGTATCCGTTTGCTCCAACGGTTGTCGGTTCTGCGGCAAACATGGCCGGCCCACTGCCACTTCAGCTTGCTAATTCTCTGAGCTATGTCGTACACCTTGGTTTTCTGACGAATGACTTCGTTGCGGATTCTATCTCGCAGAGAAATACCAAGCATAGCTCTCTCCATAGCGCGCTGAGCGACTTTCAGCTTGTGGACCGACCCCACTGTCAGTGTCCACGTTTCAGCAGCATAGGTCATAACGGGTAGGACGCACTGGTTGAAAACTTTCGTTTTCAGACATTGAGGGATGGATGACGAGAAAACTTGACGAAGTTTCCCAAACGCAGCCTAGCCCATCTGAATTCTCCGGTCTAGCTCTTTCTCGAAGTTGTGTCTACCTAACCGCAGTGTCTGTCAGTCTGTTTACACCAGAATAAAATATTAAAAAAAAAATATTATGCTTTTAAACTGAAGAGCTAACAAATTTTTTTTAATATTTATTAGCATTATGCAATTAACATAAAAGCTAATTATTAATTCTTTATAAGTAAATAGGTAATCAGTGCTACCTACTCAGCACTGTATATAGACTATAGACACTGTATACATGTTTAGATAAAGCAAAATGTATTTTAGTTTTATTGTTGTTGTATCTACTATTTATACAACCTGTCAAAAGCGACTAAGTATTATAAGGATAGGGGGTTTTATAGTCCAATAAGGTGCGAAGTACTTACCTAAGTACATCAACGTACAAGAGTCATTTCCAAGAAGAGGAAAATGTAATTCGTATTTAAATTGCTTAGTCATGTGACCTCTTTGATGACATATTGGATGACACCATAAACCATTACGGCACGTTTTACGAGGATCATATTATAAAAAAACGGTAGGAACCAGGCCGAAGTTTCTTGCCCGTTCTTCTAGGCTCTGGTCGCGTGGAACTGGCATCTATAGAATCACCTAGCATACGACGATTCTGAATGAACTTTGTGATTTTATTGAATTATTGATTTGCTAGATGCAGATCATGGAAGTTTACAATAGTCTCACAGAGTTTAACGACAGGAAAATGGTTTCGGAAGAATATCTGTGTCTGCTGCCACAACAGTTATTTTGCCATTTTGTCATTGTCGCACACATAATAAATAAATATTGCTGGACAATCCACACAACATCATCTAGCCCCAAGCTAAGCAGAGCTTGTGTTATGGGTACTAGAAGACTGACATACTTAATACAATGCATTACATAGATAGATGTTTTTTATTATACATATAAAATACCCAGAACACCCGGAATAAATATTTGCAGATCGTACAAACATTTATTCCAAGGCGGGAAGCGAACCCGCAACCTCCGCGTCGCAGGCGGACCTTCGCCCACCGCGCCACATCGGTCGTCCATACACTTAATGAGGATTATAACTAAAATGAAGCAATAAATACATTTATATAAGTAAAGCTTTTGACTATATCACATCCGCATCTCACTATTTCTCTTAATCATAAATAATGCAAGCTTCATATAATACATAAGATATTAAGCAATATGGCCCACTTCAACTTTAATCACATAATGACCACAAATGAACCGAAATAAACATTGCTATCGAGGCCAATCACGTAACAACACCACTTTTCCTTTCAAAGTACCTATACACCATTGTAAGTGTAGGTGTTAAATAACACTGTAAATCAAAAAACATTCTGCATTCTGTCGCTCCATCTTATTTTATTGACCTCCTTGGTTTTTTCTGTTTACTTAATTCTGGACATAATAATCATCATCATCATCAACCTATATCAGTCCACTGCTGGACGTAGGTCTCTCCCAAGACGCGCCACTGAGCCCGTTCTTCGGCTCTTCTCATCCAGTGTTTGCCAGCTACACACCGCAGATCGTCGGTCCATCTCGCCGGAGGGCGTCCTATACACGCTTGCCTAAACGCGGTCTCCACTCCGGTATCCGTTTGGTCTAACGGTTGTCGGTTACATGACAGACATAATAATGTTCCATACAAAATAATAATTATGTTGTTTCAGTGGCCCTGGCAGCAGCTTTCCCAGACCTGGAGTTGTTCATCAACCTCTGCGGTGCCATATTCCTGTCCAGTCTTGGACTTCTCACGCCTGCTATTGTGGACACCGTCCACAACTGGGACCGAGGGCTTGGGACATTCAAGTGGAAACTGTGGAAAAATCTCTTCATTGCCATGATATCATTAATAGCTCTCTTTGCTGGATCCTATGTTTCGATCAAAAGTATGGTTGATAAGTTTGGACAAATGCCAGTAGGGAACAGCACTATTACGTGATTTAGGATATAGTATCATCATTGTTAGATACAAACTAATGATACAGTGTGTAACAAAAGCATTCTCAAATTATTCAAAATGCGATTGAAGTATTGTTATTATCTCGATTCAGATATATAAATCATTTATTAAATCAAGTAAATTCATATTTTGCAACAATAACTGGAAATTTAATCCGACGCTCACTGTAACAGTGAGCTACATGATTTTTTTTTTATTTCTTTTTTTTTATTCATATAATATGAGAATGATTTAAAACGAGCTGTCACTTCATTACACACTGTATACATAAAAGGCATTTTATCAATTAATTATAGATTGGACAAAGTTGTTAACTGACCTTCTGTTGTATTATCTGTAACAAATTAATTTCGAGTTGTGATAGTAATAAAATAATATTCGTTGAACGATTTTAGAATAATTAAATTTTACACGATTTACAGATATAGTTTTAGGTTTAATTTAGTAAATTGACAAACCAGGCAGGATGAAGTTATTAATAAAAATAAATTGATTTATTTTACCCATCTGACCTCGCTATAAGCAGCGCTTATTATACGGCATTATTTCAAACTTAGCTAGACAGTTGTAGGTATCATTTTTATTGTAAAAAGTTTTAAAATTGACTAATGTCGATAAAACTTAGATACTTTTTGCATGATCTTTACAGGATAGCTTATTTTTACTTGAAATCTTATCTTCGTCAGACTTTACTAGTGACTGACATTTATTAGTAGTTTCAGAACTATTCACTAACTTTTAAGTCTCAAACTTGTACTATTTTTGTCTAAGTTACATTTGAAATTTTACAAATTATACCATATTTTTACTGAAAGTACAGAATTATATTTAGGTTGTGATATAAGTAATAAACTTTTAAGTTAGGCATTAAATTTATTAAGACAAAAATGTTGTGTAGAATATTTTGGTTTTAAAGACAATTTATGTTTTTAACTTTAATGATTTATTAAATTGTATAAAAATGTTGTATTAAATTTTAAGGTAAAAGGTTGCTAATAAGTCGAATATGTTGATCTGTACCTCTACCATGAGCTGTCACAGTAAAATCGCCTGACTTTACTACAGTAGTTAGGTCAATATTAGTATGACGAATTTTAATACCCAACTATCCGCCAGAGGCGCTGTACAAATCTTCATACATTTTTTTAACTACAGACGCTAGCGAGTATAGTAAATATAGTATAGTAAAAAATCATGGTAGACCTACTGATCAGAGGGACAATCTCATTAATAAGAATCAAAGTCCTGACTGACTGACGGCTGACGTACACGCCACAGCCCAAACCGCTGAACCTAGAGACTTGAAATTTGGAAGGCGTGTTCCTGGAGTGACTGTGTGGCGTACTAAGGCAGGAATTTTGGAAATAACGCTCCGGAGCCCTAAAATAAGGCTTTGAAGTTTGTATGCAGAATCTTATCCCGTAAACCGATTGACTTGAAACTTGGTACGCATAATGTTGACGCAAAATAAAATGGATCTGCATTTTTAGATTTTGCAAAATCATCCCCATTTCCCTAAAATTGAGTAAAGTTTGAAATTTCGAGTATATGTATTTTGAGTATAGATGGCGCTGTCTCAGTTGCGTAATCCTAGAACGCGCTATCGGTGTGTTTTGGCAATGCGTTATAAGTCGGTCGGTATTTAGCATAACATTCCATAAATTGAGTTATTTTGTTAAGTTTTTTAGGGTTGCGTACCCGATTACCGCTTTGAATAAATATTTAAAAACAAAATGTTAAATAATCAAGGGGCGTTTATAGTCTCATAACAAAAACATAATTTACTTGGATGGTTTGTTTTTTTAATATAATAATATTTTATAAAATATATATATATTATATTTACATAATAATATTTTAAAATTCCTCCGTGGGAAAGGGGGCAAGTGTGTTGTTACGTTATTAATCGACGAATTTTAATCAAATTATTAAGAGGCGCTCTGTGACAATTTTACTCTAATGAATGCAATAAAATGAGGGAAGTTTTCTGTAACGTTATTTATCGACGAAAGTCAATGAAAATTGAGACGCACATTAATGACTTGATTTTACACCAAATATTGCAAAAAGGAAGTTTGTAGTAGCGTTTTTTATGAACGATTTCAATCAAGTTTGAGAGTCAGGGCGTTTTCACATTATCCGATCCGATATCGGTGTCGGACGCTGATCCGATATCGGGGTAAGTAAAATGTATGAAAAATGTACCTACCTGTCTTTCATATTGTCCGTCCCGATATCGGATATCGGAGCTGGCACCGATATGCTGGCGGTACCATCGGACGCCCTATCGGATAATGAGATAACGCTCTCACTCTAAGAGCGTTTCCACACTATCGGTGTCGGACGCCGATCCGATATCGGGGTAGGTAAAATGTATGAAAT
This sequence comes from Ecliptopera silaceata, assembly GCA_932527185.1. Classification (NCBI taxonomy): domain Eukaryota; kingdom Metazoa; phylum Arthropoda; class Insecta; order Lepidoptera; family Geometridae; genus Ecliptopera; species Ecliptopera silaceata. The sequence goes on from OW052199.1 coordinate 10,537,090, forward strand.
ATGTACCTCCGATATCCGATATCGGTGTCGGACGCCGATCCGATATCTGGGTAAGTAAGATGTATGAAATATGTACCTCCGATATCCAATATCGGGCCGGACATATTTCATACATTTCACTTACCCAGATATCGGATCGGCGTCCGACACCGATATCGGATATCGGAGGTACATATTTCATACATTTTACCTACCCCGATATCGGATCGGCGTCCGACACCGATATCGGATCGGGTAATGTGAAAACGCTCTTAGGGCTCTTTCAATTTATGCGTTTCGTATCGGACCGCTGCAGTGCCGAAGCGGTGCGTCGTACGGCGTAAGGACGGGCGGTCGTTTGTTTTCATACAAAATGCACGGTGCGGAAACAGTGCGGAAACAGTGCGGCGTCCGTACCGCGAACGTTCGACAGCAGGACGGCAACGTCGCAACCCCACGTGTTCAGTTCAGTGCGTTCATAGTGCGGTGACAAGAAGGAGGCTAATTTCTAAACGGTAATTTATAATGGATGATATAAATGTGGAGGATTTTATAAATGAAATTGAAATACTTACTATTTTTAACTAATTCCAGTAATTCGAAGAAACATTCTCTAGGCATTCTTAAGTAATTAAAAAAAACTTCTTCGAGTCTTCTTTTAACCTAAGGTAAAGAGTACGGAAATCACCACAATCATGGGTGCCGTGATTACACAACCAAGGAAAACACAGCCACGGAATGTACAGCCCGGAATCGGTGACCATTTTGGCATCCAATTCCGGGCTGTGTTACCATTGTTGTACATTCCCGACACGTGTTGGGAATTTGATGCTAAATGACGTCATAGCATATGCTTCGTTTGCACTTACTCGAATTTTTCGTTTAGCCGATCTTGTACAAGTAGCTAACTGTGCCACTGTCAAAATATTATTTTTAAACTTATTTTTTTTCACGTGTGATGCGTCACAGTAGGTGCGAGGAGCGAAGCGACGAGCGTTAGTTTGATATAGAAAACCGCGCCAGAACCTTCATGCGTTTAACCATTTGCCAGACAACAATTATTGAATTGGATTGTTTTCTTTGCATATTATAATCTGTGCAGTTTATCTTTATCAAAATGGGATAGTAACATTTTAATCTTTGGTTTCATCTAAACGAAGCATAGGCTAGGCTTTCGACCAATCAGAGCAATGGTCGCCAATTCCATGGTCGTGTTTTCCACGGCTGTACATTCCGTGGTTGGACATTCCCAACACATGTCGGGAATGCGTAGCCCGGATTTCATGTACATTTTGGCTGCGAATTCCTGGTTGCGTATTCCTGGCTGTGCTTTCCGTGGCCGTACATTCCGGGTCGTGCTTTCCATGGTTGTACATTAACCGGACCCTTGCAAAATCATCGGCTATGGCAGTTATCAAATACTTAAAAACAGAACATGCTTAGAGGGTTCGCATAGGTACAAAAACATGTTTTTTTTCTTAATCGTTTACATAGGTATGGTAAGGAACTTATAGCGGGCGAGTCCGAGTCGCACTTGGCCTGATTTATTTACTTACGGTAACGGTAATTTAGTGAGTTTTGATTACTTATGTTTTAGAAGTTTACGTTATTGGGTTTTTAGGGTTCGGTAACCAAATGGTAAAACTAGATCGTATTACTGATTTATTCGATATTGATAAGGGCAACGGGACATAGATACGGTACGAAAATCTTCGTGTGCACTTGCCCGGTTTTAATAATAAGTATCAATAAGTACTAAGTTTTCCTTCTTAGACTGCACTTTACCGTCAATTTCTTTCATTTTTAGGGTTCGGTAACCAAAGGGTAAAACTAGATCGTATTACTGAGTGTTTAAGTTCTGTCTATTTTAAATTCTCTAACTATCACGCATAATTAATATTCAAGGGGGCTTATATAATTCATTCGATATTGATAAGGGCAACGGGACATAGATACGGTACGAAAATCTTCGTGCGCACTTGCCCGGTTTTAATAATAAGTACCAATAAGTACTAAGTTTTCCTTCTTAAACTGCACTTTACCGTCAATTTCTTTCTTAAGAAGATGAGAGAATGGTAATGGGTTATCGCAAAATCTCTTAAAACGGCACGCGGACGAAGTCGCGGCGGGAACAGCTAGTCACGAATAAACCTGACATTGACCGCGTCACGTAAACCTAGCGTATTCAAATCACATTGCATGCCAATGTCGGGTCGACTGACAAACGTTGTAGCGACACAGCGCAGTGTATCTCGGTTACGAGGCCCCTCAGATTCGCACATACGATAATTCTAGAAAAAAATGGCGAAGAAATTTTGAATAGAATGTAACTTCATATGACGCCGGCCGTCAGATGTAATTGAAAAAGGATAAGGATGACATATAAAACAATTGAATAGCGTTCCAATAACGGTTATCCTTTCATGTTCTGTCTGAAACCAAAAGGCTCAGACGGCCATTGACATGACATAAACTGACGGAACAAACTTAGAAACTGTACTATTTTCTATATTTTACATCAAATTGTCTCGCTGGTTGAAACGGTTTGACAGACTGTTCAGTTTTGAAATCCGTAGTAGGTACCTATAAATTTTATTTGGTTTGATTCACTTAAAATAGTTCACGATTCACCCGACAGTCGAAATAAATTGATTTTCGTATAAAATTTACTGTTCAATTTAATGTTCAAAGTTTGCGAGTATTTTGAATTGACTTTTTGAAGAATAAAACCAAATAAAATTTGAATTAGTAGAAACTAAGTAATTGCTTTTGCATCAAATTGCTCGATATTGCAAAGCAACTTGTTTACTTAGATACTAAACTTTATTGATTGCATTTGCTAAGCTTCCAATTATTTTTTTGGTGATTTTTCTTTGAACATAATTTAGATTTGATATGATTTGATTTGAGATTTATTTTGAACGGAATACATAAAAACAGCTTAATGCAAAACTTGCAAATGGATGATAAATAATATTTTTGTCCAAAGACTTCAGAAGTCTTTTGATCTTAAAAAAACATAATGTAACCTTAAAAAATCAAGATCAGTAAATATTTTTTTTAAATACTGGTCCATGCATAATTTAATCTTAAATTGTAGTTATAATTTTTAGAATTAGACAGAAAAAATACAGTCCAAAATGTGATATACTTACAATCTGTTGTGCCTGTAAGATTTATTATATTTATTAGTTAAAGATATTTAAAGCCATTTTACTAATAAATAATTTGAAAAATAAATGTATTTTTACTAAAGCTTTGAGTTGTTTTTTCTTTATTGTAAACAAAATTACATTGAAACTCGATTTCTTATCATCAATAACAGAATGTCATCAATTTGACGAAATAATAAAAATAATGTATTTGTAGTTACAATACAATATTTATTTTACCTAAGTTCAAATACTATATTACCAATTGAGAAACATAGGTACTTATTATAAATGCAAATGAATACAAAACTGTGAAGAGACATCATTCTGAATGAAACCAGTTTTGCAGACAGAATTTTACATAATAGGTAAGTAGGATCCATAACACGTACTTAAATGTATTTTTTTATTTTAATAGTAGGTACCTATGTTAGATCTCGATAAACAACATATTGTTTCTTGATGGAAAACAGCAAAAAATCATGAAAATGTTACAATATTTCCATACGCAACCTGTTGACGGGCGTGACGGCTCAGTTGGTAGTAAATCTGCCTTCCATGCTGTGGGTTCGATCCCGACCGAGAACAAACTTTGTTTGATGAACACTGAAGTTCTGGACCTTGGTGTTACTACGTATTTTATGAATGAAATGTGACCTTTGGAGGAGATGCGGTGAAATGGAGTGACGATCTGCGGAGTGTAGCTGGCAAACACTGGATGAGAAGAGCCGAAGACCGGGCTCAGTGGCGCGTCTTGGGAGAGACCTACGTCCAGCAGTGGACTGATCTAGGTTGAGGATGTGGTTACTGTGAAATGGAGTGACGATCTGCGGAGTGTAGCTGGCAAACACTGGATGAGAAGAGCCGAAGACCGGGCTCAGTGGCGCGTCTTGGGAGAGACCTACGTCCAGCAGTGGACTGATCTAGGTTGAGGATGTGGTTACTAAATTAAGACGTGTTTGCATGGCTTTCCTCGTTACGTCAAAAAGGGATTCCCGAGAGAGTAGACGGTTTTCTAGAGTCAATAAACTTAAATAGGTAATGAAGTTTATTGAACACTTAAGTGTTTTCCTACTAGGCACTTTACTAGTCATATACTTTTTTGTTAAACCCCTAGTTTCTGCCCGCGACTTTGTCCGCGCAGCCATCTTTTTGTGGTATGTCTATATGTCTATTTTTCGGGATAAATGCATAAAAATGCGATAACTACGGTAAGTTTTTATAAATATTTAAATTTGCATCAAATCAAAAATGATATATGTATTTGGAAGACAAACTAAAAAAGTATACTTACTTACAGAACATTTTTACGCAAATACTTTTTAGAAAAAAAAATCTCGATTAAAATTACTATACTTCATCAGGTTTCAGAAAATAGTTATTATTTTAAAAGTTTTTTTTCATTATAATGTATTTTCTAAACAAAATCTGCAAATCCAGTTCTAATCGATTCGTTCTCATTTTAAAAGTATAATGACTTATTCTTTTTAATTTTAAAAACGTTTTTGTTTTATTAAAAAGAGATTAGTAACTTAATTATGATTTTTATGACCCACAAAAAATTAGTTCGACCTATTTTGTACCCAGTAATATTTCATGATCTCACATTTGATTTTTTATTATCCTTATTTTTCGGGAGATTTCTATTAACTTATTGATAGGTATCAAACTTTGCTGGAAAACTGGCTGTGTTAAACCTTTTTGAGGTAAAATTCTCGACAGCTTCTGAGCTTACAGAGTACTTGAACTTATGACAGTCATCGGGCCAATTAGACTGATCATTTTGTTATTCTAATTTATGTAACGAACGAATTGTTTGGCGGAGGGCATTGATACGTTATTGATAAATTCAATAAGGGTTTCCTGAAATCAGGAAAACTGGGCTGTTCAATGTTTTTATAATTAACGAGGCCACTAGATTTACCCACTTGCCTATTTTACTTATTTCAATTATTATCTAATGTTTTAATGTTAAAAATTATTATTTAAGTACCTAGAACTTCTTGAAGAGTTGATTATTGAGGTTTAACAATGAAGTTAAGGAATAATAAACAGCCAATTTACTTAAAACTTCTTTAACAAATTCTGCTGAATTCAATGTACAATTTTGTTCTATTACTAGCTGACCCGTGCCCACTTCGTTGGTCATAATTCGACCGTTTTTTCTCCGATTCACTTTGCAAAACGGACTACCACGTAAAAGCCTTTTTATTTTTCAGTTTTATTATATAACCTATGACACTCAGCAATAATGTTGCTTTCTATTGGTGAAATATTATACTCTTACTCATTATAATATTAGTACTTATAAGTAGATAGATATAGATTGGTGGCCCAATTCAAAAACTTTGATTACAATCTATTTTTAAATCAGTTAAACAAATCGCGTAAAATACTTGGGAAAACTATTTAAGTGCTTCACTCCGATGCCTTTTACTGACTCTATTTTTACAGATACAGCCTCCTCAAAAGTTATGGTGAAAATACAAGCACGCTTCAGTATAAAGAAGTGCTGGGGCGTACTCGCAATGTAACAGAACCAGTGACAAGGTGCAGTGGACGCCGACTCAGTGACTCAACGGTAAGTAGTGAAGCCTTCAACAATACCATAACCTCAGCTCAATGTTTTGTTTGTAACACGCGCGGCTGAACGTGCCGTTCGAATTTCAAAAGTGACGTTTAGTTTGACATTCATCAAATAGTTTGATTTGACGTTATTGTTGGCGGGATTTTTCAGTTTCGAATTTTATTTTATGGAACAGTGAAAGTGATTTTGTAAAGTTTATTTTTGTTAAATATTCGTGTAAGTAGGTATGCAAAGTAATTTTATTTTTGTTTTGGTTACGTTTGCCGGGAGTTCGATTGAGTTAAAAGAACAATGATAATATTATTTTACGATATTTTTTACCTAAGTAGGTACATAAGTAAGTATATTGAAATCTGATGCATGAAATATTTGAGAGATACGTTTTTATCGGACGACTTGTGGTGTTTGCCCAATGCTGGGCAAAAGCAAATTTTATTGGTGCCATGTTATGTTATGCAGTGTATGAGTGAAATAATAATTTTAGCTAGTTTAAATAATGTTGCGTGATAACGGTACTTACTAAAAACTAAGTAAAAATTATTATTTCTATCTACACAATTTAAAAAAATCAAAATGGCTGAATAACGGAGTTTCAAAAAATCATTAAGTAAGTACTTAACTAAAGTTTGAAAAAAAAAGTTGTTATTAAAAGACCCATACTTGTTGTTCTCTTTGGCTTGATAATATTACTTACTGAAAACAGTAGCGTCTCCAGATATAAATCATCTTCAACAATGTGTAATGTAGGTACTTACATAAAAGCTAAAAGTTATTATTTTAAGATGTATTTCATTCATAGGCAGATGTTTTTCTTACAGTGACATAATTAGCAATGGACTGTGTTCACTGACTGCTTATCAAATTTTTTTTATGTTTTTAGTAGCGTGACTCTATTATACTTACCTAAGTATATAAAAACAGGTATTTCAATATCTTAACAATATTATATCTCTTGTTGTCAATACATTATCGAGGGCATGGTTCCTTTCATTACATTTATGTAACACTAGTGGTTTCGGACTTGGCCATCACCACCCATCTCAAAACCTACTTTGTATATTAAAGGTTTTCATATTTTGAGTAAACTTCGACAATTGTGGGTTGGTGCCCATGGAACCTTATTAGTTCTCGTTATTTTTTGTGGTTTTGCTTATAATTAATTTTTTGCCTAAAACCGGATCTTTTAAAAATAAATGACTTTTTATTTATTTTTTTTTATTATTAGCAGTGTGCAATGGTAAAAGGAGGTTAATACCTACTTTTTAGAGTGAATTTGATATAAGGAAAAAGTTTTTTTTTAATTATTCATAGCGCATAAAAACCGTGTATATAGGTGTTTTAATTATGGAACATTCATTCAACTACGTAAGATAATTTTTCTTTCTAACATCTTTGCTGGAACTATTACACAACGCAAATGTATAAATTAAATAAAAATAATACAATTAAAATTCAATTAAAACATTTGATAGAAAACCAGCAGTAATAAACAAGTTTAAGGCTCATTAAGTCTAATTATGTAGAATTTTTAAACATATTATAGCTACTTAAATATTAATAAATTAGAAATGAAATAAAATCAAATTATTTATTTGAAACTCTTTAAATTTACTTAAAGTAATAAAGGAAAACTTAAAATTAACATGATTAAAATATAACATAAAGAAATAATATATCTATATATATATATATATTAAAGAGTTTCAAAATACCTACATTATGTATTTTATGTAGCCCTCACTACTCAAATTCAGATCTTTTTGCATATAAAATAGAGTCGAACCGAAACTTTTACTAATTACCAAAAAGTTAGTACATATCAAACGTTTACGCAAACCCGCATTTGTCTTTATCTGGCTTTAGGGTTCCGTACCCAAAGGGTAAATAAAACGGGAGACCCTATTGCTGAAACTTCGCTGTCCATCTGTCTCTCTGTCTGTCCATCTATCACTAGGTAGGTACCTATATCATGAACTGTGATAGTTAGAGACTTGACATTATCACAGATGATGTATTTTATACGAATTTTTGCTCGTACGAAACCCTACGTGTGCAAGTCTGACTTGCATTATGACGGTAATTATTTCTATTTAGCTATTGAGGCCATGGTTATAATTTGTACGGTTGTACAATGCAAGCCCATAACCTAAACTACAATCACTTTTAGTTGCATTGCACGGCACTTCACACACAATCATCATCATCATTCCCCTGCCCTTATCCCACGCTAAGTGGTGTTGGCTTAAGTTTTATTCTTACTCGCTTCTATAATTCGTCAACTCAGAGTCTACTCCTTTTTTTTTACATTCATGAAAGATGATATTATCATCATATTATCATGAAAGATGATATTATCATCTTTCACTTCACTCTGCACAATGTAAATTAGTTCAGATAAATCTAAAAAAAACCTTTATTTCGTTTCGTTCATGTAGGAAAAGGTTTAGATATATGCTTTTTTATTTTATTATTTTACTATTTTTAACTCAAAGCAAAATAAATTTGTGATAACATTGTGATACTTCTTATAAGAGTCAATATACTCGAACCGCTTTGTTTTTGTAGCTTATAATTCATTTTTATTGTTGAAGAAGTTATATTAAAACTAGTAGACGTAGGCGGTTATATTTCACGTGAGATGAAATATTCACACAAAGTAGAATGGGCATTCTTGATCCATGACAATAAAAGTGCGTCCCGTACAAAAATGAGATATTTTGAAAACACAGTTTTTTTATTTAACGTCGTATTGTTTCGAATTCTGAAGACCCCACAAAACGGCTGTAGTTGTGTTTATCCAAACTTGTCGTAAACTAAAAAAAATCGTACTATAAAAACTAGATTGCTGATAAAATACTTAACATATTTTTTTGTAAATACATAGTAGCACCCAGACACAGAACAATCTTTAGTGTTCATCACACAAATGTTTGTTTTTGGAGTTTGAACCCACGACATGAGAGGCAAAGGTACCAGCTGTGACAGAACAAACCCAAGTTTATTCAAATATACATACAAATACTTTGTTAGCGGATAACTTCATTTACATTTTACTACACAAACAATTGATCATTGCAACCGCCGACCACATCTCATTGCTCTATTGACGTACCACAATAAGATGATCTCATGGATTTAGGTAAAACCATTTATTTTATTTTCTTCCAATATATTGCGTATTAAGTATATATAAGTATTTGGTGTCTACAATGTACATACAACGCGCTATGCGAGTGATGGTTATGGCAATGGGGTCAATTTTGGTCGTTACTATGTATTTAAAAAAGTAAAGTGTACACCATAAGAAAAAACTTCAAAAAGGCAAAACAAAATATTTTATGTCACATAAAGCCTATATGTGAAACTTAGCTACATTATATTACATTAGATACTAAATTTGAATTTACTAATAGAACTACTTAAAAGATATCTTTACTAATAGAAACTTTTTTTTGTGCATCTTCAAGTTAAGACAAACTTATAAACATTTATTTATTTATTGGTTATTATACTAATTAGTAAGTATATTTATTTAAGTATAAAAATTATGAATAAAATCAAAAACACTTATTATTTTTTTCCGAAACCAACGTGAAAACGAAAAAAAAATGTATGAAAGGTATGTAATATTTGCTCGTATGCCATACCCGTTTTTTCGGGTAAAAAATTCATATCGGGTTTTGGAGTATAAAAGAAAATATATGAAACCAATAACACGTAATTGAAGAACCGACAACCGTTGGAGCAAACGGATACTAGAGTGGAGACCACGTTTAGGCAAGCGTAGTGTAGGACGCCCTCCGGCGAGATGGAGCGACGATCTGCGGAGTGTAGCTGGCAAACACTGGATGAGAAGGGCCAAAGACCGGGCTCAGTGGCGCGTCTTGGGAGAGACCTACGTCCAGCAGTGGACTAGTATAGGTTGATGATGATGATGATGAACACGTAATTGAAACTTGTACTTCGCCAGTTTTGTAAATCAAGTCCATAGAGATTTTTCTCGTGAACAGAAAACAAGCTTTTATTATGAACACAAATATCCTGAGGCCAGAGTCCAACATGAAAGTAATCATAGTTTTATTATTGTTTAAGTCAGTGATGAAACTTAAATGAATGAATGAATGAATGAAAATTCTTTATTGTACACCTTAAATACTAAATGAAAACAACAGATTACAAGACTAAATAAACTAAATGTACAATGGGCGGCCTTATCGCTAAGTAAGCGATTTCTTCCAGACAACCTTTGGATGGAGAAGAATCTAAGGTATGGAGGATCGGCTGGGGTGCAATAAAGAAACTTGCTGTTGTCCTACGTTTAGTAACTACGTTACTTGCGTCTATCTAGGCCTGACCGAGTATGACTAAAACGTTTTATCCCTTCTAGCCGTAGCACAGCACATTCAAGCAACACTGCTCTGTCGCTAAAGAAATAGGTACGGTAGTAGAGCGCCTCCCCAAACGAAATCAACAAGAAACTCTACTGCTACATATAAGGTTTTGTTTTTCATTTTATGGATTGATATTTATACAAATAATTATATTGTTACACTATTTCTATTCAAATTCATTTTCTCAATTCATTTTCAATTATATCTACATTTGTCTGCGCACTACGTACCTATTGTTCTTAGAAATTAAACACACAAGAAGTGAGATTTCTACAAGACCAAATATTATTAGTAAGTATTTTTTTTTCTGGATATTATTCAGTTGTTTATTATTAAAAAGTTAATGATATAATAATTAATCAACGACTATAAGTAGTAGATAAATACCATGAATACGTCAATTTCAGTTTATTATTTAGAAACTAGCAAACCAAGATATATCTGTAACAAAGTGAAGTACCTACCTTTCCATTATCAGTAAACTTTAACAAAATAAACTGTATACAAGTGGATAATAGCCGTGAATCGACAATGATAAGCTCTGACAAGTGACAAGCAATAACCGACCTTATCCTATCTAGATAAGAAACAAAAGAGTGCAAAGAACTTGATTGACCTTAGTTTAAGTAGCACAAGGTTCGCATACCTTACTTGCAGAAAAGTCAAACTTATAAGGAACTTAGCGCGAAGTGCCAGCAATATTTCAATCCGATATAATATTATTATGTATGTAATATTATCAATAATGTAAATATAGGCAGTGAACTTCGACACGACACGCATTGTCCGGAGGTTCCTCTGTCTGCAGCCCTAATTACAAGTAGCTTAGGCCTTGCCCAGCTGCCGGCTGCAATCTAGTGTATTTGTTTTAAATTTGCTCTAAAATCAATCCTTTCTTAGCGATTTTAATATGTTTACTAATTTGTTTTCTAGCTTGGAAGTGTGTCTGTATTTATTAATGTACACAATTATAGCCTTATATTGCTTTCGGAGAATTAGCTTATTAGAAAATATCCTTATATAAATAATAAGAATATACGTATCGGATAAATAATTTCCTGAGGTCACGGAAGCAACAACGACAGTATAATGTCATTGTACCATTTGCGATGTAGACTGAAAGGATTGACCTCGTTCTGTCTTTAAGTGCATTTTGTGTTTGAGTTGGTTAGTTTTTAAGGTTCCGTACTTAAAGTTAAAAACGGGACCCTATTAAGACTCCGCTGTCTATTTTTCATCAGGCTGTATCCTAGAGCCGTGATAGTTAGATTTGCAATTTTCACAGATGAACAACAAATACTAAAAAACAAAATAAAATAAATAAAGGGGCTCTTATACAAAAAAGTGATTTTTGTACGCAACTCTTCGTACGCAAGTCCGACTTGCACTTGGCCAGTTAGATTTATTGGTGTTATAATGTAGGCTAGTAATATTAAATTACCTTGTGTTTGTATATTATGAGTTTTGATGTTCAAGGTTTATTATTAGAAATTCAAGTTTTTGTCTTTACAGTCTTTAAGTATTATACAGATAATAGTATCGATTTGTCGATTGAATAATCTCAATATAACACTAAATACACTTACTCTACATTACGTAAGTATTCTAAGTAATAAAGTAGTCAAATAAATTCAAGTCTTGATTTCTTTACTTTCGAGACTTGAATCGTTTTGAAGTTTACTAGACGATTAAGTATTAATTTGATTTTTATTGGTAAATCAACCACATCTGGCAGGTTTTAATCGGAAGTATTTAACCGTTTTTACTGGTGATTGAGTATAATTAATGAATCATCTTTATTTCTAAGGCTGTTGTTAACATTTGAGAATTGCCAAAATGCTTCTGTATATGTAAATATATTGTGTAACCTAAAATTCCAAATAAACGAATTTTACAATCTAATAAATTAATCCTCTCAGGCCAACGTACCGTTGACCAAAAATAAAACAGCTTTATTTTATTTCTTTGGTTTCACAACCTGTTTTGCGAGGCCTTTCATTTGTTGTCCTGTTAGCCAAAAAAGCGTGCGCTGAGTGTAAAAAATAAAGTTATAATTTGGCTCCATACATTCTCAGTCCGGTAAGTTCAAAACAAAAAAAAATGACTTTTGGTGGTAATAGCTAAATTCATTATTTATATATTATTCTTACTGATAATGTATTACAATAAGACTTATTTCGTATTTTATTCTGAAATAAAACCTGAAATTGATAACATTTTTTCTCAAGAACAAACATTTTAAGTAGGTAAGTATTAATGATCTCAAAATAGTAGATATTAAATACTGTTTGTAAGCAATTAAAGTGTTAACGAAGATAAGATCTAAAAGATAATAGTGATGTGATCTAACAAACTTCTCAAAATTCTCAAATACAATAGAACATTGTGTTTTATAGCGTTGTGGCGAGTTGAGGAGTTGTTACCACATAAAACCAGGTGGGCCAAATACTTGGTTCATCACTCATTTTTATAAAAAAAGTGTACATAGTAATGAAAAACTCGAACCGAGTAGGTACATTAAGTATGCGTAGTATATATACACTGGCCTGCAAAAGTAAGTATCACACTTTTTAAATTGCTATAACTTATGAAGTAAACAAGATATACTTTGATTTCAACCCACTTGAGCACGCCTGGGACGAGCTAGGAAGGCTATTCAGAAGCCGCAGACCACCACCTACCATCCTCAGGGCACCAAAACAGGCCCTGATAGAAGAGAATGGGTCCCCAAAATCGGCTCCAAAACCTCGTTTTCAGTATGCCAAACCGGCTTGAAGCTCTAATCAGAGCCCGAAGAGGCAATACCAGTTATTACAAATGAAATAACATGTAAAACATACTTAGAAAATGTTAGATGAGTTTTTAGACACTAAGCTAAAAATGGCTTTTTTATTGTTTGTCATATTTTTAAAGTTAAAAATGTTACATATGTATGTTTTATAGAAAGCTGATAAAATTTGCTATAAAATATTTTTTATTTGAAATCTCTAACTTGTATAGTTTAGAAGAAAAATAAATTCTAAAAGTGTGATACTTAGTTTTGCAGTCCAGTGTATATTGGGATTTTTTTCTATATTAGATGCAGACATGAAGTCTGTTTTTTATGGAGATATCTTTTCAGCTGAGAGCTTTTTAATATCTACCATATTTTGTAGAATTCTAATCTCTAAATTTAATGCTAAATACCTACTGTTCAATTTATAATAGGTACTTTAGTAAATTAAAATTTATTAGAGTGATCTTGAAATTTAATATTTGATAAGTTTAAGCGTACTTCAGTATGAAGTACCTAATTTGTGTTGTACAGAGAAAGAGCTTTTAATTTGAATCTAGATATATTTTTTTTTATTGAATTGTCTGAGCAAGCTCTATTGAACATAACATCAAATTATTACGCCGTTTATTTATAAATTGATTTCATTGCAAGGTTGAATAATAATTGACAGGTGTCATAGCCCAGTTGGTATTAGTTTTTTCTTTGTCGTGAGTTTCATGCCAAGAACAAACATTTGTGTGATCACAAACATTGATATTCATTCAATGAATCCTACTTATATTAAAAACACGAAAGTTTGTATGGATGAATGGGTGGATGGATGTATGTTTGTTACCTACTCTTTCACGCAAAAACTATACTGAATGGATTTTAATGAAACTTTCCAATAATATAGCTTATACATCAGAATAACACATAAGCTATAATTTATAAAGTTATTTTGTGAAATATCCAAAATATAACAATAATTAGACGAAGTCGCGGTAACAGCTAGTATTTAAACAAATTAATCTACGAATATGTATAGCTTTCCTCTTTAAGTTTTGCCCACAAATTGAGTTAAAACTCTCTTTATAATAATTAATCCCATCACTAGTCTAACTAAATAGCTCTTGAGATGTGATGCGTATGTCATTGTAATCTTCGTCAGTGCTATGTGATAGTGGTTTTAAACTAAGAAAACAATTAAAAACAAAATTGATAAATGAAAATTAATTTCAGAATTTATGATAAGATAAAACATTTTCAAAACGAACGCTCTTTAATGCTTTAGTTAGCAGACAGATACAGTAATTAATTCTGTATTTATAGTAACTTGACTGAACAACCAATGACAAAAAGCAATTGATTTGTATTGTATCTGTAAACTATTTATGTAGGCGCGTGCATTTTAAAAATGGTTTATTTATGTCTATGTTAAAAGTATATTACACTGTGTATTATCGTTTTAACGCCGGGATAATAAGGTATGGGATAAATACCCGTGCAAAATATATCTTAAGTTCTTTATGCGAAAGTTTTAGAAAATAGTATTTATACGTATCACTTAATCATAATGGGATATTTATGTTGGTAAGTCCTATGGCTTCACTTGCATAAAACTCATTCATAAATGTATTTTTTTGCTTGAAGTGTCATTCATCATTATCTTGATAATTATGAATAGAACTTTAGTTCAACACATTTCCGCGCGACCAATGTCATGATTATCTGAAGTAGGTACTAAGTATACATTTTTATCATGCAATTAGCAACTTTTTGCCTCCTCTTAGGACCCTTCTTGTACTACTACTTTATACTGGAAAGGTAACTAAGGGCACCAAAGGGTCTGCTGGCAAAATGTAATGAACCTATATTTATATTTGAACCTATAATTGAACTTGTCAATACCAACTTTCTTTTCTTTTTCTTAATATTTAAGATTAATTTATATTAATTTATTATCATTAGATATAAAACCATGAAATATGTATAAAAAAAAATATTATTAATCGCAAAACACATCCTTAAATAACTAACTGGTAAGCTCTATGTGTTATATAAATAGTTAATCAGGAGTAAAAAACATGAACTCCCTAGTAATTCAGCTTATTTCATTTAGCACTGTTTGTTTAGGATGTACAAATATTCATTAGAGACCATTTCGACACTCAAATATTTATGCCAGACCTTTTGATGATTTACATAATTTTGACATAATTGCTCATCCAGTAGCGGTCTTTTCAATTACTAATTATTTTAAAATACACGAACATTTTAACTAAATGTATTGACAAAAAACTGTAACAAGTAATTTATTTGATATATTTTATATCGCATTCGTGGTTGGACCACCAAAAGTGATCATTTTTTACGCCTTTAATGACACAAATTAGGTTCATTATCTACTTAACTCAAACAAATTATATACTTAAATAAATTAATAAATTAGTTCCTTGACAAAGACCGTTTCTATTGTTTATACAAGTTTTTGTTTATTTTTTGTTAAATTACAATGAAATCGAAGGAATGTCTTCTTATTTCCACACATGAGTTTAAGTTTTTTGAACCTTGAAACCGCCGAAAGAATATTTAAGACATCTTAATAATTATGTAAATTAATCCACCTTTGTATATTTGGTTAGAATATTTTTAGGCAGTTGTGTAACAGTATTTTTATCATTGTTACAGGTCGTCAAACACAACCTGAATGGCAACACCATAAAGAAAAGTGACAGATCGTTGATCAACACTAATCGATTGTTTTTGTTCGTGATACAAAAACATGGAGAAGGACAGGCCATCTGCTCCACCGATTTCAACGGTCATGGACGCCTATAGTTCGAAGTATGATCATATTTCATTTTACTATTTTTTTTATATATTTATGAACTTATAACATATGTTACTACGTGAACTATATTACTAATATAATGTATAAACACATTATTTTGTAACAAATACGTTGTAATACCCTGATATAGAACAAACATCAATGCTTGCTTTAGCTGGGATCGAACCCACGACCCACAGCAGTCAGAGCTAATACCTTCTGAGTATTTTATTTATATGGGAACAAAGAAACAATAAAAAAAAAGCTAGCACTCCGGGAGTGCCGGCAGAAGTGAAAACTTCAATATTAACGTTGTGTTTTCACTTTTAAGTTTTCACTTCAAAAATGTAACCACAGTCGTAATTGTGTCATGTCATTGTGTCACATTCGCGCAAGCGCGAATGTGACACAACGACGAAGACAACGAAGACACACTGACACAGACACATTCGCGCAAGCGCGAATGTGTCTGTGTCATTGTGATTGTGTCATGTCGTTGTGTCACATTCGCGCAAGCGCGAATGTGACACTCTCTGTGACACTCTGTGTCTTCGTTGGCTTCGTCGTCATCGTCACGTCACGTCATGTCGCCACGTCATCGTCACGTCATCGCGCAAGCGCGAATGTGTCTGTGTCTTCGTTGGCTTCGTCGTCATCGTCACGTCACGTCATGTCGCCACGTCATCGTCACGTCATGTCGCCACAACACTATTTAATTGTTTGAGTCATACGTCGCGTGACCGCAAGTGTGTTCTTTTGTCGTCTCTTGTTTTACGAGCAATGTATAAAAATTAAATAAGATCTTACGCTTTTTCGACGTCACGTGACCCTGACGCGAGTTTGAAAGTTTTTACCCACCCAGCGCCGCTAAAGAAGTTTTCACTTCAAAAAACTCACAAATACTAATGAAAATATGAATTTTGATTTTAGTTTTTTGGTCCCAATGTTTAAAAAAAGTGTATTATGCTGCATAGACTAAAGTTTCTGAATTGATCACACTGAGAAACAATAGCCAACGCTCTTCTCAAATCACAATACCCACTTTATTAGACGACCGATGTGGTGCGGCGGGCGAAGGTCCGCCTGCGACGCGGAGGTTGTGGGTTCGCTTCCCGCCTTGGGATAAATGTTTGTACGATCTGCAAATATTTATTCCGGGTGCTCTGGGTATTTTAAATGTATAATAAAAAATATCTATCTATGTAATGTATTGTATTAAGTATGTCAGTCTTCTAGTACCTACCCATAACACAAGCTCTGCTTAGCTTGGGGCTCGATGATGTTGTGTGGATTGTCCAGCATTATTTATTATTTATTTATTGTACCTTCACTACCTACACCTTAGATAAATTATTATAGAACTACTGGCTAATTATTCGTCAGTGTATTCCATAGCAACGTACTACGTTTCAGAGAGCCATATTTTTTGACCAATGATAACATACAACTAAGAAAAACCAGAATGTAATTGATGAAGATTTTATCTAACCTGAGATACGGTGTGATAAAGTGTTCTAAGCGATCAAGTTCAACTTTTTTATTATAGCGAGTTCGCAATAATAAAAAAGTTGAACTGCTGGTTTTGACCAGTTGGTCAAACCAGCTAAATTGATATTTGCAAGTTTGGCAGAAACTGGTTTCAATATGATTTATATATTTTAATTAACTGATACTATTGAGTGTTTTTTTTACTTGAGTAAGTAATGGAATAAAAATCCCCATCTGTAGCTCTACCATCAGTTCTATACTATATATACTATACTCGCTAGCGTCTGTAGTTAATAAAATGTATGAAGATTTGTACAGCGCCTCTAGCGGATAGTTGGGTACTAAAATTCGTAATATGTACTAATATTTACGTAACTACTGTAGTAAAGTCAGGCGATTTCACTGTGACAACTCTTGGTAGAGGTACTGATCTTAGTGGTAACCTCTATCTAAAACAATGCATTATCTCACAAAACAGGGTAAGGATACTTGCGTCACAATACGGTCCCATGTGCTTACCGGGCAGACATATGTAGAGATAATTTATTTATTTATTTATTTATTTTATTTTTCTTGCTCGTTCTTCTAGGTTCTGAAAGCGTGGAACTGGCACCTAAAATATAAGACGATTCTAAATGATCTTTGTGATTTTACTGATTAAATTTTAATTGATTTTGATTTGCCAAATGGTAACGGTGTCAGGACTGTAACTGAACAACCACGGTTAAAAAAGCAATTGATTTGTAGGTATTGCATTTGTACACCATTTTTGCATTGGAGTGTAACCGCGGTGGAGGGACGTGCATTTTTAGAATGGTTTATATCTACGGTGGTAGTATACTTGCCCGTAAGAACTCTTGCGCAAGAAGCTCCATAACAAAATATTAATAAGCGTAATTTAAAATATAAACAAACCAAATGCTTGATTATACAGTATCCAAGTTCACGTGTATCATTTCAAATTCCTGAAACTATTTCAAAGACTTAAATAATGTCAACAACTGTGAGTGGCTTACCTTCATAATGTTTGCAGAGATCAATGCCTGAATATTTAAACTCTAACATCGTTTGAAACTAGATTTAATTATGTTTACTTATGCTAAAACGTGTGCCCAAGGCTGTTGGATAGACTGCAAAATGTTATTTTTCGAAAGTAAAACATCACAAACAAGAAAAATCCTGCTGCTTCAATTATGTAAAAACGGATCATTACGTTAATCCTGGTAAAACAAAATAAGTATATTTATGTTTAAAACCTTGTTTATTTTTATTTACAATCGTATTTTAACCCTCGCTTCACGTGTTCATAAAGTTATATTCTAGAGGTTGCATAAATCAAAGCGTCTAGAATAGTATAGATCATGTAATTATGTTACAAAGGTAAAAATAATAACTCACTCATCTGATGTGTGATCTAAAGTGTTATCATCTATTGTTAGTCTAACAATGGTGATGTTGCTGCTTTACTACGGACTTAGGGTGTCTTCTCACTAGTTTATTTTTATAAATCCGTATTAGAAAATCATGGGTATTAAAAATGATCATTAAATGACAAGATAACCCATTTCAAGCATGCACTCGCGTTCTGCTCATTAATGCCCCTGTTGGCCGACAGATCCAGATTCTTTATCCATGGTAACGTGTTAAAACGGTGTCTGAACAACCAATGACAAAAACCAATGTGGTTTGTATCAGTAGGTATTACATTTTTGCAAATGTAATAGCGGTTAGGGCGCACGCGTATGCCAAATGCTAAAACATGTCAAGATTTACAATAATATATAATGAGGATAAAAAATGATATAATGAATACACATGCTTATATAATTATTTTTTATACGTAAGTACATAGAAAACATAGTAACACTCAGACACAGAACAAATATTTATATACATCACACAAACACTTGTCCTGGGTGGGACTTGAAGTAAAAATTTACTACTACATAAAAATCGCTAATTAAAATCGAAGTTATGAAATTCGCGATGTGATTGTAGATTGTGTGATATTTCACCGCGTTTTTTGACTTATATTTTTTGCATTATACATAATCATCAATTTATGTCACCTAAGGTCAAACTATGACCTCAGTTGTCACCTAAGGTCAAACTATGACCTCAGTTTTGACCGCGACACCTTGCTGCTGAGTAACTATTGTTTATTTTCCTGCTCTGTACTTTTTTCCTAAAGGCCTCGTGATGATTCCTTTGGTGAACATCACAGTGGCCTTATGTTCTTTATTGACACGACATAACAAAAGGAGGCTCATAGAGTTAATATCTATATACGTATGTGATTATTAATTTACCTTGCGTATTAAGTTTGGTGATGACTATCAAACTTACTGTTATCGTCTTGTGAACACGGGCCTTTATAGTCATATACCTAAACATATTCTAGTGAAGACTGATATTGAAATGTTTATTAAAACTTCATACTTAGTATCATAAAGAAAGTAGTTTATCTGATATTTTCAATAACATATTATTATGAGCATGATATTTCGCACATCACACTCTAGTCCCAAACTAAGCAAAGCTTTTACTATCGGAACTAGACTGCTGATAGATACTTTTTTGGAAATACAAAGATACTTACATAGTAACACAGAACAAATATTTATGTTCATCACACAAACATTTGCTCTGGGTGGGAATCGAACCCAACTGAGCTGTGACACCTGCCCGTCGTGACAACATCTAAATTGTAGGCAGTTAGAAACACAGCCCTAAGAAGTATTGGTAAGATTTTTCATTGAGTTTCTATATAAGATGAATGAAGACTGTGGAGAATGTAGAATGTCACAATTGCATAGTACCTAACCATATTATGCAGGGTTCATTTACACATTTTTGATTAAATGTAATTATCCAACCAACCTGCCGAACATTGCAGTGTCACCGTGCCACGTTCCTCGTACTCGCTACCGTTACAATACGCTTACGGTTTCCACATTATTTGTGATCACTTGCACGTGTACATTGATCTTATACCTGTCAATAATAATGCAATTACATTAGCATAGTATATGCAGCCTGATGCAATAACAAAAACATATTTCATCAACCGCTTCCTATATTGGGGTTAATTCGGCGTCAATTCACACTCGAAGACTTTATAACAGCAATTTATACTAACAACGACGACGGTGAAGAATTTCAGTAGTTCTGAACGGTCTCTTTGCATCTTCAAATAACTAGCATTTATTTACTAATAAATTGTTGAAAAACTCAAACATTTGTCAAAATAGATGGCTTGGAAAACAATCTAATAATGTCAAAATATGTCGGTGAAATTTTGGAAACAAGAGTTATCGGGTGAGAATACAAATAAAAATATAAATTACTAAAATACCTGTATAAAAATATATATGTTTTTATGAAAAACTTATGCACGGCTTTCACGTTTTCCCCACAATTCCCTTCGGGTATTACGAGAAGATCTTTGAAAAATGACTTGTTATTATAATAACAAGTAATTTTTCAAAGAAAATAATAATAAATAATCGGGCGTCGACTCTCTAAGTCCTTAACTTGTGAAGTTATTTTTTTTATTTGCTTTTCATGTTTTTCTCTTTGAAAAAGTTAAATAAGACTAAATTATATATTATACCAAATGTTTTTGTGAATCCACATGCTACCGATTGTGAACCTTTTTTGAGGCTTACATTGGTCTTGATTTATTACCATAGAATTCGAGCATGGGTTTGTATAAAAATAAATGTTTTTTCTTTGTCGAAATCGAACCCACGACCCACAGCACTGAACGCTAAAGTAATACTAGAGCTGAAATGCCTGTGGCAATAATTTTATTACAATTTTTGAAATTAGAGTTTTTTCCGTCGATGTCGGCCTAAGGGCGATACGTACAGAGTATTTAAAGCTTAATAATTTTATCCTAGCTAGTCGAACTTTTTCAAATAACAGAATTCGCAAATCGCTGTCAGCGTTAAGGCCCCCTAATTTTACTATAACTCAAAGATTAGTTATTTTTTCCATTGTACAATAATAAAGGGTTATACATTTACCTATTTAATTCTTATAACTTATATATCTATATTTATATCTGCCATGGCAGATGGTTTGTTTGAACTCATAAGTATCCGAGGTTACATTCAATGTCATTATAACAATTCATCAAGCCCTGCCGTCAGCCATCAGTCACAGTTAGTATTGATTTGTTACACTGAAACCGAAAAACACGTGTATTTGCAGAACAAACACAGATATCGTATGTAGAAGTTTTTCCTATCTTCAGTTTTATTTTTATTTTACTTCTCTTTATTTTTATTGTTCTCTCTCAAACTCATGTTTTTTGAAGTGAAAACTTCTTTAGCGGCGCTGGGTGGGTAAAAACTTTCAAACTCGCGTCAGGGTCACGTGACGTCGAAAAAGCGTAAGATCTTATTTAATTTTTATACATTGCTCGTAAAACAAGAGACGACAAAAGAACACACTTGCGGTCACGCGACGTATGACTCAAACAATTAAATAGTGTTGTGGCGACATGACGTGACGATGACGTGGCGACATGACGTGACGTGACGATGACGACGAAGCCAACGAAGACACAGACACATTGACGTGACGATGACGTGGCGACATGACGTGACGTGACGATGACGACGAAGAAATCAAACATCTTATACAATTCCATTCCATACTTATAGAGTATCACTGCGTAGAGAAACACTCAACCACTAAGATAAAATTCAAAATAAGAGTAGTAATGATTCAGTCTATCTAATTTAATTAATCGAATATTCAAAATAAGTTATCCTATCATAGAGACATCAAAAGTCGAAGGAACAGAATGCCTAGGCGCGAATACTCTCAAAGGATACTTAAATAAAAAAAAATGGTAGCACTCCGGGAGTGCCGGCAGAAGTGAAAACTTCAATATTAACGTTGTGTTTTCACTTTTAAGTTTTCACTTCAAAAATATAACCACAGTCGTGATTGTGTCATGTCATTGTGTCACATTCGCGCAAGCGCGAATGTGACACAACGACGAAGACAACGAAGACACACTGACACAGACACATTCGCGCAAGCGCGAATGTGTCTGTGTCATTGTGATTGTGTCATGTCGTTGTGTCACATTCGCGCAAGCGCGAATGTGACACAACGACGAAGCCAACGAAGACACAGACACATTCGCGCAAGCGCGAATGTGTCTGTGTCTTCGTTGGCTTCGTCGTCATCGTCACGTCACGTCATGTCGCCACGTCATCGTCACGTCAATGTGTCTGTGTCTTCGTTGGCTTCGTCGTTGTGTCACATTCGCGCTTGCGCGAATGTGACACAACGACATGACACAATCACAATGACACAGACACATTCGCGCTTGCGCGAATGTGTCTGTGTCAGTGTGTCTTCGTTGTCTTCGTCGTTGTGTCACATTCGCGCTTGCGCGAATGTGACACAATGACATGACACAATCACGACTGTGGTTATATTTTTGAAGTGAAAACTTAAAAGTGAAAACACAACGTTAATATTGAAGTTTTCACTTCTGCCGGCACTCCCGGAGTGCTACCATTTTTTTTTATTTAAGTATCCTTTGAGAGTATTCGCGCCTAGGCATTCTGTTCCTTCGACTTTTGATGTCTCTATGATAGGATAACTTATTTTGAATATTCGATTAATTAAATTAGATAGACTGAATCATTACTACTCTTATTTTGAATTTTATCTTAGTGGTTGAGTGTTTCTCTACGCAGTGATACTCTATAAGTATGGAATGGAATTGTATAAGATGTTTGATTAATTTGTAAATACGCGTCGGGTGTGCTATTTAAAAATAATAGAAAAAAAATGTATTAATTAATTTATAACATAAAATAGGGGAAGTACGTCCAAAATGACACAGTGTTTTTTTAATTATCAATAACTTTTTTATTATTCGTATTAGGAACATAATTTTTGTATAAAACTTTGCTTAAATTCAATGGTTACCCATACCTTAAAGGATTTGTCACAAAAATCAACACTTACAAAAATATTTAGTTTTAAACGGAGATCGAGAAAAATCCGTTTTGTCCATACCGTATGGACAAAACGGATTGCTGCTGAAAACTTTTATTTTAACAGTTTGTTTTGCTGCTGGTGGAATTATTTTATTTTGTTTTAAAGCATGACGCGTGACAGTGTTACTTGTGGTACTTTGAAGGTCTTAAAAGCCAAGCTAACCCATTTTTATCTCCTGTACTGGGTAATAGCTTTTTGCATCGCTTACGGACTCCATGATTGCCGATTATTTGTCCTCTTATAATTCACTGGCATATTGCAATCCTGTGAATCAAAGAGATTTATAATATATGTTTACTATTCATCATCTCTATGGACAAAACACTATGTTGTTTTGTCCGTATTGGTTGTATGTCATTTTGTACATAACCGCAAAAAAATAACGATCTGAAAAATAATCTTATTGCAGCGACAATCATGTAGTACAATCTACACGATCACCTCAAGCACAAGATGCTCGAATATAAAAAACTATAACACAGTAAAATAACAAAAAAAAACTCACCGAAAAACAAAAAACTGACGACCACTAACAAACTTTTCTCCAAGCGCGAAACACAAATGTCAACATTGCATCCGTTACGTATTTTAAATGACTCTGAGAAATCCAATGGTATATTTCCGGTGGGGGCGCTTCCTAATTGTCTTATTTTTGACTATCTAAACCGCGCTAATTTTGAAATATCGCCAATGTGTCGTTTTGTCCATATGTGTCATTTTGGACGTACTTCCCCTACACCAAATATGCCAGTTTCTTTAGCACGCTTTATATTAAGTGGGATTCCCATTGACACACTGAATAGCCTAATTTTCATTAAGTACTCATTTTGGAGATTTTTTTAACCAGCTTGTTTTTTTTATATTTTCCAGAATCGAACTCGCTTACAATGGCTCTCGAGAAGATTTAGATCCCTACGTGCCATCAGAACACAGATCTTCAGAGGCCAACACTTCGTAAGTACCTACAGTCCTGCTATCATATGTACCTACCGACAAACTTTACTTCTCGATACAGCAAAATTTTAACTTGTTTAATTATTTTATCGAAAATTTATGTAAAAATATTTTGTGACACATTCATGCTCGCAGTAAATACCGTATTGGCATGTCTCTGCAACCGAGTAGGTAATTAATGAAAACCGAGTAGGTAATTAATGAAAACAATGAAGAAAACATTTTAAATACAGCTTGTGCCAAAAAACCTACTACAAATGGAAACATATTATTTACAGAGAAAATTACGTCTTTTAAAGTATTTAACATAATTATACATATTTACAATATGAATATAAGACAGGTGAGCTATCTGCAGACCGTAGCATACCTTAGCCTATCCTCTCAATACCTGCCGGTCTAGCTCTACCATGAGTTTTTACTATACTATATTTACTATACTCGCTAGCGTCTGTAGTTAAAAAAATGTATAAAGATTTGTACAGCGCCTCTAGCGGATAGTTGGGTACTAAAATTCGTCATACTAATATTGACGTAACTACTGCAGTAAAGTCAGGCGATTTTACTGTGACAACACAGGTCGGCACGTAGGTACAGTTTCTAAGGTAGCTCATAAGTATTCTGTGGCATTGATGGAGACTGATCAAACTAAAAGTTTTTTACAAATCAAGTTTTTTATTTGTACCTTCAGGAGTGTAGGTGCCCTTGCTCATCTGCTGAAAGTGTCCCTTGGCTCCGGGGTGCTAGCGATGCCGCTAGCTTTCAAAAACGCAGGCTATGTGGTCGGCACTTTCGGAACCATCCTGATTGGCTTCATTTGCGGACATGTTATACACATACTGGTAAGTAAATACCGACGTTTCTCTCACTTGAGGTGTATTTAATTTATAATATTTGAAAAAGTTTTTCAAGGTATAATTAATGTAATAAGAAGAAAGAAGAATTAAATTAATCAACATTCACGAACATCACACTCCAGTCCCAAACTAAGCAAAGCTATGGAAACTAGATTGCAAATTTGAGATTGCGGAATACATACTTTTTTTTGTAAATACATAAATAGAATACATAGTGACACGTAAAAAAATAGAATGCCCCCAGAAGCGTTCAGGGCCCAAGGTACCGGTTAGGGTTGCAAACTAAGAAATCAGACAAAATGTGGCTATATCAAGGATTACCTTCTGAATCAAACTCAATGATTGTTTGATCTTAAGCTAGCTTCCTAGCGAGAGTTTCTTGAGATGTTTGTCGAGGCTCTTCGCTATCAGGCCGTCGAATCAACATCCCACATGGCAGTTACCTTGTAAGCCAAGTCAAGGTATACTTGCTGAGTTTTTCCTTCTCGGTCTTTACGAGGTTTTTGTCATGCGGGATGATGATGTCCACGAGCATTGCCTTGCGTTTGAGATCGGGCTTTCACTACAAAAAATGGTTGTCTGTAAAGTCGGTTTACTGACGATAGTTGAACGTGACAACGTCAACGAACGCGATTGTTGTGTTATCTTTTCTTTTCTTATCTTTTCTCAGATAATCTTATCTTTTCTTATCTTGAATTGGAACGCCGGAACGCTTCATGAGTCATGTTTTTTCGTGCGTGCAGCCGGCTCTATCGAATTATAAGACGTTGTCACGTCAAAAACAAATAAAAATCAATAATAGTTTATTCAGTAAAATCACAAGGATTATTTAGAATCATTTTATATACTAGATGATTCTAGGCGCCAGTTCAACGCAACCAGAGCCTAGAAGGACGGCTTTCAAACTCACTTTGGTTTTTAAGAAAAGATAAGATTATCTGAGAAAAGATAAGATTATCTGAGAAAAGATAAGAAAAGAAAAGATAAGAAAAGATAACACAACAATCGCGCTCGTTGACGTTGTCACGTTCAACTATCGTCAGTAAACCGACTTTACAGACAACCATTTTTTATTAACATTATGATTGATTTTTACATCCTAAAGATGCAGTTTTGGTATAATATTATTCAATATTTAAATTACATTTACGTCACTACCACTGTTTGTAATAATAAATATTCATATTTCTTAAAACGTAATTTTTCCATCCATTGTGGAACTCAAAGAAGAATTTCATGTAATTTACGTCATTGCGGTAATTGCAGTTTAATCATCATTTCATCTGTGGCTAAGTCATCAGTTGTGTTATGACCAGCTCATTGTACTACGTGAAACAGTATAACGAAATAAATTACAATGAAACCGTTATGAGAACTTTGGTAAAGATGTATAAAAGATTGTGAAATAAAATACCCGCTTTAAAAACTGCCCACTGCCTGCAAAGCTGTAGATACTATGGGAGCCAAACTGTATTGTAACATAATATAAGAAGGGGTAGAAAAAATAACTGAATGAAAACATAGTTTACTATTTTTGTACTAGAGTGTGATGTGTAGAATATCCATGAATATTTATTTATTAGGTTCAAAAAACAACTTGATAGACCTGTACCTACCTCTACCATGAGTTGTCACAGTAAAATCGCCTGGCTTTACTACAGTAGTTACGTCAATATTAGTATTACGAATTTTAGTACCCAACTATCCGCTAGAGGCGCTGTACAAATCTTCATACTTTTTTTAACTACAGACGCTAGCGAGTATAGTAAATATAGTATAGTAAAAACTCATGGTAGAGCTACTGATCATAGCCTATAATATGGTAAGTACATTTTTTTTTACAAAAATACTATTATACATTTCAAAAAGTCAAAGTCAAAATTGCTTTATTCAGTAAAATCACAAGGATCATTTAGAATTATAATTATTTATACTTACTTTAGACATAAATAGGTGTTCGTTTACGACCTAGCTTATGTTATAAAATAAATTGGATGGTAAACAACTCGTTCTAGCAATAAGCTTGCAGCGTGCTATGGAATACTAATAGACATACAAAATGTAACGTTTTCTGTACAATAAAAATATCGGTTGCAATTAAACGACCACCCCAAACACTGAGTTAAATTTAACCACAATTATATTCAATTCATTATGAAAGCAGCAGTGCACGAAAATTTAATCGATTCAACATTATCATTCCCCTGCCCTTATCCCACGCTAGGTAGGGTCGTCCGTCATATATTTTTTCTTCAACTCACTCCTATCATTCGTCAACTCTGCGTCATTTCACATTCATATCATCTTTCACATAATCCATCTTCTTTTTTGGTCTTTCCCTACTCTTGAAAATAATTTATTTCCGTACAATATGTAACCAGTCCCTTGTTATCACGAGTTTTTAGAATAGCTTCAAACAGTTTTGCCTGTACTATGTTTGTGTGCTATCGTAAGCATAAAGCGTAAAATTTCACCGCGTTATGCTGTCATTAGATAGGTCTCGCAAATTACCATTACGTCATTTACAGTCACTGCAGTTTATTTGTTTATCTTGTTTAATGACGATTGGATTGTGTAATTGGTTTAGGTTGTGTATATACAACGCGACAATCACTGTTGGTAGTACGGTCTTTTGTTTTTACAAACAATAGTTTGATAACAAATGTTCAATTTATAAACACTGGAACAGCAAAAGCTTTTTTGTCAAAATGTTTGTTCAGAAAAGTAATACCACTGCACCTATTTTTGTTGAAAAACAGTGTCACTTGCATTGCACGGCGCCAGTACATCCCCTACACGAGATTTAACTACTTTATTAGACCATTCTAAAAAAATGCACGCGCCTTTGCCGCGGTTACAAAAGACAAAAAAATTACAAATACAATTCAAATAAATTGTTTTTTGTCATTGGTTTTTCAGTCACCGTTTTGACACGTTACCATAAGTAAAGTATGCATTAATCTGTCGGCCAACTAGTGCATTACTGTAGCTCTACCATGAGTTTTTACTATACTATATTTACTATACTCGCTAGCGTCTGTAGTTAAAAAAATGTATGAAGATTTGTACAGCGCCTCTAGCGAATAGTTGGGTACTAAAATTCGTAATACTAATATTTACGTAACTACTTTTTTTTAACTACAGACGCTAGCGAGTGTAGTAAATATAGTATAGTAAAAACTCATGGTAGAGCTACTGATCTGAACACGCGAGCGTATTTTAAAGGGTTTGGTTGTACTTAGACTGAGAATGCATTGTTATAGGCAATAATATTGGTTAACACTGGTAGATCTTTTTTTTTCAATACGCTAGACGCTCTGCTCATAGTTGATGACGAACCCTTACAACACCACTTTCTAAGTTGCGGTGTTTGCGTTTAGGCAACTGTCACGCAAATCATTGGCGGTGCCCTTTCGTGTGATTTACACTACTTTAGCTCCGCTTTCTATTTCTGTCACACGACTTAATATAATGTTTTTTTCTTTTATATAACTAGTAAAAATAGTATATAGTAAAATAGGAAAAATTTCGATATGCAAAAACGTGTAAGTGGTCAATAGTTATAATTTTAGATTAGTAATTGAAGATTAGAAAACATTTGGAAATAAAAATAAAATAAATGTCTTTAGGTATCTACACTACTGCTACTATATTACCTATATAGTGATAAAGTGTTAGAACATCACGCCTTATACTGAAACAATTTTTAGAACTTATTTATGATCATTCTGGATCTATGTACCTAAGTACTCTAAATATGTGTACCTACATGTTTACATGAGCTTTGTTTTATTGCAAGAACTCGGATTCCTAGGCTCCACATCTCTTAACCAACTGCAGCCATACGTGACAAGGATCATCGAATGATGGTGATGGTGACAGATATTTTGGCCAGAATAAAAATACTGCTATTTTCCAATAAGGCTTTTTCACAAGCTTTTTAAAAACGTGTTTAAAAGGGTAACTGCAAGTAAAAAATGAATCCAGTTTGTATGTTAATAAACAAAAGTTCTTTATCGCGCATAAAATTGTGTTGAAAAACACGTAGAAAAAAGCTATAAGAACGTTAGAAAAGTGTTTTATTGCGAATAACAAAAATATCAGTAGATACAATATGAAAAACACATGAAGCCTTTCATCATTTTTGATATAATGAAACTCAAAATAATCAAGAATAACGCCTGTTGTAAACCCACGCGCAATTATTGTTTATATATTCTCGTAACATGCGGTAGGCGGGGGTTGCTAACACCAGACCGCAGCTGCTCATATCAAGTGCTCCAGGGTTTCTACCATAAGGAGCTGGCTTAACACTAATGTATTTTAGCCAGTACTTTGAAATGGTGCAGATGATGGAAAAGAGTAAACCCGCAGTTTAGTCAGCTCTGCACGTCTTGATTTTATATTTCTTACGGATAAGGCCTCGCAAGCCTGTTCCAACTAAAAAAATATCGTAGGCAATTCAGCGGTTTAGTAAACTATCTAATGACGCTGTATATAATCGAAATTACAATTAAATCATCAAATTGATACCCATATTTATCAAAAATATATTTATCCGAACCTGATAATATGTTGCCTTATATTTACGCCCTGGAGTAATTTAAAGCCTAGACTGTAATATGTAAA
Organism: Ecliptopera silaceata; assembly: GCA_932527185.1. Taxonomy (NCBI): domain Eukaryota; kingdom Metazoa; phylum Arthropoda; class Insecta; order Lepidoptera; family Geometridae; genus Ecliptopera; species Ecliptopera silaceata. The sequence goes on from OW052199.1 coordinate 10,566,745, forward strand.
ACTAAATATTTATGTAACTTATTTATTTCAGTTGAAATAAAATTAATTTAGATGCGAGAAAATTCATTTCATGGACTAACGCTAATTATTTTGTGTCTCATGCACAGATGAGTAATTTAGTTAGAGACAAGTTTAGCCACAGGTTGGCAGGTCGAGGCAGTGACTGTCACCTCTGTTAGCTTTAATAACCTTTACAAACAAATAAAGAAGTATATTGTACCTGTATATCGTTCTATTTTATAAATAAAAATACCTTTTAAGAAACACATTAGGTACTATATTTTTCGCTAATATGAACCAAACCGACTGTAATCTTGACTTATATATTTATTGTATATTTAGTTTCCACATAACTAGAATTTACTGTACCATTTCTCGATTCAGAAGTAATTGAGAACCTTCTGTTTTTGAAGTTGGTTAGAAATAGCCCGTATTGTTTTTGAACTGAATCAAAACACATGAGGAGGGTGCGTCCTCTTTGTTGCCCAAATAAATAAATAAACATGGGTTAGATAACTGTATAACCAATGAAATTGTTCATCGGACTATGAAAATATATACTGAGAGAGATACTGGCGGCATAGCCAACACAACAATTATTCTTTTTAAAAAAATATAACAAACTACTAATAATATGGTAAAATAAAATAAGATACTTACTTTTTTTCTACATTATGTTTATTTGTAGAAAAAACAATATTGCCTAGTGTTGACGCAATCTAGTTGTTTTTTTTTATTATAAAATAGCAGTAAAGCTTTTATTTATCAAAACCTGAAAGGCTGCGATGAGATCAAACATACATTCATCAAAATTTTCATTTTTTTTTAATAATGGGTTTTGTTGATCTTTTTTCTTTTTTTTCAGGTAAAAACTTCACAGCAACTATGTATAGAGACGAAAAAACCAGCTCTAGGGTACGCAGACACTTGTGATCTAGTGTTCCAGCATGGACCTAAACCTGTGCGGAAATTTGCACCTTACGCAAGGTAAATAAAACAGATATTCGTTTGAATAAGAAACTTAGTTCATTCATCACTTTTCGCGTTATAACAAAGATTTTATTTTTTCCCAAAAGTTTTGAGCCGAACCTACGGGAATAACTTAAACTCGGTTAGCTATTAACTAGGTTAAGTTATTTCAAACCAAACTATCGGCCGATAAAAAGTCTGCAGTTTGCGGGGGCCCTAAGGCCGTTTGTCCACCGCCGCCGTCACCGTCACGTCACCGAGAACGAGATGACGGCGCCGAAGTAGCGGTTCATACATGCGGTGGACACGCGGCTCAAGTAAATGTATGTAAACATTTACTTGAGCCGCGTGTCCACCGCACATCCGTCACCCGAGCGCCGTCATCCCGGCCGCCATACTAAACTCGGCCCGAAATAATCTCGTTCTCGGTGACGTGACGGTGACGGCGGCGGTGGACAAACGGCCTAAGGGTTGAAGTGACTTTATATCCTAGATTGCAATTTTTATTTAGCAAATTATGGTTGAAGCAATCCTTTGATCGACCTGATCTTTCGGGGTAACCACTAAATATTTCATTTATTGCCCCACAGAAAATCGTGAAAAATTAAAAAGTGCACCAAATTAAAGCAATCACTGCTTGGCGACAGAAATAACTACGGTTTAAATTAATTTAAATACATATTTTGTTTTTTTCAGAGAATTAGCGGACTGGGCGTTAGCTTTGACACATTTTGGAGCATGCTGTGTCTACGTCGTAGTGATCGCAGAGTCTTTCAAACAGGTAGGTTTACACTTTTGACAGGCTTTACCTTCCGTGCTGTAGGTTGGGGTTCGATACCCACCAAGAATAAATTCATGTACCTATGTCAAGGTCAAGCAAATCTTGTAGGTACTACCTATAGGAACTAGATTGCTGATAAAATATCTACTTATTAAGTATATACATTTTTTTTATAAATACATAGAGTACAATAGTAACATCCAGAAACAGACAAACAAACATTTGCTCTGGGTGGGAATCGAACCCACGACCCACAGGCAGAGCTACAACCAACAGAGCTGTGATGCTTGTCAGATATTCTAGTAATAAGCACAATTACATCTGTCTCATAGTTTTGTTTAGTTTAGTACTAGATAGCATTGTGTGATGCCCATGAATATACATTTATTTTTATCTGACCCAACGTTTTATTAGGTTTCAGACGCGTACGGAGGTCCAGAATGGAGTGTAACAGCTTTCTGTGGACTAACTCTCATCGTCCTAGTACCTCTAACTCAAATCACAAAGCTCAGTTACCTGGTGCCTTTCTCGGCAATAGCCAACTTTGTATGGCTCGCATCTATTTGTATCTCTATCTACTACTGCTTGAGGAGCACTCCAGACCTCAGCAAGAGGAATGCAGCTACCTCCATAGAGGGAATACCAACGTTTATAAGGTGAGTTTATCATGAATTTATTTGGCGAGAAGTATGGTCATACAAATGATAGGGTTCTGCCGATTAAGAAGACGTACAAATATACACATTAAAAGAAAAAAAAGAGGTTTCTTGAAGAGGTTTCTCCCAGCATATGTATTCCCTTTAGATCATAAAGCGAATAGGAACCTCTTCTTCTTTCATCACGAAGAGTTTTCCCCAGCACATGCCTGTTCGCGATGGAAGGCATCGGCGTGGTGATGCCGTTGGAGAACGAGATGCAGAAGCCGCAGCACTTCCTGGGCTGCCCGGGCGTGCTCAACATAGCCATGAGCACCGTCGTGGTGCTCTACGGCTTCGTCGGCTTCGTGGGGTACATGAGCTTCGGAGAGGATGTTCGCGGCAGTCTCACACTTAACCTGCCTCAGGATGAAATGTAAGTTTTATACAAACTTCTTAATATATGGTGTTGCAGGTTTACCATTTCCCATCAGGTGACCCGCAAGCTCGTCTGCCAGCTATGGCATAAACAAAATAATAATTTAAAAAAAAATATCACCATCATAAGCAGCCAGTAATAGTCCACTGCTGGGTATGCCTCCCACAAATTCCACTCTTTTCTGTTTTGAGCTTTTTTATTTCAGTATTTTATCAGCATTGAGCTTCTTGCCTGTTTTATTGTAATGTCATTTCAAAAGTTTGCTGCCCAGCAGGTCAACTGAACTGTTTCAATTTATTTGATAGAAGCATTCACCTGAATTTAATTAAGCATTATTCATCCTTTAGATACTGGGATAGATTACTCCTTCGAATCAACGGCGAATCCAGGGGGGGGGTATATGAACCCCCCTGGCGCAAAATCTTGATCGTGACCCCCCTCCCCCTGGCGCCAAAGCTGGATCCGTCCTTGCTTCGAATCACGCATCACTGCGACTGTAATCTTAATGCACTTTGTATTCGTTTTTCCAGCCTAGCTCAAACAGCGAAGCTCCTCGTAGCGTGCGTGATGCTGCTGTCGTTTGCGTTGGTGTACTACGTGCCGGTCGACGTGGTGTGGCGCCGCGTGCAGCACCGCGTGCCGCCGCGCGCGCATCGCGGGGCTGTGGCAGCACTGCGACTCGTCGGGACACTCCTTATAGGTGAGTGACATTCGTTATAGGTGAGTGACACTCTTTATAGGTGAGTGACATTCGTTATAGGTGAGTGACACTCTTTATAGGTGAGTGACATTCGTTATAGGTGAGTGACACTCTTTATAGGTGAGTGACATTCGTTATAGGTGAGTGACACTCTTTATAGGTGAGTGACACTCGTTATTGGTGAGTGACACTCGTTATTGGTGAGTAACACTCGTTGACACTCGTTACATGTCCCAGCCATGACTGATATTATTTGTATTATAACTAAGTTAAATTGACACCGCACTGGAACTTCAGTACTTAATCTAGTTTAATAGTAGTTATTTGTAACAAGGATCATATAAAAAAACGGTAGGAACCAGGCCGTAAGTTTCTTGCCTGTTCTTCTAGGCTCTGGTCGCGTAGAACTGGCACCTAGAATCACCTAGTATGTAAGACGATATTAAATGATCCTTGTGATTTTACTGAATAAAGTAATTTTGACTTTGACTTTATTGGTTGGTTGTAGGTGAGTGACACTCGTTATAGGTGAGTGACACTCGTTATTGGTGAGTGACACTCGTTATTGGTGAGTGACACTTCTATTCGTTTATCAAAACTAAACTCTAGTATCATTAAGAATAATTATATATTTAAATTAAATTGTATGTAGACCTTAAAAACAATTTAAGCCCTCTGATAGACCAGAATGATATTTAGTTCTAGCTGGATGGTTAATTTATCACATTCATTATTTTACTCGTCGATTGTAATACTCAACCAGTTGGAGATAACTCTCTTTTCAAAGAGATTGCTATCTTTTCAATAAGTACACTCAATTAGAGATGGGTTTGTCGAAAATTTATATTTGGTAAAGACATAAATACACGGATTTTTTATCGCGCACTTATTTGTTATTTTCCTGTATAAAGTGTTTCGTATGTCCTTAACTGAAAAGAGGCTTATTCTAAAGAATGAAAGTTGTTAAGCACATCATTGTATTTATTTTATTATGTAAATGATATGTAATATGATAATATGATATATGATATATATATAATGTTCTGTTTGCACCTATCTAAAAACTCTAGACTACCTAGAGACTGAAAAACTGCTAAAAGCTTTGGGCTAAGAATTTTCTTAGCAGTCCTCATTATTACTAACCTAACCTATACCATTCATATATATATTTACAACACTTTTTTTTAACATCACACTTACATAATATGTCATATGAATCACAGTCATAATTAAGTTACTCCTCAAACACAAGCTTACATGGGCATGATTCAAAATAAGATTCTGTCATTCTATATTTTCTATACTTACCTATATAAATGTATGTCACTTCTTAATAATAACTATATATTGTTTTTGTTTAATTATAATCGTTTTTGTTCTCTTTATGTAAAAATAATGTGCTTTACCTACTATATGGTTATACTGTAAGCATTGTTATAGCTGTTTCTTACACGGCATGTTCGAGAGCCGTTTTAGCTCACAGAGTGGGGCCTGGTGACCTGTAATACAGATTCATTCGAATCTACTTCAGGCACCAGTCTCTCACAAAGTTAGTTGTAACTAAACTTTGACTGTTGTGTTATGAACTGTTACCTACTTTGTGTGAGAAAATAAAAACATATTTTATTTTATTTTATTTTTATTATGTAACACCTGGTAAATAAAGTATTTTCTTTCCAGTCGGTATCGGCTCAGCTATCCCCCGTCTCGAGCTCTTCATGGAGCTAGTTGGCGCTGTTTGTCTCTCAGTGATGGGGCTACTTCTCCCGAGTGTTTTAGAAGTCGTCTGGCGTTGGGAGAAAGATCTCACAGTATACCATTGGGTTTTGTGGAAAAATGCTGTTATTTGTGTATTTTCTCTAGTTGCTATGGTTTCAGGCGTTGCTTACGCTATTATTGCGATGATCGAAAAACTTTGAGGCGTTTTAAAGAACAAGAGCTTTTAGTGAAGATTTATAAGTGTACTATTTTGTGTCCTTAATACAGGGTGGTAATATAAAGTGTGAATAAGTATAATGTAGGTATTATGTTCCGAATATCCGTATCCGTATCCGCGGAGCTCCGCGAAAAAATGAGATCCGTATCCGTATCCGTCACTTTTCTTGCGGATCTTTTACGGATATTTTATTAACTTTCAAATTTAATTGACAGGATAAAATGTTGCCTGATAACTTAGATTATATGATGTAATTGATGATTGATTGATTGATGTGATGTAATTATACAGAGTAATTTTTATTTCTTAAACTTAAATATTTAGCTAGGTGCTTCGAGAAAAAGCTAAACCATAGAATTCAGCTGGGCTAGGCTGCATTTGGAAAACTTCGTCAAAAGTTAAAGTCAAAGTCAAAAATTACTTTATCTATGAGCTTATTCGTCGTTATTCGTTAGACGAACAAGTTTTTTTAGGTACAAAAGACCCTTAGAAAGAAGGTAAAAATAGACTTTTGGACATATAACTTTTAAGTCTTAATAAAAAACTCATAAAATGTTTTGATATTTGATGTCGGAAACTTTCCGATTGAAGTTTCTCCGAACGAGAGGAATAATCCTGTTAGGAGCTCATTCAAATATTACAAAAGCATAAATTCATGCATCATTCCCAGCGTTTAAGTAAAGCCCTATTTAGAATAATATTTCTCTTGATTTAAAATTACTTTAATAACATTAGAGAAGGTTTTTAACATAGCTCAGAGAATTTGTTAGCTGAAGGTGTGACGTCTGTCGAAGCAAATTGATACTATTACGGATGGTGTAGACCCGGGCTCTACACCAGCGCTGTAGGATTGTAAAGATTATAAGGAACATTTTATTGCGCTATCTATATAGGTATATTTTATATAATATAACGATATTATATAAGACCTCGTTTATACGTTAATAAGATATTTCATAGGATCATTTCTATGGTACAGTGAGCTCTTCCTATATCATCCACAAATCGAGAGACCCGCATTGTATTTTATACTACGATTTAAGTGCCAGTTCCTAGACCAATACTAAGTTTTTTTAATTATTTTGTATGGGAACTATTTAGGTAGAAAAGCTTAGTTAAATTAATTACTCCTAAGTAATTTGACCGCTCTGTGATAAAATATTTTGCTTCATTATATTATTTTAAGGTAGCTAAGAAATTTAAATAATAACAATATTTTGTAATATTGTTTACCAAGCTATAATATTTGCAGCACATGTTATAATTAGAAACTAATTAGTAATTAATTTATTTTAGAAAATGCATTGTGACTTTGAAATTAACAGGCTATATAAACGCGTTTTCGAAATAAGATCATTATAGTTATTGTATATAATAAGTAATATTAATTATTTATGTAATAAGTAAAACAATATGTTGTTTCAGTAAGTTAATCTGCTAATATCTAATTAATATAAATAAATAGTTTAAAGTTATTATCCTAACACAATAATTATATACATAATGTTTTATAAACTTATAATAAAATAAATTAATATGTGAAATGTTATGCGTAAGTACTAAAATAATTAATCCTATCATGGTCACATACTAATAGTGGCCACAGACGATCCTTCCTATCGTCCAATCGGCATGACACTGCAGGCTGGATCCAATCTGCAGTACGTCCATATACACCACACACGATCCAATCTATCGTCCAATCTATCGTCCAATCGGCATGACACTGCAGGCTTGACGACGATTATGGCTTTTTGCTTTTGACAGCGTGATTCATGTCGGATTTTGAAAAATTTTTCGACGGATTCGGATAGAAAACTGCACAAATAACAATGCTTTTTAATTTGAGCTCAATCGGACTGCTGGAAAAAAAGTTGGAGGCGATTACCTAAAGAGGGGGGACGAAAAGGGGGGGATTTCGGATTTTTCTGGTACTAACCCCCCTTGTTTAGACGATCTGCATTTTTATAGTGGCCACAGACGATCCTTCCTATCGTCCAATCGGCATGACACTGCAGGCTGGATCCAATCTGCAGTACGTCCATATACACCACACACGATCCAATCTATCGTCCAATCTATCGTCCAATCTATCGTCCAATCGGCATGACACTGCAGGCTTGACGACGATTATGGCTTTTTGCTTTTGACAGCGTGATTCATGTCGGATTTTGAAAAAAATTTCGACGGATTCGGATAGAAAATTGCACAAATAACAATGCTTTTTAATTTGAGCTCAATCGGACTGCTGGAAAAAAAGTTGGAAGCGATTACCCAAAGAGGGGGGACGAAAAGGGGGGATTTTGGATTTTTCTGGTACTAACCCCCTTTGTTTAGTCGATCTGCATTTTTACTTTTTTCAATTTCAAAGCCCTTCTTACGAACTGAACTGCCAATCGCCCACAGCCACACACGGTCCAATCGGCAGTATCCAATCGATGTGATCAAGCCAAAAGAATTGAACTGCCAATTGCTATCCATTCTAACTGTCATGCCAATCCACTCCCACACACGGTCAATTCTAACTGATCCAATCAGTAGCGTCATGCCGATTGGACGATAGGAAGGATGGTGTGTGGCCAGCATAAGAGTATTTACGAGTGATAATTGATAAATATAAATTAATATTATAGTTTGAAGTTGAAATAAATATATAGTGAAATAAAGTATTAATATATTTTAATATATTTCTTTGTATTTTTAACCTATATTATCCTAATGCTGGACAAACGAAGACGAAGATCTGAATGTAATATTCTCAAAATAAGGTTTTTGTTACAAACCAAAGCCATTTTTAGGGTTCTGTAAGCTACGGGACCCTATTATACGGTTCAGCGGAGTCTTAGTAATAGGGACCCGTACCCTTTGCGTACAGAACCCTATTATTGAAATTCCACTGTCTGTCTGTCGGTCTGTCTGTTCGTCTATCACATGAACCGTGATAGTTAGAGAGTTTAAATTTTCACACATGATGAATTTTGGATGACACGAAAAAATCTTTTTTATTAGTGCATGTACAGACTAAAACTGCCGATGATGTCTAAATCCCTATCAAGCATCAGACAGTACTCAAAATGTTTCACGTGTAACCTCGGTCAGTACAATCAGCTGCATGGTATTTAAGTTACAATTACGATTGGTATTAGCATGACGAGATAGGCGTGATTGCGATTCGTGGCCGAACATCCTGGTTTAGGGCAATTATTTATCAATGTCACGATACCAACATACGTTACTAATAAGCACAGCTTTGAACACGCCATAATTAATTAGGGACGACAAAGACAAGTGAAGGACGATTATAATTTTAATTACTGAAACTTTTGAATAAGTACTAAATTAATATATAGACTTGCTAGTCAAAAACGTGTGTATCTACTCACACATATTAAAAGTTGACGTTTTTATACGCGCTAAATACGTGTAGGTAGCACGGCAGGCCTTGGATTGTCACGTCGTTTGGCACGTCGCTTGAGATGCTTGTGTTTTGCCCATTCCTATACTTCTATGTATTCCTGGTTAACAGGAGCCTGAGGTAGATATTGGATCCCAGCACTTAAATTTTTCAATTTTACCTACTACATATATGTATATATATATATTTTGGGAGGTCTTGTTGCCTGTGAACTCTCTTTCGGACCACGCCTGATTTTGTACCTTAAATACATCCATTCATTCTTAATTTAATCCACTAAAACATCATGATCAAACTACACCAAGATAACCGGTAAACTTTACCATTAATAAGGGTCGTGTCTGAACTCTGATCCAAGTTTCTTGCGGCCTAATCCGTAAGCCTCCTGTATTACATTGCCGACAGTTTTATCACACCTTTCCTATTATTTATGTATATTTTTGGCCGAAAGTTTTATATCATAGACATTTTAAAATCTCTTGATTTTGAGAGTCTATAAAAATTTAACTATACTTGTGCAATGTAAGTAAAATTATAGGTATTTATTGAAGATATTTCACACAACGCTCATTAATCCGAAGCTAAGGAACTAGAGATGTATTTAATTTATTTATTTTCATATTATTATAATCCAACTTTGTTTTGCTTTGACCCAGCTGCTGTAGAAAACTACAAACTAAACAAAATTTACCTTTATAAATGTAGTTTGGTTCCTATACCAACCTAAGTCTGTTAATTTTATTTTTTTTAACTTATTGCTTAGTTGTCGTATAGCTAGTCTATTATTTTAGGCACAAACATTACTGTAATCATAACTTATTGTAAACGTTATATGTCGGTCACGCTGCTTCGAAAACGAAGCCAAAATTCAATGCGTCAATTAGTTCTAAGTATCTTCGCAAGTTGAACATAAAACGGATTATCTATCCACTTGTTAACCACATAAAGTTACTTTCAACTTGAAGTTAATCACGCCAAGTTTTGGACAAGGAGCATACGAAATGTGCTCAATTCATTCAGATTTTTTGATTTAATTTCGTATCACCAAATAAATACTAGAATCTTATAAAAAGTTAGCGCAGACATGATGTGTTGGCTACCATACGTAATGGTGACATAATGTCAACGCTAACTTTTTATAAGATAGGGGGTAATAGATACTTCATATGAAACCTACTTACATCTGTTGAGAAGACCACAGACATCGCTTTTGGTATAAACGAAATTGTATAATAATTCTCCAAAAATAATGATTTTAAGATTTCTTTTCAAAAGTGTTTTATCTATCATTTTTTTTTCATAGATCAAGCGTATTATTATTATTAAAGTAAAAACTTTTTAAATTCGAGTTGTCGCATCGACTTGAATGTTTCTTTAGCTTTCCTAACAATTTCCACAAACAATATTTGACAGGCGATCAATTTAACGAGCTTATCGACGATGGTTTGAACCTTAAAGTTATAACCAACACTCTTGAATAGTATCCCGATAATATCTACAGTCAACCATTATTAGATTGATCAAATTTTAGATTTTTACGCAGAATAGAACAGATTTTATTATTTATTTTTTATTTATTATAATTAAAGTTTGAACAAAAAATATACACAAATAGTTATAATATAACATCTAAAAACCACTAAGGTTTAACTCGGTGCTATACTGAGTTTACAAAATAAAAGTTACAGATTTATTAAATTTTTTTAACATAGGAGCAAGTAACTACACGCATAGTGAGTTTAGAAAATGTCGTTTTAGTTTAAAAAAAAAAAAAAAAAAATCATAAAATATAATATCAAAAAATAAAATCATATTTGGTGTTTTTGTAACATAAAATGAAATAATATTTGGACGTTCAGAGCATGTATCCATTTTGTAACACAGCAGAATTTAATTGAATCAGATAAATAGATATAAATAAATAAAATACCATGGTATTCTTAAACGATTTTTATTTCAGTTACGTACATTTTATACATGTAGTTGAAAGTTGTAGGAGTTGAGTTAAAAGATTAACCAACACATCTAGAGAGCAAGAAAAGCATATTGCTGAACTCTAAGTTAAATTAAATAAATAAGTTATAATAAGCCTTTAAAAAAGGCATTATAAATAATGTTTATTTTATTTATAATCCTGTGTGTTTAGCGATGAAGTTTCTGTTAGGCGGAGCGGCGATATCTGCGAAGACACTTGGTGAAAACGGCTGAGCACAACCTCGGCCGAAGGACACAACACCCACAGCGAAGTTATCTTGGATGGCTGCACCGCCAGAATCACCCTAAAACAAACGAGGGATATCAATACAATCTCCTTGGTTCACTGAGCCCACAAAACATTAAAATAAGGCATTTTTTTTTAAATAATCTCTTTCATTGGTTGATTAGGCCAGCGGGCAGCGCAAAGTTTGGACGTAAGTATTTCATGGCTAGTCATAGAGGTGAGTTTTGATACATTTTTGATAAAAACTCTTTGGTTAACTATGCTTAGTCGAAATGTCCTTCGTATGTAGAGAGAGATTCTCATTCTCATTCTCAATGCGATTTTACTACAGTAGTTACGTCAATATTAGTATGACGAATTTTAGTACCCAACTATCCGCTAGAGGCGCTGTACAAATCTTCATACATTTTTTTAACTACAGACGCTAGCGACTATAGTAAATATAGTATAGTAAAAACTCATGGCAGACCTACTGAGTCGAAGATCAAATCAAGCGAATAAGTAATATTTTCACCCACCCATGTGTGTAATGAAGTGGGTTTCTGTTTTGAATAGAAATAAATTCACCATTTTACCTTGGTTAACTGAGTCGACTAGAATTATTTCGAAATATTGGTACACGGCCTGCAATTATGCTAACGAGTGACCTTTTTTAAAGAGGTTGCTTTTACTTTAATGCTTATGAGATTTTTCAGTTTAATATAATTATTCAGATTAAAAATTTCTTGGATTAGTGACATGAATATCACAAAAAATGATCAGTTCTATTGAAATTACAAATGTATTTTTTAATTAATTTATTTTGTTATGGCCATCTTTGGTGTGTCTGATATTTTTTATTTCATGGGTGATATTTTCAATGAATGACCGCTACCATTGATTGTAAAAGTATCTACCTAATAATAAGTTTTATGTAGAGGTTCTATGAATAGTTAACAATAAGGTTAAAACCTTAGTCAAAGTACCTGACAAGTCCCTTGGCCTCCTAGGAAGAAGTTGCCAGCACAAAACATGTTCCGTGTGAGTACAGACGCGTACACCAGATAGCACGCGTAGTAGTTCACGACTGGGATATTCACATCCATCAGTCTTTCAGGAATAGAACTGGCACCTTGCTGAAAATATTTTTTTATTAAACAATAATATGTGGCTCAATTAATCCCGGCAGAATCAAATTAAGATTCATTTCTTTGACTTACATAATTGAAATTAAACAACACAACAATTCCGAAGTAAGTGTTACAATTGGTTATTTGTGAATACATTATTATTTAGAGCTTTCTATTTAATATTTGAGGACTTTTTTTTTATCTGACGGGAGTCAAGCTTAAAGGCTCGTTGCCGACTTGCCGCCAACCTATGCTGAGTAAATAAATGTCTTGATTCTGATTCTCTAAACATAATTACTTATAACTAAACACCGTGATAATTTATTAAAACAAATGTCAAGAATAATCGTACCTCGGTCCGGCCCCAGCCACTAACGTCAATATTAGTCCCTCCCTTCATAGGACGTCTTATAGGAGGTAGTGGTATCGCCATCATGGTGTCATTGTTTAGCGGTATGGGATCCACGGTCCTCATCACAGCTACGTCTTTGTCGAACCTCGGGCTGTTATACTCAGGGTGGGGAATCACTTCAGCGATGGGAATGATTGTACCGTTTTTGCGATACGAACTGCCAGCTCGGAGGACCACGGTCGATGGGTCTACACTGGGAAAATACAAAGTTATCATCAAAGTTGCTGGCAAAAATTAACTTTATAATAAATAGCTACATTCTTTTATTGAAAGAAAGAAAGACAGGTATGATAAGATTTAAATAAATAAACAAAATTTGGGATAACTAGGACTCTGACTCAGCATACGTGCACTGTTACCTAGGTAACAGTATTTTCAACAGGTATTGCATCATTTTCGTTACAATTATAGGCCTTAAATTAGTATTAGAGAACATGAACCCGCTGGAGCACTACAATATTATTGCCTTTAAGGCTTGCATATTAGTATTAATAGAATATGTACTTATTAAAAAATATTATTTAAAAAAAAACACAAAATTCTTGGGATTATCAGAGCTAAAGCGCCTCTATACTCAAAAAGACAGCTGCAATAAAGACAAGCAAATTATTCTTCTCATACTTACTCTTGAGCACAATGAGCCGCTGTCAGAATATAGTTCTCACTCACTATAAACCCTCCGCAGAAATACTGGTTGTTCACGATAAACGACACTTGGTAGGGGTGATCCTCGATATCGGCTTCCTTACCGCCTACGATCTTGCCATCGTACGTCCCGGGGTATTTGACAAATTCTTCCCAAGTAGGTACATTCGCTATATCGAATGGACTGCCTGTGGAAACAAAAAAGTTCTGCAAAAATTGTCTAAATTGCATAGAGAAAATTTACACCTTGAAAATACTCTTGAGGAAACTGAGCTAAATTCTATTGGTGTCAATGCATGAAGAAATATCACTACTAATGATTTGTTTTTAAATTGAAGCACTATTAAAATACTGTATAACTTGAACAGAATAAAAAATATTTTAACGTTCTAGATATTATAAAATGATCACCAAATATATTATTCTATAGGTCTATGGATTTAACATCCTTACGTGTCAGAGTAACAGGCGCAGTGAGATGTCTCAGTTTTTTTTACTAAAGTGCTTTTATGCTATTACTGTTTCTCAATGCTATCGAATGAAAAATTGTCCACATTATAAATAAATTAAAAATCAATACATTCATGGACATTTTATACTGCGCCAACTTGTAAAAACGCCAACTAGGACATGTATGTAATACTAGTAGGTACTCCAGCACTACATACAATCATACATTGCTGTGTAATAAAACGTATTCTTTAAAATTGCTATACATCTGTAGAGATGGAGATCATTTTGATTTTGAATTTCAATCATTTCATCCATTCACTCAGTTCTAAAAAGATAAGGTAAGTATTTGATATTTAAACTCTCTTAATACTAAAGAAGGCTCTCCTGAACTAGGGCTCATACACCAGGAATTATTACTTTCCTAATAAAGGTTAACATAATTCGAAAATTAATGTAAGTAAGTACTTACCAAAACAATCCATAGAAAGCGTTGACAAAATCACAAATACCAAAACACCCATATTCACTACTTAGTTAAAACTAGTATCATCACACTAAAATAGGGTTTATATATAAGTATAGTTTGACACTTGATATTATTTAAATCACCCGCATATAGCTGAGGCTCTATTTGTCATAACGTTATCTATTTCAATGAAAACAACTCATGCTGAGGACAATCACAGTTCATCACGTAAGGGCTCTTCACATTCTACGTCAAACTTCTAGTCAAGCTGTTCTGAACACACTTTTTCCGACAAAAACAATCACTTAATTCTTGCTCAAACGTGTGCAATAGTATCATTATAGAACATACTTTAGATAAAGGATATACTTATACCCCCCAGGGTTCCGATCGTGCTAAATTGTAACGTAAACGGTTCGTATAAGCAGCAGCTGAGGGTGACCAACGTGTATGTAGCGTGTGCAACTTCGTATCGCTGTAAACTGCTAACCGCTTATCTATTTTCCCTTCGTGTGACAGCGGCTATGTCACAATCTACGACTTACTAACGTTGGAATGTTGAACGTGTTCGGCTACACGCTTATCGCGAACCCAAAATACGAACGTTGGTGAACCTTAGCTGCTGCTTAGACAAACTGTTAGTTAACGTTACAATTTAACACAATCGGGACCCAGGACTCGAAAACGGCCGTGTGTCAAGAACTAAAAATGTCGACTCATAGTTTTCCATAAGACCGCGTGCATTGACATACCAATTCTGTTATCATAGCCTAGATAACTGACCTCGCTGATGTACACAAAAAATAATTTTCTAAAACAATTATCCATCTGAGACGCTCACTAAACCCGGAACAAATAAATCATTTTAAAAACATTTTTTTTAAAACCTTTGCGTGGCTGTTTTTTACAACGATAACCAAAATAAGGCACTTTATACAAGGATAATACAATTATAATGTATTTCTAAATGCTTTCTAACACGTCTTTAAGCGTCCTTTTGGAACCAACGTCTGAATTAAATCTTTTGTGAAGTGGAAGCTGTTTTTAATATTAAATCTTTATTCAATCACCGAGTGACATTGTAAACAGACAAACAGTCATATAACTTCTAATGTCTTTAGGTCTATTAGATCACTCACCCATGCATGGTAGTATGCACGCATTGCAATACACCATTAAGATTAATAAATTGTATTGAAAAACTAGATCCAACTTCAGAGATTTGAAGCCTCAGAGTATCATCAATCAAAATCTTTAAAAAAAAATATGAGTATGAAACAAAACGTTTTTAATGTCACTAAGGTTACGCTTGAATAGTTTTATCACTAGTATTAATTAGAGTTGGTTATAACAGCAAAAATTCTGATAGTTGAGTTAATTTTACTAGCTAGGCAAGGTCAACTGACCTCCAAGAACGAATCCCTTCATCTTTTCCATACCAATATTTTATTTCCGATACCTTCGTATCAAATATAGTTACACTACTGTAAGCTTACTTATACTATGGAAGGCATACCGTTACTTTAGTACATTAGTATGGCGATCCTGTACAGGAGGTAAGTGAATTACACTTCTTGAATATCAAGGGTACCTAAGGACTCTTGGAGACTTCGCGGCGAAACCGTTCGTTCAGCTTAATACCTAAACTATTACGCCAAAGATAAAAAATATACACTACACTATGCAGTAGGTACAGTGTAGGTAGGTATTGTGAATACTATGTTTCGTAGGTTTATAGTGGTTAATATCTAAGTATGCCTAGTTTTCTTGGGAGCACGTAATTTTGCCGTGTTGATGATGAAATGAAATTGAATTGAAAATTTTCATTGAATTACATTCAATCGACGAAATGACGACCAAAGTGGCGCGGCGGGCGAAGGTCCGTCTGCGACGCGGAGGTTACGGGTTCGATTCCCGCCTTGGATAAATGTTTGTACGATATGCAAATATTTATTCCAGGAGTTCTGGGTATTTTATATGTATAATAAAAAAATATCTATCTATGTAAAATTGTATGTCAGTCTTCTAGTCCTACCCATAACACAAGCTCTGCTTAGCTAGGGGCTAGATGATGTTGTGTGGATTGTTCAGGATTATTTTATTTAATCATTTTCATTTTGTTACAGCCATTCAACTTCTAAAGCTCTTGGTAAATTATTTATAGATTAATCAAATTACAAAAAATTTAGAGACCTTACTTAGATAAAGTGTCCGGTGATCCCGGATCTCAATTAGATGATTTGATTATAATCTACACAAAACGTTAACAGCTATTCGTTTTGTTGTCATTAGCTTTACGATCGAGTAAAGTTGATTAATATTTCATTCGATTGCCTTTGTATTTAGATTCAGCGCGTAAAATATATCTATATTTAGTTTTATTTATGTAGTTTGTTGTCACCAGTTGCAAGATAAGTAATCTGAAGGTCTCATGTGTTTTTTTTTTCGTCTTATTGCTGGGCAAAAGCGTCTCCACATATTTAGACCCAGCAGGGTTCCATCAATCTGTCTTGAACAAAAGATCAACGCTTTCACTCATTTAGCATATCGGCATTCTCATTTAGTACTTACAGCCAGGGGACGCTCTTTGCCAACATTTGAATCATCTGAGAGAGTCTGAGTTCTAGAACGAATCTCAAACACTAAAACACAAAATTTGTGTCAAATGATCGTGACAAACGACGTTGGTGCAAACGGATACAAGAGTGGAGACCGCGTTTAGGCAAACGTAGTGTAGGACGCCCTCCGGTGGAGATATGGACAATCAGCGGAATGTAGTTGCACACTGGATAAGAAGAGCCCAAGACCGGGCTCAGTGGCGCGGAGAGACGGGAGAGACCTACGTGCAGCAGTAGACTTCTTCTTCTTCTTCTTCGTGTCAATGGCCACAACAAAAATTTCAAACGCAGTTCATGTAGAACCTTGCCACGTTTATCCCTTTGTCTGTACATTGATGAGGTCATCCCTTGTGCAGGTATTAGGGCAGTAGACTGAATGAGGTTGATGATGATGAGTAAAACGACATTACAGTCTTTGTTGAGCAATATGTCTTTACCAGCCGCACACAGCTTGATCGTTCCATGTGTTACTAAAAATGTTGCAAATACTGTAATAGTCATAACGTCTGTGAATATTTTTTTATGGAAAAAATACGAAGCTAGGTACTTAGGTACCATTACAGGCAGATATGAACTTGGACATGTACATGCTGATAGTAGTTCATTAAATTCAGCAACTTTTATCATTTCCTGGCTTAGCGTGATCGTGATTACGAATACTTCCTCTGAACGACCTATTATTTGTGATCATATTATTATGATTGTGCAGAATTACTAAATAAAATAATTAGTTTCTTCCGTCACGTGTTTTATATTTTACAATTTGTTTGAAATTTTTAACAAAAACATCTATCTAATTGGTTCAGCGTGTCCTTGAACACTGAAATGACATTGTTCCAAAATCTACCATGTTTTTTTTGCAAATAAATAAATGAATGAAAATACTTTTTTTTCATGGATGTTTCACTTTACGAGATCCTGTCCTAAACTAAGTAAAATTATGCTTATGGGAATCAGATAGTTCATAGATTACTTTTTTTTTGTTAAAGCAAATCTACTTGTGTAATGTGCTACACTCCCAGGCTCAGAGCGAACATCAAAAAATAATTAATTATTATGCATAGTAATTTTGGTCATCAAGTACCAAATAGTAAGTGTAGACGAACCTATTAGATATAATTATTATGATCAAACTAAACAAATAACATTATTTGATTGTTTATCTATCAAATATTAACGTATGAAATCGGCCATTAAATTAATCCAATTTACTTACCTATTAATAAACGTTATTAATTATTAATGATAAAATATATTAAATGATTATTATTATATGCGTATAGATTAGAAACTCGATTGAAAACATTTTAAAAGTATTCTTAACATCTCAATAGCGAAATTTAACTAAAAAGCTTTATTTATTTAGCGCCGTGTAAACAGTAGATAAATTGGTATGGCAAATGGACAAAATAAGCGAGCCAGAAAAAAAACAAATTGGTAGATATACTTTTGATACACTTTGATTCCAAGTTTAAAAAATCTAATTCACGTTCGGATTCAAATTCATGCTAAAACTTTTCGACCTCCTTGCTAAATCAAAAGCGGTTGGTCTTTAGCAAATATTATTATTATTTATTTATTTGCTCCACAGATCAGGCTATAGTTTAGAACCATACCGCCTAGTCTTACGTAATCTTTAAAAACCAATTAATTTTCAGAAAACTTTTTAAGCTAATCCGCCATTTTGTCTCGCTTTAGCCAATAGCTTTTTGGGTTTTAGGAAAAAGTTTCGTATCTATCCTGATAATACCTTCATGGTAATGTCATGTGAGGATAATTGTGATGGCATGACGACAGACACATTATCAGTCAACCGTGAGTTCTGCAGTATCGTGGACAAAACTATGTGCTGGTTTTAAATTGTGTAAAATACTTTTTACTCATTCGAAACAATTTGAATAATGAACCGATTGAAACTAAGTATTGTGTAAATTCTTCTATGTTTAAAAATGTACAAAAGTAAAAATGAAAGGTCGTGTGAAATAACATTTTGACGTCGAATTTTAAGCTCCTTTTCACGCAAAACTAAATAAACATTTTAAACAATGCCAAAGTGCTTCCAAATTCAGAAGACTTCTACAGACTTAAGTATCTCAAATCAGAACATAGAACTCTAATTTTTTTATTGTAACGTAAGAAAAAGAAATAAAACAAAAAAAAGATTTCTACAAAAAATAATTCAATTAAAAACGTAAAAAATGTAAATCTTTGATAAAAATATTAAAAAGTACTATGGGACAAATTATGTATGTACAATAATAAAGATGACCAAACAAAAAATAATCATCAAAATTGGTTCATTATTGGCGACGTAATCGCGTAACATAAGACAAAAAAATCTTAATCAAAAACCTCCTGTTTAGAAGTCGATTGTAATAAGTGCATTTTCAACAAAACGCATATTAAGTACCTACTTACGAGTAAGTTCGTGAAATTTGAATGTCAGTTGTAATGAACAATAGGAACCTAAGTCGGCAGTGTTTTGTACACAATGTACCTACTTACTTATTTATGTTTTCGCTTAGTGGTATATCATAAAGGTAATTTCAACCTTGATGCTACCATACGTGTCATAAATAAATAAATAATGCTGGACAATCCACACAACATCATCTAGCCCCAAGCTAAGCAGAGCTTGTGTTATGGGTACTAGAAGACTGACATACTTAATACAATACATTACATAGATAGATATTTTTATTATGCATATAAAATACCCAGAAAACCCGGAATAAATATTTGCAGATCGTACAAACATTTTATGCCAAGGCGGGAATCGAACCGCCAACCTCCGCGTCGCAGGGGGACCTTCGCCTGCCGCGCCACTTCGGTCGTCATCGGTACTCATTGCCATAGACGAATTATAAAATTATTTTTATTTTTCTATGTCATTGCTCAAGAAATATGTTATTTACATACAAAAGATAAATATGTAAGTTGGTCTCGCTGCAGAGCCCAATACACCAGAGTAGATTTTTATGAAACAAAAAAATAATTATAGTAGAATGAAACCCTTTGAGAAACGAGAAAATCGACGACGATCTGAGGTCACACAAGTTTAGATACACTTATCGATCAAAGTCCATTTTATTGTAATTTTTTGATATTATTTCTGAAAATCGAATCTACTACCTTTATCCTCAAAAAATCTTAAGTAACTAGATTGCTGTTAGAATACTTAAGCTTTTTTTATAGAATTCACTCACAGTGACGTCACCATAGAAAAAGCTCAGTGAGGCCACGCGTTGCTGATAGACACACATCTTACAAAATAATTTATATAGTTTTTAACCTCGGTTTATATCATATCTAGAGCATATTAGTTATTTCATATACATTATTGAAACAGGTTTTTATCACTGTACGAAAACAATATAAGTATGTTGATTTAGGTGAATTTTGTATGTAATGTCTGCAAATACGTAAAAGTCTCCTACATGTTATATTGAAAAACATAAAAATAAAACAACACATTGAAAAGCCGGTATCCATACGTTACTCGCAACATCCGCGCGACAAGCGTAAACTGGTTACACTGTTGTCTAACTTTTTATGCTTTTTAGCCCGATAAATTAATATCGATTAGCGTTTAAAGGGGTTTTTTTTGTTATTATGAATCTGTCATTTGATACGTAATATAAGAATATAGTTTAGTCCGGTCAATTTATACAATTGAAATAAAGAAAATTCCGACAGAGCCAAATCTTCGTAGGGACCTTAGGTTTACCACAAGGAATAAAGTGTCAAAAGTCCCCATCAGTCCCATGTGAGCTTAGGGACTTATTCGGGGCCCAACGTCAAAATTCAAAAAACCTAAAATTTTGACGTTGGGCCCCGAATGGTAAACCAAAGGTCTCTACGAAGATTTGGCTCTGTCGGAATTTTCTTTATTTGATCACTATTTTTATGTCTAAATTGACCGGACTAGTTTGACAAATGCTTAAATATAGAGTCGAAAAGCTGACGATTGTATCCTTGGACGTGTAAGATTATCCTTGTCGCATGCTCTCAAAAGGTCATTCAGTAATTCAAGTTTATAACATCAACAGTACCTACATAATAAAACTTTATTTTTCCACCAGATTAGGTACTAAACGAATATTTTAAGAACTGCAATTTATATGGGTAAGCCGGTTTACTTAAATGTACAGTCAACGTCAGGAGTAGATTATCTTTTATACATTGAAAAATAACGGCATGTCACGGGGTTTTAGTAATATTTTTGTAGTTAAATATTTATTAAAAATATTACATATTGAAAGCTTTTCTGAAGACCAGGATGACATCATAAATTATATACCTAACAAACTTACAATTATACTCATAACTTAAAATATATGTTTAACCATTTAAAAATCATTATTAGGCACAGACTCACGTGCGTAGTGCAAAAAATCATGGCAATAAAATTATATTTCTGCTATAATAAGATTTATTATGTACATGTAGTAAAGCAGACATGATATAATGGCGTGGTATAGGTATCTATTAAAAGAAAAAACTCGTGGAAAACCTTTATTTACAAGCACCTACGTAGTTCTTTCTTAGATGATAATCGCTGGCAGGTTTCTCACGAAGTCGGACCTGCTTACGACCAGTTCCATTTATGAAATTTAAAAATAAAATCTATAGTTCCATTTTTGAAATTTCAAATGAATATTGTTTTGTTTTACGATCCAAATAATTGAAAAATGGTTTGGAGTTTCGCTAAATTTAAATAAAATTACTTAGTGTTTTTATTTATTTTAAAAATCATGGACAGTTCTAAAACATAACAAAAGTGAACGATCAGAACTTGTTAAAATAAACCTCAAAGTGAAAAAAGTGTATCAAAATGTTTGCGAAATATTCACAGAAGATTTTTGGTGCTTCCCTTCTATTTCTGGTGGTGGCTATTATCCTGGCTGCGTGGGGGTTTCCAAGTATCGTTAATAAGCAAATTCAGAAGGTAAGATTTACTCATTTTATTTTATCCAGCATTAATTAACATTTATATTTATTTATTCTAATCTAAATTCAAAGACTAATAAAACAAGTGAAAGAACTTAAGAAAACTTTGACCCAGCATTGGCATGGTTAGCGAAAAAAGCTAATATCTATTCTGTCGTACACAAACCTGTTATAAAATGAGATAATTTCAATTATCATTATGTGTTATTATTTATTAATTTTTTTCTTGTTTCATCATTCATATTTCTTGTCATAGCTGGCAGACGAGCATTGTTTGATTTTATCACAGATTTTTGTATAATAACAAAATACATGCATTAGATCTCTGCATCTGATTATTCAGCTCAGCAAGACTGGCTTGCCTCGGAGGACCGATCGTGTTATGTTTAGGTATTAATTATTATTTCTATAAACCTAGTTGTCAATAATGCATATTAGACTTCGTATTTGTCTACAGGTTTTATGGATCTTTGAATGTCTGATACATTATAAGTCGTCTGTTTTTGAATATCATTCGATTTTTGGTGATCGTTTTACTGAATAAAAGCCTTTATTAAGAACTACAATTTACGCTGCCTTTAAATAAAAAAAAACAATAGTTTAGCAGTAGTACTATGAATAAATTAAATTATAAATATTAAAGTTGTAAAGTGCAGCTTTAATATAATAAATAAATATTCACGGACATTTCACACATCACATTCTAGTCCCAAACTAAGCAAAGCTTGTACCTACTATGAGAATTAGACTGCTGATATAATACTTATATACTTACTTTCGGTTTTTTAGTAAATACATACATAGAATTCATAGTAACACCCAGACACGGAACAAATATTTATGTTTATCACACAAACATTTGCTCTGTGTGGGAATTGAACCCACGACCCACAGCAGAGCTGCTACCAACTGAGCTGAGACGCCTGTCAACTATACTACTTGCATACTAACCACACTGGAATCAATTAGTACAACAATATAAATCCGGCTATTTTGCATATCATAATATTCTCTGTCTGTCTAATGTTTGTTATTTCCGTGTACGTTACTTTTTGTTTTACCTACATATAATAAAATAAGCCAACGAGTTGACTGGATTACTTTGAAACGACCTAAGGAGATCATGGTCACAGGCTCTATAAACCGTTTAGGGCATGTTCAGACTGACACTGTATTCGCTACCTAGCGTGCAAAATCCGAGACACCACAACACTTTATAAACCTTAGGAAATATCGAAACTTGTCTCAGCGAAAGTAGTAACACGTACGGGGATTGGGGAATATTTAAACATAATATTTTAGGTTACGAAGCAAGTGAAATAATATAATAATAATTCTTTATTGCAGACACGACAGATCCATAGATATACACAGGTTAAAAACATTAAAACAAATTATAATAAATTACAAAAGACAGGCAAAACCTAAAAAAAAAAAAAAAAAAAAAAAAAAAAAGACGTAAGATGACTATACATACATATAGTAATGTAAATAATAGTTTTAGGTGGCAATTTCCACCCATCGTCGTGAAGCAGATACTGTCTTGAGCGTTGTGGCATTGATTTTATCCGATTTTCTCTAGCCGCAGATCTCCAGAAATTCAGTAAAACAGAGCGAAATATTATCTCTTACAGTTCTTACCTTATTGAATACCGCGTAGTAACACAGACTAAGCATTTAATATTATTGGAAATATTATCCTCCTATTTAGATGTCTTTTATGAGATCTTGAAAGAGGTTTAATTCCTTACCAAAAGAATATTATCTTGAACAAGTTTTACCACATTTGATCGTTCCTAGATGATTGGCTGATATATAATAATCAAATAACGCGGTAGGTTAACTACGGAAATATTACTTAGCAACAAATCATATCTATTCTGGGATTTTGTGCAAAAAAGGATGCTGCAAAAAGTTTCCGGACTTTTCTGGGCCATTACATACGCAGGAGATAAAACCTGTTTGTTTAACCGAGTGCTGAGCGCAGTGCAATTTGTAAATCTAAACTAATATTATAAAGAGGAAAGATTTGATTGTTTGTTTGTTTGTTTGTTTGTTTGTTTGTTTGTTTGCATCGAATAGGCTCCGAAACTACTGGACCGATTTCAAAAATTCTTTCACTGTTGTGAAGCTACATTATCTGTGCTGAACATAGGCTATATTATATTTTCAAAAAAATTAGGGATCCTTACTAAAACTTCAATTATGTAACCCAAGGTGTATAAGAAATTCCTTACATCGCGTGCGCTGCGGAAACTATTGATGATAGAAAGAAATCATGTACTACAATTTTGTAGAACACATCATCATCCACAAAAAAGTCAGCGACAGCATATGTCTAACTATTATAGATATGTCATAATAAGTGTTTTAATATCAAAAAAATATAATTAAAATGACGACGCCAGAAAACGTTCTATATTTGTACTTAGGTATTAATCCTTATCTAAATAAATTACTTTAAAATTAAGACTGCTTCAATACCTTTCTATTACTTTTTAAATTATTGAATTTGGACAATCCATTCGAAAGATATCACGAGTTCAAAAATGTAAGTACTTATTAGAAAAAAGTCAGCGGGCGCCGCGCCGCTGCCGGTCACGGGAGTATATGCGGGGGGGGTTACATACTATAGAGTCTATATTTTTTATCATTTCGAAAATACATTTATACTGAGTAACATATTAGCTATATTATAATGATATTTTTTTATATAGGCTACCCGTGCGAAGCCGGGGCGTACTACTAGTAAATAAATAAAACACGAACTTTTCACACGTCACACTCTAGCCCCAAATTAAGCAAATGGGAAGATTTATTTCTCTTTAAAAGTATCTACATTATAAGAAAATATAGACGTAGTATGAACAACGAGTATCTTTGGTAGGTACGTTTCGATTTGGAAAGTTTTAGATCAGTTTATCTTAACTACAGTTTGTTGGCAACGGTCTGTGGCTCTACTATGAGTTTTTACTATACCATATTTACTATACTCGCTAGCGTCTGTAGTTAAAAAAATGTATGAAGATTTGTACAGCGCCTCTAGCGGATAGTTGTGTACTAAAATTCGTCATACTAATATTGACGTAACTACTGTAGTAAAGTCAGGCGATTTTACTGTGACATCTCATGGTAGAGCCCACAGAACATAAAAAGAGCCACTGCAGATAGCTCAAAAGTATTGTCTGTATTTTATGAAATATTATATTTTGTTATGAAGTTTGTTATGATGTCTCACACATGTAAAACTTGTATAACTTGTTATGTCAGTATATATTTGTCAAAAGTCCTTTTTTTGCGGTTGCAATCGTCTTGCGTATTTTAATTTATTACCTTTACCTACAAATCAATGTCTAAAAAACTTTAAGACCAATTTATATCTAATTAATAAAATGATACTTAATCGTCAATGACCTAAGTAAAGTGTTTTTCTTTATTCACCTTGATCGGGTTTTCCTGTTCATATAGATAGTACAAAACTAAACGTTGTCATGATTAAATGCAGAGGCTATGTTAGGGCGCCTTCAAATTAGCCGCAAATTGTCGCGTGGAGGCAGCGCGGCTGCAGCGCTGCGGCCGCGCTGCTGTAGCTTGGTTCGAGAATCATAGTGTTGTATATTTAGTTTCACGATGGACTCTGACGAAGAAACACTGTTGTTAGTGTTACTATTAAAAAGAAAAAGGATTTTGGACCGTCACTAGTCGATCGATGAACTGATGCGCGGCCGCAGCGCGGCTGCAGCGCTGCAGTCGCGCATTTTTAATTTATATGGATTTAGACAGCAGCGCGGCCGCAGCGCTGCAGCCGCGCTGCCTCCGCGCGACAATTTGCGGCTAATTTGAAGGCGCCCTTAGGTTGGTAAAATACTAAGATTAGAAAATAAGTAAACAATTTGTTCTAAAAATTGAATTAAATAAAAAAGGTTACACATTATCATAACCACGGCATTATAGAACCTACAAAAACAAAGCCATATGCCCTATCATCTATGAAATGTGAAATCCAAAGATTATTTACATGCTTTAATTTTTTTTTTTTTTTTTTAATTTGCTCTTCAGAGCAGGCTAAAGTTTTACCCCCTATCTTATAAAAAGTTAGCGTTGACTTTAAGTCATCATTACGTATGGTAAATAGTACTTCAAGTCTGCGCTAACTTTTTATAAGATAGACCGTTAGAACCATACCGCCTAGTCTTACGTTAATGTTTTTCTCTTAAATTAGTTTATTTTTTTTATTATTTTATTTACAACGTCTTCCCGCCATCTTGGAGATGGCGGGAATGTTAAAGCATTCACTTTACACTTTACAGTTATGTTTTTATAGTTATGTTTATATAGAAAAACATAACGTAAGTAGAAGCGTAAGTACGAAAAATAAGTGGACTCCCGCCATCCCCAATATGGCGGGAGTCCACTTATTTTTCGTACTTAACGTTATGTTTTTCTCTTATGTTAATTTGTTTTCTACAGTATTTTATGCATTCACTTTACACTACAACAATTATTTCTTTTTACGACGTCCTCCCGCCATCTTGGAGATGGCGAGATCTTACTTGCTTTAACTATTAAATGATTTTAAGCAGGCCTTCGCAATCAAGAGCCTGCAACGAGCATAACATTTTCTGTTCTATATTTTTCGACACGTTTTTACTTGCGCGAATAAAATCTAGCTTTTCTTTATTCAATATTTATTTTTTATTTCAGAATGTTCAAATAGAAAAAAATTCAATGATGTTCGACAAGTGGGTAAAGATGCCCATACCCCTGGACTTCAAAGTGTACGTCTTCAACGTGACCAATACAGACGAAGTCAATGAGGGGATGAAACCGAAGCTTGCTCAAATTGGACCTTACGTGTATAAGTAAGTCTGATTCGCCTCTTCAATAATGTATGTCATTTTTCCACAAAAAAATACTTATATTATTTACTAGCTACTGCCCGCGACTTCGTCTTATCTAACGTTATATTTTGGATAATTCATAATAAATCTTTATTTACTAAAGTCTATGTGCTATTTTGCTATCTTACCTACACTATTGTAAAGTTTCATTAAAATCATTCAGTAGTGGGGCAGATGTAGGTATGTAGTAATAAACATTATTTATTAGCAAATCAGAAAAAAAAGAACAATTTAATGCGATTATTTGCGATCGACACACACATATTAAATTCTGATTACCTTATATCAGCAACATTTATAAGCTTTTTTTCAGCCCATATCATATTTTTAATATTTTTACCAGAGTATGAGCAAATTTAGCAAAGTACACTTAACAAACAGGCTTGAATTTTTCATTCGCATTTTTCATTTATTATAATAAAATAATAATAATAAAGCCTTTTATTCAGACAACTTAATATATGTACTTACCTACATAAAATTTCCTTACACTAATATTTCTTACACTTTTTCTATATTTTTTTTTTGTTTTCATTTTCCAAAGTTTATTCGTGTATTTGATACTTCTATTATTTGATACTTTTATTATTAACTGGAATTCCTCTAGGGAGTACCGTGAAAAGACGATACTGAGCTACGGCGCCAACGACACAGTAAAATACATGTTGAAGAAGCATTTTGTTTTCGACCAGGCTGCGTCTGGTTCTCTGAAGGAGGATGATGTTATCACAGTCATCAACTTCTCTTATATGGTAAGTGGACATTTATTTGCCTAACCTGTAGGTAATACAGATTCAGCATACCCCAATTGCCTCAATACGCTATGGTTGGGTATGATAAAAACACCTATCGCACGTACATATTATGTATATTTTAAATGTATGTACTCTGTCCCTATTTTATAAGAACCTACCATTAGTTTTAGGCAATAAATGATTTTTCTTTCTTTTTTTTTCTTTCTTTCATTCATTCGAATCTACCTACTTCAGGCACCAGTCTCTCACAAAGTTAATTTCAACTAAACTTGTACTTACTCAGTTTCAGTGATACTGTTATTTTGTGAGAGAATTATAAAAACCGGACGTGTCTGTGTGTGTGTATCTGCGACATCCTATATGTAAGCTTATTTTTATTTTGTTTGAAAGGTGAATGAGTCGGGAGAGAGGAGTCAGGAATTTTCTTAGCTGTTTGATGAAAATCTTGCTGCCACATAATGGTGTGTTCCGTACTGAAACAGATATTTTGTCAATTTTTTCTTTTGTTCATTGTAGGTACCTAGCATTAATTAAGATATACACAATCTTGAGGGTAAATCAAAATACTTTACATTGTTTCTATTGGTTGTTTCGGTGTGACGCCTCTTCTGTCCATCGTAACGGTGACAAAACGCGGCAACTGTAGTGCTTTGTCATACGCCTTCCGGGATACACGCACGCGCATATTTCGTGTTTTCGCACATTAACCTTTGTGCTACGGTACCTAAACCTTTACGTGATCATCCATCAAAATCCCACAATCTATGAACCAGTCCCCTTCAGCCTATGGACCTTTGAAGTGCGGTGATTCTCAGTGCAAGCAGGGACGCGAACCTTGGACCCAGGAGATAGATCTGATCAGGTTAGTCGCGTCGCAAACAGCCTACTGCAATTCCCGTACATAGTTTTGATCATTCGAACCGAATATTTTGATTCCTCCAGATTGTGTTATCTTGTTTTGCTATTTTTATTGCTACACTACGTGTACGTTATTTTTGTAAATTTCCGTTGGTCATCGTAAGCTATCTTTGCTACGCAAAATGGCGGACGACTCGGCTATCGAACAAGATATTTTCGAACGAGATATTATCTTAGATGATCTTAAGAGAACGTTGCTTTTTTCTACAACAGATGTTTTACAATTTAAATCACGATCCTCCGATCTTACTTCACAACATAGGAAGTTTGGTAAACTTCAATCTAAAATTGAAAAATCTTTAATGAAATTAAAAACTTTTAATAAGGAAGAACAGTTGAAAATTCGTAACGATTTTAGCGATTGTTATTATGCAATTTTAATGCATGTGAATAAATTCAAAGAAATAGATCAAGAAGGTAGACGCCTGAGCCGTATTCCTGCTAATCCGTTGCCTCACACTCAAAATCATTGCATTAATAAATTGCCTACTTTGCCTTTGCCATCGTTTAGCGGGGAATCTACTGATTGGCCCTCGTATTATGATTTATATCGTGCCTTGATCCACAACAATGATGCCTACACACCAGCAGAAAAGTTTCGATACTTACTGCTTACGTTAAAAAACGAACCTCATAATTTGATAAAATCAATTCCTATTACAAATGAGAACTATTCCGTTGCATTAGATATCCTCACGAATAGGTATGAGAATCGTAGAATAATTGCTTCGAAACATTTAGATCGCATTCTCGATATTGAAAAATGTGCAAACGAGTCACATTTAAGTTTACGTAAATTATTGAACATTTACATGGAGAATATAAAAGCACTCGAAATGATGAGTTTTCCAGTACATGAGTGGAGTTTTATTTTATTAAATATCTTGCTACGTAAGATACCACATACCGTTCGTAAGCGTTTCGAGTTATCGCTCAATAGATCGTCCGATATACCTACCGTAGACATACTTATTACATTTATACTACACCTGCTCGGAAAGTACCTTGATACTTTATCAAATTTACGGTAGAAAGTACGTCATTGCATATCGAACAAATATGCGGGGAGAAAACGCATCTGAGCGGGAGAGAAAAGTGTATGAAAATCCATTTCTTACGTGGTTTTTCTTTTTTAATTTTGGGTAAGACTATGCGCTGGTAACCTAAATATCAAAAGCCAAAAAGTTTTTACAGTGAGTTTTTATCTCCAAGTTCGCAAAATGACACTGACCACTAGCTGTGTGTTGGATGGTGTCAAACAATTTGAAAAAAGAACATGTGAAAATTGCAGACGCCATTGGCGCCATTTTCAATTTGTGTGTTGTTTGAGGATTCAGTTTTCGTAGAAATTTATTTTCCTCGTAGGTGTAGTATAAAGCACTATGTATCACTCAAGAGAAAGTGCGATTCCCGATCTCGGGTGTTTTAAAGCCCTCGCCTTCGGCTCGGGCTTCAAACGACACCCTCGACGGTAATCGGTCACTTTCTCCTCTCGGTGAACAATGTACTATTTTAGAACAGGAAATTTCCACATTTGAAATTATGTCCAGTAATGATTCGAAAGTTGAGGGTGGATTTCATTCCCGCGCGCCCGGCGCGAGCCCGTACCGAGCGAGCAACAGCAGCGGTGGGGGTTCGGGTGCCGCGAAACCGAGCGGGTTCGCTCCGCGACACACGTTCGCCGTTACGGAATCTGCCGATGTTCAAAATGCGAAGCGTTGCATTTTATGTGACGATCAACACATTTTAACGAAATGTTCAAAGTTTCTTAATATGTCTCCTAATGATAGGTATAATTTTGTGAAAAATAAAAATATTTGTTTGAATTGTTTAAATGTAGGTCATGATTTGAGAACTTGTAGGTCGAATTATACATGTCAGTCGTGTAATAAACGACATCATACTTTGCTTCATTTTGAAAATAATCCGACTAATTTAAATCAAGCATGCTCCGTCTCTTTCCCTCCTACGGAGGAATATACGACTTCGGCCGTTATCGGCCTCGCTACTATGCAACCGACTAACGTGAATCATGCGATGCGCGAGAGTGCGGAGTCATCCATTGCGCCTTCAGTGAGGAAGTGTACAGTAATGCTCTCTACTGCGCTCGTCAATGTATGCGTGGGTTCAACGAATCACTCAATACGTTGTTTGATAGACACCGGTAGTCAGGCTAGTTTTATGACGGAGGCATGCGCGCAGCGGTTAGGTTTGAGTTGTAGGTACATTAATATACCTGTGTTTGGAATAGGTGAAGAAAAGCCGATTCAGCCGAAAGGAATCGTTTCGTGTGTTGTTACTCCGCTCAGTTCGAGTCAACCGGCCATAACGGTCGAGGCTTTAATTTTACCTAAGTTATTTTCACAATTTCCTAGAATTCCGTTACCGTTGGAGGCGTGGCCTCACATTCAAAATTTAAAGTTAGCCGATCCACATTTCAACGCTGTCAATGCTCAACCTGTTGAAATGCTTTTAGGAGCCGATGTACTTTCTCACATTTTGCTGGGAAATATTGTTAAGGGTCGTTCCGACGCGCCGATTGCAATTAATAGTATCTTCGGATATTTATTAATGGGTAGGGTTTATTTTGACGTTAATTCGTGTACTTCGTCTCCACTCCAGGTGTGTCATAGCTCCTTTTTCGAGGACAATGACTTACAACGTTTTTGGGAGCTGGAGGCCGCTCCGGAGGAGAAAACTTTAAACGCACTGCCATTTAAAGATGCACCTATACTAGGTCAATCACGTGACATTGCTCTCGCTCATGATGAAGCTGAAATGTTTCCATTGGCGGCCGCGGTCTTGATGAAGGATGTTTTTGTTGACGACGTCGTTTCAGGGGAGGACAGCGAAGCAAGCGCGCTCAACCTACAGAAGCAGCTGTTAGGTATTTGTGCGAGCGCCGGTTTTGATCTGCGCAAGTGGCACAGCAACTCGCCGGCGATCCTCGCCGCGGTGCCCTCGGACTCTCATGGTGAGCGGCCTGAGGCCTTATCTTTTGCAGAAGTCGAAAAAGATCCATCGATAAAGGTGCTCGGACTCCAGTGGAACCCCAGTTCGGATAGTTTTTCTATGCTCGCTTACGGCGACCGAATTCACTTCGATAATGTTTACGCATGGTCCGATTCTACGATCGTACTAGCCTGGCTTCGTTCGTCGCCGCACGAATGGAAGACGTTTGTGTCGAATCGCCCCAGCGACATACTGTCGCGGGTTCCTGCCAGTTGTTGGCGACACGTACCGTCCTCCCCAGACAACCCAGCTGACTCGGCCTCTCGAGGCATGCTGCCTGCAGTGTTCATCGAGCACTCCTTGTGGTTTCAGGGTCCTAGTTGGTTACAGACCGAGTCCAATACTTGGCCGGTAGGTAATCAAATACGTAGTACTGTGGAAGAGAAGCGTACCTTGCCTCTCCTTGCACGTCCGTCTTCCGTAGGTGTCGTAGAAGAACCTGAAATTGTTTCGAAATTTTCCTCCCTAGGAAAACTAGTTCGTGTAGTAGCTTACATTTTACGATTTTACAATAAATATAAAAAATCACAAGTTTCTTTTCCTCGACACATTATTGTGCTCGAGTACAAAACATGTTTAAATAGGATTAGAGGTATAGTCGAACAGTCCACTTTTGCAGAAGATATAAAAAATATTTCGCATGGTAAATCTCCTACCAATCAATTAAAACCCTTATCACCTTTTATAGATAAAGATAATTTGTTGCGTGTAGGTGGGCGTTTGCATAAATCTTTGCTTTCTTTCGAGTCAAAACATCAATTGATACTTCCGAAGAAACATTCACTAACTACGTTAATAATCGGCGATGCTCATATTACGCACCTACATGCCGGTCCTCAGTCCACTCAATATTTATTGTTACAAAAGTATTGGATCTTATCGGGGCGAGACATAGTTAGACAGCGCATACATAAGTGTGTTCCTTGTTTCCGCGCTCGACCCACACCCCCACAGCCGCGCATGGCTCCACTGCCGAGCGTGCGCACACACTCAGCGCGTCCATTCATTAAAACAGCTGTTGACTATGCCGGTCCATTTTACGTTCGTGCGAATAAAGTTAGAAATGCTAGAATTATTAAATCATACGTAGCGGTATTTGTTTGTATGAGTGTTAAAGCAATACACTTAGAATGGTTTCATGATCGCGGACCACCTTTAAGTGAAGGCATGATCGTTGTGGTACGCGATGATAATTTACCAGTTTTACAATGGAGATTAGCACGGGTACATGCGTTACATCCGGGTACGGATAATATTACTCGTACTGTAACCCTTCGAATGGGCAACTCTTATACTAAGAGACCTGTTGTAAAAATATGCCCCATTCCTTTAAATTAATATCTACCTACATTTTATTTTTATTTTATTTTTTTTCAAATTTTTTAGTTAACATTTCGTGATTGTTAACATCTTATCGTTGTAGTTTTAGTTATTCATTTGTTATGTTAAAAGCAACCACGTTCTTTTAAGGTGAGCGGCATGTTCCGTACTGAAACAGATATTTTGTCAATTTTTTCTTTTGTTCATTGTAGGTACCTAGCATTAATTAAGATATACACAATCTTGAGGGTAAATCAAAATACTTTACATTGTTTCTATTGGTTGTTTCGGTGTGACGCCTCTTCTGTCCATCGTAACGGTGACAAAACGCGGCAACTGTAGTGCTTTGTCATACGCCTTCCGGGATACACGCACGCGCATATTTCGTGTTTTCGCACATTAACCTTTGTGCTACGGTACCTAAACCTTTACGTGATCATCCATCAAAATCCCACAATCTATGAACCAGTCCCCTTCAGCCTATGGACCTTTGAAGTGCGGTGATTCTCAGTGCAAGCAGGGACGCGAACCTTGGACCCAGGAGATAGATCTGATCAGGTTAGTCGCGTCGCAAACAGCCTACTGCAATTCCCGTACATGGTGGATTACATATTTTTCTTAACTCTCAATACCCATATTGAGGGAGTTTGAGAAAAAATATGTCGGTAATCAAATGAGGACTTGACTAGTAGAATACACACTATGACAAAATTTTATAATTGAGGGTTTGTCAATTTCAACTAAACTAACTATGAACACACAAAGTAGGTACCACAAACGAACAAAATATTGAGCTACCCGTCGGTAGGTATGCTTGCTCAGGCACGTTGTTGGTTTTTAATTAGCTTCATGTAGATCCGTTGTCGAGTTTAGTGTACTTACCTACTTAAGTAGTTGTTGTTGAACCATAACTTGGACGAAGTTTACAAACCTGAATGCAGCTAGAGTCTGGTCGCGCTCAGTAAGCAAATAAATAAATGGACCACTCTAAACATATTTTTGTACTTATTATTATAATACAGTTGTACTACTGTAGTAGTTACAGAACTTATCAAACGTTGAGCGTGTATAAAGAACCTACCCGCTTTTTAATGATAATTTCTAATTATACTACCTCATTAGAAATTTGCATGAAAAAGCGGCTACATTAAAATTATCGATAAGTGGTAGGTACCTAATTAAAGTGATTCATAAGTGGTTTAATTGAAATAATCTAAAATTAAACAAAAATAATATATAAATATACTGAATGGTAATCCGAGAAGATGTCTACCGTGCCTAGGAAAACATTAGTAACCATTATTGGTTTTACAAATATAGATAAGTTTGAAGCATAAACTCAGTTATGCGAGGAATTGAATATAAAAACTATGAACTGAAAACTCTAACTCACGAATTGAACGTTAAAATCATAAACGTGAATCCTAATGATTTAATTAGAATAATTAGATTTCGTAGAGAAATCCTCTCTAACTTTTAACTCAGTGTATGTTTTAATCTATAGATATCTATCTATCTATACTTATAATAAAACTGTAGAGAGGTCAATTCTGTACATGAAATATATTTTCAAAATAACTATGAGGGGGTGATTAGTGAATCTGATTTAGTTTATTTTAGAATTAATTTTTGATCAGATACTGATGCCAAAAATGCAATCAGTAATTTTTCTGTCTGTCTGTATGTTCCTTATAGAAACAAAAACTAAGTACTCGACGGATTTTAACGAAACTTTACAATTATACTTCATAGCATAGGGCAGGTTATAGGATACTTTTCATCACGCTACAATCAATAGGAGTAGAGTAGTGAAGGAAAATGTTGGGAAAACGAGAGAAGTTACTCCATTTTTTCCGCCGCGTGTGCAGCCTTAATGGTTAAAGTTACATAGAAATCATGTATGACGGAAATATTCTACATAAAATTGTCTAAAAAATATCCCGCAACAGCATATGTCTATGTTTTATGGTTGACTCACAATAACACGTGTTACTCCAGGCTATGAAGTTTGTATGCAGAATCTTATCCCGGGAACCGATTGACTTGAAACTTGGTACGCATAATGTTGACACGAAATAAAATGGATTTGCATTTTTAGATTTTGCAAAATCATCCCCCATCTCCCTCAAATCGAGTAAAGTTTCAAATTTGTTGTGTTTATCACTAGATCGGCGCTACTGTGCACGAATCCTAGATCGCGCTATCGGTACGTTTTGGCAATGCTATATAAGTCGGTCGGTATTTAGCACCAGTTTCGTTAAATTGAGTTATTTTGATAAGTTATTTAGGGTTGCGTACCCGATTACCGCATTAATAATAAATATTAATAAACAAAATGTTAAATAATCAAGGGGGCGCTCATAGTCATACAAAAACATAATTTACTTATGGTTTGTTTTTTTTTACATAAACAATATTTTATAAAACATATAAGTATTTATACTTATACCAGAGACTATGTATAAATAGACTGCCAATCTCATACAAAAAAACGTGACTCGGAAAAAGGTGAAATTCCGAGAGTTATACCTGGCTTATTTCTAGAAGTCTCTTATGTAACATACCTATATAAAATTCAGCTTTTATACTATGACGAAAGTATGATTAAAATTGATTAAGGTTTAGGGGTGTCTGGCAGGGGGAAGCAACCGTGACAAGTGTCCGGCAATGAACATCGTGATTCCCAAAGGTATTCTAGAGAAAATATAGAAAAAATGAACTTTACACTTTAAGGAAAGTATGGTACTATTTTATAAGTAGGTACACCTTTACCACCGGTTATCTGCTAAAGTAACCACAACCGAAACTCGATAGTCAGGGGTCGTTCTTATCTACCTGTGTTGGAGGCTCACACAGAGAAACTTTCAGCCTTAATAAAATAACGAAGGTCTGGGCGTTATGGGCTCTCCCCCTATATTACTATACGTCTTTGAATTCTGTCTATTTTAAATTCTCTATCACGAATAATTAATATTAAAGGGGGCTTATACCTACATAAACGTGATTTTTATTTATTCGATACTGATAAGGGCAACGGGAGATAGATACGGTACGGAACTCTTCGTGCGCACTTGCCCGGTTTTATTAATAGGTACATATACTTACTAAGTTTTCCTTCTTAGACTGCACTTTACCATCAATTTCTTTCATAAGAAGATAGTAATGGGTTATCGCAAAATCTCTTAAAACGGCACGCGGATGAAGTCGCGGCGGGTACAGCAGGGCACAGTCTAACATAAGTATGTTAAAAGCTGACCCGCTCGCAACCTTGTCTGCGAGGATAAAAACAATTATTTTATATTACAGTATCTTATTTATATATGTACTAAATCAAATTATAACTTTCCTGGTAGTGTGTTGGATAACTAATATTAAGGAGTATTATTTTTCGCTTAGTTAATACACAATGATTTTTGCTGTGTTGTTTCATATTATGTATTTTATATATTCCTAGTCGTAAGTTTGTTTGTGAACAAATTTTAATTGTGAATTTATCACAATAGATAATTAAAAAAAAAAATCAGCAATCTATCTTTTAACACTGGTTTGGGATTAGTTATACCTACCCGTCCCAAAATCTTCATATGCTGAAACGAATGAAAATCTTTGAAATATCGACAACGAAACAAATAGTAAACGAAGTCACATAAAACTATGTAGATGCAGGTTGTGACCATGAACTTTTGTCTGTAAAAGTATAAATTAAAATATATTAACAAACCCCACTTATAAATTTTTACATAGTGTATAGTACCTACCTATTCTACGTAAGTTTCAGACACACAGAGGGTGTGTGTCTAGAACTAGAGTGTTTACACACAACCCGACTAGGTAACACTTCTTACCATCAAACAATATTATTCTTGCGTATTTTCAGGCAGCAATCTTAACAATACTAGACATGATGCCAGCTTTTGCGCCAATGGTGAACAAGGCTTTAGAGCAGTTCTTCCCGAACCTTACTGACCCGTTCCTAAGGGTGCGAGCTAGGGACCTCTTCTTCGACGGGATTTTCTTAAACTGCGATGGTGATAATGCAGCTTTAGGCAAGTATTTTGAATCTAGTCCTTTTGTTACTTACTGCTATTAAATAAATAATAAATAAATAAATAATGCTGGACAATCCACACAACTAGAGGCTAGATGATCTAGCCCAGGGATTCCCAAAGTGGTCGATATTGACCCCTTGGGGTCGATATTGGTTTCCTAGGGGTCGATATAAACGAAAGCTGATTGTGGGGGTCGAGGAGGTCTTAAAATCGACCCCTATTAAATCAACCAGTTCTTCAAGTCAGAATGAAAAATAACACACTATGACCATTATGAATAAGGGGGTTGATCTTAAAAGTAGGTTATTTGGCCATGGGGGTCTGAGGTAAGATTTCATTTTGGAAAAGGGGTCACTTGTCCAAAATAGTTTGAGGATCCCTGATCTAGCCCCAAGCTAAGCATTTAATTTTTATTTATTTATTGTTTATCTGAGCCACAGCTACGCGGTAGATACATGGGAGTACAAGTAAAATTTGTTTGAAGATTACTAAGATTCACAATTTATAGTTTGACAGGCGTCACAGCTCAGTTGGTAGTAGCTCTGCCTTCCATGTTGTGGGTCATGTGTTCGATTCCCACCCAAAGCAAAGCAAATGTTTGTGTGATGAACATAAATATTTGTTCTGTGTCTGGGTGTTCCGATTCGAGAGCAGTACCCCAAGTACGAGTTTGTGCACACACAGATCGTAGAGACGCAATCGTGTATTATGGGAGCTAGAACGCTGATATTATAATACTTATACATATATTTGTTGTAAATACATAGGTACATAGAATACATAGTGACACCCAGACACAGAATAAATATTTGTGTTCATCGTACAAACATTTGCTCTGGGTGGGAATCGAACTTACGACCCATTGTATGGACCTAACGAAACAAAATGATTTATCAGTCTGCGTCGCTTGTTTAGGCTGTATTTGAATGTATTCAATGTTTTTTTAAGGTTTGGTTTGCGGGAGAATAAAAGCTGAAACCCCTCCCACCATGCGGCCGGCTGAAGATGCCAATGGATTCTACTTCTCCATGTTTTCACATGTAAGTTTTAACAATAAAAAGTAGAATCACCCTCCTACTTTTACTTATATTATAATGTGATCTTTAAAAAAATAAAATTGACGGACATTTCACACATTACAGTTCAGTCTCAAACTAAGCAAAGCTTATAATAGGATAACTTTTTTGCTAATGGAATACATAGGTAGGTACTTACATTCATTTTTTTTTGTAAATACTTACATAGAATACCTAGGTACAGAGTACCTAACATCCAGACAAAACAAACATTAGGTATTGCTCATTACACAGACATTTGCTTTGGATATTTATGCATTTTTGACAGTCGTCCCAGATCAGTTTGGAAGTAAGCAGGTAGCTCTGCCTTCCATGCCGTGGGTTCGATTCACACCATGAGCTAATGTTTGTGTGAACATAAATATTTGTTTTGGGTGTTACAATGTATTCGATGTATTTATGTAGGTAATTTACAAAGAAAACGTATGTAAGTATTCTATCAGAAATTTAGTTTCCATGGTGCAAGAATACTTATATTTATTTATATAAACATATCGACGATATCAAAGTTTCAACACATCTGAACAATAGTCAAATAAGGTTCCAATACCGCAGATGAACCGATCCGCGTCGGGTCCGTACGAGATGGCCCGCGGCACGCGCGACGTGCGTGAGTTGGGCCACATCGTGTCGTATAAAGACAAGCGTGCCATGCCGCAGTGGGGCGACGCGTACTGTGGCATGCTGAATGGCTCCGACTCCTCCATCTTCCCGCCGATCGACGAGAACGATGTGCCACAAAAACTGTACATTTTCGAGCCAGATATTTGCAGGTTACGTTTTATGACAATATTTCTGTTATAACGTCTCATTTTAGTTATTGTAGGCACCTATAACCGAGAGTTTAGCTCTTTATGACTCGTCCATCTTCATGCCGATTGACGAGAACAATGTGCCCTGAAAATGGTATATTTTCGAGTCGGATAATGCAGGTGACGTTTTATGACAATATTTCAGTTTTTATGTCTTATATTATTAATTGTAGGGGTCTATAACTGCGGGTTTTGCTCTTTTTGACTAGTCCATCTTCTTACCGATTAACGAGAGCAATGTGCTCCAAAAACTGTACATTTTCGAGCCGGATATTTGCAGGTTACGTTTTATGACAACATTTCAGTTATTAAGTATATCTCATTTTATTTATTGTAGGCGTCTATAACTGAGGGTTTTCTCTTTTTGACTCATCCAACTTCTTGCCGATCGGCGAAAACAAATGTCCCCTTAAAAATATATATTTTCGAGCCGGATATTTGCAGGTTACGTTTTATGACAATTACGTTTAAAGCTTTTAGGTTCCAAATGAACTCAATGGACTTCTGTCTGAGCTTTGATCTCGAAAGTTTAAACAAACTATTTAAACCAAGTTTATTTAATTATTTTAATTATTAATCATTCCAGATCACTGTACGCGACTTTAATCGGCAAGAGCTCATTATTCAACATTTCTGCGTATTATTACGAAATAGACGAGTCTGCTCTAGCTGCGAAGAGCGCTAACCCGAGTAACAGGTGCTTTTGCAAAAAGTAAGTGATTTGCTTTGTTTCATATAGGTACACAATATCTTTATCTATAAATTATGTATTTACAAAAAACATGTAGGTACCTACTTATATAAGTATTCTATCAGCAATCTAGTTCCCATAGTAGCGCCATTCTCTACGGTCCTGCGTAAAGTGTCTGTACCTCTACCATGAGATGTCACAGTAAAATCGCCTGACTTTACTACAGTAGTTACGTCAATATTAGTATTACGAATTTTAGTACCCAACTATCCGCTAGAGGCGCTGTACAAATCTTCATACATTTTTTTAACTACAGACGCTAGCGAGTGTAGTAAATATAGTATAGTAAAAACTCATGGTAGAGCTACTGAAGTATTTTTTTATGAAGAATAAAAAAATATGTATCTACTTAACCAGAAATTGGAGCGCCAATCACGACGGCTGCCTCCTCATGGGTCTGTTGAACCTGTCTCCGTGCCAGGGCGCGCCCGCCATAGCCTCCTTGCCGCACTTCTACCTCGCCTCGGAGGAACTGTTAGAGTTCTTCGACGGCGGCATACAGCCCGATAAGGAACTGCACAACACTTATGTTTATATGGACCCGGTAACCAACTGTGTATCATGATCGTAGAACAAAGACGGATGTGATTTTTGGCCATTTTTTATTTA
Source organism: Ecliptopera silaceata (assembly GCA_932527185.1). Lineage (NCBI taxonomy): Eukaryota > Metazoa > Arthropoda > Insecta > Lepidoptera > Geometridae > Ecliptopera > Ecliptopera silaceata. Next base: position 10,606,697 of record OW052199.1, read on the forward strand.
ATTAATTACTTAACCTATAATTTGTTATGTATGCAACTTAAATTTGTATTAAATTGTAAAGGCCTATACACAAATAGCAACTTGTCTAAATTTCACGTTGAGGCGTAACCGTTTTAAAGTTATGACAAAAAATGTAAACCTGCAGTTTTGCACATCCGTCCTTATTCTACGATTACGACGACATCCTTTAGATATATTACAGCTAGAATAGACAGAAAGATAACTCTTTACTGGTACACCAGTAAGTCACAAATCAAGCAAGCTCGTCTGCCAGCTAGGGCATTAAAAAAAAAAAAAAATCAACTACAGAGAACAAAAAAACAAACAATGATTACACAATGGGCGACCATATCGCAGAAAGATATCTCTTCCAGGCTAGGTCCAAAGACAGTTTTTATATTGTCCCACGGCTGGACAAAGTATTTCTCCTCTTTCCATTTTTCTCTATCCCTGATAATATTTTTTTGTGTACCTAACCTTGTATCAATTATTGTTTATGTTCGCAAAATAGCTTATAAGTACTAGTAAAAGATATAACAGTTCAGCCGCAATAACAAAAAAAAACCATAAAAATTTGAACTTCCCGCTAGAGCGAGAGGTATCACCTTAAAACTATTCGTATGAAAATTTACAAAATGACTCCGACCGAGAATGGTGTTAACCCAGGGTTAGCCAGGGATAGAGGAAAATGGAAAGAAGGGTAAGACTTAGTCCAGCCGTGGGACAATATAAATACTGTCTTTGGACCTAAACTTCCAACTAAACTTGAAAAAAAACATGAAACAAATTATGTGATAAGTACCTATAAAAGTCTACATGATATTCCAGATAACAGGAGTAGTACTAAAAGGCGTGCGCCGCATGCAGTTCAACATCGAGCTGCGCAACGTGCCGGACTTGCCTCAACTGGAGAACGTGCCCACTGGACTGTTCCCTTTGCTGTGGATTGATGAGGTTCGCCCTTGTACATCAAAATCAATTAAACTTTATTCAGTAAAATCACAGAGATCATTTAGAATCGTTTTGGGTGATTCTGGGTGAAATATATTCTAAGAATGCTCTGTTAAATGAAATAATTATAGGCATTTATGCAAGACAAGTAAATAGGTACTTACCTACTTTATGAATTAATGGATGAGTAGTTTCATAGAATATTTGTAGGCAATACCTATGTAAGTCAAATTGAAAACCTACTCATTTTTTTTAAAGTTAGTACTAAACTAACAGTAAACTATTTTCAGGGAGCAGAAATCAACGAAGCGATCCAAGAAGAGTTAAAACAAGCACATCGACTCTTGACCTACGTTGAAATAGCGCGCTGGTTTATCCTTGCTTTGGCGTTGTTTGGAGCTTTAGCAGCGGCCGCGGCTTTTGCGCGGTCTGTCCCACTTTGTCGCAACAACAACTCTGTTAGCTTTATAATGCGCCCTGGGTCTGAGGTTAATAAAGGACTGCACTAGATCATTTTGTTTTATTTGTGTAGCATCACGAAGTAAGACGAGTTTTGAAAACGAGAACATTCTGTTTTAAACTGTTACCATGTATTTACAAAAAAAAAATAGGTATATACGTAACGGCCGGTTTCTGGAAACCCAAATCACGATTGATCCGAGTTTGACACATAGTAATTATTCGATTTATTCGTTGATCATCGTTCGAGAAACCGGCCGTAAATATTCTATCAGCAATCTAGTTCCCATAGTACAAGCTTTGCTTAGTTTGGGACTAGAGCGCATTGTGTGAAATGGCCGTGTGCAGCGTTAGCGAGCAGTGTATCTCAAATACGTTACGTTTACGATTTACACATTTATTCGTGCTCGGGCTGAGCACGAATAATTATGTCAATCTGTCAATCTCATCGCTAATGCCTCTGTGATGCTGATTTTAGTTACACCCATATATTAATTCATCTGGATTCTAGAAGAGTCATTATTAAAACACATATTTTCAATATATATAATTTATTCGCTATCAGAAGCAGCCGAGCTGACATCCGAGTCCATTCTCTGAAGCAGTTCATCAGTCTCCATCTCCTGAGGTTCTTCCTTCGGAGTCAGCTCGCCCACTGACTGGATACACCGAATCGTGTATTTGTTGAAGTCACAACTGCAACAAGTCAAAGTAAAATATTCTTTATTCGTTAAAATCAGAAAGATCATTTAGATTCGTCGTATAAACTAGGTGATTCTAGGTGCCAGTTCCACGCGATCAGAAATTAGCAGAACGGACAAGAAACTACGGCCTGGATACAATAATTAATTATTTAGGGGGCGTGTCACAGCTCGGTTGTTATTAGCTCTACCTTTATTGCGGATTATGGGTTTGATTTCCAGAAAGAACAAATATTTGTGTATTTATGTAGTTTTTTAAATTTACGAAGTTTTTATCAGCAATCTAGTGCCCATAATACAAGCTTTGTTTAGCTCGCACTATGTAAAAGGTTCTGAATATTTCTATCAAATGGGGGCCATTTCCACCACTAAACAATATGGCAAGGCAACCCTCCTTCAATATTTTATCATATTTAAAATCTACAACTTATTTATTCATCATAATTTTTGTAGTCTCTATGAATTTTCACACGATTACATATAAAACATTATCTAACACTTGACCTTCGAAAACCAACAGCTGATAGTAATGATCAATTGATACAGCGTGACAATCTTATTATCATTATAAAAACATTGCATTTTCAACTTTATTACATCGAAATAATACTAAAAATTGTGATAACAAAACATTGCTGCTTCAAATTCAGAGCAGGATAATATCAGATTATGGAAAAGGTAGGTACTTAATTACTATCAGCAAGGTCGGGTCAAATCATATTACGTGATTTGATTAGAACAAGTTGAGAATTAAAAAGTTTGTAAAAAAATTGCATTGTAATTGTAACCATAAAAAAGGTCAATGAATTAAAAACTATTTGAATAAATCTATAGTGACTTGATAACTGCTCTGAATGTTAAAAATTCATAATATTCGTGGAGTTTAAAGTGATGACCACTAACATTGCTAATTTGGGATGTAAGGAATCCAATTGAATAACAGGGTAACTTATTTTCATAGATAATAAAACTAGTTTAGTAAAGTTTTTGAATAAATAAAAACTGCCTCAGACAGCAAATTCGAAAATAACTGGTCAAATCTTAACCAAAAAATGAGACTACTGTTTTCACCGCTCCCAGTTTACTATTATAAAAATAATCATCAAAATCTGTCCATATAGTAAAAATCCTAGAGGCACAACACTAAAATTAAGAACCTGCTTGAAAAGTCTAGTTAGATAAATAAATAAAAACAAACTAAGTCAAAGACGGATAGACAACGAGTCTCAGAGATAAAGTCCCGTTTTACCCTCTCGGTACGGAACCCTAAAAATGGTTAAAGAAGATCAAGAGACACTTACATCTTGCTTAGCTGGCTATGTTTCACCGTCAGTTGTTTCTCAATGGCCAGCAACGCTTCAGCAGGCAGCTTCCTTCGTCCGGCGAGCAAGGCGCGCGTCCACTGAAGCAAATGTTCTAGATGCCTACTGCTCTCTAGTAAACGAGCCACCGTGCTGAGCAGACGGTCTGTGTATTCTGCCTCTAAGTGCGCTACTGTTAGGGATACTGAAAATAAATAATTATGATGAAAGCTTTTAATTTATTCAGGAACAAACTGAAGAATATTACTGTATTTACAAAATGTACATAGGTATATATAAAATACAAAAATATAAGAAAAAGTTGAGCTATCTTTGACTTTGACTTTGATCGTTTCGTTGCAAACTATCTATAGATAGAACAGAACACCTGATCCAAATCAGTAGGTACCAACCGGAAAAATAAAAAAATAAAAAATATTTTAAAATACAGTTTTTTAACTAAGTAGTTCAGGAGCCTATGGATTATGAATGTAACGAAATTTTTATCAATAAAATATTTTTTATATAATTTATTTACTTTTTAAAGAAAAAGCTCAAGAAATCTGCTCGGGGAATCATATTATTTATTCTTTTTTGTTCAATACAAAGTACTCACTTGCGTGTCCATTAAACACTACTACAATTTCAAACATAGTTCAAAGTACTCACTGTCATTAGGAGGTATAGACTCAATACATTCTTGTAATATAGAGAGCTCGTTCAGTTGGACCGCGCCGACTATAGCGGCGCCCCACGACTTTTCTCTCAAAAGTTTCTTCACTGCATGGGGCGTGGTATCAGATTCTAGACGAAATGGCCTGAAAAACATCAATTTTAGTAATTTTCACTTTTCTGTTGTGAATTGATGTAGTTTTTTTGATTAGCTAAGGACCAATCTCAGCGATAGGGCCAGGTCAACCTTTTTTTCTAGTATTTGTTGAAAAATTACTTATGAATCTAACCAGTAAATATGATACGCGTCCATTTCGTTCTTCCAGGTTTAAAAAATGACCAGGTTAGGAGAAGGCCTGGTAGACACATGATTATTGTGCTTTCAAATACTTTTTGTTGGTAGTTTTTTTTATTTGCATTACTGTTTCAATAAAATCACAAGGATCATTTAGAATCGTCTTACATATTAGGTGATTCTAGGTGCCAGTTCCACGCGACCAGAGCCTAGAAGAACGGGCAAGAAACTTACGGCCTGGTTCCTACCGTTTTTTTAAATTATCCTTCTTACAAAGAATTACATATACAACAATAATACAGAATCGTATTGTTCTGAGAATATTATAGCAAAACAAGGTTTGTTTTACTTGTAATTAACTAAAACTCACCTAAAAGTCCCATCTATGCCTGCGTTCTGACTGTACATAAGAAGGCCTTCCGTAGCGGCGACAGCAAAACTCTCCCCTGTCGGCGAGAATCTTACGCAGAATACACGAACCTAAATATAATAATTACATTATATTAATAAACTCACGGAACAAGCTTGTTACCTGTTTCACTTTTTCTAACTACCTGTTTCACTTTTTCTAATTAATCTCAATAAAATAATTTTCTAATTATTATACACTTTACATTCAAAAATGATAATTTAGCAGACTTTTAAGTTATTTGATACTAGTAGTACGCCCCGGCTTCGCACGGGTAGCCTATATAAAAATATCATTATAATATAGCCTATGTTCAGCACAGATAATGTAGCTTTACAACAGTGAAAGAATTTTTGAAATAGGTCCAGTAGTTTCGGAGCCTATTCGATGCAAACAAACAAACAAACAATCAAATCTTTCCTCTTTATAATATTAGTTTAGATTTGGGTTTAAATTTTAAAAATTACAACACAAACATATCCAGTTACTTTGTAACTGCTACTATGTACCAGCCACATATTATGTTACATAAATATTGTTTACTATTACTTTAGTATGTGTAGTTGGTTAAAATACCTCAGGTTTGGTCTGCCTGTCCGCCATGTCTCCGTGCTTGACGCCGGGGAGCCTGACGTTCACGTCTCCCCCCTCTAGATCCCCCCTCTCCTCTAGGAGCGCCAAGTTACCGAACTCGGACATCATTCGACGCTGGATAAAATCCTGGAAAAAAATAGAATATTGCAAAATCATTCTATTGATACTTTCAGAAGTTTATTAAGGATCATATAAAAAAACACTAAGATCTAAGAGGCTCAATGGATGTATCTCTCTCTCCAAGACAATAAACCAGAGGATGTCTTCAGCCCGCATCTTGGATGATTGTTCCTAAACAGATTGCCAAGTAGCAGGATATATTAAAAAAAAAAAAGATCCAAGCCTAGTTTCTTGTCAGTTCTTCTAGCCTCTGGTCGCGACGAACTGACGCCCAGAAAGTGATCCTTGTGATTTATTGAGTAAATTATTTTGAGTTTGAGATAAAGCATTATTTTATTTATATGATAGAACGGCACGTAAGCATACTTCAACACAAAGTTATATAAAAGTTATAAGCTTTTTGCGTCCATGACTTGCAACATTGGAACAGAAACCATAAATTATCCAATACGAGTATTTATGACGATTCTAAACTGTCACAGTTGGTATTAGCTCTGCTATGCTGTGGATCGTGAGTTCGATCAATAACAACATAATAAAATGTTTGCTCCGTGTTCGTTTTTTTATTTAGTAGTTTAAGTTCCTAAGTGGCCAACTTTTGGGAAAATAATGTTTAAGAGCATCATCGTCACGAAGAAGAAGATATAAGTCGCTTACATTGACGGCGTCCAGCGATCTGTTTTGCGTGATCTCGAACTTCTTGATGAGTATAGTTTGTTTGACGCTGTAGAGACACACGTGCTTGGAGTTGCCGCCTCCGAGAATGCACGAGCCGTCAGCTGAGTAACTGATTGTTGTGAATGCTCTGAAACATAATTATTAGTACAACATATGAAAAATCTTACGTACATATATGTATGTAACAAATTTTTTTTTGTACTTATTTGACAGCGTGACAGGTCAGTAATTAAGCGGTAGCTCTACCTTCCATGCTGCGAGCCGCGATTTAGATCCACAACAAGAACAAACGTTTAGTGTGATGAACACAGCTGTTTTTCCTTTGCATTTATTTACAAAAAAATCGCGACGCTATCTAGTGTTCATAGTAGAATTGCTAAGTAAGCTGTAGCTTACTAATGAAAGAATTTTCAAAATCAGTGGAGAGGTTAAATCGTAACCAACAAATCTCAATAATATTACGTTAGATGTTAAATAGTTTATAATGTAAATCTTACTTAGTTTTAAGCAGTTTCTGGGGAGTTATAAGGTCAGTATCGGAACGACCGGAGCCTAGATCGTTTCTGCCTTCAACGCTGCCGGTTTGATCCATTGTCCGCGTGCTGAAGAATGTTATATTTCCGTCTAATGTTGATACTGCTAGCTGAAATTATAAAATGCAATTAATATATACTTTATACAGTAAATCATAAGAATTATTTAGAATCTCTTATATACCGTATTACAGTTTTTATAACTTTCGCAGTCAAATCGTTTTGTGTTTTTGATTAACATACATCAAATAATATGTTTAAATGTATTTTCTTTAAATGTTTAGTAATATTTTTATATTTAAATATTTTTTGTGCAAAAAATGATTTATTTGTTTTGCAAAGAACCCTTATCAGCAACTTAATCCATTGATTCAATAATACAGGTTGTCTTATTTATTTTCAAATAATTAAGAAAACAATGTATGCAGTTATTCCAAAGATTAGAATATTATATAGTTATTGATTTTTTATGGTGCATCTTTTCAGGACTTTTCTCATACACTCAAGCAATTCGATTTTGACAGGACAATCTTTGCCTATTTCAGTATTTAGTACCTCTTCTCCATCAGGTCTAAAAGCGACCTGCAGTGCGTCCGAATTCAACTGAATGGTGTCGCATTCCGAGCTGGTCTCCAAACAATTCCACAACTTCACCGTCTTGTCCCAGCTGGAGGAGGCTAGCTTAGAGCTGGACAATGTGGGGCTGAACACCACCCGGGATACGGGGGCTACGTGACCTCCTAGCACCTGGAAATTGAGGTTCAAAATCAATAATAAATATTCACAGACATTATCGTATGTTAGGAGTGAGTGGAAGAAGAAACATGCGGATATTTGTTGTAGCGTTATTTATCGACAGATTTCAATCAAGTTTGAGAGGCACTAAGAACTTCATTCACTAACGGCCGGTTTCTCGAACAATGATCAACGATGAAAAAAAAACAAATAATTACTATGTCAAACTCGGATCAATCGTGATTTTGGTTTCCAGAAACCGGCCGTAAGTCCATTAACAATTATCTCATAAAAAACAATAACCTATACTCACATCTAATAACTTGCCGAATTTGATAGACCAGATGAATATCTCGAAGACATCTTGACCGCCCGCGGCGCAAAGTTCGCTGCTCGCGTCCAACGCCACACAACTGAACTGCACCAAGCTAGGTGACGTGAGCGTACGGAAGTTACGATACCTGAAAGTATAATAAGCTCGTGATTTTGTGTAATGAAGTAAAATTTTACGGTAAGCGATCTAGTTTCGTTCAACCAAGTCAAAATACATGATGCTCTACACGCCGCCAAAGACAGACAAGTGGAGAAATGTTCTACACCCTGTAGAACCTTCCCATAACGACCCTCAGCCTTGAGGAGTGCGACGCGAGGAAGAGGAGGATAATGAGAATATATTAATATTTTTCTATGTAAGTAAAAGAGGAAATAGGAGTAGAATCTTCCACGCCGAGCGACTTTTGGCTAGGGATCCGAGGACCGATGGTTAGTATTCGGTCGTATTACTTATGCTCAAACTCCGTGATAACTTCGTTTGCGCGATCTAGGATTTGTAAGTGCTATCTGTTGGTCTGTTGCGTATACTACGATACAGTTTATCATATAGCGAGATAGATGGCGCTGCAAATATATTACCTGGTCAAGTCATAGCAGCGTACAGTGCCATCTAGCGACGAAGACACTAGAAACTTCTTGTTGGAACTGAACACGACGTCCGTCACGGTAGACTTATGCTCCTCAAATGTCACGAAACAGAAGCCGTTACTGGTATTCCATACTTTTACCTGAAAATAATATAATTAAATATTCATGGACATTTTAACTGTTCGCACAAAGAACTTTACATTTAAATGAGGACTGTCAGATAGTATACTTTTTAGTGTAATTTCTTGTTCGCTACCTTGATAATTAAGTTTTTTTTTAATATAAATAGATTGATTTAGATCATTGTCTTATACTAAGCGATTCTAGGTACCAACTCACCTTCCCATCATATCCCCCGGTCACAACATAAAGTCCGTCCGGAGAGTAGGTGACACACGTCATGTCTAGAGAATGGCCTTGCTGTTTCATCACATACTGTTCACCTGGATTAATTACAAAAAACATGTAAGAGAGAGAGAGAAGGAGGGAGAGAGAGTGGAGGTAAGAGAGGGGGCATCTAGGGCTTGCAATTAAATTTGCCAAAAAAAAAAAAACACTACATTTAAAGCATGCCCCAGAATTCTGGGGCATGCTTTAAATGTAGTGTTCTTAAATTTAATTAATAATAAGGTATTCTTGTTTCAAATCCTTTTTATATGTCAATCAAAGTATTACAATATGTAAATTTTTTAAGTTCGAAAATAAAGATTGATTTTGAATGAATTTTATTTTTATTTTACCATTATCATATTTAAGTTTTATTTCTTTTTGGCAAATAAATTCTATATTCTATTCTTAATAATAAGTTTATGTTTGATTATTACACACATTATTAAACTGTAAACCCTTAGCATAAAGTTGAATTTACTCACTCTGCCATTCCCAAACGAGCAGTTGTCCAATATTAGGACACCCGAACGCTATCCAATCCCCGGCCGGAGATATGGCTATCGAGCTGATCCTGTGCTCGGAGATATTCAACGTGTGTATTAGATTAACATCAGGCATTTCGTGGAGGAAGAATGTACCGTTTGAAAAACCTGAAACATACATCATAACATACATCTTTAATTCGATAAAGAGTTTTTATTCGTCCATTCAAAAACTTTTCGGGATTATTTTGATTCGATAATAAAAACCTTAGATCGAATTCGAAAGAAGTTATTAGTATAACCATATCAAGTGACATTTTTCCAAATAGTTACTAGCCAATGTAATTTATGACTTAAAATGCTTTATAATACTGTATATATGATGGGGGAGATCTTTGCCCTGCAGTGGGACACAATAAGTTAAATTAAAAAAAAAAAAATGCTTTAAGATACTGGAAATGTCATGCGAGATTATAGTTGGAGAGAGAGGGAAGATCGATCCCCAAAATTGCGATTGGAGTGTCAAGCAAAATCGCACCAAAGAGAGGCGAGGACAAAAATTCGCCAAAAGTGCCTCACGTAATAAATGTATTCCTTATATATTATATATTATACTTATTATACCTGTCACTAAAATCTTAGTTTCCTTATGATACTGAGCGGCAGTTATTTTGACTTTATAATCAGCTTGTCGGATCGCATCGCCGATGTAATGGCGGCCGAGCTTCTTGTAGATCAACCTGTTTTCTTGTTCAGATTCTTGTTTTTCTAGACTGTCTTTTTTCTTTTCATCGTCGATATCCTGTAAATATGAAGACGATTTATATAAGTAAAACAACTTGAAGGGTGACCACATTCAAGACACACTGCGCGGTGACGCTGTTCGGGAGTCGAGCTAGCGTCAACGCGTAGTGTCACTCGAATACATAGCCGCTTCGATACGTTTGCGATACGTGCTCGGTCCTCTGTATCTCTACCATGAGTTGTCACAGTAAAATCGTCTGACTTTACTACAGTAGTTACGTAAATAATTAGTATTACGAATTTTAGTACCCAACTATCCGCTAGAGGCGCTGTACAAATCTTCATACATTTTTTTTAATTACAGACGCTAGCGAGTAAAGTATTATATAGTATAGTAAAAACTCATGGTAGAGGTACTGGTCATAGATCTATCTTGTCTTTAAGAGGCCTATTTTTAGGTCCTTTTAGAGATCCTTTTCATATTATTTTAGTAGGTAAACAGAGGTCGAATTTATTGATGTTTTTCGTAAGAATACCTAAATTATCGACTAGCAATACGAAATGCTGCTTCCATCACTTATTCTTGTTAATGTTTTATAAAAATAATAATGACCTTATCTGAGAGCGATCTCATCCAAATGAGAGAAAAAACAAAAAACACCTTTCCTCCAGTTAATTTAAAAAAAAAAAAAAAAACTTACATACTCCTTATCTTTTTCAATAACTTTCCTCTCATCAATGTCATCTTCACTATCGGCGTCTTGATGTAGTTTCCTACGTTTCTGATGCGAAATCTGCACTTCAGATACTACTAGATCATCTGCGTCTATACTTGCTTCCCATAACGATACCTGTCAATTAAATATGATATGAAACTTATAAAAAATATGAAAAAAATTAAACCTGATGTTGGTATAAAACATTGTACCACTAGTAACATTTTCATATTTCAAATCTTTTAACAGTTTTACAATTAATATTCTTATTACATTTTGTTAAATGGCGTAACAGTTGGCTGGTACAGCTCTGCTATCCACTCAGGGTAGTGGGTTCTATCCAGAGTTGTGTGTCAAGCTGAATTCAAACCAATCAAGCCTAGAATCTGGCATGATTTAAAAATTAATGCAATAAAATGCTAGATGAAATAACATACCTGTCCATTCCGACTAACAGTAATAAGATCCAAGCTTTTCTTTTCAAAAAACACCCCAACAATTTTATCGGTATGTCCACTGAGAGTGAATGTGTTCAAATTATCCAGGTAGTCCACGGTATATATTTTTGTGGTGGTGTCTTTAGATCCGACAGCCAGGAGTTTGGAGCAAGCTGACCAGTCAAGACAGGTGACTTCGTCATGTGCTTTGTTGAAGACACGCTTCATGGTGAACGAGCGGAACTCACCAGTGAAGGAGCACGGGGCTGTCATTATGAACACTGAAAAAAAAACTTGGTTTGTAATATATGGCAGGCCATTGCTCGAAATAGAGATGACTGGAAAGAAGGAAGGGAGGCCTTTGCCCTGTGGGACACTACAGGCTATTATTAATAATAATTGTAATATATGGATAGATAGATAATGTCACAGCTCAGTTGGTTGTAGCTCTGCCTTACATGCTGTGGGACGTGGGTTCGATTCTCACCCAGAGCAAATGGTTGTGTGATGCCTCAACTCTTAAAAGTTTTAACTACATATAACAATTACTTGAATACCCATTGATTATGACAATATTCAATAATGTTTTTATAGCTTTATATTCAAACTGAAATCAACTATAGTTTTCTTTATAAACAGGATATTTACCATGATTTGTGAGTTTAATTATTTCCCGTTTATAAAGAAAACTATGTTCAAAACCGTTATAGTTCCAAACATTATAAAATCAACTAGTTTAAGATAATAATGGGAGCAGGCTACATACCTAAGTTATCACAGCATGCCGCGAAATACTTTCCGTCAGGGCTGAACTTGACTGCATTCACTATCTGCTTAAACTTGTACTTGTGAATCACATTGCAAGTTAAGAGACTGATCATTTGAGCTTCACCCTCTGAAAGATAAAAATAAAATATAAAATTGATATAAAATAGATAGTCTACAATTGATAATAAATAAACTGTGAATCTTAGATTAAATAAATAAATAAATAAATAAATAAATAAAAAATATATTACATTTTTCATGAGTACCATAGCCTGTATTTTAAGTTTTATTTAATTTGGTAATCTTCTAAAAATATTTTATTAAGTTTTGATGTGTGTATGTATAGTCACTTATAAAATGAGAGCTTCTGTGAGCACATTTTCCTCTTTTTATGGATTTTCCTAAAGGTGTGCTATATGCAAGGCATTTGAGAGCAGTGAACAGTATTGACTTTAGTTGTAATATGCATGAAATCATGATCATTACACAGATATCAAGTAAAAGTTTAGATAGCAGACAAACTAGTATATTGCTTACTTTCATTAACAGCCAGAAGAGTAGACCCGTTAGGAGATACATCTATAGCTGTATAGTTGTATTGGCCTTCAAACGACAACGTGTTGCTTTTGTTCCTGAAATTATAGTTGGAATATTTATTTACGTAGTGCCTATAATATTGTACTGTACCTACACCGTGTAACCACCAAAAAATAAGAATCTATAAAATGATATGGATAGAATTTTATATAAAATAGTTGGGACTAGTTTTAGATATAAATATAATAAAAGGCACATAAAAGGAATAGTAATATCAGTCTATAATTAGGAATGTAATGCTGGTCTACCCTTAGATTTCTAAATAAAAAGTCATGTATACTTTATTCAACAAAATCACTCGGAAAGGTTATCTTAAAATTGACATATATATAAGGTGATTCTAAGTGCCAATTAGAAAAAGTTTAAGAACTTACAGCTTAAGATTGTACACAGTAATTTTATTCCCAACAGGACTGATGACACAATTTCCATCATTTGTAAATAATACATCTCCCCGCCGGTAAACTGTGCCCAGTAGATTTTGAAACTGAAAAAGTGGAAGCATATTACTGATGTATGTGTATGCTGTTGAATAATAATGATCAAGACTTAATTTGGTTTATGAATGGTTCGTCAATATGATTATCTAGATGAGTCCCTAGTGTACGAGTGTATTTGCAACAGTACAGGTTTAATATGCAGTCAGAAAAAACTTTACAGAGTTTCTGTATTTTTATACCTTGTAATGAAACTTCATTGTGGCTGATTAATTGAATGTTAGGCTTCACCCAAAGATTAAATAAATGTTCTTTTGTTACACAAAATCACTCATTTCAACTGAACTAAATAAACCACGAAATTAAGAGCCAACGAGCCAAGAGCCAAAACAAAACAAACGGGACCACGTGCATGTGACATTGACATTGACTGTATCATATAAAATTAATTTGACATTGACTACACCAAAATAATTCAAAAACAAAGAAATTTTTTTTTTATGTACTACATAATCGTTGAAATCAGTGATACTTAAATACAATCAGAAACTTTTATATGAAAATTCATAGCATTACACTTTAAATTTTTCGATGCTACCCGATTGATTCCGAACTAAGCGGAAACGACCGAAAGCGAAACGAACATTGATTGATTATAATAATGTTTCCGTGAGTTGTTTGAAGAATTCTACTATATCTGTACTATATTGTTTTAAAAACATCTGATATTATTCATGATTAGACAGAAGGCTTTGGTAAAACCTAAATAAAGATAACATCACAAACACTCCGATAGCTCATAGACTTATTAAAGAATTTTAAAAACCAACTGCTACTGCATAACTTTTGGAAACGTAATTGTGTACAGTGTACATTACCTGGGTACCCATACCTACCTATGTACAAAATATTATTGGCCTGACCTGGCTTCGCAAAGGTGGACATAATTATAGTGTTTGTTACTCAGGGTGTAGCTTGCAATGTAGCTATAATGATAAAAGGTTTTTCAAAATCGGAGCAGATTGAGTGTATTCATTACAAACACACACAAAAAAAAAATTATTTATAATACATTATAAATTAGTGTAGAAGTGTAGATTCCTGCAGAAAATAGTTTTGCAGTAGGTATTAATTGCGGGTTGATTCTTAATACAAAATTGATGCATGAAATACCAATTTGGTATAACTTAAAAGTTGGAAACATAATGCCCTAGTCAACTGAACTACCCTTTTAATTTTTTGTGTAAAATTTGTACAATTTTATTCATTAAATTTAATTAAATAAACAAATTTAGTTTTGTTAAGTTCAAATCATAGTTATTTTTTCATAAAATAAAATCTTACATTTTGTAAAGAGCGGTAAAGATAAAACAGAACATGCGCACAGCAAAAACGCTGGCCACCGAACCACATGAACGTTCGACGTCACTGCTTTGCGAAATTTCCAGCTCAAGATTGGTCGCCTATTTCGGAAATTACGTCACAAAACCAATCAGAACTTGGTTCATATCGAGCGCTCCCTTGGACATCAATCGTCATATGACCCATTCTATCGAGCCTGCAAAGCTTGAGCCATATTTGTCTGTGCAAAAGTAGTTCCGTGAAGTGAGTGTGTGCAGATAGTCATCACAGTTTTGGACCTGTAAATACCCACACTAAACCCTCAAAATGTCGGCCGAAAGCCCAATCTATGGACCCTTCTTTGGAGTTATGGGGGCGGCGTCTGCTATCATCTTCAGCGGTGAGTATTCTGTGTGGACCATTGTCGCCGAAATGGCTGTCTCGAACATTATCGATCTTTCAAATTGAGTTTCATGATTCCCTCGGAATGCTTCGATTGAAGAATGATCCTGTATGTTTGGAATTCCCAGTTGTAGATCTTAAAATATAATCGATTGTGGTTATTTTAGGAGGACTAATTATAGTTATAGCCGCGCCTAATGCTGTGGTATCTACGAAATTACGTAGGCATGTGTAGCGTCATGAGAACAGGTTTCACTGACTTAAAAAATGGATGGGGGATGAACTAGGGCAGGGCGTTATAAAATACCACCCACTTCAGCCTGTGAATCATCTCATCATGTGACACTAACCGCCACCCTGGTGCCATAGGTCAGCAATACTAGATTGTAGAGTGATGATGCTCAAACATAAATCAATAAATGCGCCAAGTTCAATGAACCTTAACAAAGAATGCTCTGGATTGATGAAACACAGTATATACCAATGTTACATTCAGAAAGTATCCCTAAAAGAAACTCCTTTCAGCCATTATCAGATCCACAAATGTCTGGAGTGACTGACCTAGATTTTATAGTACTATTAAAAACATTATAAAACATGGTTCATCACATGACATTGATCATGTGATAGATCAAGTCAGCTGTTAAGTCACAACTATGAGATAACTTAACATTTCTTACAACTCTATCATAATGGGATAAAAAAACAAAAATGGATGCAAATATCAATAATTCATTAATGTTCTAAACTTAACTACAATACATGAGATGAAGTAATATAAACTCCAAGATTCCAAGCTTAAAACAGCTTTTTTCACAATATTGCATGCACAAAGAGTTTCATAGTAAATTACATCAAATATGACTAAAGAACCTATACTTTTTTGCTTTAGGGAAAATAACTAGATGGTCATGCATAAAGTTCTATTTAAAACTATGCTTACTAATTATTATGCTTTGTGTAGATAAACTTTGCAGTCATGTGATTCCCAGTATTAGTCATTGGAAAACTGCAGAGATAACTTTATAAAGGGAAGTGATACCACCCTTCCAGTTAATCATGCATATATTTTATTTAATTAATGGAATAATTTAAGAATTACTCATTCGTGTATAAGTATAGTTAAGTTTTTAATTCAATTTAAAATTGTATCATGTAGGTTCTTAACAAAATGAGCTAACAGAATTTTAGTCTGCTTATCATTCTGAAGTAATGATCTATAAGCATTTTATATAATTAAGTAATTGATATATTGACCTGGATGGGCAATGATTTTCTAGAAAAGGAAAAGTTCTCACTGGAGCTCTTATCCTACAAGCCAGACTGCTCTCACCAAACCTGCTTATAGTCTGAAGACTGATTACAGATTAAAATAAAAAAGTAATTGATAAAGGCAAGAATTCATACAACTTTGAAACACCCAAAGTGATAAAATTTTGGTGACAAAGACAATCAAAAACTTTACGTAAGATCACAAAGATCAATAAATAGATAAATTTATGAATAAGATTGGATGAGATAATAGCCAAGGGGTTGTAGACAAAATAGGGTGGTTAGGGCATTGAATAGGTAATCTACAACTCCTATTTTTGATCTATATTACACACTTCTTATATTGTACAAGGTTTTTCCATTTTTATTATAAATTGTTACACGGTTTAAATGTTGTAAAGAACTAACTACTGTGCTCTTGGCAAGATCTTAGCAAATTGTGCTATCAATGCATTTTGCCAAGATAACGAAAACTATTTTTCAATGTCATAGCAGTATTCTTGCAAAGTAGCTCTTTATTTCTGCTCCTCGTATATAATATGCAAATCTGAAATAGTTTTAAGATGAATAACAAGTATGAAATACGGGGGCATGTAACATAATACTAAACTTGTATAATTTGTGATTTCAGCGCTCGGAGCTGCATATGGAACTGCCAAGTCCGGAACCGGTATTGCCGCCATGTCGGTGATGAGGCCCGAGCTCATCATGAAGTCCATCATCCCCGTCGTCATGGCGGGTATCATTGCCATCTACGGACTGGTCGTGGCTGTTCTGATTGCCGGCTCCCTGGACTCCCCCGCCAACAACTACACCCTATACAGGTTTGTTTATTTTTATCTATTTTTACTTGTGTAGGATTTTGCAGTACCTACCTTACAACAGGAAAAAGTGACTTTTATCCTTATAAATTTGGATTTATAAGGGATGAGTCACTTTTTCCTCAAACAATTAATTGTTGAATTGATTAATATAATTTTATATACTTGTAAGGAAAATAATGCTGCAGTAATAGTAAAAAAAAAACTGGGCCTGATTAAAGCAGATAATGTGTGAGTTTGAAATAAACATGTACTATTCAAAGTAGGTAGAAATGTTAATTAATTATTTTTTTGATTATATAAGTATTTTTTCCAATAAATGGAAGTCTGATTACGAACAAACACAGATAACAAAGTAAATCACATGATATAACTGTTACATGTATTGGTACATTGATTGTGCCTACTATCTGTGCAATTTTGTAAATAAAAACGAAGGTCAACTGTACAAAAAACAGTTGCATTGTGAATTGAGAAATAGATTGAAGTGAATGTGCCAACCTGAACATAACAGTAATGCGTTATTTCCAGAGGGTTCATCCACCTGGGCGCGGGTCTGGCGGTCGGCTTCTCTGGGCTCGCGGCCGGGTTCGCCATAGGCATCGTGGGAGATGCCGGTGTGCGCGGAACCGCTCAGCAACCCAGGTTATTCGTCGGAATGATCCTTATCCTCATTTTCGCCGAAGTGTTGGGTCTCTACGGTCTGATCGTCGCCATCTACCTTTACACGAAACAGTAAACGCACACTTCACCCGCCGGCCGTGCTTCGAGGCTCTATGCCGCGGAAGTTCAGAGATGCATGATCGCGCAAACTCGTCGTCGCCGGTAGCGGCGCATAGCGCCTCGGAGCACCCGCGCCTTGTATAATATATAACGTCTGCCGCTGATCATTTGTATTCCTTCGCATATCTCCGCGGCGTCGCCTCGATGCTGCGGCGGCGCTGCTCGAGACGCGAACTGAATAATTTTTCTATTTTATATAAAACGATCTATTTTCGAATCCCAATCATGGTTTATATCAACGCTACCGTGCGATGACTGTCATTTATTTAATTTATTACCAAATGTCTCATTTTTTTCGGTGACAGAAGAATTCGTTTCACTAATCGACATATCAATTTCGTTGCGCGCTAACCACCCTCCGCGATCTCTTCGTACCAACCGATGATATCACTTTTTAGATTATTTTAGCGTTAAGGCGAAACTAATGTACAGTTAGAGTAGAAAGTTAAGTCCAAACAAGTTATGATTATTTATAGAACAGTCGAGCCCCCAGGGTACTGTGTACCAGTCGATGGAGAATGTTAGGTTAAACCTGGCTTTAGGTACTACATGCTATATAGCTTTCAGTGTTATAGTGGATGTATGTCTCCCTAAGATGTTATTGGTCCTGAACGTTGCTTATTCTTTGAGGACGTGACCACAAACGCGAGTCGCAAACAAACTTTGTATGTGTATTGCCAGGAATCAGTTAATAAACGTGGTTTGTACATTCCATATTATTTTGTTTCTACTTTATTTTGTGTTTTATTTTCCTTTTCCATCTTCGTATATTTATGGATGGGCGAGTTATAAAGTTATTAACTAGAAGGCGGTCGCATTCATGACATTTAATATTATAAAAGCACTGTCGTTTATGCAACTATTATAATAAAATATTTCTATAATAATACATTTCTGACGACTTTAATGTGAAATGAAAATATTTCAAATATATTTATTCTGTATATGTACCTAATTGTCAAAGATGTTTGAATGATTATAAATTGATAAGTAAAATACATACTTAGGTAAAATTGTATTTTATTTTAGGTTTCATGTTAGAGAATGTTATAATCTTTGGTGTTAATGAATGAATTGTGTTAATAAAATATTTTAAAAACAACTACAATGTAAATTATGAATCTTGTTTCTATTTTGCCTCTTATCATCAAAAGTAGGTGGTAGGTTTGTCAAAAAGAAATACACAGTTTATCTAGACATAAGCAGAGGAGACTAAGACCCCTAGGCCTACCCTTTATCCACTAATTGGCAATAACCATAGCCACAATCATAATACTAAAGGGAGCAATGCAGGGAAATGGAAAAACCGAGAGTTAATTGAATGATCATATAACTGGGATGATCAAGAAGCCATTTGACGACCGATGTGGCGTGGCGGTCGAAAGTCCGCGTGCGACGCGGAGGTTGCGGGTTCGATTCCCGCCTTGGGATAAATGTTTGTACGAATTGCAAATATTTATTCCGGGTGTTCTGGGTATTTTATATGTAAAATTAAAAATATCTATCTATGTAATGTATTGTATGTCAGTCTTCTAGTAACCATCGAGCTCTGCTTAGCTTAGGGCTAGATAATGTTTGGATTGTCCGGCATTATTTATTTATTTATGTGAAATTGTTTCGGTACATAAGTGCCATTCTTAAAGATTCCAACAGATGGCGTAACTGGTATGGTAAGTATGAACATAGCAGCGGCAAAAACAATAGCGATTGAATTAATTAAAAAAAGTCTCACACCAGATCACAAACGTGCTAGGCATGATGGTGTGAAATCGACCTTTCTAAATACGGATAAAACTATCCAATTTGCAATGCTAAATGGTGCACTTCTTGAATAGCAATGTCATTATTATACGATCCCAACAACACGATAGAGGTTCTTAATTTTAAAATGCAGAATAAGAGCAACCTGAAAATCTAGATCTTTAGGTGCAAAACATACACCGTAGGTAGGTAGCTATTTAATAGCACGCTAGCTCGCTAATCTAGCATTCTGGGCCCTTAGTCCGAAGACGTATTATAAAACTCCCTACTCTCGAGCCGACAGTCGTCTCTCGGATGTCCATACATTTTTGTATGGCTATCCGAGAGACGACTGTCGATGTCGGCTCGAGAGTAGGGAGTTCTAAAATGCACCTTCGGACCAATAGACCAGGCTCGATAGGTTTTAAAAACAAAGAAATTAATAGCACGATGAAACCCATTAGAAAAGGTAGAGAATATTATAAAAACATAAGGAAAAATAATTTACGGGCGATCTGAGTTCGGGAAGGGGGTGGGGGAGGGTAAAAAACGCTTTTTCTCGATTTCCGGCAAAACTAAAAGTCCTATGGAAAAAAGTCAAATGGCAAAGTTGTAGGTAATTAAAAGATCTAAAACTTTTGCATACACACTTTTTTCACATAACCTCAAGATGTATGTGAAAAATTCAAAAAACCAAGTTTTTGGTTTTTTATTAATATCTTTTACAAACAATTATATTTTTTCACTAAATTTGGTGAAAACTTACCTCTTTATGTTCCCAATACGCTGTAATTTATTCGATTAGAAATATATATTTTTTTCACCTTATTTTGATAAAATATCGAAAAAATATCCTTATTTTCAATCGAAAATTCATCCGTCAAAATATCAGCTTTCTTCAAAAAGTTGATATGTTTTCTGTTCGTTGAAATATCTTCTTTTCGATAGTGAAAAAAAATATATATGTTACCATAGAAAATCTTCTCAGAAAATGCAAAAAAAAAAGTTAGTGAAAAAAAAAATTGTGGGATAAAACCCATTAGAAAAGGAAGAGAATATTATAAAAATATAAGGAAAAATAATTTACGGGCGATCTGAGTTCAGGAAGGGGGTGGGGGTGGTCTTTTAAGGGTAAAAAACGTTTTTTCTCGATTTCCGGCAAAACTAAAAGTCCTATGGAAAAAAGTGAAATGGCAAAATTGTAGGTAATTAAAAGATCTAAACTTTTTATATGCACACTTTTTTCACATAACCTCAAGACGTATGTGAAAAATTCAAAAAACCAAGTTTTTGATTTTTTATTAATATCTTTTAAAAATCTGATTTTATATAAATAAAAATGTAACTAATCAAATAAACTACAGCGTATTTGGGACGTAAAGAGGTAAGTATTCACCAAATTTCTTGAAAAAATCCCAAAACTTGGTTTTTTGAATTTTTCACATCAATTTTGAGGTTATGTGAAAAAAGTGTGCATACAAAAGGTTTAGATCTTTTAATTACCTACAATTTTGCCATTTGACTTTTTTTCATAGGACTTTTAGTTTTGCCGGAAATCGAGAAAAAGCGTTTTTTACCCTTAAAAGCCCACCCCCACCCCCTTCCTGAACTCAGATCGCCCGTAAATTATTTTTCCTTATATTTTTATAATATTCTCTTCCTTTTCTAATGGGTTTTATCCCACAATTTTTTTTTTCACTAACTTTTTTTTTGCATTTTCTGAGAAGATTTTCTATGGTAACATATATATTTTTTTTCACTATCGAAAAGAAGATATTTCAACGAACAGAAAACATATCAACTTTTTGAAGAAAGCTGATATTTTGACGGATGAATTTTCGATTGAAAATAAGGATATTTTTACGATATTTTATCAAAATAAGGTGAAAAAAATATATATTTCTAATCGAATAAATTACAGCGTATTTGGAACATAAAGAGGTAAGTTTTCACCAAATTTAGTGAAAAAATATAATTGTTTGTAAAAGATATTAATAAAAAACCAAAAACTTGGTTTTTTGAATTTTTCACATACATCTTGAGGTTATGTGAAAAAAGTGTGTATGCAAAAGTTTTAGATCTTTTAATTACCTACAACTTTGCCATTTGACTTTTTTCCATAGGACTTTTAGTTTTGCCAGAAATCGAGAAAAACCGTTTTTTACCCTTAAAAGCTCACCCCCATCCCTTTCCCGAACTCAGATCGCCCGTAAATTATTTTTCCTTATGTTTTTATAATATTCTCTTCCTTTTCTAATGGGTTTCATCCTGCTATTAATTTCTTTATCTTTTTGTCATTTTTCAACCAGAGAGCTGGCAACCCTGGTTGCCAATGTTTGTTTTGGTTATAGCTCCGTATTTAAAAATTAAATTAAGAACATTTAAACTAAAGAAACAAATGTAAAAGTGATACCAAGTTCGTCCAAATAATTAATCTATCTAATAAATGTCAAATCTCCATCAGTAAAGTGTTCCGACAACAAAAACTAAAATGTTTAGTGAAAAGTCGTTGAATGCACGCAGAATTTTGAAATAGTGAAATCCAAGCTAATATAATCTTGGATTTAATATACAGAAGACTAGTGATTCCGCAGCTAGTGAATACAGCTGTTCACTAGCTATTACCTAGACGAAGAATCTAGAGTTTTTTTGAGGTTATATTACTAAAAACTTATGTAAAGAGTTTTTCCCTCCATAAAATTGTAAGTACAAAAAACTTCACTCCGCTTCCCGCAGTAAAGATGTCTTTTATTCACACTCCTTTACAAGAGAGAGACTGTGCTGGATGTCCACAGAAAATAAAACGCGCACCTTTTCTGAAATGCAATAAATGTAAATTGACTTATGATCTAGAATGTGCAAATGTATCCCTGACACGTTTTATCAATACACTAATTGGAGAAAAGAGACTAAACTGGGAATGTGCGATGTGTTATCGAAGGCCTGCAGGTGACAACACAAACACTCCAGTTGGAAGACATGCCGATGAATATGTAACTCATCGTAAAAGAAACATAAGAAAGCTTTCACTAGAAAACTTATCTTCTCAAACTCTTGATAACTCTGACATATCATTCCCCTGTACCCCTAGCAACTGCTCAAAAAATGCATCCGTTGAGCATGACAAAGACTCACAAATAACTGGTCTGAAGCAAGAGATTGAAGAGCTTACTAATCAGCTTATCAAGTCTAGAAAAGAAATACTATGCCTCCAAATGGAAAATAGTGAACTAAAGAAAAATGAAATACAGAACACCAATATAAAACATCAGCAGCCAAGAATATCTATAAACAAAACATCTAAGAAGGATACCGATCTGGACAAATCAAACTCAATGCCGGAAAACCCCAAGCAGAATGAAGATCACAACATTAAAATGGCTGCTCAAAAAAACCATAGCAATGACTGCACTAAACCTAGGATTGTCATTATTGGTGATCAAATGAGTAAAGACTTTGCATCAAAATTAATAATTGAGCGCTCAAAAGTAAAAAACGCCAAGGAATACATGATTGTAAATCACTGCTACCCGAACACCCCGACAGATATCATACTACAAAATATGAATCTAAAAAATCTAAACTTAACTGAAGATGACTGGGTCATATTACTGGTTGGGTCTAATGACAAGAACCCAACCAAGTTTATTATTGAACTTTCAGCAAGTCTAAAGAAAATGACAAAATCTAGAGTTTTGATATCTGAAGTAATATGGAATCCATATTTAAACAAGGAACGACTTAACAATAAAATCAAGAAAGTGACAAGTGAATTGCATAGGTGTGAATATTTACCTTTTTCAGGCAACAAGAGATCTTTAAATATTGTGCAGTGTTCTAAACAATTACCTTATAGTATAAATGTATTCATAAATACACAAGATTACAAAGACTGCTTTCTAGGTAAAAATATTCTAAGAATGAACAAAGCACACTTGAAAAACCATAGTAATATATCTAAATTAGGTAGTCGGAATACAGTTGCATCTGCTCAAAAACCAAAACAGGGTACTATACCTTATTACTTTAATAAAATAACTACCACCAAGCAATTATCACCCCGAAATGTTGGGGAGATATTGGAGATATCTGGTAACAGCTCACCACTCGCAAAGGTACCATTTTACTTGGGAAGAGAAACAATAAATAATGCTTCACCCAAAAATGCAGAAAAAAATACTGAAAAATGTTTTCGAGACTAATCAAAACTATCTAAATGTTATGCATCTAAATTGTGCAGGGTTAAGGTCTAAATTAGACCAAATAGAGTTATTTACAAATGAACGTCAGGTAGAAATTTGTTGTTTTTCTGAAACATTTATAAAAGATGATGCAATTCAGATTTTAAAGCTAGATGGCTATCAAATAGCATCTAATTATTCACGAAAAAGTAAATCCCGTGGGGGAGTTAGCATTTTTATAAAACATCTTATAAATTACAAAAAACTAGACTGGATATCAGAAATTTCAATTGAAAAACATTTTGAATGCTGTGGAATACATTTGCCAGAGCTAAACAGTACCATAGTATGCATATACAGGACACCAAGTAGCAACTTTGATTTATTTATTAAATCTCTTGAATTTCTTCTATACAAATTGACATTAACAGAAAGGAATAATAAGAAAAAAGTTATTCTGGCAGGAGACTTTAACATCAATCTCTTAACTAAAAGTAAAGAATCAGAACTCTTTATCAATACATTAAAAATGTTTAATTTATATCCGACAGTAAACAAACCCACCAGAACAACCAGTCATTCAGAAACATGTATCGACAACATAATTACTAACATACTTAGATATGAAATAGAAGTCTTAGATTTTGGTATTTCTGACCATACAGGTCAAATACTTATGATTCCAACAAGTCTTAGTTTTAAAGAAAAGTTTTGGTTTACTGAAAAGAGAAAAATAGATAAATATTTAGACATTTTTATAAAATATATTTCACAGTTAACCTTCTTTGAAGTGTACAACCAACCGGATCCTAACCTAGCTTATCACATGTTCATTGAAATACTTCAACTAATTTTTAAATTGTGTATTCCTTTAGAAAGATGCAAGATTACATATAAGAAAAAGAATAATTGGAAGTCAAAAGGAATAAAAATAGCTAGTAAGAATAAACGAAAAATGTATTTAGAGTCTAGATTAAATCAAAATTCAAAAAGTCATAATATATATAAAAAATATTGTATTACTATGAAAAAAGTTATTAGGGTATCTAAGAAAATTACAAATATAAAATATATAAATAATAGTACGAATAAAAGTAAGGCCACATGGGGAGTTATTAAGCAATACACAAGTCATAATAATAATATTCATGCCATGATAGATAAAATCAAAATAAGCAGTAATTTAGAACTGACCAACCCCATTGATATAGCAAATTCCTTTAACAAATACTACATCAATTTAAATCACTCTAGTCCTATAAACTCTTTGCATTATAAACAGTCAGCATCTCAAAGTAATAAAAGCATTTTCTTATCGCCAGTGGATGGTCCAGAAATAATAGATGTTGTAAAAAAACTTAAAAATAAAAAAAGTGCTGGATATGATGATATACCAATTCAGGTTATCAAAAGTAGTATACACATATTAGTCAAACCTTTGGTATATATAATTAATTTATGTATTGAAAATGGATGTTTTCCTAATGAGCTAAAAAAAGCACTAATTGTTCCTATACATAAAAAAGGAAGAAAAAATGATATGAGTAATTTTAGACCAATAGCCATTCTTCCTTGCTTCTCCAAAATATTTGAAAAAATAATCTATAACAGAATCACATCCTTCCTAAATTATAATAATGTTCTAAATGAAAATCAATTTGGTTTTCAAAAAGGAAAAAATACTACATTAGCCGTTTTCAAAACACTTAAACAGGTTGGAGAAGAGATAAATAATAAAAAACATGGAGTAGCGTTGTTTCTAGATATGTCTAGGGCATTTGATTGTGTAGTTCACAAAACTCTTCTAGAAAAACTAGAAGAAGTTGGAATAAGAGGGACAGCTCTCACACTATTAGAGTCATATTTACATAGGCGAACGCAGACAGTGGTTATAGACACGTATGACAAACAAACCAAAACTGTTAAACGTATCAAATCAGATTTTCAAGATATTATTTTAGGCGTGCCTCAGGGTAGCATACTTGGTCCTCTCTTATTTTTGATATACGTCAATAATCTACCTGAGGTGACTGAACACTCGTGTGTTATGTATGCGGATGATGCTACAATATATATACCTCAAGGGAATAAGACAACCCAAGAACTAGAATTTGATATAAACAATACATTAGATAAAGTAGTTACCTGGCTTGAATCTGTAAACCTTAAAGTTAATTTAGATAAAACTCATTATTTGCGATTTCAAAATTATAAAACTCCAAACATCAATATAAACATTTCTCATAACGGTATAAATCTGCATGAAATAAATGAAATAAAATTTCTTGGTGTCAATATAGACAAACACTTGTCATGGAAATCCCACATTGTTAAATTAAATTCTAAATTATCTAAATATTGTTATGCTCTATCCACACTAAGCAATAATTCATCTAAAATGATTGCATTAAATGCTTATTATGGTCATGTTTACCCACATCTAATATATGGCATTATTTTTTGGGGTAATTCTGTTGAGGTTCAATCTGCATTCATAATGCAAAAGAAATGTCTTCGGGCAATTTATAATCTGGAAAACACTCAATCTCTTCGATGTACTTTTAAGAAAAATCACATTTTAACATTAACCGGAATATATATTTTAGAAATTTGTCTTTTTGTAAAAAATTATAAGGAATTATTTTTTGATGCTAAGTCTAGCCGTATTGAAAATCTTAGAAACAAACATAAATTTAATATTAGGATACCTCAGATCAATAACACAATGTTTCATAAAAGCCCATATGTGTCTGCTATAAAAGTTTATAACCATTTACCTACAGATTTAAAACAACTTGATGGAAATGTATTTAAAAATAGATTAAGGAAATGGCTGACTCAGAAGGCGTATTATAATATAAGTGAATATTATGATCTCATATAATTTAATGTTGTAAATCTTAGTAGCTAGTAGGTACAATTTAAGTAAATAAAGGTTATAATGTTAAATTAAATTTAACAAAATGTTATGTTCCTCAAAAATTAATGTAAGTAATAATATAAGTACCTAGTAATAACTATAGTCTTAAGTAAGACATATTATTGTACGTCCGAAACGGATAAACTGTTGGTTCTAACCTATTTATTTGTAACATCTATGTACACAGTTAAACAATAAATACATTCTTATTCTTATTCTTCTTATTCAAGCTATCTACCCCGGACTACAAGGGCTCTGCAATTTTGATATCGGATGCAATGTTTGCTTTATCTGTTGAGTTGAGCTAAGCATGTGATTCTCCCATTGGTCTAATTAATAGTATTCACCCAACCCCGTTTTACAGTACACGTCACTATGAAAATGATTCAAAATCGACAATAAACATTCATAGGATCTTTAATTCATTCCTCTTCTCTTTTCCTCTCGGAAAAAGCTTCATATGCATGAGCAGGCCAAAAAACTATCATGCTTAAATTCAAACAAAAATAAAAATTTGGCAATGTCATTTGCTTTTGAAGGTTGATTTTTGTAAACGTCACACGTCAAACCAAACAATCCTTGAAGAATTCGTACTTTCGAAGAGAATTATTAGATACTATAGGATAAATCACAATGAATTACAAGGCCTTACTTATATTCACAGTATTATTAACGTACTATGAAGGCGAAGCACAAACTCGGGCCAAAGGGGTACGGAATCATGTGAAGTTATGCTTTTATACCGGCGTTTGACCATTCTGCTAAATCTTGGTTTGCACATTTCCAGCTCGATGAGAAAGTCCAGCAGCTGACCGATATGTCTGCCAAGAAGCCTATAATATCGTTGAATCTTAACAGATTCAAGGAGTTTGTGAAGGCTCCTCCCAGGGACTACTCGTTCGTGATAATGTTTACCGCCATGGCGGCATCTAGACGCTGTGCTATTTGCCAGGCTGTTAACGAAGAGTACCAGATAGTCGCCAATTCCTTTAGATTCTCACAAGCGTCTAATGACAAGCTATTTTTTGGTGTGGTAGACTTTGATGAAGGATCGGATATTTTCCAAATTGTAAGTATTCATAGCATAATTTTCTACATACTAATTTCGGCAAGTCCCATTCTTGACCCAGTTTATAAGGATAATAAGGTGTTCAGGTTACAAACTCAAAGTTTACTATTGTGTTTAACCTGTTCAATTGGAACCCAGTTTTTTTGTAAGGAGGAAGTTACTTGCAACACAGTATTTTTTACTCAATAAGTATCATAGTTTTTTATGTATAAGGGTTATTTTGTTTTTAGTTCCTACATAAATATTTATTTGCTTGATTGAAAGGCTCCTTCAAATTGGTTCTCTAGTTAGGATATAATTAAGGACAAATATCTTTAGAAAGATTTTATCGATTACTGTACTCAATGATAAGATTTAGTTAAGAAAAATCCTATCTACAATGTTACAGCTACGTTTGAACACTGCCCCAGTTATAATGCACTTCCCGGCTAAAGGAAAGCCCAAGCCCGCTGACTCCATGGACTTGGAGAGGTCCGGCATCCATGCCGAGGCCATTGCTAAATGGATTCAGGAGAGAACTGATTTACAGGTAAGGGACTTGAGAAATATATTAATAAAGGAAAACCAACAAACTGTAAAAATCTGTAAAATAGATTAGTCTATCACAAATGTACAATAATACTATTCATAGTACAAAGAATACAATGTTGGAAGAATGTTTTTTACCTGAATAATGTACCTACCTATATAACATATTTTAAAAGTAATGTTTACATTTAATTGATTTAAAAGTATGTAATAAATAATATTACATCATTATAATATAACACAAGCTCTGCTTAGCTTGGGGCTAGATGATGTTGTGGATTGTACTATAACATAAACATCATGAAAGATAAACTTAAAAACTTTATTCAATTAGAGCTCTAAAGTCCACTTTAAAAGCCTCAACTATAATAATTTAGGAAGTAGTTTATTCTTAAACAATATTAATTTATAGTTTAACTACTGTGTATAATAAATCAATCAGCTTTTATTGGTTTTTCTCAGCTAGTTTGATAAGAAATATAAGGTTTCGTTATTTCTTGTTTAAGTAAAATCTCTGTGAACAGTCACTTTGAAATGCTGCAGAGTTTTAAAATCATGGATAAAATTGATTCTGTTCTATTAATTGCCTATGACTGGTATTATAAGGTAAATTAACCACACTAAGTTCTAAAACAATGTTTTTTTCTATCTGCAGTTTTTAGCTTTAATACTCTTGCGTGTAAAATAAATCATCCTAGGAGATAATATTAACAGATTAGTCTATCTAACATATTGTACGTTCTTGAATACTAAACTGTATTTTCTCTATTCCAGATTAGAATATTCCGCCCTCCAAACTATTCCGGAGCAGTAGCATTTATAACACTCATTGTTCTTGTCGCTGGATTCCTATACATGAGAAGGAACAACCTGGAGTTCCTGTACAACAGTCAAATGTGGGCAGTAGCAGCTGTGTTCTTCTGTTTTGCTATGGTTTCCGGCCAAATGTGGAATCAGATCCGAGGACCTCCGTTTTACCACAAATCGAAGAATGGACCGGTTTATATCAACGGAGGATCACAAGGACAGTTTATTCTGGAGAGTTATATTGTGGCTATATTGAGTATCCTTTTCAAAAAGATAGTAGTTAGATATGTTTCAAAACAATAGAACAATAGGCTAATATAAATTTGGCATACTAAGAAATACAGTAGCTACAGACCATATTTTCCGTTCACAATGTACCAGCATTGAGTTGGCCTGTTAGACATCATGAATCTAAAATACATATATTTTTTTTTTTTTTTTTATTAAATATGTATTACAATAATGTTGTAGGTATTTTTAAGAGGTTATTCATAAATTGTTACATTATGTTGGTTACAAATTATAGGTCTCAAAAGATTAAATTAAGATTAGAGCCAAAAATGACCCTGCTGGAGCACTACAACGATATTACCTTTTTAACTTTTTGAAATGTAACAAAAATATTTTTAAGTTATCACGGACTTTGAACATAAGTAATAGAATCGATCCATCGGTCCTCGGACCGCGAGTCAAGGGTCGCTCGGCGTGGAAGATCTTCCCTTTTCGTAGGAGATACTACACCTAACGCCACAAAGTAAGGCTTAATTTGCTGATGAAAATATTATACAAATTCCTTAACTAAGTCTTGCACTAGATGGCGCCGTGGTGGTCGGCATGATAGTGATGATAGAGGCAACTGGAGGCGTCCGCGGCTCCGAGCCTCGCAGCCCGTCCGACGGCAAGAAGAGAAGGTTCCAGACAGTAGTTGGACTTGTACTTGTCTGCGTGTTTTTCTCGCTACTGCTGTCTGTATTCCGCTCTAAGACTCAGGGCTATCCTTATAGGTGAGTTACTTACTACAGAAATACGACAAATTGCTATGCTTTAAAATGATGCCGTAGCATTGAACGTGAACGGAACGGCATCATTTTAAAACATAGCAATTTATGTCGTATTTCTGTAACAGTACGGTTGAATGTCCATGAGTAAAAATTAAAATCCCTTGCCATGCCGTCCCGGTCTGCGCAGGCCCTAACTGTTATGCAGATTATTGTGTTCATACATTGCAGATTGTGCAAACATTTATACCAAGGCAGGAATAGAACCCGCAACCTCCGCGTCGCAGGC
This sequence comes from Ecliptopera silaceata, assembly GCA_932527185.1. Lineage (NCBI taxonomy): Eukaryota > Metazoa > Arthropoda > Insecta > Lepidoptera > Geometridae > Ecliptopera > Ecliptopera silaceata. Next base: position 10,636,788 of record OW052199.1, read on the forward strand.
GGACCTTCGTCCGCCGCGCCACATAGGTCGTTAAATGTAATAATAAAAGACAAAAGTTCCTATAAAATATATAAACTTTGCCTAGCTTGGGCCTAGATGGCGCTATGTGAAATGCTCATATTATATTGAATTATGAGAGTATGTATATTTAACTTTTTAAAATACTTATGTATTTATCTCCTTTGTTTCAGTTTCTTGTTCAAGTAAGATCTTTCTAGACTTAGGAGTAAAGACCAACTGTGAAAGTGCAATGTAGTGTGAAATTATGTTTCGTTTTGCTGTTATAAATTATGTTGTGTTGGTCAATTAAATCAAATGAATGTGTGATTTTGTAGTATTTTTTGTTTTGTATTTATACTTATTTTAACATTTATAAGAAATCCCATTGATGAAGCAATGTATTTATTATTAAGTGCGTACTAACTTATTAAAGAACATTTGGACTTAAGGTGGTTCCTTTCTCATACAAAAAGCAATAAGATTTTACAAGACAACTAATAAGTGAAATTGGTGAAATATATGCTTAGTATACTCATTAGAGATATTTATAAACATCTATCTAATAAATTCATACGCTTTTATTCAGAAAACGCATAAATTTATTTGTTTCTTTTCCTAAAATTTTACGTAAAATGCTTATGTGTGCGTGATGGCGACCCGTGTAGCCGTGTATATGAAAGTGCTGCCACCATTCGGTATGGTACGTATGTTGAAGAACTAGATTTGTGTATTACTAGTCTGTGGGTGTGTCTCATTCATTCAGTTTGACTGAAGGATATGATACTTTGTGGTTCGAGACACTGACAGAATCTGACACTGACTGACAATCAACCATAACAAATCCAAAGAAAGAAAAAGAAATAGTTTCTTGGAAATCATGTTTTGATTATAATAAAGTAGGTACTCATATAGGGATGAATCTAGGTAAAACATCTAGGTATATCAGCATAAAAAAACACAAATACTCAGTTCGCGCTCTATTGAAACGTTGTCATAATGAATCAACGACGTAAGAAAATAGATACCTACCTAAAGGCGCGTATAGATTTGCGAAACGACAGATTTCAATCAAAGGAGAATGGGCACTTTGAGACATAAAAATTGTGATCAAATAAAGAAAATTCCGACAGAGCCAAATCTTCGTAGAGACCTTAGGTTTACCACAAGGAATAAAGTGTCAAAAGTCCCCATCAGTCCCATGTGGGCTTAGGGACTTATTCGGGGCCCAACGTCAAAATTTTAGGTTTTTTGGATTTTTCTTGAAAACGGTAAGTTTTATCGAAAAAGTACCTAAAAGCAAAGTTGTAGATCTTAAAATTTTCTATAAAAATAACCCCAATAAATTTTTTTCTAAGACCCACTATTTCCCAGATATTGCGCTTGTAAGAATCAGACAATTGAAATAAAGAAAATTCTCTCTAAGAAAGTCTCCAGGGACTGGGGACTTTATTCCTTGTGGTAAACCTAAGGTCTTTACGAAGATTTGGCTCTGTCGGAATTTTCTTTATTTCAATTGTCTAAATTGACCGGACTACCAATATTTTACTATACAGAAAAAATCCGACCCATGGAAATTGAGATATTCCGATGATATTGTTTTTCATTTAACATGATATTACTTAGAGTTTGAAGGCCCACAAGAATAACTGTGATTGCCTTTAAAAAGGCTTTCATTGTTTTTCAGATTGTTTAAAAATCCAACCTGTGGAAATTGAGTTATTCCTGAAAAACTGTAGTATTGCAAACAATAAATAAAGTTTTTCGGAAATATCTCGATTCCAACAGGTTGGATTTTCAAACAATCTGAAAACAAATGAAGCCCGTTTAATGCCCTTTTGAACAAAACTACAGGCATTTATGTGGGCCTTCGGAATTCGGAGTAATACGACGGTTAAATAAAAAACTGTTTTTCAAAATATATCGATTTTTTAAATAAAAATTGTAAAATGTAGGCCTGTAAAAGCCCTATAAAACATATTATGTGGCAATCCTGAGGGACGAGTTTTTTAGTCATGGCCCATGCTCCATAGAAAATTGCCCATTCTCCTTTCATTGAATTCCATCGATAAATAATGCTACAGTAGCGTCACAACTCAGTTGGTAGTAGCTCTGCCTTCTAGTTCTAAGTATTCTATCAGCGATTTCGTTCCCATAGTAGGTATCTATATGCTTTGCTTAGTTTGGGACTAGAGTGTGATGTGTGAATTGTCCGTGAATATTTATTTATTGAAAATAGTACATTTTCTCATTTCAATTCAAATACATATTTCTACACAATTATAAAATCACAATCAAGTGTTTCTACTTAGTAGGTATAAACAAAACTAGCGGTAGTAAAATATATGAACCATCTTCCGAGAGATGAGTATGTACCTACCTAATATAAATCTAATACTACGCTATCCGCTATCCGCTCTACGCTATCCGCTCTAATACTCACAATTTGAAATTATCTATCATGCCAAAATTCTAAGTTTGTTGTCAGCTCTCCAGCCGTAGAAAAAGAAACAAGATTATAGCTGTCTCTTTTTTGCTTGAAAATGTTACGTTGCCATACTTCCACTCTGTGGTCTGTTCTAGAAACTAATATTCTAGAAAAGAAAGGATTTGTCTGTTTGTCAGTTACTTATATGTATAGTAAAAAAACTAACTCAAAATTACATGATCTATTTTAATAATTCTTTCATTATTAAAAAGAGTAACATAGGCTGTATTGAGTACAAATTAATTTAATTTGAAAAATACTTTTTCGTGAAATACAGTAAAAGAACTCGCTGCTGAGTCGAAATAGGCAGCACGTTCCAAGTCACGTCTAACTGCTAGTTCAAAATATTTGGTTGTAAAAGTGTTGCCAACATATTTTTTTGCTTTGTCAAACAGTTTGTTTTTTAATGTTCTGTAATGATCAAGTTATCAAAATAAAAGAACTTACTTTGCTATAAAAATAATATTTATTTCTAAGTACACAAATAGTCCAGTCAAAATAGACATTCCGGTTTGCATTAATTCCCAACAAGCTGGATTTTTGTACAGGCCTTGCATACGTCATTACAAATGATATGTCAAAAGTCCCCATCGATCCCGCTTGTGCGTTGTTTTTTATTCGAGGTCAAAGGTCATAAATTTGCCTTTTTTGCGTATATCTCTTAAACAACGAAAGCTATCGAAAAGTGGTTCAGGCAAAGTTTGTACATCGTAAAATTGTCTACAAAAATACCTCAACACTTTTCTTCTACAAAGCATCGTTTTCGAGATAATATAGTGACTTTAGATCGCAGGAAAATCGTCGACGATACTGCGTTTTTTTCATTTCAGCCGTTTTATCTGCTTCATTGCCACAGAACAAACAGTATTTCTTGAAATTTACTGAAAGGGGTGATGGGTTATATGGGTTAGTCCTCCTCCAAGGTAATGAATCGTCTTTTTGTTTCAAGAAATACTGTTCGTTCTATGGCAATGAAGCAGATAAAACGGCTGAAATGAAAAAAACGCAGCATTTTAGTAGATTTTTTTGCGGTCTAAAGTCACTATATCTCGAAAGCGACGCTTTGTAGAAGAAAGGTGTTAAAATATTTTTGTAGACAATTTTACGATCTACAAACTTTGTCAGAACTATTTTTCGATAGCTCTCGTTAATGACCTCTAAACGCAAATTTATGACTTTAACCTGGGTATTTGCGTTTTTCGCATATATCTCTGAAACAACGAGAGCTATCGAAAAATGGTTCAGGCAAAGTTTGTAGATCGTAAAATTGTCTACAAAAATATCTCAACATTTTTCTTCTACAAAGCATCGCTTTCGAGATAAAGTGACTTTAGATCGCAGGAAAATCTACTAAAATGCTGCGTTTTTTTTCATTTCTGCCGTTTTATCTGCTTCATTGCCATAGAACGAACAGTATTTCTTGAAACAAAAAGACGATTCAATACCTTGGAGGAGGACTAACCCATCAAACCCATCACCCCTTTAAGTAAATTTCAAGAAATACTGTTTGTTCTGTGACAATGAAGCAGATAAAACTGCTGAAATGAAAAAAACGCAGCATCTTCGACGATTTTCCTGCGGTCTAAAGTCACTATATCTCGAAAACGATGCTTTGTAGAAGAAAAGTGTTGAGATATTTTTGTAGACAATTTTACGATGTACAAACTTTGCCTGAACCACTTTTCGATAGCTTTCGTTGTTTCAGAGATATACGCAAAAAATGCAAATTTATGACCTTTGACCTCGAATAAAAAACAACGCACAAGCGGGATCGATGGGGACTTTTGACATATCATTTGTAATGACGTATTCAAGGCCTGCACAAAAATCCAGCTTGTTGGGAATTAATGCAAACTGAAGTCATAATTTTAGTCTATTTTGACTGGACTAAAATACCCGTAGTTAGTCGTATCGGATCCTGAAAGTTTTAGTCAAAACTCAAGCAAAATTAAAAATCTCCAAATAAATGCATACCGAAATGGGTAAATTATACCAATGTATGGCAACATCACTGACAATTGTCAACGTTTGCTCTGTCTGTCATTTCTGCTCTCTGCATAATTGTTTTGTGATGAAATTCTTTATATTGTGCTCATTGTGATAACAAAGAAGCATGCGTGCGTGGTGATCAAGGCGTGCACGCTACTTCGCATCCTTCACATAGAACCTTCTCATTAGGCTACACCACATAAGTGACTTTTATAGGTACTTATCGCATAATTTGTTTTATGTTGTTTTCTACAGGAGCTCAGATTTGGAAGCCAAGAGCGGGGCCAAGTGGGCCACTGCAGGTATGACTTGGATTCATGGGGATACTCCGATTTAGCAATATAATGTGACTGCCCCACAAACAATGTATCACCTTCTGGACAAGACAATGCGCTAATAGCTGCACTTGAAGAATCTTAGCGACGCCACAAAAAATTACATAAACGTAGCCCGTATTTGGGCAAAACATATTCATGTGTTTTATTTGATGAGTTTTTCATATTTTTATGGTAATTATTTCATAATAATACTAAAAATATTTCGGAACATGTTAGCAGTTTTATTAGAAGGTAATCTATGGAGGTTCTCTATTTATAGTATCTACATAAGTAAAAACCATTTTTAAATAAAGTAGGTTTTATAAGACAGTAGATATTGTTCAAAGCAGAGGTAAATCTAAAAAATAAATTTTCTTGAGCCAGGAACCAAAACTATTGATTCAACAAAAAACAAAAATAAGTAAGCCTCCGCAAGAATTGAACTCGGTTGCGACAAATCGAATTCCATAGCATCTTCAACCGCACCATTCGTTCTTTTAATTTGACGTTGAAATTATCAAATACTAGTGCGTTACAAATATTGTATACATGTGTGTGTATCTGAGTAGATAGCAAGCTTGAAATTCTTCAAAAGCCCCTGCACGTTTTATTTACTAAAATTATAGTTTTGTGTATTGATTAGTTGGTATCTATTAATAAAATTTCGCAAAGGTGAATTTTGATAACTAAACGCAAAAAACCATTAGCAAATCAGAAGAAAAACCGCAGTTTTTTAAACTAGCGCCATCTATTGTTGGTCTGCTACCGTCCTGACTGAGCGCTTTAACCTATATTCCATCTGAAGACAAGCCCAGTTAGATAAATTATAAAATTTCTAAAACTTTAACAATTTCTATATGATTAATCTTAATCTAAAATAAATAGTTCAGTCTTTATTTCAACTACCTACAATAAATGCGGGATAATAGCCACCCTGTCAGTGGGGTAATTCTTGAATTCTTTTTTGTACCAGTTGTGAGCTTGAAACGCAGTTTGGAACTGAAATAAAAAGAAAGTAACTTGGATAAGTGAAAGTCAGTATATAAATTAGGTTCCTACATAAAAGACATACCATACTATGTACAGAAATACCTACATATATTAGGTGGATATAGATAAATACCTGAAGGCAAACATGTCAATTACTGACTTAGGAACAGATTCTTAACCAACACCAAAACAGGTAAAATTACACATTTGCCAACCTTACATTTACCTAGGTACACAGGAATACTGCGTTTTTGAGGACGTGCCTCTGTCTATCTTACCTGATTGCCCAGCACCCACAAGTAAATGCAAATAAATGTCCTCGTCGGCAGTAGAATCACCAGCGCTGTATAGATAATCACTTCACACATTCTGTGAGGGCTGGAGACATACTGGAACAACCTTCCTTTGGGGATACCATGGTCTTCTGTCACAACCTGATGGAATTAGGATTATTATTATTGTTTGTAGGCAGAAGGGCCTGCAGTAACACCTGTTTTCACCACGATCCTGTATCAAACTGGTAGGTAGTAAAAAGTAAGGTTAGTTTAAGGATAGGTACTTATTGCCTTAGGACCAGAACTAACAGCACCAATTTAACTACTTTTGTCAAAGTCAAAGACTTCATTCTTATCGTTATTGGAGTCTCTTAGCGCAAAGCACAGTTTACATAAACTACATATTTACAAATCACCCAAAGAGTATTGTATCCGTAATACCTTCTTCTAAGATATCACCATCTCGTGTTTAAATAAATGCTTTGATTGATTAAGGCATGCAAGACTATTATGTACCTGACCAGACTTCTTATCCTTGCGGAGGTTGGCAAAGATGACGTTAGATTGGTACTGTTCATACCATGCATAAAGGAACACAAGTGTGCATGGTACAGCAAACACTTTCGTGCGAGTGTCAGTCCATTGAATGGTGCCTCTGTTTTGGCTACCTGAAAGAATAGGTAATAATGAACTAAGACTGCCAAGAATGAATATATTGGTTTGTTTGTTCATTTGCATATAATACTGCGCAATGATGTAGCCTGTGTTTAAATAATTAATGTAGGAATTAATTCCTATTGAAGTCATGTCTGCAGAATATTAATGTAGTGACAAGGCTTATAAATAAAATAAAATGTATATTTTATATAGAATGTGCCTTATTTAATGTAGGATAAAGTAATTAATTATTTATATTTCTTAGATCTTCATAAGTTCATCTAATCACTTGTTTCTAACGATGAAACAAAGAAAGTCGATGTGATACAAAAATAGATGCATCATATACATATTCAAAACACACTCAAACAAGTGGATTTTCAATATGTACTAGGATAGACAACTCACCACAAAACAGCGGTGCCTGTCCGGCTGCAACCACTATGCAAGCAAAGTAATGCACAATGCCGGCTAGGTAGTGGCTCAGGTTCATCTTGCTGGACTTAGCAAACACTTGCAGACAGTACGTCTCGTAGAGCCTCCGCAGGCACTGGATGGTCAGGAGACACATGGCTAGCATAGAGGCTGCCACTGAAACTATATTCAAAATATTAATTTAAACCAAGACATTTTTTAAGTCTAAGGACATATAATTTGTTTTTTATTTTATATAGAGAAATTACAGCTTTAAAGAATTCAAATAGGCTTACCTGAAGGTTCATCCTCTTCCAGAAGAAATTTTAATACCATTGCCACATATTTGTTCATATCCGCTCCAAAAAAGTAAACTGCAACCATGTAAAGCAGCGTAGAGATACTAAACACTGATGAGAACGAGTAAAAATGCCTATAGTAGGACTTAGGAATTTCTATGGCCCTCAAATAATTGGCGTCGGAGCCCTGGTACGCGAAAGCCCCATACTTGTACCCTTTTATGATAAAAGCTGGTAAATATTTTTCATAATTGTTGATTAGAACCCCAGTAAACGTAGCGAGGAACGCTAAGTTTAGAAATATTAGGTCTATGATGTTTATCATCATGGATTCTTCAAGCAACCGGCGGCGCGGCGGCACATAGATGACTGTCCTAAAAGGCGGTCAGCCGCGCTGCTTTATTGAGAACATGATTAGAATGCTGGAAGTAACGGGACCACAAAGTTTTGCAACTTTCGATCTCAACAAGAGAACGGATAACCTAGTTTTCAACCACCAACCACCCACCACCAAGTAAAAAACTAAACCAAAACAAAAACACATGATTTTGACACTGACAGTAGCGACAATGTTTGACAGTTATTTTTCTCCTTTTTTAATTTTGTATTCATGCAGGCCAGATTCCCGCCATCTTCAAGATGGCGGGAAGACGCTGTAAATAAAATAATAAAGAAAATAAACTAATTTAAGAGAAAAACATTTACTGTAACAAACTAACTTATGAGAAAAACATAACTGTAAAGTGAATGCATGAAATGCTGAAGAAAACGGGTTAACATAGGAGAGAAACATAACGTACGAAAAATCTTGAGGATGGCGGGAAAAACATAACTGTAAAGTTGTAAAGTGAATGCATAAAATACTGAAGAAAACAAACTAACTCAAGAGAAAAACATAACTGTGAAGTGAATGCATGAAATATTGAAGAAAACAAATTAACATAAGAGAAAAACATAACGTACGAAATATAAGTGGACTTCCCGCCATCTTGGGGATGGCGGGAAAAACATAACTGTAAAGTGAATGCTATATGATAGAAGTGTAAAGTGAACGGGAAGACGTTGTAAATAAAATAATAAAGAAAATAAACTAATTTAAGAGAAAAACATTTACGTAAGACTAGGCGGTATGGTTATAAAACTTTAGCCTGCTCGGAAGAGCAAATAAATAAATAAAAAAAAAAAAAATCATGCAGGCCATGCATAGTTAATGCAATGCAGCACATGATGATGTGATGATATTGGTCAGGTGCATGCATCTAATCTTTATTTTAGGTAAAGCGACTGTTGCGTTGCGACTTGCGTTAATATTTTACTAGTCTGTGGTTTATAATAGTTACTGCTTACCTACTGTGTTCCGGAGATGAGCGTTGTTCCTTGGCGCGTGCGATTTCAAACTACTGCTGTATTACGACTAGGTATTGGAATTAGATTCATATTACCTATGTATCGTAGGGTACACGCGCTACGCGTATAACCATGGACCAACGCGAAAAAAATAGGTTTAATAAGTTTTCAGTGTTATTTTCTCGTTACAAGGCACAGCAATAGCAATAACACTTTAAAAATACATAAACGCATGTTTTAAAAAAAAGTAAGGAACAACCTATTATCATTTCGGTTATGTTACAGCCTGTGAATCCCTGAGTTGACGGTTTGTTTATGGATAATTGTATAGGTGTTTTGGGTACACTGCAAACATAATAGGGTTTGGAATAAAGGGCTGCCTACCATAAAATCTATCTGTCCTACCTCTGACTATGAATAGAGAAAGACTTTCAGTGTGGTAGATAAAGTTAGCAAGCACTGTAGGTAGGTACATCAACAACTCGCGGATTGGGAATTTGGGACTTGAATTATTGATAGATACCACGGCGACGTGACGATACGATATACCTAGAGATGATGAAAGTGGTGTTAGGATTTTTTTAATGGCAGATTATACCTACAGGATCGTTTTGGAAATCAATTTCCTTTAATTTTAAGTAGGTAAGTAATTTATTTGTAAATGTTTTTATACCTATACTTCAGGATGTCTTTTTTTATCAAATCATTTGGGTCTATTTCTCCTAAACTAAAATATTTATAAAAAAAAAACGAATTATGCTTAGTTTTTTTATAAGTAGGTTCTTAGGTACTAATTACATTTTTAATACAGGGCATTTTTATAACTGTCGTGGTTTCGGGTTTAACCACCACCGGTTTTAACGAACCAACCTGTATATCTTATGTAGGTATACAGATCTATAGACAGATATTATAGTTTTAGTATTTAAATACTTTATTTTTTAAAATAAGCGCGTGTCTCATAAGCTCCATCCTCTCTCGGTCCCACTGAAAACCAGCGCTATAGAAACCTCACGGTCCCTATGGCTTAAGTTGAGTGGTGACCTTTTTACACTCTGTTCTTGTATAATTTGTTTTAAAATCTATGTTCTATGAACGTTTACTCTATAAATATATAAACGTTTTATATTCTATTCTATTAATTGTATTTCATTTAGATACTCAGTCTCATTACTTTCAGCCATTTATCTAATTATTTCCACTTAAGAAATTCAAGCGTTATTATTATTTATAGAGGCTGCATTAATATTGTTCTGAAGCACTTAATTTATTTATAGCTTAATGTTTTGCTTAATATTAAGGGTAGGTTTGTAATAGGGATTAAGTAGGTACCTAATATTAATTACCTTCGTAAGTAGAACAAGTAATTATCGAAAAGTAAAATGATTTGTGGGTAGATTACCTACTTTAAGTACACAACGTAACTTAATGCCCCGATTAAGATGGAGTAGAAATGATTTTCTCATTTTGATTAAATTGATGATTAAGTAAAAGTACGCAAAAGTTAAAGGGAATATTATTTAAAGGTAATTCTAATGCAAAATGAAATATTGTCTTCATCATCATCTTCATATTTTAATCTATCTGTCGATCTATGTTATGTATTGTATATTAAGTAAAATAATAAATAATGCTGGACAATCCACACAACACCATCTAGCCCCAAGCTAAGCAGAGCTTGTGTTATGGGAACTAGAAGACTGACATAGGTACTTAATACAATACATTAGATACATATATAAATATTTTTTATTATAAGTACTTACATAAAAAATAACCCAGAACACCAGGAATAAATAAATGCAAATCGTACAAACATTTATCCCAAGGCAGGAATCGAACCCGCAACCTCCGCGTCGCAGGCGGACCTTCGGCCCCGCGCCACATCATCGGTCGTCATCGTATCATACGACTATTTCTGGTCAGAAATGGTCGAGTACTTACTTATTATATACACTAGTACCTAGGTACCAAAGCCTTTAATTTAAATCGCAAAAGGAATGTTTTATAACCCAGAAATATACTCGAGAATTTGTCTTAGAATAGTCATTTTGTATGCATAAACTTGCAAAGCTCCAGGAACAAGTTCCAGCATAAAGCTGGCTTCATACAGCTGGAGATCAAAACGTTATGCTGGTACATACTAATTAGATTGTTAAGAACAGGCGACTAAATTAACAGCCGGTACACGTCTTAAGGCCGGCTCGGGTTTCGCTAGTATTTTAGTAAAGCAATGAAGCGATCATGTATCTTGCGACATATCTGCGACAAGGATATGTTTAAATTTCTGTGAAATTTTTCGTCCAGGGAAGGAAGAGAATTACGATACCGAATTCTGACGCCCAGGAACCCAGAAACACTAGTATCACTTATACTAGTGTGTGGGTTTGAAAGGTATTGGTGCCATTGCAATTATACTCAGAACCTACAAATACCTAGTCTTTAGAATAGGTACACGATTTATTGACGTACCTACATCAGGTTCTTTTTAAGATATGATGGAATGGGGAATGAGGATATGAGATGTTAGAAGGATCAGGTGGGTGAGCATCACTCAGTGTGACAATCGTAAACGAAACAATGACGTATTTGAGATACATTGTGCGTCAACATCAGCTTTACTGTCACACGTTGCAGCGCTAACGCGCAGTGTATCTGACACGTTACGTTTATCCATGCTCAGCCCTCAGATCGTCTCTATGTCGCAGTGCTATCGCTGTCGCTAATTCTGTAATCAGCAATGTACCTACTCCTTCTTATGTTACTGTAGTCCAACAAGCCTTTAGATTCAGAACGGCGTAATCCGACCGTTGTTGTGACTTAAGCTTTATTTAAGGGTTCCGTGATGGCTTTAGATCTTGTTGATGGTATGTTGGCAGGCTCCTTTAAGGTGGATTAAATGCTGTTGTGTTTCAAACCGAGACTCAGTTGGTATTTGATCTGTCCACGCATTGGGAGTTAAATTCAACATTGTTTTCTTTTTGGTAAATATAATGGTGAGAAATATCCCGTTTATATAGAAAACTATGTTCAAAACTGTGATAGTTTCAAATATTCAATTCAACATTTTTTTAAATAAAAACGGTGAACACTTCTTTAATTTTTTAGAAAATATTTTTTAATGCTTTGTCGCCTGCAAACAGTTTTTTACCAAGAATATCTATGTTTATACTTACATAACTATATGTAAATAAACCTACTATGAAACTTATAGATAGATACAACATATAAACATAGCTGTTTGTATTCCATGTAACATAAAAAAAATAAAAAAAAAATAAAGCGCTACACTGCTCACTACAACTTCATATAAGACTTATATAAAGACTTAGACATGCAGGAAGCTTAAAACGAAACTCTAGAAATAGCCTTATCGGTACACAGTAACTTCAATCAAGCAACTTTGAATGGAAATTACACATTTTTATAAAAACGATATTTGAAAGTAAAAGTATTAAAAGTAAATAAAATAACCATTAAAAACTTTTCCGTAACACAGGTACCTACAAAATCCGATACATCAAAAAGTTATTAAAACCTTAATGCCCGTTTCCCCGAACTAGATAAGAGACAATTTAAGTAAACAAACAAAAAAGATTCAAATTATTAATTGGTTCCAACTTCAAGACAATAACTTAATACCTTTTAATGGATGGCTGTTCCAAGTTTGTGACACACCTGAACCAGTGTACCTACTTCATTATAGGCTGTCTATAAACCTGAAGTCTACTCGTAGGTTTATATAGCTCTTATATACATCTTTTATTTAATGTCATCTCGTGGGTTTACAGAGCTTTTAAACATTTTTTTTATTTTAACCATAATCATAAATACTTGACAGGCGTCACAGCTCAGTTGGGAGTAGCTCTGCCTTCCATGCTTGGTCGTGGCTTCGATTCCCACCCAGAGCAATTGTTTGTTTGATGAACATGAATATTTGTTCTGTGTGGTGTTACTATAATATATACCTATTCTATGCATATACAAAAAAATATGTATTTACAAAAAAATGTATAAGCTGGGATTGACAGGACAGTTGCAGTTTTGACAGGCGTCACAGCTTATTGGTACTAATAGTGGCCACAGACGATCCTTCCTATCGTCCAATCGGCATGACACTGCAGGCTGGATCCAATCTGCAGTACGTCCATATTAGTCCAGTCAAAATAGACTAAAATTATGACTTCAGTTTGCATTAATTCCCAACAAGCTGGATTTTTGTGCAGGCCTTGAATACGTCATTACAAATGATATGTCAAAAGTCCCCATCGATCCCGCTTGTGCGTTGTTTTTTATTCGAGGTCAAAGGTCATAAATTTGCATTTTTTGCGTATATCTCTGAAACAACGAAAGCTATTGGAAAGTGGTTCAGGCAAAGTTTGTACATCGTAAAATTGTCTACAAAAATATCTCAACACTTTTCTTCTACAAAGCATCGTTTTCGAGATAAAGTGACTTTAGACCGCAGGAAAGTCGTCGAAGATACTGCGTTTTTTTCATTTCAGCCGTTTTATCTGCTTCATTGCCATAGAACAAACAGTATTTCTTGAAATTTAATGAAAGGGGTGATGGGTTCGATGGGTTAGTCCTCCTCCAAGGTAATGAATCGTCTTTTTGTTTCAAGAAATACTGTTCGTTCTATGGCAATGAAGCAGATAAAACGGCTGAAATGAAAAAAACGCAGCATTTTAGTGGATTTTCCTGCGGTCTAAAGTCACTATATCTCAAAAGCTATGCTTTGTAGAAGAAAAGTGTTGAAATATTTTTGTAGACAATTTTACGATCTACAAACTTTGTCTTAAGCATTTTTCAATAGCTCTCGTTGTTTCAGAGATATACGCGAAAAACGCAAATACCCAGGTTAAAGTCATAAATTTGCGTTTAAAAGTCATAAACGAGAGCTATCGAAAAATAGTTCCGCCAAAGTTTGTAGATCGTAAAATTGTCTACAAAAATATCTCAACACTTTTCTTCTACAAAGCATCGCTTTCGATATATAGTGACTTTAGACCGCAGGAAAATCTACTAAAATGCTGCGTTTTTTTCATTTCAGCCGTTTTATCTGCTTCATTGCCATAGAACGAACAGTATTTCTTGAATCAAAAAGACGATTCATTACCTTGGAGGAGGACTAACCCATCGAACCCATCACCCCTTTCAGTAAATTTCAAGAAATACTGTTTGTTCTGTGGCAATGAAGCAGATAAAACGGCTGAAATGAAAAAAACGCAGTATCTTCGACGACTTTCCTGCGGTCTAAAGTCACTTTATCTCGAAAACGATGCTTTGTAGAAGAAAAGTGTTTAGATATTTTTGTAGACAATTTTACGATGTACAAACTTTGCCTGAACCACTTTCCAATAGCTTTCGTTGTTTCAGAGATATACGCAAAAAATGCAAATTTATGACCTTTGACCTCGAATAAAAAACAACGCACAAGCGGGATCGATGGGGACTTTTGACATATTATTTGTAATGACGTATTCAAGGCCTGTACAAAAATCCAGCTTGTTGGGAATTAATGCAAACTGGAATGTCTATTTTGACTGGACTATATACACCACACACGATCCAATCTATCGTCCAATCTATCGTCCAATCGGCATGACACTGCAGGCTTGACGACAATTATGGCTTTTTGCTTTTGACAGCGTGATTCATGTCGGATTTTGAAAAAATTTTCGACGGATTCGGATAGAAAATTGCACAAATAACAATGCTTTTTAATTTGAACTCAATCGGACTGCTGGAAAAAAAGTTGGAAGCGATTACCCAAAGAGGGGGGACGAAAAGGGGGGATTTCGGATTTTTCTGGTACTAACCCCCCTTGTTTAGTCGATCTGCATTTTTACTTTTTTCAATTTCAAAGCCCTTCTTACGAACTGAACTGCCAATCGCCCACAGCCACACACGGTCCAATCGGCAGTATCCAATCGATGTGATCAAGCCAAAAGAATTGAACTGCCAATTGCTATCCATTCTAACTGTCATGCCAATCCACTCCCACACACGGTCAATTCTAACTGATCCAATCAGTAGCGTCATGCAAATTGGACGATAGGAAGGATGGTGTGTGGCCAGCATAACTCTAACATGCGTGGGTTCGTTTCCATTGAACAAACATTGTTGGTTCTGTGAAGTGTTCATTTATTTTAAGTAGATACTATTTGCAAAATATATAATTATAAGTGTTATTTCAGTCATCTGGTTTTCATAGAACAAACTTGAAATAACAGATTTCGTAAAGTGTCTACGAAAGCTCTACGGTGTAGCTACGAGTCAAGATTTCATGATTATAATATGCTACGCTTTTCGTAGAAGATTGTTATTATTAGATAGAGTAATCATTTATTATTAAACATTTTAATGTCAGTAATTTGGATGTTTTAAAATAAAAAAAAGTAGGGCTATAATATAGTTGTGAGATTACAAAAAATAAATACTTTTAGTAGATAGTTTTCGTAAAAAAAAACTTTTCACTACATCTTATAAAATTGTAAGTACAAATTATATTTTGTTCATAATATAGAGAATAATTAACCCAATTATACACTACAAACTTTGAGCGGGTAATTAAGTAGAAAATTAAACTATGTATAATCTTTATGTAGATTTAGCCGTACTTAAAAGGTACTTGATTTTGGGTTTAATTCTCTGCACGTGGAATTTTACACTCAACGTATTTTATATTATATCTAGTATCTATATTCACCTATTGGTAATAGAAGGTGTGAACTGGATATCAAACGACACCAACTTAACACTAGACCACCTTCGAATATAACATACAATTTTGTAAATGATGTCTTTCTTGACTTGCGCAGTTTGTGGCAGAATATTCAGTGCGAAGAAATGAAATGAAATGAAATAGGATATATTAGCCATATGCGAGCAAGACACCAACAATCCTAACCTAAATGTTTATTTATTTATTTTGTATAATGTAATGTGTAAAGTCATAGTCGCTGTAGCCGTAAACGGCTAGGATGATATTATTATAATTTTAGCAATAAATATTATACGCCCGAACGGGTAGCCTTGAAACATATTCTACTTTAAGATACACAGTTTTACAATAAATTACTATTATTCCTATTACTAATACCTGCTAGGTACCTAGTAGTAGGTAGGTTAAAATAACACTATGTTGTAATGTGTCTTGCATATCACAGACAAACAATACACTAATTAAACTGGGCTGCATTCCTCAGAGGAGTTTAGTGGGTCGGTAGTCACTCATAAATTATGTCACTTTAGGAAACCCTCAGAATACAGAATCCATTTACTATTTGTATTGTGTTGCCATTAATAAAAAATAATTACAAGTCACTAACCGAGTGCAAATACTTATATCTAGATTTTCTTCCACTGTTCAATCTCTATTTATTTAGTTTGGTATATTGTTTGCTTAATCCGTTTGTTTTCAATTATATGGCTTTTTGGTTTAGGCCGGTATGGTATAGGCATTTTTGTATAGGAATTTCCACTAAAACCTATTATGTGCGGGCATATGTGTGTGCAGCAATAATATTCATGTTATTAAATCAAAAGCTATGAACAGGTCGCTATATACACGTGGACACAATGACAGCACTATGCTTTATTACCTACATATTACAGCAATAACAGCTGAGAAAAAAAAATATTTGACCTAGTTCCTCGGAAAAAAGGTAAGATTAAAAATCAAAAAAGTTTGAAATAGCAAAAAATCTGTGCGAAGCCGACACAGATTTATATTCAGTATTTTGGCTGGGCCGGTTAGAAAAAAAACGAAAGTGTCAAATATTAAAAAAAAAACATAGTTTAGTTCGGAACATAGTATATCATGTATGTATGCAGTTTAGTCGTCTGTGGTTTTAAATATTAGGTACATATTTTTTCCCGCCCTATTTGAGAAAAGTCAAAAATATAGGTATTGACATGGGAAACCAGAGGACCTTGTTCCCACTTCATTTGAAGTTAGTTCAAAAAAATAAGTCTAACGAAGTTTATAAAATGTTCAAACAAGTTGCTCGTTCTAACAACCAGCTAGTAGACTAGTCCATACATTAATATTAAATAGGTAATGTAGTCTAGAGTAATTTTCTAGGTATTTAATAAATTAGTATTTACTTCATGCGGACTTACAGTGTTGTAAGTAATGAAAACTAATTATTTCCGTAGACATTATGAATATGAATCGCCTCGTTGTCTGCTGGACGTCTTATTTTTCTACAACGACAAATGAATGATCAGCTTTGCAGTCGACAATTGGTATTCGAAAACATAATAAGTGCCTCATAGTAGACCTATGAATAAAAAGATTTATTTATGTATATCATAGGTTACAAAATGGGAGCTATCTACAGATTGTTGTAAACTATTGTACAATATGAGATGTTTTTTTTTTATATTTTTGACAGGCGTTACAGCTCAGGTAGTAGTAGCTGTGCCTTCCATGCTGTGTATCGTGGGTTCGATCTCCACCCAGAGATGACCCTAACATAAATATTTGTACTGTGTCTGGGTGTCACTATGTATAATAATATTCTATATAATGTGTATTAACAAAAAAAATAAGTAATCTGTCAGCAATCTAGTTCCCATATTACAAACTTTGCTTATTTGGGACTAGAGCGGTAGAGCGTGATGTGTGAAATGTCCGTGAATATTTATTATTTTATATTTAGCGAACTTTCATTTACGATTGTCGCAAATCCAAGGTGACTGAACAAATACCTTCGCCGGGATAATGAGGATGGATCCTGTTGTTAGCCGCCTAATTAGTTTCTTTGAAATGGAAGCATTTGTTCGTTCTGGCCCCGCGGCTAAAGATAGTTCTCTTTATCTGAACATCTTCCTGGAACTTGGACAGTAGGACTTTTTTTGTTAGAGTCATTACAAGAATGCTCGAAATAGGAAATCAATACGAACGTTTTCTTCTTTTAAAAGTAAGTTAAGGTGATACCTCTCGCTCTAGCGGGAAATTCAATTTTTTTAGGGTTTTTTTTATTGCGGATGCTTTTTTGCGAACATAAATTATTCTGTACTTTCCCAGCAAATATAAAGAACCAATCTCAAAAATTGATACAGGGTTACACAGAAAATTATTGTTTATGTTCGCAAAATAGCTTAAACTAGTATGGTATGCCCTTAAGGTTGTAATTTGATGATAGAACAAAATCTTCTTAATTTTTTTATTGTACACAGAAAACTCGAAGACTAGGTATAACAAAGGTATGTACGAAGGCGAGCCCTAAGAAGCAAAGGACCTAAGAATCCAGCAAACCTTTGAGGGTAAGGAAAGGTTAAAGTAAGAAGGTTGTGTTGAAAATCGATATATAAATCGTCAAATCTTATAAAAATCATTTGGATTTATGTAGATGACTCGCAAAAGAAGTATATAAACAAATTAAAAGACTACACGATACACAGACTAACTAACGTAGGTACCTACTTAGTGCATTAATTGTCGAAGCATCTATGTATGTAATGTAGGTATTTAAATATCAGTAAATGTCCACTTGTTATCAATTAGCCCCCACTAGTGGCGTTCATAAAGATACTACAATCACATTACATGCAAAAATTATCGTAATCATATCGTAATTTATTTTTTATCAACATAATATTTTTACATCATTTGTTAAAAATCAGTGGAGAATATTTTTCTGTTAGCATCATGTGCAGAAATAAATTAACGTTTGTTTTTGTTTTAATATCATTTGATATAATTAAATGTCGTGAAGTTTTAAGGAAAGGGGTGGATAGAGTAGTTGCGACCAATGTTGGGGATATCCAGGGTGTACTAGACAGCGAGAGAGGATATTACAAGTTCCTAGGTATCCCTTACGGTCTTGTTAATGACACCAATCCTTTCGGGGTAAGCATAACTGATTTAAGTTTTTATGCCATTAATAAAAAATACTTAGTCGAAAAACTTCATAATTCATACTAAACATTCCAAGAGTTTTCCAAGTCCACATAACATACACCTTACAATTTTGAAATACTTCAAAATAGTAATGACTAGGTATATTTGAGTCAGTTAAGTAGTAAGTAATGTTTTTATGATACTCTTTTAATTTCCAGGATTCAACTGCATATCCACAATTTAGCGAAGTATTCCAAGCAAACGATGACTCAACGGTCTGTCCACAAGTCCAAAATGGAGAAGTGATGGGAGTTCAGGACTGCCTCAACCTGCATGTGTACGTGCCAGCCTCGGCGACCACCACCAGCAACTTGCCCGTCATCATTTGGATCCATGGCGGCTACTTTATGAGTGGACTATCATCAGAAAGCAGTTTAGGCCCGAAGTACTTAGTCCGCCATGAAGTTATATTTGTAGCAATAAACTACCGCACTGGTCCCTACGGCTTCATGTGCCTCGGTATAGACAAGGTGCCCGGAAATCAAGGACTCAAAGATCAATATCTCGCTTTTGAGTGGGTAAAAAACAACATTGAAGCATTTGGAGGTAATCCTCATGAAATAACATTGGCTGGGAACAGCGCCGGAGCACATTCAATTGACCTGCATTTAGTATCAAGCAGAGAATTGATTTACAATAAAGTTATTCTACAAAGTGGCAGCTTTTTAGTCGGAACGGTGCTCTATGAGCCTGATAGAGAAGCAGCTATTAAAATTGCGCAGCATCTTGGATTGCAGCCGGAGACTACTCGCCAAGCCTTGTCGTTTCTATCAGAAACTGATGCACACTCTGTTATCAAAGCAGCAACAGAATTGAATATTCAATTCAAACCTTGTGTCGAAAATGAGTTCGAAGATGTGAATCCATTTATAACTCGTTCTTGGATTCATGAGCCTTTACCAAAAGTGAAAAACATTCCTGTTCTGCTCGGCTTTAGTGAATATGAAAGGTTACATTACCATATTAATCAATCACCTGAATACTACCAAACGTTGGATATTTTCAGAGTTCGAATGGCTCATACTTTTGATTTTAACAATACTATGATTGTTGATGATAGACTGGAAAAGATGGAGGAGTATGTACGTCGCTTCTATTTGGGCGATAGCGCCCTTAGCGAAGACGTGATGTGGCAGATCATCGATTTTGATTCTGATTTTATATACAACCACCCGATGCAAAGAAGTATTAAAAAGTATCTTGCTGGTGGTGCTGGTGATATTTTCTACTACATGTTTACGTACTCCGGAGGGCGGAACATTCGACTTGATCAAAACAATGTGCCTATAGAAAAAGCAGGACATGCTGACGAAAGGGCATATTTATATGAAATGTCCAGACTGCCCGGTGAAGTTTCACCAGCAGACCAGCTGGTTATTGATAGGATGACGACTATGTGGACTAACTTTGCGAAATACGGGTAAGCAATTTTTTTTTACTCAAAACATTTTAGCATATTATATATTATATTATTTCAAACACGTATCATAGTATATAGAATAACAGACTTATTTATATATAGTATCATTGAGTTTGGCACGCAAACTGATAAAATAATCTGGAGTAACCATTTATTTCACATTAAATTCATGTTTTTTATTTGTAGAGATCCAACACCAAGCACCACTACTTTACTTCCTGTTAAATGGACTCCTCTGACAAACGATACCTACCACTACCTCAAAATTGACTTGGAGCTGTCCACAGAACGAAGGCCTTTCAACAGACGCATGGCTTTTCTAGACCTCTTCTACAAGCACAATGAGAAATACCAGAAGACTTATGATGATGCCTTTTATATTGATGATGAGGTTTCTGGAAAAGCGACAACCAATCTTCATAGCATTTTAACATTACTCTCAACCTTGTTAGCGTTGGCGTTCATATATTGATAGTTTATTATTTGTGGCTGAGTCGGATGATAAGTTAATTTAAGTAATGTAAAATCACATGAAAACTTGAAAATATATTTTGTTGCACATTTTTCTAGTAGCCATGTTAGTTTTCAAACAATTATATGATATTTCCTAAATGTGTTTAAGCATTTTTTTTAAATCCGTTTAATAATTAGAATACATTAAATATGTATTTACATTACGAAAAAAAAATTTACTTCTCATCACATTATGAAGAAATAATAAAAGATAAAAAGAATGGTTTATCTTGTGGGTTCGAATTTCTAATTAAAGTTAAACTAAGCCGCAAGTATAATAGGACGAAAAAATAAACGACATCAAGCTAAATTTTGCAACAGAAACAAAATGCAATAAAAGCAAGTGAAATCTTATCTACCCCAGTAACAAAAATAAATGTTTATGATAACTGACGGTATTGAATTCGATCAATTATAATCTAAATCACACATATTTTGATGTTGTTCGAAAAAACACGTTTATAATGGAGACTGGGTTGAACTTATGCATCGTATTTATTTTAATAAGTAATGTGTTTGCAGAAGAGCTAATTGTCGAAACTTCTCTGGGTTTTATAAAAGGAGTGAGATCTTTAGACGGGAACACTAATCAGTATATGGGAATACCATATGCCAGTGTTAACGAGTCTAATCCTTTTGGGGTAAGTAAGAACTTTTATAATGTAGAAATGCACAATATTATAGAAGTCAAAAATAATCTGACCTTTATAAAGTTCAATTTTGTAGTATCCCTGCTGGTACTTAGATAAGGTAAACAGTGTTTATTTTTCTCTGTTTTTAGTCATCGATTCCTCATCCCGGCTTTGACACCGTGTTTGAAGCCAACGACGATTCTTCCATCTGCCCTCAGATCGAGGAGTTCAACCACACAATAGTCGGTGACATTGACTGTCTTCGCTTGAATGTCTACACTCCTTCCTCGGCCAATACTAACAGTCGTCTACCAGTTATTGTCTGGATTTACGGAGGAGGATTTTCAATCGGGTTCTACGGGAAATTTATGTACGGACCCAAATTTATTACCCGGCATGATGTGATTCTCGTTACAATCAATTACAGACTCGGTCCTTATGGTTTCATGTGCCTTGACATACCAGAGGTACCAGGAAATCAGGGACTCAAAGATACTCTTCTAGCTCTTCGGTGGATCCAGAAACATATTGAGTCATTTGGTGGTGATCCGAACAAAGTAACGATCGGAGGCAACAGTGCCGGAGCGGTAGCTGTTGATTATCATATGCTACGGAAACCTAATGGTGAAACTTTATTCCATAACGCCATTCTTCAAAGTGGAACAACAATGATGCCGATTTCTAGCAAACCTGAAACGAATTATGCTATAATCCTCGCCAACCATCTCGGCTACGTAACCGACAATTTCGCTTCGGCCATTGCGTTTCTTGCAAATGTCCCTCCAATGGATTTGATTCAAGTATCAACTAGTTTAGATATCGCTACTGGTCCATGTGTGGAGAAAGAGTTTCAGGGAGTGGAAGCTTTCTTGACAGAAGCTGTGAGTGCAGCCGTGCATCATGTCGAAAATGTGGCGATAATGATTGGGATAACAGATGATGAAGCCTACTCCGTATCTATACTGGGAATCAATGATCCAAATTTGACTGATATGATTCTTGGCTTAGTGTTTGACACTCATCACGAGAACTTTACTGGAGCTAACGCTGTTCGAAGTTTTTACTTTGGAGACGATGAGATAGGAGACGAAACATTACGCGGGGCGATAGATTTGTTTTCTGACTTCATTTTTGTCTATCCAACCCAACGATCTCTGGAGATATTATTCAAGAGTAATGCAAAAAGTATTTACTTTTATAAGTTTGCTCATGATGGAGGAAGAAATTTTGTGAAATACAGAGAGAATTTATCCGGTGGAGGAGCGACACATGCCGATGAGCTCGGTTATCTTTTCGATATGGAGCTTATGCAAGACGAACCGACGCCAGAAGATCAACTTGTGATTGACAAGATGACCGCTATGTGGGCAAACTTTATAAAATATGGGTAAGTATATATGATAATGGCTAGAATATTTATATATCGATGCAATAGGGCACAAATAATCTCCTACAAAATATGAGTTATACTTTGTAAACTTTTTTTGTTTTGCTCTTCAGAGATCCTACTCCTGAGACGACTGATTTGCTGGACGTAAAATGGGAACCAGCCACTAGTACCTCTCCACTGCACTGCATGGTGATAGCTAAGGAGCTTGCCATGATTAAAAGGCCTTTCAGCGATAGGATAGCATTTATGGATTTACTTTATGAAACGAATCAACATTTGATACTCGATACTATCTAATATTTTTAGATTCCAAAATATTTTTAAATAAAATTGTGTTGGCAATTTTGTACAGACTATTGAATAATCCAGCGGGGCTTTCGTTTTAGTAAACGATTGAAAAAACCTTTTTGTTCCAAACATATATATTTGCTCTTTAACAAACATAACTGCATAGCAATTCAATTTTTTTCACGATTTAAAAATGAGACTCTGACTAATGGGAGGGCCATTAGTCGGAGTACAAAGATGACATTGTAAAATTTGAAATAAACAAATTTTGATTTTGATTTGACTGTTT
The DNA here is from genome assembly GCA_932527185.1 of Ecliptopera silaceata. NCBI lineage: Eukaryota > Metazoa > Arthropoda > Insecta > Lepidoptera > Geometridae > Ecliptopera > Ecliptopera silaceata. The sequence continues at coordinate 10,660,006 of OW052199.1, forward strand.
TTTTAACTGAGTTACAACATTGTTATGTAATTTTAAAAAAATGCAATCATTGAGTTAGTTATCTACGTAATTATCAATTAACGATTGATATAATGGAAGATAAATGAACATTATCAGATTGTATTACTTAAAATTAGTTCAAAAGTATTGTGTTGATGTTTTGGTAATCATGTTTATGAAACGTTTTATTTTTGCTGTATTTATTTCGCAATGTGTCGGCCAAGATCTTCACGATGGCATAGTGACCACTAAGCAGGGTCAAGTGCGAGGAGTGCCCGCTACAGATGGTGACTACTCTATGTACTTGGGTGTCCCATACGGCAAAGTGGTTGAGAGCAACCCTTTTGGGGTCAGTATTCTTATACAATTTGTATGTAGTTAATTAGAAACTTATTTATCAATCTGTAAATTTATAACGCACCAGGGCGCACCTTTTAAGGGGTAGCTGATTTGGAGAACTTTTAAACAATTACTAGCTATATTTTATTTTGTTTTTAGCCGTCTATTCCGCATCCTGAGTTTGAAGGAATATTTGAAGCGAACGATGACTCGCACATTTGCCCTCAAGAAGAAGAATTTAACAACACCATAGTTGGAGACCTGGACTGCCTTCGCCTCAACATCTTTGTACCTCTCACAGCAAGTCCCACCAATAAACTCCCAGTTCTAATCTGGATTTACGGAGGAAGATTCCAATTAGGGTTCTATGGGAAGTTCGTCTACGGGCCAAAGTTTCTTGTCAGGCATGATATAATTCTAGTCACCATAAACTATCGTCTTGGTCCTTATGGCTTCATGAGCCTTAACACGCCTGAAGTACCAGGCAATCAAGGCTTAAAAGATCAACTCCTCGCATTGAGATGGTTAAATGAGAACATTGAGGCGTTCGGTGGAGATCCTGATAAGATGACTATCAGTGGTAATAGTGCTGGCAGCATGTCTACTGAATTTCACATTTTACGTCAAAACACGGGGCCAAAATTATTTGACAAGGCTATTCTTCAAAGTGGAACAGCATTTTCATTAACATATCCACAGCCAGTGGTAGATGCACCCTTATTAATATCTGATCACCTGGAATTTTCTACATATAATAGCACTCAAGCTTTGGACTTCCTCGCAACAGCAGATCCACTCAGTGTCATAAAAGCATCACTATCGTTAGATATCACCTTCGAACCTTGTATTGAGATGAAATTTGATGGAGTAGAAGCATTCATTTCAAACAATCTAGTATCAGCGACTTTGGTACCAACAGTAAAGGACATGCCAATAATTGTTGGTTTCACTAACGATGAAACCTACAATGTAGTAGTAGGACAAGCTTCAAGTTTTTCTGTAGAAAATATACTGGCCAGTAAATACAAGACTACTGATAAAGATTTCGATGGAATGGAAGATATAGTGAGACAGTTCTATTTAGGTGACGCTGAGCCAATGTCTGAGGCATTGCAATCTGCCGTGGACTTGAGATCAGATGTTACATTCATCTATCCGACCATCAGAAGCTTAAAAAGATTTCTCCAAAACGAAGCTCAGAAAGTGTACCTGTACGTATTTTCTTATGCTGGTGGGAGAAACTTCATTCAGAACAAAGTTAACGCGACGGATGCCACCGGCGCCTGGCATGGTGATGAACTTGGATATTTGTTTGATATCTCGTACATGGGACAGCCAACGCTCGAAGACCAGCTCGTCGTAGACCGTATGACTACAATGTGGGCTAACTTTGTGAAGACTGGGTAAGGAGTAGGTTCAATGTTTTACTGCACGAAAAGGTTCTTTACGTGCTACTGAATGAAGTCTACAGCGGATAAAATATGATAGATAGCTATTGTATTTTCAGTGACCCCACTCCTGTGACATCCGAGCTGCTTCCTCACAAATGGCAGCCGGTGACGAGAGACTCTCCGCGGCACTACCTCGAGATCAATAGAGAAATGTCTGTTGGAGTCAGTCCTTTCAACGAGAGGATGTCTTTCTGGGACCTCTTCTTGGAAATCAATGGTCATCTGCAACTGGCATTGAACTCCGTGTATATTGTTGAAACGAAGCAATGGCTTGAGGACAATATTTTTAACTAAATTAATAAATATTCGGGTAAATTCCACACTAAACGCTAACTAACACCACGCTAAAAACACATCACAAACTAAAAAAAGTTTTTACTATGGGATTATAACTAAAAACTATTTTAATTCGATAGGGTGTCTTTTTACGCTAACAAATATATTATAAGACATCGAATATATTATAGTTCGAGTTGATTACACATTTTTTTCATTAATAAATAGTTTTATTAAAGCTGTTATAATGAACAAAGATGCATTAATCGCGTTTTTTAATGAAACAATGTCTGGCAAGAAAGTTACACCAAAATTATTATAAATCTGTCAAAAGCACTTTATATAAGGCCATTAGAAACGTCCACTCCATATGTATTTCGAGATGTATTAGTTAAACCGTTAATAAGAGAGCTGTCAAAAGCCACTAACGTTAATTTTACGCGCGATTTAGCAAATACTTAGGTAATCGACATTTCTGTTAGTAATTAATAACTGGACTTGATGTGGGTTTCAGCCTTGTGTTATAAAATAGAAATCGAACTCTGCGTTTTAATTTGAAGCAAAATATAACAAACAAATGAGAAATAAACTTATTCACAAACAGAGAACGTTATTAATTTAAGTCTTGCCTCATTCATTAATTCTGTTTTTGTCGACTCATATTTTATCACCAACACTCGCATTCGCTGGTTAATGCCTCAGAGTAAAACTCATCTGACCATACATATTTAAAAACAATCTAGATAACTGTTTCATGTAAGTAGATATATTCTGTAATAATGTAATATCATGTAAATACAATTTGTCTATAGGCGCTTCAAATGTGAAGCAAAAAGTTACAAAGAAATTGATATTAGTAGGTTGTAGGTATAGTTCGGATAACGTGGTCTTGGCTTAGAAAAAAGTATTGACTTTTAAAATTATGTCTTAATCTAGAATTGTATAAGAAAACAACAAGAAAAAAATATGTTATAATATTAAATAATTAGTAAAATGATACTTATAAACCTAATTTATAAATTTTCACTTTATACTTTGTGGAGCAAATGGACGGCTATGCTATGTATGTGAGAGATTTCTCGCAGCTAAGAATAAACATACATAGTTTGTTAATAAATGGTGTCAAATGACGCGTATAACTGAGCCAATAGGCCATAGTGACGTCATTGTATATTAACCAAAAGTTTTAACTTGTCATCCCCTATCTTATAAAAGTTATCGTTGACTTTATGTCATTACGTATGCTGTGCTAACTTTTTATAAGATAGGGGGTAAGTCTTTTGTTTTAAATTATTTTTAACGCTTTCGTTTACCCGTTTGTAACTCTGTACCTAGTTATTTATTTTTACTCCCACGGGTAACTCAAATAAAAATTGTGACACTCTATTTATCAGAGACATTTTCGTGTGATAAAAATATGATTTGTGATTCTTTTGGGAGTAAAAGAGCGCCTTTTCATAAGCAAATGTTACACACTGCGTAGTCACGCTGCTCCGAGGGTTATTAGATTGTATACAGAAATATTCAAAGTCGGTCTCAGATTACTGTAAAGAATAATAATTAGATATTACCGATAATGTACCTTCTGGGAATAAGGTAAAACATATCTGTAACAAATATACCTACTGAGCAATCCTTTCATGTACGGATTGCGCTGTACAATCTAATGTTAGAGTCTGTCAAGCGAAAGATGGCCCTGATAAATCGCGGCAAATTCAAAAACTATTAGTATGGCAATACATTAAATAATAGGATAACTTGGAATTACATAATTTGATACTTTGATATTATTCTAAATAAATATACTTACATAATTTTTGATGATGATTATGAATAAGTAGATGATATACTATTGCCATACTAATAGTTTTTGAATTTGCCGCGATTTATCAGGGCCATCTTTCGCTTGACAGACTCTACCTGTTTAATTATTGGATAATTTTGATATCGAACAAGTGATACTGTTGTGAAATATCTAGGAATATCATCTTCGGACTCACCTTACACTAACGAGTCATACTACTTTTCATACTAGATACTCGTACCAACTACCTACATGGCTTGGTGGTTTATGTCTAGTCCGGATAACAAATATCGTAGAAACAATACGTCCTAGACAAGATGAACAATAATAATAGGTATACTTATTTATATTAATATTTATAATAATACACTTTGTATTTCTTGTCGATAACAGTTGAAGAATATTATTCTACAAAAATAGCTCAAGACGTGATCTTACTCTTTATGTGGACTCTGAAGTAGGTACTTATGATAAAAAAATCTTGAAAATCGATCCAAAATTTGCGAACATACGTATACAATTAAATCAAGCCCCTTTTTTAATATGACGTCGGTTATGTTTTTTTTCTGCACAGACATATTCCCCTCCTATCTGTGAGATGAAGAAAATGGACAGGCTGATGACATCATCATATAAATTACTGAGTAAAGTCATAAAATCAGAAGCAGAATAAAAGGCAGTGAAGGCGGATATTTCCTTGAATATTTGATGGATAGATATCGCGAAGGTCCATTTGAATCCGTTTATTACTAGAGGGGGAGCAGTTCCACTCCTACTTTCGATTGGTATTGCATTATTAAACACTGGGTTTATAAATTTTTTAGAAGTTCGAATGGACTTCTCTGATTTCTGATTTTATATTTTGAGCGAATTTCCTTTTTCTTATGAAGACAGATGAAGGTAAAGGTTACCTACTCATAGAAAAGTGTCATGAAATGTCAGTTCGTATTTTCATAGAATTACCCCATATCTAAAAAGTTAGTGTTGACATTATGTCACCATTACGTATGGTAATCAAGACATCAAGTCTGCGCTAACTTTTTATAAGATAGACCGTCTTTTTTATGAAACGTATACTTAGGTAGGTACTTACAATTTTTTATATATTTTTATAAGGTATGATTTTAATTATGTTGTATATTTCTAGAAGTATTGTCGGTTCCGACAGTAGGTACCTACATCCGAGTGTGGTATAATAAATTAATTTCTGAATTTTGAAGGAAGAAAACTCACTTTTTAAAAATGACAACCGACATGTCGATTGATACTTCCACAACCAACCTATAAAAATAAAACATCCATAGGTTTTTCTTGCTTCTAATTAAACTCCGACAGTTGAAAGCAGCCCTCTGACAATTGCTACAAAACAAGCAAGATTATTTATCCGTAAATGGAACCGAGTCTGGATAAATCCGATACCCGACACGATTGTCGTCTAAATGCCGCGATTAATTAAAGATACTGGATGCCTTGCTTTGTTGACAGTGCAATCGAAATGTACAGTTAAAAGTAGACTGTACTATAGTGAACATTAAGGCCCAGAATTCTTTAATATTCACCTCTACTTCTTCACTCTTCTATGTACAACTAGAGACAATTTTACAATTATAATTTATTTATAATTTTTTTACACAATTATAATTAAAATGAGTAGAAATAAAGCTAATTTCCATGTGTTTTTTATATGAATAAAGTGTCTTGTTAACACCATCTCTCATTTAGGCATGATGGTGAGTGCAATATTATATCGATACATTTATAATACAGAGATGAACGTGATGAAGACAAAATTACACATTACACTTAGGGTTAAAAAGATACAAGACTGTGTGTATTCTTAACCCTAAATGCAGTAGCAACAAAGACTTAGACGTATATAAAGTAGAATCGAGTGGTAATGTTCAAACATTCGAAACTCCCTACTTGCGGATTCCGAGGCAGGTTTAAAAGTTAAAAGGCTGTAGGTACGTGCAGCACAATGCGATCGTTTAGTTTTACCTGTGTTGCAGTAACTGCCGGTAACACGGTGAATATTGTATGTCACGTGGCCTGTTCATATTCAGGCAAAGGGATGTGCTTTATTCAATCTTGTATGACATTGTTATCGATATAATCTACTATTTATTTATTTATTTAATCGTATGACATATTCAAACAGGCGTAATACAAACAAAATTATTATAAATATAAAATCTGTCAACTTAGGGCTAACTTAATAAAATTAGGCATTACAAAATAAATTATAATAAATTATCATAAAATAGAAATTAGTCAATCAAAATTATATACTTAAAACTATTCTTAAACTAAATTGTGTAAGCAGCGGTCCAAAAACGTCCACAAAACTGTCACAGGTCAATATTTAGATTCCCAAGCCAATTTATTGCATCAGAAGGAAGGTCCATTAAATCACTCCAAGGTCCCGAGTATGAGTGTTTGGGGCAGCGCTGTACGATGTGGTCCATAGTCTGGTCCTCTTCACCGCAGTCACAAAGCGCTGAATCGATCCAACCCCATTTTTCCCGGAAGAAGTTGCAGCGGCCATGCCCAGTTCGTAGCCTGTTTAGGCGGCACCACAGTTTGCGAGGTAGATCAAAACCTTTGGGTTTGGAGGCAGGGTTAATCAATGCGGCACGAGTGTCTTTTGTACTCTGCAACCATTCTCTCTTCCAGCTGTTTTCTATATTATAGTTAGTGAGGTTTTGGGCAACGGTGTAGGAAGGATGCCGGGATTTCAACCTGCTCGGCGGTGGACACGAAAAAACATCGTGAGCTGGCAGTTCGGGGTGTGACTTTATTTTGTCAGCTTCTCGTTTTAGTGCATGCTTCCGACGGAGGTGAGGAGGTTCTATATGGCTTAGAACCGGTAGCCAGTGACGCGGTGTGGATTTTATTGTGCCGGAGATGTGACGCATGGTGGTGTTAAGTTTAGTGTCTATTTTGTGCACGTGGGCGCTTTCTAGCCATACTGGTGCGCAGTATTCGGCAGCTGAGTAAACGAGAGCAATGCCAGTTGTACGTAGGCAGTCAGCAGACGTTCCCCAGGTTGTACCACACAGCCTCTGCAGGATGTTATTACGAGTTGAGAGTTTTTGGGACAGCTTGTAGAGGTGTTCTTTGTAAGTTAAAGATCTGTCCAGGGTAACACCAAGATATTTAGGGGTTGAATTAAACTTTAACTGCTCTCCATTAAAGCTGACGGTGTGTTCGTAACTTGCGAGGTTATTGTTGAGATGGAAACATGATACTTCCGTTTTGCTTAGACTTGGTATTAGTCGCCAACCTTCAAAATATTTTGAGAGTGTTAATAAATCAGCTGTTAAGATGTTTTCAGTGGCTTTGAAATCTTTACTTTGGGTAACTAGTATATAGTATATAATCTACTAACAGACAAACAAACAAAAATACAGTCTAAAACCTCTATATATATCTACCTAAGTAGGTTTGGAGAAACCTAGGATATTTTAAATCATTGTAACTACATATTCAATTTAACAAAACAATAGAAAACGGCTCAAAAATGCTAAAGTTTTATGATAATGTACGATAGATTATTATTTATTTGGTAAACACGCATGTAAGTATTAGCGCTTGCGAGAAATATAATATTTTGTGTTGTCAAATTCGTCGAGAATAGTCGATTAATCGACGTTTTACATTGAAAATTGTGATTGTGTCGTGATATAGATTTCTCGATGTATCGACATAATATATATCCTTTCAAAATCGATGATGAACTATCGATGTGAAAGGACATCACTACCGCCATAACGCCGCGCTGCGCCAATAGAATTGAAATGGCAACATTTGAACCGATACACCTTTTTATTTATTTATGCAAATGTGGATAACTTTAGTTTCCGGGCTATAGTGTGACCGTTGCGATGTATAAAGATGTGTGCTAAGCTTGTGTTATTGCAAACTTCAGAGATAATAATTGATAAAATTATGTTTACACTGCGCAGCAGAGATGGGGCCTACCAATTTTGTTTCTTGGTTTTCGCGCAATGTACCGCTACACGTCATTGTACCTTATTAACTCCGTAGATTGTGTATTTTAATAAGTTAGTATAATATAATAAAATGTAGGTACGTTTGACTCGTTTTTATATCTCTCCTAATTTTACGCGGTCGACGACAAAATACGAAAAAGTAAGTTAGTACGTTAGAAAATATATTCATTTATTCATATATTGTGCAGGTAATCAGTTTATTTATTTATAAGACGCGTGACCCGAGGGCTGGTGAGTATCTGGCCCAGCGTATCAGCATTGCTATTCAGCGCGGCAATGCAGCCAGTGTCTTGGGTACGCTTCCGATTGGTACTGATTTGGATCAGTTGAACTATCTATAGATCGTTTGCAACGGTCTGTAGATAGCTCAGCTGTTTCTTATGTATTTTATATGTCTATGTACATTTTGTAAATACTGTATAGTCGTAAGTTTGTTTGTGAATAAAGTTTTTTAATTGTTTAAGACACTTGAATTTTCGGCACATCATGAAAATGAATCAAACAGAAGAGAATGGGGGATGGGGGAAGGGGTAGGGGTAGCTCCGCATTCAATCAAGCCGCAAGATTAGCAATGTAGGAATATTTCGCATTGCTGCGTCTGTATTGCAACTGTCTGCGGGCCTGTGGTCGTCCGCAATGTCAACTGCAATCCAGATGCGGTAGGTATGCTACCTATCTCGAGATTCCTACTCCAAGTAGGTACCATTTAAAAGGACCCAATAAAACAGGTCGTAACTATCTGTGATGTATTAACCAGAGAAAAGGGTAAAATCAGTTTATCTGTGAGGTACCCAAGGTTAATAACAATAACTAGTTTAGCTCCAAGGTATAGTTTTAACTTGTATAAAAAAATCTTTATAAAACGGCCGCCAAAACGATATAATGCTTTTTATAAAAATGAACAAAGCCTTCAGTCGTCAATGACAAAATAACTTACCTACATCTTAATGATCTACTAAAAAAAACACCAAAATCGGTTTACCTTATCATTGGCGGAATAATAGAAAAAAAAATGAGAAAAAATATAGTTTTAGCGTTAACACGCTGTTTTTAGATACGAAATAGTCACATACTGTCTTGATGTCTTCAACTTTGAAAGCAGAAGTATAGAGAGAATAGTTTAATTAAGCATTTACGTGTCGTCTTGATTATTATTTTGTGAAAAGAGTCCATATCGTGAACCGTCACGAATGAATCCATTTAATCACATCTCAAAGACATTTCCAATATTAAAGTACATATCCAATACGGCATCGGTGCACCTGTATCGACCTCCAATCGGTGTCCTGTGAGCCTGCTACATGGCTCAGAAGTTTAGGATGCTACTTGCAGAAAGCTGGTTTATCTCCAGCCAAGCTGTCTTTTTAAACCGCGACCATTGTACAATAGCAAAAAAACAACATCGTTTAAAATATGTTTACCATTCCTTACTGCCCATTCCGTGTAAATTTGTGTGTTACAGTATGACTAATAAAATTAATGTTTTATCTATTTTTTTCTCTGTAATATCAAATTTAAGACATTCTAGTAAGTAAAATACTGTGAAACTAGTTAACGAAAATATAAAAATACTCTCTTAGCTCTACCGAGAAGGGCCTTAATCAAACAAATCAAAATGCTAACATTATAATTATCATCATCATCATCATCAACCTATATCAGTTCACTGCTATATGTAATACACTAACATTATAATACGTATCACATCACATTAATGTGACTAACTGTAAAAAACAGCGTCAAAGATAATATATTTGTCAGAAAACCAGTTTTACATGTAAATGCATCCTAATGCAATATTAATAGCTGAAGTCTCGTTCAAAGCATCAATATATTTGAAAAACTCCTTTAGCTCGGAAGGTGGCTCGATTGCTTATGGAATAGTGGATGAGCCCGGTGCACTTCTCTTTACGTCAATAGGCAACATAAAATGAGATGCTCATATCATTACCTGACTTTGAAAACCGCTGACAAGGGAGGTTGTGATGAGCACTCAATTAAATCTTGAGTAAAATTAATTTCCTATTATTCTCAAAACTATCGGGGTTCGTGTTGTATCTGTTAACTCTCCTGCTGTGCATTTAATAAGCTCTCCATAAATAATGATGTCTAGAAAATGCTTGTAGGTATAAAATGTAAACGATGACTTTTATAGCTAGAGCATTTAATTAATATATAATTACCTATGGGTGTGAGAAAGGTAGACTTAGTAAAGTATTTTTTATTTGATTTGTTAAAACTAAGGATAGAACTACCAGGAGCTCAGAAGTATGCAGGTATAAATTATCGCAGCACACATTAACTGGTTTCTTTTGTCTTACCGTGCAGTGCTCGGCTAATTGAAGACGATTCCGCCGCTCGGTAGACATGTGAGGTGGGAACATGGAACATGCAGGTGGCTTTAAATAGTCCTAGAAATGTTCCGACCAGTAATCCACTAATCAAAGGCATTGTTGGAAACCGTCTGTGCCTAGATTTGCCTAATTACCCACTACACTGGGGAAAGGGGGACATACTGATGTTGAACTAGATAAACTAAAACAATTTTTGGGAGAACCGTTACAGGATTAATTTCCCTATTTATGAAATGATATTGGTTTATCCTATTGGGTCTTTTCCTCAATTACTATCAAGTTACTAGGCGTCCATAGCCACGGAGTGGTCGCCATCCGAAGGCTTTTTTTTACCCAACTGCGCGGAGCAAAAGGCGAGTTATACTAAATCCGTTGATAATAGTTTAATTAATGCCTTCTTTTAATTTTCTTCTTTATTTTATTTATTATTTGTATATGTATCTAGTAAAAACAATAAATTAATGTACGTGTGATAGATTTGCCACCAATGTGTCCCACTCATTTTAGATTCACCGCTAAGCTGGGTGTTAGCCAGTCTGTAACCAAAATAGAAGCTGCCGGTAGCTAAGAATTGTGAAATGTTGGTGCCTTTATCATTGTTCATGTGAAATCTCATGGAAAACCATATAACCATCATGTAGTAGCCTAATATTACCTTCAGCTAAATCACGGCCTGAGCCTATGAACATTCAAAAGTTACAAAAGCGAGTTTATAAATTTTATAATGTCTTATCTTCGATCATATAAGAACTGATCGAAGTGTCTTATATAAAAAAATTACTTTTTTTATATAAGACAATAATTAGTTGAAAATCTTTTCAAAATATTTTGTATTAGACATTTTTTTATATAACACATTCTAATACGATTTATAATTGTTTAAGAATAAATAAATGAAAATGAAATGAAATATTTGTTCTTCTGACCGAATAAACATGAAAGTGGTGAGAAATACTGCGAAGTAGAACCTGGCCAAACAAGGTCTAAAACAAACTTATTAAGCCCCGATGATCATGTTTTGTTATTTTTGTTCGTCTCTCGGAAAACAGCGGAAAGTGTATTCTGGAGAGACCAAGTCGGCAATATAGCTTTAATTAGAGCTAAAGTCAATATTTGTGGAGCACTTTCAGAATGAGCTTTCTGATCTATGTTGAGTTTCTGCCATAGGATCTAGATACAGTCTCTAGATATACTTTGTCGTTAATGAAATAGATATTATTCTAATTGGATGACCATTGCATTTAATCCAAAATAATTTGCAGCTTTTTTTATCCATTTTTCAATAAATGATATGCCCAATTCATATAGGTACCATTCTTTCAGCCTAGTTAGGCCTTATTTATAGCAAAGACTTGCAGAGCAGACAAAGTCACAGCTTCCTCACAATGCCTTTCTTCGCTGGTTGAGAGTTCATTATGCACATACATTTCCCGAGTTGGAAAAAAAGAACTCTTACCACCGGTTTACGGCCATTATTAAAAAAAATACAAAAAATATTAATCGTATTAAAGTGCTCCGTGATTGTGCTTCTTGTCACCCCGCACTTTCGTTGTTTCAGTGCCCAGTTTTGCCCAGCATGAATATTCATTAAAAATCCGACAGAAACAGATTCAATTGTGAATTTTTTTCACAAATCAATCGGCGCGTCATCGCGAGGAATCAGTCCGGGAGCTCGCAAAATTGGAAAAGTAATTGAATTTAAAACGTGTGAACAGTGAGCACGCACGGACTCCAAAAATGACATTCTACCAATTATCGTCCACTTGCTCTGATTCATGTGATTATTTTTATGATGTGCCCCATCCATCCAATATGGCAGCTTTCTACACCTGTTTATATACTGTAGAATCATTGTTGTATTTAAAGTTTTTAACACTCCCGTGTGAATCCGTTCGCAGTAGCATAAACTAAATATTTACAAATAATTCGGCCAGATATTGTACTTTAAATTATGTATTATCTACTCTCATGCCTACTGGTGGTAGAGTTTCTAGACTGTCGGTGACTTTCTCCTCTCTAGGCACAGGTGTACCTGCACCTGACAGCTGCATGTCTACGAAGGCTTCTGCGTCTAGCCCAATGATAATTTTGTGGGCTTAACTGAAAGAGCTTTAAAATTCAAATACTTTATTAGATTTCACTTTATTCAAAGCGTGTCATCTTTGAATGGAGTGGAAGATTACTTGAAGGGTGTTTCTGGATTACTAAAATAATAGAAATAACTTATGTTTATGGCAGCATTTTAAGCTGAGTTCGAATCGAAAAGGTTGAGTGAAACAAAGGAAAATGCACATTTCTCAGCACGTACAATCGTAACGGGGTGCTAAATAAATATTGTATCGAATCAGAAAACAATCACAGATACACGTGTTCATAACGAGATACAGAAAGGTTAGGAAGGTACCTGCTGTTATGATTACATACCGTTTATATCCGGTTAATGTTTGTTTGTTGTAATAAAACCTAATTTCCTTTGCCTAAGGCTTCTCGGCAGAACGTAATGACTACGGCTAAACGTGGGCAATGTAGATCGTTTGATTATTGCTGACTTCAATTCGAGACTTCTCATTACGGACTCGCTTGAATATCCAAATCTCATTAATATCATCTAATTTTCTGTATATTTTCTTGATTTTTATTCATACATTGTAACATGGTGTAAAATGTCTTGCAATGTTTCGGTATTGACGCATTGAATAAAACCTATACAAACTCCTTTCACCCTCTAAAAAGATTACAAGCGCAAAGCAGAGATAGCGCGGACTGGCACGAATCGACGATCAGCGTTCTAAATCCAAAACGCAGTCAGTGCGGCCGCGACCCGCGGTATCAAAACTACTCAACTGTCAAATTAGTTCAAAATGTCGGGCAAAACCGCTGACAGATCGAAATGGAGACGAAGAAAATGGTCAAAAACTGAGGATGACCGCGATAGCGACAATGACTGTGCTAGCCTCGCGTGGCTGTTAAACTTTCGATTAGATGAGTTTGTGAACCTAAAAGTGCCTGATGATGAGCCTGAAAGAGCCGTCAAGGAGCCTAAGATGCAGTATCCGGACTCTCCGACAGCGCTAAAGAAGCCTCCCTACACCTACCCTGAGCTGATCGAGAGAGCTTTGAGAGAAAACGGTGAACTGACCGTGTCGGCGATTTATCAGTGGATATCGTGAGTTGTGTCTTACTTATTTCCATTTACAGTATAGTACCTACCATCTAAGATGTAGACGCTTAATATAGAAAATATGGAAATAATTATAGAAAAAATGAGGTCATTTACCTACATAATGCTTCCTTTATCAAGGTATTTTCAATTTTAGATTTATTTGTGTCCCAAAGGCTTGAATAAAGCTACCATCTTGTATAGTTCAGTCGAAGCCAACTAGAATTCTGCTTAGGAAGCTCGACTTAATCTTGTAACATACAAATCAATGCGATATAACGGAGTTGAACCTCCTAAGATCTTTAAACTGATATCAAAATAAACAGAATTAAATTACCAAAACAACAATGATAACCATTACTTATTTCATTTCCGTATTACAATACGAATCAAAGTTATTCACAAAGGCTCATTTAAGTTGAAAACGAAGTTAGGCAATACAAAGGATTCACGTCATTACTTTATTCGTCAAGGCTTAGCCGAGGGCGGCTTTCTTTGTCCTTTTGGGACTACGTTTCCTGCTTTTAGAAGTGGAAAGTTACCTTTTTTAGTACTAACAATGATTATTTTAAACCTAAAGTAGGTAGGAATTAACACAAATATAAAATAGACTAAGCGGTAAAACTTTTACCAACTTATATTAAATAGCTTTAAAATGCAGTCATAAGCATTTAAAGATTTAATACAAAGAAGTAGTAAGACAAGACACTGTTTACTCTCAGTTATTGTATGTAAGAAGAATATATTTATTGTATAAGAATAAGAGTATATTTATTGTATATCTGTGTAGGTACATAAAGATGTTATAAAACTTTGTAGATAAACTTAAGGATTCATATACGTATGCTAAATGCGGTCATATATGACTGGACTTGGAAGTTAAAACTTAATTGAAAGCTCCCCTCTTTATCCCCGGTAGGTACAATGTCAACAGAAGGTGCCGCAGTGATAATGATTTAATATTTCCAGCGTTTTCACGCTCCGATTATCATCTAATCCGAACATAAGCGCTGTCAACGCGTTTGATAAGGTGTTACTGATTGCAGGACGTTGGCAAGTGCTTAAGCGATTTAATACCCAATTTAAAGGTTGGTATAGATGTTCCTGCAAAAAATACCATCAAATAATAAACAAAAGCCGATCAAACAGTACTGGAAACAGTTTTAATAAACATACCGCATAATTATCAAAGTTTGACAACTTTTACCAAAAAAATCGCTTTAGAATTTGAAGGTTGGTTTCAGCTACCAAAAACTTACTTTGCCTCAAAGATAAAGCTAAAGCTCATTTTAAGTAGCTCTATTCTAAAACATTTCACAATCACATATTAGCTTATTATAAATAAGATTTAAATCAACTTAAAAGCTGAAATGAGACGATATGTACAAAAGTATGTTCAACAGAAAAAAAATCAAAAATTAACAACAAACAGAATTATACTGATAAATCAATTAGTGACAATAAGCAAACTCGATAATTTTGTGCAATCAGTAAACACAGGAATCAATAAGGGTCACCCATGGCAATCACATGGCCATTTGTTTACGTGTGTGTTTACACGACACGCGCCGTGGCCGGTGTCGGGACCTCCCCGAATGGCACCGCTGATCGATCGGCTTCAATGTACACTGTGCGATACGATCAACAAAAGGGGAGACAGATATTTATTTGAAAAGTAACACACAAGGTACTTTTCAACAAAACTACAATGATGTAGGAAAGAGAAAACAACAGGTTTAGAAGAAGATACTATAATGCCGACATCATCATTTTAGAGTGGTAACAGCCACTGCGGGGTATAGACCTCGTTCATGCCATGCCAACTTCGGGTTTGGGAAATTTCTCAGATATTTACAGCGACCATGACAATGTCCACAACTCATCGCGCTTTTGGACGACCCATTTACATATTTATTTATTTGCCCAAATGCAGTATACGATACGACAATACTCATTAAACAGATAATCATGTTAACACATAATTCTTCTTTATCTGTATGTTTAGTCTGAATGGTGTTTAAACAGTCCTTTAAAAAAAGGCTTTTAGCTCGAAACCAACCAACATTACTTAGTTATTTTTTCATTGCTCAATAAAAAATACATTGCGTTAATTTTTAATTAGAATGATGAAATAAGCTTATGGTATACCAGGTATCTCAGTATCATGTGTTTTTACCCTTCAAACCGGAACCGAGCAATAAAAAAACTCATTGGGTTACTATTATATGTATATTATAACTACACACCTACACTAAACCGAAGGTTTGTGTACCTTCCGGAGAGTTCACAGTGGCACCACAATTTTAACAATGCGAGCATCACTGCTTATTGGCGGATATAGTATGTAGCATCACACTATCGTATCGTACCGTGTAACGCCACGGGACGTTATCGTGGGGCCGCAGAGCGTAGCTAATGCGACTCGTTGTCGATACATCCGGCGTCAAGCGAGGGCCGCGACGAGGCACCTGTTTGAGCTTTTGTCTTATAATTGCTTGAATGGCTTTGGTCATTGGTTTGACAGGTTCACACTTTTTTGAGATGTTTTTTTAAATTCACGATGTGATATGATATTTTTTTTTCTATTTTTTATCATAATACAATTATGAAAAGCATTTCATTGCTGGTTTGTAAATTGTCATGAAACTATAAAAAATTGAAGTCTGCAAATTGTTTTTGAGCTCAATTAAAACTTTAATTGGCTTCCAATATAGCCTTGTTACTTGTTACCTTGTTACTTTTCTCCGCGTTCTCGTCATCATTTCTTGAGGTGGGTCATCTAGCTGTTTCTAAGTATCTGATAGATAGATCACACAAGTTTACTCGGTAAGGTCTGTAGGTATGGGTAAATAGTTAAATAATCTATTAAATAAACTTAATCATAAAACAAACACCACGTCCACTATGATCACTATGTGATCGTATAATAATATAGAAAATCGACAGCATGCGCTGATTTTCTATGGAAACACTTGCGAAGCCCCTAGCAGCATTTTTGAGATGCTTAGACCCTGCACATCGCGTACACCAAATTTCATAATAGGCCTTGATCTGTATGATTTTTTTTTCTTTTCAGAGATCGTTTCCCATTCTACAAAGCTAATGACGAGCGCTGGAAGAATTCCATCCGGCACAATCTTTCCATCAACCCTCACTTCCGCAAGGGAGCTCGCGCCCCCCAAGGCGCTGGTCACCTCTGGTCTTTGGACGCCAACGCCATCGACCTGCTGCCATGCAACCCTGTGCCAGAGGAGCGGACTAAGACATCCGGCGAGACTGAGATGAAAATCATGGGTTTTCAAAAGGTAGGCTGTTCTTTTGATTAATAAACTTAGATGTATGAAAGCTTATATTTAGGAAAATACTCTGTCGTTTTCTGCTTGGGGAATTGTAAGTTTGACGTCAGTCATGCTCCTACCAACTATACAACTCCTACCAACAAATTAATAAAAACCTTGTATTAATATCACATTCCTTACCCGTTCCTATCCAGCGAAGACCTACGAGATATCGGATGCCCAAATCCCTGGCCACAACTGGCTTTGACCTAATCTCCTATACCCAAACACCACAAGAGATGTTGGCTCCTCGAGTATCTGTTCTAAACGAAGTGGATATTAACCTAATGGGCTTCCCTAAGGTACTTGACCATGAGTTTGAGAGTAGTAGAGAGTAGAGTTTCTGGTCAGTA
The DNA here is from genome assembly GCA_932527185.1 of Ecliptopera silaceata. Lineage (NCBI taxonomy): Eukaryota > Metazoa > Arthropoda > Insecta > Lepidoptera > Geometridae > Ecliptopera > Ecliptopera silaceata. The sequence goes on from OW052199.1 coordinate 10,677,094, forward strand.
CCAACTTTGTTTAGAAATAAGTAAATACTATATAAATAAACTGCTTATTTTGGAAAACGTTACTATTGTCGTAACTTCGCGATGCTATAGTCAAAGTCAAAGTCATTTAACTCGTCAATTATCTGTTCAAGCACATATTTCTCATAGATATTTTAGAATCTAGCTTTAATTGATAAAATCAAGGGGCAAGAGACAAAGGTTTTTCTGTAGTTACACAACGTTATAGACTTTCAATGCTGCCAGTAGACAAGTAAAAACATATAAAACCAATGTTTCCAGGTGATCGTGCTTGATGAAGCGGCGATAGCAGCTGCCAGCATCCTACCAGATCAAGACTTATATACAGGCGGCACAAGTGAGTACTATGCAGTATACAGTATATGAGTAGTTGTATTAAGAATGCTGATAAAAATCATGTCAACGTAGATAATGAATGCCGTTTACTCACTCGATGGTTGACTGCTAGTGAACCCACAAAAGATGCGAGAACAAAATGTTTTGATTGGGATGGTTTGAAATAACTCAAATTTAAGGCCTATGTATGGAATGGTATATGGTTTTAAAAACAAAAATTAAAAAAAAATTGTTTGGTTGGTTTCTCTTAGCACTATTTTTATGATTCATAGGTTTTTCGTTATAATTCCAAGTACAAAGGTGCCCATTGTAATATAAGTTCGATATAATCCTTCCACATTTGTATTTTATTACATGAATGATTGTGTTGTTTCAGTGTTCCTAAATCCGGTGTCAACAGAACAAGTAGTACGAGAGTGCGGTCTCATCACCGTCGACTAGAGGCAACTAGAGGCAACTAGAGACGACTAGAGGCAACTAGAGGCGACTAGAGACGACTAGAGATGACTAGAGATGACTAAAAGACGACTAGAGACTTACGGTCTATCTTATAAAAACTTAGTGCAGACTTGATGTCTTGATTACCATACGTAATGGTGACATAATGTCAACACTAACTTTTTATAAGATAGGGGTTAGAGATTAGTCATGAGATTCTTGAACGACTTTGGTTGAAGCAGTCCTACATAATAATGATTTGACAATACGTTTATTTAAATATAGTCTGGAAAAGCCTTTAGGCGTTTTAGGTGACCAGTCTAGTTGAGACATCTATTTGTGGATTATAAAACTCAAAAGCATTCATGGATATTTTACACAACGTCTTTTAGTCCCAAACTAAGCAAAGTTGTAAGTACAATTTTTTTTATTTTTTTTCAAATCAAGTCATATTTATTGTTCTATTAAAAACATTACATAGTATATCTTATCTAGAAACACAAGATAGTTTATACTACTTATAACAAACACTAAGATATTAATTATGTATTGGCATAACATTAGTTTTGTTGTAGGGCAGAATCTACACAAAATAGGCTTGTGTTGTAGGTTCTGCGCACCTTCCAGGTATTAGTAGTTGCGCCATTATAACATGGATTTGTAGCAGGTAACAACAATTTTCTAGTTATAAAATATTGAAGCTAGATTGCTGATAATATACTTAAAAACTTTTTTGTGTACATGGATTACACTTATAGAAGTAGGTAAGTGTCCGGGTTTCCACTATGTAAAGTATCTGGCATTGAAAGATGTGATTTTTAATAAAATTTTGAAGGTAATACCTAAAAATCATACTTTAATTTAACGTATTTAGGGCGGTCTTTTACACCTTAAGAACTGTGTAACTACCAAAGCCACGATGACCAAACCTTCATAATGGACCATCGTTCCATCCTATGATGTGAGCATCCGCTAACAAACTTTCAGTCTTTATAAAATAACGAAGGTCTGGCGTTCACAGGCTCTTATGCGATCAAACAAGAAACTTCTGAATCCTAATTTTTACACACAAAGTACTAAGAGAAAATTTTGAAGTAGCTTAAAACATATTGAAGCATATTTATCCATTATATTAATATATTCATATGATAATTTAATTAAAACTGAAAATTTATTGACGAACGATGAATACTAAAGCAACATTAATTTATGCTTCAGATTGACTGCCAATCCGGTTAGCAATGTACATATTAACAGAAATTATTTATTTTTAAATAATATTGTATAACTAACATTATGTTAATAAAAAAATAAATATTGATAATATTAAATAAATCAATATTCGTGAACATTGCACGCATCGCGTTCTAGTCCCAAACTAACAACAACATAGTAATACCGAGACCAGAATAAATATTTATTTTCATCACACAAACATGGGTCCCACAGAACCACAGAACGGAAGGCTGAGATACTACCAACTGCTTATACTGCAGCTTTGCGTTACTTTGGAACTAGATGGCGTTGCGGGTCGTTTGTAAAATTTAATTAATATTTGTATGCTTTGTCTCGATGATCAAAGTCGTTCAAACTAGAAAATGTAGTTCTACCAGGTGTATAAAGTAAGTTTAGAATAATGCTAAGGAATGATTAAATATTTCTACCATCCATTGAGAGCCGTGTCTACTTCAGCGGAGCAGTTAACTTATTGAAACACACTGAATCCTAGGTATAAAACACCGCAAAAGTTTAATTTGTGTTTGTTATAATATTGTCTTATTTCCTTATTTTTTAATTCAGTGCATGTTTTGTAATTAGATTAATAAATAGAGCAACAATTTTTATGTCCATTGTGTTGTAATGTTATTTCAATTATTAATAAAACTTCAAATTGTGTTTATAAACCAGGAGAAAAAGCAGATTATTTCTTGTTAAAAATCAGTGAATAAAATGTGTAAAGATGGATAGGTAATTTTACGTTACTTTTAAAAGTTTTGTTGGTTTCAATAAAAATGCAAAGGTTTACAAAAATACACGACGTACGTTTATTAAAGTCTTACTTCTTGGATCAAATCAAATAACAAAAAAGATTTGTTTATTTCAAATTTTACAATGCCGACTAAGTATTGAAAATTTAATGAAATCTTTCTGAAAATTTATGTGATGGCGTTTAAGAGGGCATTAAAATAAATAATATATTCACGGACAATTCACACAACATACTCTAGTCCCAAACTAAGCAAAGCTCCATTTATTGATTCTCAAATTTTTAAAAACTGCATTTTTTTAGAATACTCTATGATTTTCGGGCTCAACTTCTACTGGTTGGATTTTTAAACAATTTGAGAAACAAATAAAACCCATTTGATGCCCTTTTAAATGCAATCATAGGCATTTTTGTGGGTCTTCAGAATTCGGAGTAATGAAAAACAGCTTTTTCAAAATATCTCGATTCCCATAGGACGGATTTTTTCAATAAAAATATTAAGAGGTAAACCTGTAACTGGCAACTGAGGGTATTTTTGACGCTGACTATAGGTACACTTTGTCCGTAGTGCTTTAGTGGACAAGCAGCCGACCAGTTTTATTGTTTCCCAATTTGTGAGTTAGGTCACGTTGTGTTGGATAAATTTATTTATTTTTTTAGGGTCTGCGTCAGGTATAATTACTAGGTCGTTAGGAGATTTCGTTTCATGAGCTGAATTTAAAATGTTTTCTAAAGAAAAAACTACGTTTGTATGGACGGTAACATTAGGAGCTTTGTAAATAACATTACGGTTTTAGTACCTCGACCCGCTTTTCTTTTTATTCTGCTATTAATTTATTTTAAACTCTTCGTTTCTTAATGTATAATTTTAGCGAAGTCAACCTGTCTGTTCGGTTTATTTCTAGAACGAGCATATGATTCCGTATTTTTGTAATAGAGGATTTAGTTTTGTGTAAATATAAAGTGTATTGATAAATCAATGCGACTAGTTTAGATTCAGACTAGTAAAAAGCATCCAACTGCAAGGAATTTAAAAATACTTAATGGAGTTATCTATTTAGTTAATTTATTTATCGATGTAAGTACATATGTATATGTTTTTTTTAGTAATTACCGAATCTTTACAGAAGCTCTACATTTTTTCGTGTAGTTTCGATATAATTTTGCATTTTTAATCAGAACATACCAAAAATCTAAGAACTGTGTGTCTGATGGCAAAAATGATATTTGTTACGTGTTTGAGATTATTACGAATTCAAAGAATGTATTTACCTGAATTTGCAGTAAAAAGATTAAAAACAATTTTGAACAAGAGCAGATTGAACAAAAGAATGTTCGTACAGATTGCACAACACAAAGCTATCAATTTGAAATAAATACAAGCACATGTACAGGTAGGTACATCCTGCACTATCCCGCAGCAATTTACAAGGAAACAATAGCGACACCGTTATTTTCAATAAGCCATACATCGGGATAATGAAAAAAGTTTTTATTACAGACAATGCGCTGTTTGGCTCGGAAGAATCACATCCATGTCGCTGAAACAGTTGAAACTAGACTTGTTAGTTCATCGTGTATCTCAAAATGATTCTAGCTGTAATGCTGGGGCCACATTAGCGGGCTACGGCGAATATTCGTGTAAACGCGATGTTTTGAAATCACAAAGATCATTTAGAATCATCTTATATACTAGGTGATTCTAGGTGATTCTCCACGCGACCAGAGCCTAGAAGAACGGGCAAGAAACTACGGCCTGGTTCTTACCGTTTTTTTGTATGATTCTCACAACACTGTGCGGTCAATACCTGTCTCTTTTCTGTAGTGTGGACCAAGGTGACACTTATCTATGACAAAAATAGGCTATGAAAATTTTTATTTTTCATCCAATTCTAGTAACCTTGTTAGTAGTTATTCAACAAATAATCTTAAAAAGGAATTTAAGAACGTTAATTAATTATAATTGAAAAAAATCATAATTGCACAGCGTTTAATCTACATAAATTTTCCTTGATGCTGATTAATCCTAGAAATGTTTAAGGTTATGTATATACAGAACTACCAACCAATTATCCCTCATATATTATGAAGAGTAACCGCGATGAGGAGCTCGTGTAATTATTGCAATCAATTGGCGGCGGTGGAGCAGGATGTGACCGAAGCCGACATGATTATGGATTACCCCGAGGGATGAAATCTGTATTCCATACACATTGAAATAATTTCCTCAAAAGTTTCTAAAAATCGTTAGCTTATAAGTAGAAAATTACTGGAAGGCGAGTATTTAAACAATATACCTAAGTACTTAAGTTTATCTTGTTGAACAGTAAAAATATTCAACTTTGATGGAATAGAAGTCATTTCTCACATTTTAGCTGCTATTTCTAACTTGTACCTACTTAGAACTGGAACTTAATCACGCTGTGGAGTTTATTTTAAAATAAAAGCTTTTATGTAATTGTCAGGCTAGTTGTATGAAAACACGTTATTTCATTTGAACGTTAGAAAGGAAGATTAAAAGTACCTATTGTATACTTATCCCACTTGCAAGATATTTTCGAGAACCTAATAATGCCACACAGAGAATCCAGATAATCCAGTGCTGCCCTCCGGGTTTCACTAAATTATCTGAAGCTTGACCCATGATAGATGACGTCCCTCCTCTTTCGCATTAGCGGTGAAAGAGTAGGAAGTGGATGGTTGTAGGTACTAAATTTATTGTGTTTTCGTTTATAATATTTCAATTATGAACAATTCAGTGAAATAAAACGCTATGGATCAATCTCAATATTTATTCGTCATTTATCGTCAATCTCCTATGAGGTAAAGTTTTAGAATCTTCGAGAGACGCTGGTAGTTCCGTATCTTTTGTCTCCGGTAGAGGGTAGCACAGAGCAGCCCCTATTAGAGCACACACGCCAAAAATGGACCCAGATACATATTCTGGTAATGAGTTTATAGGCGGGGCTACTATTTGCCCCACTCGAGATAACACGGATAACACCCCTAACACGGAGTTTCTTACCGAAGTAGGAAACAATTCAACACCATACAAAAATACAATGATAAATGACATGAAAAAGAAGCAGTTACACACACAAGCAATCACAACCCGCACCCAATGTAAATGACCAGGCACACACACTACTATTAACATCAGTATGCCAGATATTAAATTAGTGCCCATCAGGAAGGGTCTTCTGTTCAAAATTTTAAGTAGGAAAACAGCAGCAATTGTTCCTGGTATAAGCAGTGCTCCCGAGATTGTTACATTTATATGAATGTTACCGCTCATTTTGCCAATGTATTGTGAAACGCCGTAGTAACCCATTCCACAGACGAAGTAGATAAATGCCATGCAGGCGAGGTTTATCGTAAGTTTTCTGTGTCTGAATATTTGCCAGAACTTAACCTTTCGCCGCGTGGTTTTAGTGAGCGTGTCCTGGTACGTCAGCATTTCTGTTTTTATATCATCACTCGATTCACCGTTACTGAAAAGGATATAATAGTAAGTTTATAAATTTAAACCTATGTACCCTTGGTAAACTACCAGATTGTATGACTAAAAACATAGTCAAAAGCTCTGAAATGAAAACTCAAGCTTATATTAGGGTAACATTACCTTTATTTATTTGACAAGTCAAAAAATACTTACAAGCGCATAATTCTTTCCATCACTGCCGCCGCTTCGTCTACTTTATCGTTATCCAGCAGCCACTTTGGAGACTCCAGCGTGATGAACTTCATGGCCACAAACAGGAACATAGGCACTGACACCGCCAGTTGAAAGTGGTCACAGTCCCTTAGAAAATAGGAGACTCCAGCTATCGTCATATGGCCTAGGTTGAGAGGGATATGGTACAGTGCTGTGATGGTCTCTCTGTGTCCCACAGAACAGTATTCGACGAGAAAGACGAAAGAGGTGACGATAGCGCCTCCGGCGCCGAAACCTTCGATGAACCGCATGCAGATATATGCAGCAATGGTCGGCATTGCGCTCACGAGGCAGCCGAACACGGCGAGGATCAGACAGCATAAGGTGAACGTGCCGAGGCGCCCAAATCTACAACAATGTTTTAGATAAATACAATTTTGTTTATGTGTACGTCTAGCTAATGGGGATTTAGAGGTAACCCGACAAATGTTTCTGTTATTTTGTAGCTCTCATTTTATTTTGAGTAGTTACAAACTTACATATCAGACAGGAATCCAAACACCAAAGATCCAAATAAGGAGCCCAAAAAAACCATGCTCTCAGAAAAACTGATCAGCCACGATTGTTCGCAGACCACAGAAAACTTAGTTTGCACTGTTTTAGTGAAGACACTTCTGTTCCATGTTGGCTCTTCACAGGGACACGCTCTTGATGTGTTCGTTCCATCCAACATGCAAAAAAACTCCATAGGAGGCGCAAGAAACAGTAAGTTCAACACGTGCCAAAATACAGGAATTTTGCTCAAAAATAATAAAAAGAAAAAGTAATAATGATAACGACCGATTTTACTAAAATGTATCTCAATCGGATTGTTTATTTTAGAACTATCTAATTTCACCATTTTTGCAAATTTCTCTATCTAAATACTTAAATCTGGTTGGTCAAGATCACGAAATTGAAACCTGTACCTATCTACCTATTAACGATAAAACAAAAACAAGTTGCACCCAAAAAAAATACTCGTAGATCACAAGCTTTATCCAAGAATCTTGAGTCTAAAACTACGATTGCATTGCATTTTTGTTCACTTTAGTTCCTACAAAGTTTTTTTTATAAAATGTTTCACTGTATTTGCTTTCCACTGGATATCTATTCAGATTCCTTTCTAAATCACTGTTTACATCGAAAGACCAGAAGCTCCTTTGAGGCAGGTATTCCGTCGTAATGCACCAAACGTTTCCAATCTTCATTTATTATGTGCAAAGGAATGGAATGCTTTAGCGTCTGTTGCTCCGACCATCTTCGGCTGAATAGCGTAGCCTATAAAGGATGTATTCTGTAGGCAGGGTGCTTCATTCTGAATCGTGGCATCCACAACATTGTTTATTTATTTTTATTGCTAGACTTTCAGCCGCTGAACTGAATTACAAAACGCAGAGAATAAAATGATTATATATCGTGAGAGGCCCCTGTAAAAAGAAATTTGAAGTCGCGGTTTTCTAAAATCAATTTTCGCGTACCTCTGCGAATGATAAAGAATTCCATTTTCGCCAAACTTGTGCAATACCGTTACGTGTATAATTGGCTTACGAAAGAAATTCCACGATTTTATTGCTGCAATAAAATCCCACGAAAGTTGTGTGAAAGCTTTGTAAATAAGCAAAGTTCGTAACGCGACAAAAACAACAATATTGTAGCCTATCCGAAGTTGGTGCGAATCGGTATTCCGGTGGGTGCCTGAGGGTGCTTATAGGTAAGTAGCTACGATCGCTACTCGGGATGGTTTGGAAATGGAATTATAATAATGGGGAGCTTAGCATAATATGAACCTTAATAGTGGCATTGTTTTACATACATCTACGCTAGTAAGCCTCACTAATTATTTTGAGATAATGATTTATTAAAGTTCTTATCTTTTATAAATACCTCTACCTAGTCGGAGTTTAATGTATGACTTGCTTTAAATCTTATCATTACCATACTCAGCATTTTATGACTGTTATTTTGTGTCCAAGCAGTATACGTCGTGTTTTGTACCGAAAATAAAAATAAATATTCTTGGACATTTCACACATCACAATCTAGTCCCAAACTAAGCAAAGCTTGTACTATGGGAACTAGATTGCTGATAGAATATTTATATACATTTTTTTTGTAAATATATATCTACTTACATAGAAAACATAGAAACTGTTTAATAACATTGATGACTTCTTAAATGTTGTAGAAAGATTTTTCGATTAGCCATTTTTTTAACTGAATTATATATTTAATGTTGTTGGCCGAACCCACACGACCCACAGCACGGAAGGCAGAGCTAATAAATACCAGCTCAGCTCTAACACCTTGTTAAACTACTACGAAACTCACGATGAAAAATCCCCCATAATTTTAAATCATGGGATCTTGTGACACAAAGTATCAAAATCCCCATACTACGAATTCCTTATTAGGAATTTTGAGACAAACCCAAGTTAAGAGTTTGTAAATCGTCTCCTAAACCTTTTAAATTTCATATTCGGCATGTGTAAGCATTCGATCAATCTTCGTTCGGCAGTCTGCGCGGTGTCCTTTGGGATACGTTGCATTTATGTATGAGTTAAACGTGAACACGCTGAGTGCTCTTTTCAAGTGATTGATTGAACTTGGATTGGTTGTGAAATCACAGTATAAATTAAACGAAACTCTCTTCGAGTGTAGTTCTGTGAAACCTTTCACGTCAATGCCGTCGGATAACTTAATTATAATCAAATACTAAAAAAAAACTCTATTGAGCTAGAGTTGTTTTTTTTAGTATCTTTTTATTATTGGGCATTGGCCCATATAAACAGATTTCAAGAAATAAAGGAGATTAAAAAGAAAATTATTATCAAACTTTTATTTTAAAACCATTGATGAATTATTTAGTGTATTTAAAATTATTGGTTAAAATAAACACAAACAAAGCGCAAGCACTGTGCACTGTGCAAGGGTGAAACTTTGAACAATCTTTATTTATGTGTAGTTAACCTTACACATCTTTATGTTTGACCTCTTATTCAATTATCACAAGGGTTTTATAACATCCACAAAAGTTGTAAGTCAAACAGAATCCAAACACACTAGCAGGAAAGTCACGTCACCGTCTCCAAATACATTTTTAAAACTCTCCAAATGCATTAAAGAAAAATCTTATAGAGCTAGCTAATAGCACACATACATTGGTTTATAATGTTTCACACAATAATAAAACGGTATATTAAATATAAATTGAAAATTACAAAGAAAAGTGCGTAAACTGTATTAGCAATATGATGTAAGTGATGGTCAGTGCAAGTAAAGATATTGGCAGCTGGATGTCGACGCGGAGGGCGCGCAGCAACCTGAACTGGTAGGGACGCCGCACTATGCAGTCCAGGGTTCGTTGCAACTCATCGCGAAGACCAACATCTATTATAACAAAAGTATTATTAGTAGAAGAAAGTAATATTAAAAATTACAATAATAAAAAAAAGCAATAAAACAACCCTTTTCTAATAACGACACCACTCTCGTCATGATTTAATATATTTTAACAAGGGCTGTTTTGAATTTTGATCAAAGCAAAGTCAAAATCAAAGTCAAAATTACTTTATTCAGTAAAATCACAAGGATCATTTAGAATCGTCTTACATGCTAGGTGATTCTAGATGCCAGTTCCACGCGACCAGAGTCTAGAGGAACGGGCAAGAAACTTACGGCCTGGCTCCTACCGTTTTTTTATATGATCCTTAAGCCAAAATAAAAAACTTCAAATTCTAAAAATAGTTGATCACGGTGACCTACGATGTTATAAAATAAGGCATCAATAAATTACTTATTATTATATAATACTCACCTGAGCATCGTATGATCTGCTTGGATAATATCTCCTTTAGCTTATCCCCTTCATCGTGACACATTTCAGAACAAACGCTAGGTCCTATTATTAGGAGCGCAACTCGACACGTGTTGGAGGCGAGAAGTATTGACAAATCCATCTAAAACACAACTTTTTTTATGCTTAGACGTTATTATAAATGATCTTTTTATTCCGTGGAAGATTTCCAGACAAGTTTTAGTGTTAAGTAATATTTATTTTAATAATTTATTAGCATGATTTATTTATAAGCTTTCAAATACAATTGTAAATAATTTTATTTCTGTTAAAAATTGCATAAAAGTCGTTTTGTCATAGGTAATAAGATCTACAGTTCAAACCTGCGCACTAAATAATAAAAACTAATTTTCCAAGTAACTTGTTGTTCGTTATTTTAATGAACTTGCTTATGCACTTACTCAAGTACAATTAAATCTACTTACTTCCATTAACAAAAACTTCAAAAGATAATGGCCAAACATAACAAGCAATGGTATATTGAACAGCAGAATTACAATCATCTGGAAAAGAAAGTCATCATTAAACAAGTGTTCACAAGAGATAAACTCATTTCAAATTGATTTTAAATCTTAGACTGGCTTTTAACTTACCGTGAGTTGCATATAAAAGTTGATATCATCAAACGCATCAAGCAAGTTGTTGTAGTTGATCAAGCACTTTCGTACAACTCTCAGTTTGGCCCGCACCGTGTCCTTGCCGACGATGTTGACAGGCACACTGTTACTCTCCAGCGTCCGTCTCAGTTGCTTGAGACGACTGTGCAACAAGCCCAGCACATACACGACCCTACAAGCGACTAAAGACAGCGAATGGGTAACAAAATATTTATTAAATGAGCATAGAATTCCTATGTATTTGCTGTCATACATTATTTCGAACTTGGCCATTGAAAAATACATTTCAATAAGTAAACTAATGAAACTCATAACCGTTGTAGCTAATGTAAATATCCATGGCAATTTATTGGTAAAATTCCCATACCCCATGAGAGAATCATAAATAAGAATTTTGCTAGTGAAAGTGGAAAAATAAGTCTGACTTGTAATTTGGGAAGCTACGGACCAAAATAGGTATTGGATTATGGTTATATAGAAAACAGTGTCTGAAAGCCAGGATTCCTGTTTATTCAAAAAATGATTTTCAATAACCAGAAAAGATATTGTTAGCAGAGACGAAAATAAGCAGTAGAGTCTTAGTAAAATAGATGTTATTTTTGAAGAGCTCATCTTGTAGTACTGCCCGAAGATAATATTATAATGGGAAATAAAAACTTTAAAGCTAAATATTTTGTTCAATTTTTTTCGGCCTTGTATTAATTTTTCCATCGCAGTTCACCAAAGTCGACGTGACGTGTTTTCGGATAAAATACGACGAAATAAAATTGTAATTGCTTTGTTAGTACTTACGTTAATCAAATATTGTAATTGTATTAATATAGAAATACCACAAATACTATATTGTCTTATCTAAAGATACTTTAACTAGGTCACTACGTATTAATAATTACGATGATAAAAATCTTACCTAGCTTCTTCAGCATTTATATTGCTGCGTAGTGTTTTAATTATAGGTATATTAAATGACTTCCGAGATTTAAGGAATCAGAATTAAAATAAATTTTTTAGTGCAATTTTTATTAAATCACTAAACAAAAAACAACACAACTGTGAACCAACTTATTAATAAAACTTAGCTTTAATTTTAACTAATTATGAAATTGTACCTCACCGCCTCAGAGTATGCTTCTATTAAGCTCACCACAAAGTTTTCATAATATCCCCAAAAGTTATGAGCCCAGCTGGATTTGAGCTTTTTTGAGCAACCGATCCTAACTATCTTTTTATATATTTTCAGAAGTTGTTTATCGAGAAAAATCCTATATATGGAATATTAATTAGACATTATCTACAATGTTAAATGAGTAAACTGTATGAGCAGTATGATGTAAGTGACGACGAGTGCGGCGACGGCGACCGGCAGCTGGATGTCGACGCGGAGGGCGCGCACCAACCGGAACTGGTAAGGACGCCGCACTATGCAGTCCAGAAAGCATTGCAACTCATCGCAGAGACCAACATCTAAAACAACGTAAACTGGGTTTGAAATCGGTCAAAAATGCTTTTGTCCTTCTGTCTGCGTGTTCTTTCCACCAGGTCTCATTCTTCAACTAATCTTAACGCAATTTGATGCGAAAATTTTGGTACAAAAAACACGATGTTCGTTGTTCGACGGGAGGAGAAAAAGGGCTCTCTGTAGTTCTCTGTAGCGTTATAAATCGTCGGATTTCAATCAAATTTTAAAGGTCAATGAAAATTATACCAATCAAAACAAAAAACTGGGAAGGATTTTTGCTAAAGCATTATTTATCTTTGAGAGGATACTCAAAGAATAAATAAAATAAAATAAGAACCTCGTTAAAATAAAACATCTAATTTTGGCAGTGTGTAAGTAGGTTTTGCTTACCTGAAAACGAACTAAGGACTCAAAATGTTATTCATTATGCAAACTGCTTACAATACAGCAAAAAAACACTAATAAGATAAATAAGATAAACCCAAAACATAAACAAACATTGTTATCTAATTCGAACCTGAGCATCGTACGATCTGCTGCGCCAGTATTTCCTTCAACTTGTGCACTTCATCATGACATAGTTCAGAAAAAGCACAAGGAGCTATTATTGACATCCCGACGCGAAGCATGTCATGTTAAAAAGTGAAGTTTAGGTAAATCTACCTGAAATAAATACTGTTTTTCAGAGTTCGTACCTAAAGGGTGAAAAGTAATCTTTCTGTCTCTATCTTATCGTCTGTCACCAGACAGTATCTCATGAATCGTACTTCTCCTATGTACATCTCACTCTCGCCAAAGGTTTGCTGAAAGAGAACTCTTTTTAGGGTTAAGCTCGCCTCTGTACCTACATCTAATTTATTTAAGTTTATTTTTTCTGTATAAGTTTGTGTGTGTACAACAAAGAATAAAGAGTATCTACAGTTATAAAAAAAAATCGTGAGTATTAGTAATTTTCACACGTCATGACTTATTTTGATGTTATAGTTACCAAGGGTTCCGTATCAAGTTCGTAAGGTACGGAACCCCTCAGTGGGCGTGTCTGACTCGCACTTGGACGGTCGTATTTTTAGCAAAATAAGTAATTATAATGTCTCATGTGCCACCTTATATTGTTGGTTGCCAGAAATGTGTAGGTACGGTGGCTAATGAAAATTATAAGCATGATTGAAAACCGATCTACTTACATTAAGAATTAAAGACTTTAAGAGAATATGTCCAAATAAAACAAGTAATGGTACATTCAACAGCAAAATTGTAATCACCTGAAAATAAACGTACCTATTAATGTACAAGTTATTTAAAATTTTGTCATGAAAATAACAAGATAGTTTTTACTAAATAAAATTTTAGACACAAACTTACCGTGAGTTGTATATGAAAGTCGACATCATCAAACGCATCAAGCAAGTTATTGTAATTGATCAAGCACTTTCGTACAACTCTCAGTTTGGCCCGCACCGTGTCCTTGCCGACGATGTTGACAGGCACACTGTTACTCTCCAGCGTCCGTCTCAGTTGCTTGAGACGACTGTGCAACAAGCCCAACACATACACAACCCTACAAGCGACTAAAGACAGCGAACATAGTATGTAATGTTTGTTCAATAAACATATAAGCGCTAGGTATTGGCTTTTAGCAAATAATTGTGTCCAGTACGATGTAAATAACAGGTCACATATAAAATTAGTCAAGCTCAGAACTATAGTGCCTGCCACGATTATCCATGGCAATAATATATCAATCATTTTCACATATCCCATGAGAGAATCATAGATAAGAATTTTGCTTGTGAAGGTGGAAAGATAGGTCTGACTTGTGATTTGGCAAGCTACGGACCAAAACAGGTGTTTGATTACGATTACGTATGAGGCAACCATTGTAATCAAGATTTGGTTATCGACCAAAAAATGAACTTGAATGGCCACGAACGTAACAGTCGACAGAGATGAGACTAGGCAGAAAAGTCTCAGTAAAATCGCCGTAGTTTTCAAGTGGCTTATCCTGTAGTACTGCCCGAAGATTATAAAAGTAAGCATTAAAGCTTTAAAACCTATCATTTTAAATATATGGTCTGTTTTCTTCATAATCTTTTTTTGTTTCACACAATTTTTGTAGTAACGTTAACGAATAGAAAAAACCGTATGATTAAACCGCGAGCTCTGTACTTATTGTAAGTGCCTGACAATATAATGTATTAATTATATTTATTAACCAGATAAGAAATTCTGATAGTAAAATTCTAAGGTCATTTCATACCTAATTATACTTAGAAACAAGTAATTATATTCATAACTTCATTAGAAAATAATAGAGATATTGGTATATGCAGGATGTACACAAACAAATGCTCTATAACCACGCATCATACAATGATATATCATTGTATGATGCGTGGTTGTTTATCTTATATTAATGCCATAAAATATTTTAATTAAACACAACTGCCTTGCATTTTCCCCGGCAATCGGTATAATCTATCTATCTGGCATCTATCTGGCATTTGACTTAACTGTTCATTAGGAGTGTCCTTAACCAGACTGTATTTTTATGATTCATATTTCATGGAGATTTCATACATCACACTCTAGTCCCACAAAAATGTATTTATAAGTATTCTATCAACATTCTAGTTCCCATAATACAAGCTTTGCTTAGTTTGGGAATAGAATGTGATGTGTCAAATTGTCTAATTTATGAAAACTTCAATAAAATTTACATAGATAGATAATAAATTGTACACTAAAAAAAAAACACTTACACTAGGTAATGACCACGAATGCGAAACGGGCAAGCCGGCAGAATAAAAAAGGTGCGACAGTAGGTATGGTAAGAAGGTTTAGAAACTGAAAAACTTAAGGACTCCAAAGAAGTTTCATCCAGACCTTTGCCTTCTTGCCTTTCACGCGCCCTGAGTAGGAGCCAAGTGACCCAAAAACTTCAGGATCAGGAGGTCCAAACAGGTATACAATTGCAGCCCTATTCCATTCCAAACATTGTCGTGTTGCACACATGCGTTAAACGGAAATGAAAAACAATAAGCCATATTTACTAGAAATAACCTCTCATTAGGTTCTATTTGCTCAGAAAAAATGTGCAATTAACCTAATCATATTACAGCCTCACATCTGTAATGCTATAAATATAGCTTTAGGTACTGTAATTTAATACTTTGTTTTTTATGTGCTAGTGTCCAATGGTCGGCATAGAGGCGGCCCAGCGTCTTTTACTGCCCTATATTGGTGAAAGTGAGAGACGTCACAGCTTAATTAGTAGACTATCTTAGCTCTACCTTCCATGTAGGTCGTGGTGTTTTGATCTCCACCAAGTACAAAGCTATTTATAACAAGTATTGGTAGGCACAAATTTAAAATAAGTGATATAACCTTTATTATCATTATAATTCCAATTAATTTTATTTTATCCACATTTCTACAAAGCAACTAGTAAGCCTACCAAAATCATTATTTCTAATATCCTATTCTCTACCACAAACTTTATCGTGTGTAATCAGGCTTACTGCATAAAAAACCATCATATCTAGTACCTAACCTTCAAGTAAAAATAATAATAGTGTATACAAGCACTTATTAAAGCTAAGCCATATATAACATGGAGTTTACCGAGCTATACCAAGTTAGTACCAGGACATCAGAATGGACAAGAGAGTGATTTTTATGGTATTATGCTTGGTGGCTGGTATTTGGGCAGATGCTACTGTCGTGAAGGACGTGACTTTGGGGTTTGGGCAGGCGCTGAATCAATGCCGAATAGAGGTGAGAATTTAGCTATATTTTCTTAATAAAAACTTTAGTTTTTACCTAATAACTGGGAGCTCATGTTTTCGAGTTGTGGTTGTGAAGCGATTTCATTCGGAACACAACATTTATTTTGTCAATTAATTTTACTTAAAATTTTAGCTACCTATATTTCTTGTTAATTTGCATTGCTCTGTATTTTATGCATGTTTTAAGTAATAAGCTATGTATTCTATGTATGTTATACATATTTTATTACCGATTAATTTACCATAGTTTTACTTAGTTTGGGACTACATGGCGTTGTGTGAATAAATATTTTTATGTTTGCATTGCGATTAGTTAGCATTACAGAATCTATTTTTCACAATTTTTCATTAAAATAAATAAAAATCTCTAGAAACAACTGTAACATCATGATAATCTTACTACCTGTATTACGTTAAGTGGGGTAAGCGCAATTTTTTTTCTTTTTCGACTTATTATTTCTTATTCGTCAACTCTGACTCTAATAAAAAGTTAGCGCGGACTTGAAGCATACGTAATGATGAGGTAAAGTCAACGCTAACTTTTTATAAGATAGGAGGTAAGTCTATTACTCTGAACTCAAAGTAAGTACTATTCTCTTCGTATAGGTAGTTCAAACTTTGCTTAGTTTGGGATTGGGTAGCGCTGTGACAACACTCCACGAGTTTATGAACTAAAACCTTGTCAATTATCCAGAGTCAGCTAACCGAGGATAAGATGGAGGAGTTCTTCCACTTCTGGCGAGATGACTTCAAGTTCGAGCACCGCGAGTTGGGCTGTGCCATCCAATGCATGAGCCGCCACTTCAACCTGCTCACTGACTCTTCCAGAATGCATCATGATAACACCGACAAATTTATCAAGTCATTTCCCAATGGTAAAGTCTACTAAGTCTACAGTCATGGCTGATTAATAATAATAATATTAATAATAATAATAATAAAGTCTACTAATATTATAAGCGCGAAAGTATAAAAGAGGTATTGACGGATCATCATCATCATCATCGACCTATACTAGTCCACTGCTGGACGTAGGTCTCTCCCAAAACGCGCCACTGAGCTCGGTCCTCGGCTCTTCTAATCATATTGATGGATGTATGTTTGTTACTCCTTCACGCAATAACTACTGAATAAGCATTTTGAATAATATAGCTTAATTATACAATAGAATAATTCTTGTAACTTCATGAAATTGAGATATACTTAAATAAATATTCATGGACAATTCACACATCACACTCTAGTTCCAAACTAAGCAAAACTTGTACTGAGGGAACTAGATTGCTGATGGAATACTTATACTTACACTTTTTTTGTATATACACCCAGACACAGAACAAAACTGTATGTGTATCACACAAACATTTGCTCTGGGTGGGAATCGAACCTACGACCCACAGCACAGCTGTCCTATCTTATAGAAATTATATTAAAGTATGGTCTAATAGCTTAAAAATAAAGTTATATAAATACGCGCTCCTTCGAATTTTGGAGATTCATTATTTATCTAGTAAACTTAAAATAGTTTTGATTGCTGCCTCAAGCGAATTCATTCAATTTAAAATCTAATAATTTGCGCCACGTTTAATTTAGTTGATAATTGGAGGTTTTATCGAGACCATATTTTATTACTTTTGTACAAATTTGATTTGAAGGTGCTATAATTAAGTACTATAAAAAAACACAAGCAATTTGTATCTCATAATAAGCGTGCACATGTTGATTCTGAAATATAAGTCCAGATTCATAAAAAAAATGTCCTCTAAATTAAATCCTGTCCTCAGGTGAAATACTCGCTCGACAAATGGTAGAGACGATCCACAGCTGTGAGTTAAAGCATGATGATGAAGATGACCACTGCTGGCGCATCCTCCGCGTCGCCGAGTGCTTCAAGAAGGCCTGCCAGGAGAAGGGCATCGTGCCTTCCATGGAGATGATGATGACGGAGTTTATCATGGAAGCTGAAGCCTAACCAGTTCTACTAAGTTCCACTGAGTTCCACTAAGTTCCACTAAGTTCCGTTATGTTTTGCTAAGTGAAAACATTACCGTCCTACGTCTTTAATGTTATTAATATACGTAAATTCAGTCGCAATAATGTATTTTTTTAAATCAGGATAATATTACAGTAGTAACATCGCCTGCTTAAAAATACTAGTTTCGTATTTTTGTTATCTAGCATTTAAAAGCTAGATAACAAAAATACTAAACTTCATTCACTATGCACAATACAGGTCAAAACAACTACTTTTTTTACAATGCAATGAATTTTTTATAGATTAATTAAATTAAGAAGATGCTGTGATGGCTTAAAAAGGTGACGGGTTGTACAGAGAAGTGCCAAGTAGCACTTAAATATAAAATAATGAACTCCTTATTACTTAAAGTTGTACATTATACATAAATTCAAATTAAATAAGTTTTATAACGACGACACGGATTGTACAATGGAAACGATATTGCTACATTTAGAAAATAAGAAAGCATTGAAAATGAATAAATTTTATATATTCAAAAAGGTTTTTACATTGTAAATAGGTACTCGTATGATCTTAAGTGGTTCTAACATGCGCCTTGGTTCAATTATGTTCGAAAAAAAAACCCATATTAAAACAGAAAAAAAAATCAAGGTATACGACTTAACAAGTTGGGTCAATATTACGATCCAATAAATCTTTTATTACCTTCATGAGCATTAATATAAATAAACTAAAACTTCTATCAACTAATTACATTAATTATGTTAATAAATCAAATATAGGCTTAAAGAATTTATTTTCCATAAAGACATTCGTAAACCTTCTAGTTTATACAAAATCGTTTTTCGGTGATAAAAAAAACTATTTATAAATATTATGAACGGGGCCTTTTTAGTCTATTTTTTGGAAATAATTCGCCTTCTCAGTATACGTATCATATCACATTCAGGTAATTTGAGGGCATGACTCTTTTTTTTTTAAGACATTTCTGTCATTTTTCTTACTTTTCTTGTTTTAGCGTTGACCATCACCGTCTATCTTAAAAAACCCCGGTATAACTTAACGATCCGAATCTCAAAAGCTTTGTATTGAAAAATAATCAATATTTTGGATCCTTACTACCTCTATTACCACAAATCTACATAAAAAGCCAAATAAAGATAAACAACTCTTGTAGCGGTATAAACACAGTTGCAAAATATATCCATTGATTATTAAATTACAATTGTGCACAATTGCCAAATTGTGCAGTGGCACCCCAAAAGTGCACTCAAATAACAATAGTATAGTACGTGATAGCGGTAGGTCACTGGCTGAGCGCGTAAATTATTAGGTTGAGCGCACACGAATCTTCATGAGTTGGCGATAATGTGCAGTCGCTTTTCCATATATAAAGCTTAAAAGCTTGACAATTTACTTATTTACTTTGTCATCAATGACTGAAAATAAATTGTTTTTTTAATTATAGCATTGAGTTTTTCATGGATATATCTGAGCTTCGTTGACAAAGACAGTGAGGGCTTATTTTATCTTAATAAATAAAATATATTTCGATGACCTTTTATTGTAACTTAAACTAAGTAAGTAATTTAGTTTAAGTTACAATAAGCTACAACTTAAACTAATTTAGTTTAAGTTGCAATAAAAAGTTCTATGGGATACAGAGTAAATAATATAAATAAGAATATACAGATAACAAAACGCAAAAATCATCATCAACCAGATAAACAAGTAAAATGCAGTCTTTCATAAATACTGCATGTTTAAAGCGTTGTTAGTTTCCAACACGTTAAAGGTCACTTTAAGCAAGTCACTTCACAATTATTAAGGCCACAGTGATGCCAGCTCAATCTGATACACTATCAGTGTCACAGCACCTTCAGTCTGGTGGCGAGTCTATTCAGCTTCAGCAATGGTCAGGCAGATTACACTCGAAGACATTGGACTGCACACGGCGAGGCGTCGCGTTCTGATTTATGCTCGGGGCTGTGATAACGGACCGTTATTCATGAGTGCAACGGAAGTGTGAAAATAACGTGGTCAACTTTAGTGTGAACACTGTCTTACACTAAACAATTGAGTACTTATTTGCAAATCTAAAATGATGTGAACCTCGAAATATACTAATCCGGATGATTGCCATATAAAAAAAAACCTAAACAATAAAATATATCCAAAAATGTAAATCAGAAAAAAGGCTAGGGCTGAATTTTATGAAGCGTATGTGAGCGATCCGACAAATGTTATTATTTTTATAAATATTTTTAGCATTAAATTGCGTGATAATTTCAATATTTTCCCAGTATTTCTGTGTTTGCTACTGAAAAATATATTTTTATACTATCAATATTTACGTAAAATAGCGTTGTTCAGTGCCGCTTGGTTTCTGATGGCATATATCCATGTACAGTCGTTTTGATTATTGTTTTATTAAAACTGAAACAAAAAATATTCCATCTCACATAAAAGTTTTCTTTTTCACTCCTCATCATGTCCGTACCTATCCCACGCTAGGTGGAATCGACGCATGACCTCTTTCTCTACTTACTTGACTTACTTCTATTATTCGACAGCTCTGAATCTACTCTTCTTACGTTCATATCCTTTTTCACACAATCCAACTATTTCTTTCTCGGCTTTTCTTAACTCACACGCCCTGCCACACTCACATTAATAATTTTTTCTCTCTCCTATCTGATTAATTTAGGTAACTAACAATCAGCTAAAAGGTGTTTTAGGTGAGAATGAACGCGTGTATATGTAGTTGAATAGCTGGTACCACACAAGGTGCGGCTGTTTCACACTTTTAACTTTTGTACGATTTGTCGCCAATTTCGACAAAACTCGACCAATTTCAACCAAAGTCGATATTGCTAAAGTTTTCCACCTTGTTGTTGGTAAAATTGTTTGTTCCCGACCGTTAATTGCACAACACGCATTGTTGGTTTTTTTGTCAAAACAAATAACAATATTTTCGGAGTTAGAAACAAACTGTTGGTTGTTGTAAGTAGCTATTTTTAGTATCTTTTTTCAGCTCTGCGGATTTGAGTGTGAAGAAAATTTTTTACACTAAAATTAAGATTGTCTGTATTCAAAAAGTCACCGTAGCTCTATGAAATAACCACGCAGGTCATAATGTGTGTTATGGAAACTATAAATATTCACGGACATTTCACACATCCCACTCCAATCCCAAACTAAACAAAGCTACAAAAAGAAAAGTATACATACATACAGTGTTAAAGTATTCGATTAGC
This sequence comes from Ecliptopera silaceata, assembly GCA_932527185.1. Classification (NCBI taxonomy): domain Eukaryota; kingdom Metazoa; phylum Arthropoda; class Insecta; order Lepidoptera; family Geometridae; genus Ecliptopera; species Ecliptopera silaceata. The sequence goes on from OW052199.1 coordinate 10,698,519, forward strand.
AATCTAGTTCTTATGGTACAAACTTTGATTAGTTTAGGACTAGTGTGAAATGCCCATGAATATTTATGTTTTACTATTTTTTTTAAATAATTAAGTAGTAGCCAGTAACCATGTAAGGCCATGCTCCTTTGAAGGCCAACTATAAAAAAAAGTCATATTTATAGTCACATGATGACAAATTCCTTCCACCTTACTTGAACAAATGTTTCAAAGCCACAAGCTGATATACAATCAACAAGATGTTGTAACCTTTGCAGTTTTTATTTCTGCGGTAAGTGAATGCGTCGGTTTACTGTTCTGTTTAATAATAAAAATATACATCAAAACAGGATGTAAACCCTGATGGGTAACAAAACAATTTCTTCATACAAATTGTATTCGTATTTATAAGGAAGTGCGAGTCGCGTAGCGTGCATCCGCTGGAGATGAGTGTGCTTTCTTTCTCTTTTTTGAAGATTTAGTGAGGGACAGACATATTATCGATGGGACAGAGTAAACTGAATTCTAAAGCTTAGTTCATTTTTAGCCAAAGAAAATTGCAGTTAATTTTAGCTAATCATTTTGTATAACGTTAATTAGAATTAATTTGTAAATTTAATCGAACATACTTACGACTATTACAGTATTTACAAAATGTCCAGTATATAAAATACAATAAGAAACAATTGAGCTATCTACAGACCGTATCAACTGATCCAAATCAGTACCAATCGGAAGCGTATCCAAGTTACTGGCTGCATTGCCATAAATTTAATTGTTTTTTTTATTTTTAATCCTACTTATTTGAAATATTGTTTTTATTGTAATGTATTTTTATGACTATGAAGAATTATGTAGAATTATGAATGCTTTGTAATGTGTAGCGCCCCTTTCTCTTCAATTAGATAATGTAATTGGTTTATACGAGTGTTTATTGAACTAAATAAATAAATAGTTTAACTGCATGGCTACCAGACAGAGGGACATAAGTAATAAGTTCGACTTAATCGCGCTATAAAATTAATATAAATATAAATTAAATACATTTCTAGTGTTTCATTATTCTGCTGCCCTTATCCCACGTTAAGTGGCGTAAATTTGTAGTGTTTATTCGTTTAATTACCATCTAATATTGGAAAATGTTAAAAGTTATGAAATTTCCAGTTATATATTATTGTGTTATCCATTTTACGCTAAAAAATAACAAGCACAAAGTGGTAGACAATTTAATTTGCTACAAATAAGGCTCATATTTTTTTTGTTGAGTAGCTAGTTTACGAGATACAGCAACCCTTTGTACCCTCGGCTGCTGGGGAATAAGGGTGGCAACCACACAAACTTGAATATAGGTAATCTTTTACAATTAAAATATAATTATCGTCCTGAAAATCGCACGCAAAGTCCTAAAAATTTAACATTTCAACTACGATTTTGAAATTGCGTCACAGCTCAGTTGGTAGTAGCTCTGCCTTCCATGCTGAGGATCGTGGGTTCAATTCTCAACCAGAGCAAATGTTCGAGTAATAAACATAAAATATATTGTTCTGTGTCTGGGTGTTACTAATATGTATACATATTAGTAGTTTAAATATTGTAAATATATACATATATTTACAAAAATAATAAATCGGCAGTCTAGTTACCATAGTGCAAGCTTTACGTTTAGTTTCAGACGAGAGTGTGATGTGTGAATTGTCCGTGAATATTTGATTGTGTTTTACACGTACATTGCATCGACTTTCCCCAACCCTAGTCAAAATCGTGTATCCAGAGTATTTTAGCCTCTCCGCTTGACTTCCAACACAATCCCGCAGTGAAAGGATGCGGTGCAATTCTACCTTGTATTTCCTAGTATTAAAACACGTTCCAACGACTTTTCCAACGAAGATCTTAAGATAATTTTATTCATAACTTCACTTAGTTAATATGGCGTTTTATTTGTTTGCAGAAAATGTAAAGTTTTATTAAATCTGATGGAATATTCGTAAAGAATATTTTTAATGAATTAAATGTGCTGTTAACATTGAGAGTATAATTGAAGCTGCATTTAACTTCACTTTAATGGAAGACGGCGTTAACTTTGAGACAGGAATATGAGAATTTGCCTCACAGTCAAATTATTTGAAGCCAAAAATCATTATGTAGAAGTAATTTAGTACATACAGAGTAGTATCCAAAATACCTGTGTTTAATTTTATAAGAATCATTAAAAAACTGTGTGTAGAGGTAAAGGTAGGCGTAGAACATGTTTCAATAGTCTATCTATTTCGGGCGTAAAATATGTAATGCTTCAATTTAAGGACTATGATTAACATTATAGACCAAGAAGCCCACTTGAAACTACCTTGTTAGACCTTCGGTTTCTCCTTTGTTGTTGCCTCGTCTAATAATAACTAACTGTTTATAATAACATTATCACCGTGAGATCAAAACCAGCTGGGTAGATAACGCCATCTAATGAGAGATCTAATTACACTGGTCGCGAGCGAATGCATTATATCCGGCTCAGTGCAATATCTGCATGACGGGCCAGTAACAATAGACTCTCGATATCTGAGGATATTAGGTTTCCGCTGATGCCAGCAAATGGAGTAATATGAATGGTGACTGCTAATCTGGCCTTTGTTACATGCCTATTGTACGGTTAAGAGAGATATCCCTCAGGATTGTCTTTATTCAGTAAAATCACACGAAAAATTTAGGGATCTTGCAATTATAAAGCCTGCTCTATCTTTCGTGTTGTGGGTCTTGAGATCGTTTCCCAACAAGAACGAACATTTGTATGATGGCAAATATTGATTTTTGTTCTATGCCTGGGTGTTGCTATGTATTCTATGGTATTCAAAATTATTAAATTTAATTTCTTTATCTAGGGTCTAGAGCAGAATTATCGACTGAGCGAACGAAGCGTCTCAGTTTAGACATTTGCTTTGAGTGTAAATCGAACCCACAACCCACAGCACAGAGGAAGAGCTACCAACGTGGGATAAGGTGATCTCTTTAAGTTACAAGAGATACTTGGCTTTAGGAAATAGCCGTATTACCGTTGAATTTAGGAGAATACGGTTAGAATAGTCTACTTTATGTCATTTTTTGAATAAGATTCACATTACTATACTCTGTTTCAGACATCACGTTTCACATAATGTTATAGACTAGGAAAGATCGTGAGTCTGAAATAGGTGATCTTAAACTACTGGGCTTATACGTGAATAATATCTATCTTGCTTAAATAAATCATAAATAAGGCCAAATTTTTCGAGGGAAGACAGGATAAACAGGGTACATGCAAGACTCGAGCTTTATATAGATTATTTTTTCAATTAAAAATGTTTCATTATACTGAATGGTATCTTAAATTGAAAAACGGACTATCAACATCTACAATCAAGTACCATTCACATTTTTCATTCAAAAAAGCATATTGTGATTTTGTATCGTACTCAGATTAAATTTTTCCGAAATATTTTACAATTTCTGCGTGAATGTTTAATGGCGAGTGTGACAAACTGCCGGCGAGTGCGCCTGAAACCGAGTACCAATGCAAATGGACCAAATGCACTTCTCCCATGGACCACTCGACAGTGGAAACGCCTAGCGAATGTACATAAATCTAGCGTTAGTAGAGCCCTTAGTGAATACTCGTCTAGGGAACTACCACTGTATCTGCAATCAAGGAATGATGCTTGTGTCCAAAGTTGGAAGGTAGTATAAAAGTCGGTGCAATTTGCAAATGGAAGCTATCATGCAAATTCATTAATTATTTCGTATGAAATGCAATACCTACATGGCCAAAATGAATGAAACAACAGACTTTTGTTTTACTGTTTTACTGACACTATAACTAACATGGAAGGAATATATCATATTATTGTGGCTTTTTGAAATGGCAATCTACTTAAATAATAATTTGTTAAACCAACGATGTAAAAAATATATTATTTTTAACTCCTCGATCATATTTCGTTAAAAGCTCACTTTAGCGTGTTGTAACACTACATTAAAAGAATAGCATAAAAACATTAATTTGCAAAATACAGAGAAAACGCAAAGTTTATCTTTGAAATAAATCCAGTTGGTGTCTATTTTAATATATTCTTAGGTACTCTGAATGAGGCCTTAATTTTTAATCATAATTTTATCAAAAACTAAAATCCAATTATTTAAAAGTACCCTAAAATATAATAATAACGAAGTCTCTTAGCTACGTCAGGTAGACAAAAAGTTTCAAGCTGCCTAAAATGTTTTATAGTAGATAGGTAAATACGTAAAGCGAACGAGGAAGCTATCTAGTCGTTAAATAGAGAACAAAGCATGACAAAACTACACGGTCTCAAAGATGGAGCAGGATGGAGTGTGTAGCAGTCTTCAACGCAAAGCTGACGGAATAGTATGTAAACGTCTTCACGAATTCTCAGTTTACACTGCACGAGCTACTTGACGCTTGCAGTTAGTAAAACTACGTCATCAAATCAAAATATAAAAAATCTTTATTCAGTAAATCATTTAGAATCGTCATATATACTAGGTGATTCTAGGTGCTAGTTTCACGCATCCAGAGCCTAGAAGAACGGGCAAGAAACTTACTGGCTGGTTCCTACCGTTCCTACCTTCTTACAAAGAATCACAATTGTTTTAGCAAATTTGTTTCTCATCTCAACGTTTGATCATAACCTTGACTGCCTTTTTAGGCAAATAAAATACATTAGTGTGAAAACAAGAATAATATCATTACCTACTAATTTTTGTTTTAGTGTCACCTTAGTGTCTGCGAGGTTTTAGTCTAGACTTTAAAATCGTCATATTATTAGGAGGTCGGGTAAACTATAATACGTTTTATTACCTGCATGGTCATGTCGGTCAATGTTGGGCGTTTTCACCCAACCTACGTAGCTACCTAATCTTGTAGCAGTAATTAATCAGACATCAAATCAAGGTAAAACTCAGTAATTAATTGATTAATTTACTTTAAATCGGTGCGGAACTCTACATATCAAATTTATTTACAACATTACATTCCCATAGTTTTTATTTTATTAGGACTAGCTGACCCGTGCCCACTTCGTTGGGCATAATTCGACCGTTTTTCTCCGATTCGCTTTGCAAAACGGACTACCACGTAAAAGCCTTTTTATTTTTCAGTTTTGTATATAGCCTATGATATTCAGCAATAATGTGGCTTTCTAATGGTGAAAGAATTTTTAAAATCGGTTCAGTAGATCCCGAGATTACCCTTACAATTTAACAAATAAACAAACTTTACTTCTATAAGTATAGATTTTACTAATTATGAGTTTAACATTATAATGTATACTGTTAAACTCATAACTTTCCTTTTGAATCCACGTAACTAAACCATAGAACCCGCATATACTCCCGTAACCGGCACCAGCTTTATTCCGCTTGACATTTTTCTATTACTTACATTTTTGAACTCGTGATATCTTTTGAATGGAATGTCAAAATTGAATAATTTAAAAAGTCATATAAAGGTATTGAAACAGTCTTAATTATGAAGAAATTTATTTAGATAAGGATTAATACCAAAGCACAAATAAAGAACGTTTTCTAGCGGCGTCATTTTAATTATATTTTTTCTATATTAAAACACTTATAGTGACATATCTGTAATATTTAGACATATGCTGTCGCTGACTTTTTTGTGGATGGTGATGTGTTCTACAAAATTGTAGTACTTAATTTCTTTCTATCATCAATAGTTTTCGCAGCGCACGCGATGTAAGTAATTTCTTAGGTATTTTTTTTACACCTTGGGTTACATAATCGAAGTTTTAGTAAGAATCCCTAATTTTTTTGAAAATATAATATAGCCTATGACACTCAGCAATAATGTGGCTTTCTATTGGTGAAAGAATTTTTAAAATCGGTTCAGTAGATCCCGAGATTACCCCTTACAATTGAACAAATATACAAACATACAAACTTTACCTCTTTATAATATTAGTATAGACTAGTATAGATTAGGACTAGAGTGTGATGTATGAAATGTCCGTGAATATTTATTATTATAATATAATATTATTCATTGAACGCAGTGCTGACCTGACGTTTTAACAAGTGTGCAGACAACAGTGTAAGTGATTATAAAAAAAGAAGAAGACAATCAATTTACACTGTAAAGTTACTGGAAGAAATACAAGGAATAGTTGAGTCGAGACGAGGCACCTCCACGAGTCTGAAAACTGAAGTTATAACTGTTCTACGAAAGCGCCGTTTTATTCGCTTGTGAGGGCGTGCCAAATGAGTTTTGTTGCCTTGAAGCTACAGTTCGGAATACTAAACTAGGTACTACTATAGGTGTATTACCTACTACAGGGTGTTCTGAAACATGTACTTATGTTAAACCTGGTGATATTACAAGGGGACTATTCCGACCGACTTGAAAAAGTATTTGACGTTTACGACCGATGTGGCGCGGCGTGCGAAGGTCCGCCTGCCACGCGTAGGTTGCGGCTTCGATTCCCGCATTGGGATAAATGTTTGCAAATATTTATTTCGGGTGTTTTAGGTATTATATATCTATAATAAAAAAAAAATCTATCTATGTAATGTATTGTATAAATGTCATTCTTCTAGTACCACACAAGCTCTGCTTAGCTTGGGGCTAGATGATGTTGTGTGGATTGTGTAGCATTATTTATTTAATATTTATTTTATTCACCAAAGCCGTACGAGCATATCAAGTTCTTGTGATTGATCTGAATAGTACCTTTCCGGTAACGTTCTAGTTCTAGGTACAGTGTGGCTGAGACTGAACTTTGTGACTTTCTCAGTATTCCAAAGTTATCAAACGTATGTATAGGTATACGTTTGATAACTTTTGCTACATGATATTACTGGGACGTACAAGCAATGAGAAACTTACTAGCTTGATAACTTAAGAGTCTTTACCTACATCACAAGAATCCTGGGAGCTAATGTTTATTGACAAACGTCAAAGCTCGTTTGGTAAGTCTGTCTTTCACGAAGTGGGTCGTGTGTTCTATCCCCGCCAAGTAAAAAAGTTACAGAGTACAGTTAGATGACTTTTATGACAGGCGTCACAGCTCAGTTGGTAGAAGCACTGCCTTCCATGCTGTGGGTCGTGGGTTCGATTCCCACCCAGAGCAAATGTTTGTGTGAACATATATATTTGTTCTGTGTCTGGGTGTTACTATGTATTATATTTATGTATTTACAAAAAAAAGTATATAGGTATTCTATAGGTATTCTATCAGCAATCTAGTTCCCATAGTACAAGCTATGCTTAGTTTGGGACTAGAGTGTGATGTGTAAAATGTCCATGAATATTTATTTGATTTATTTATTTTATTTTATGTGTTGACAATACACTTCCGACTGGTGAAATGTATGAAAAAAAGTATACTTAATTCTATACATAAATAAACTTCAATTTTATATCAATTTTCAAAATTGTATCAGTAAAGCGTTACAAACCCATAATAAGTTACTGATAAATCACTTGATACATTGCCACGATGTTTGTACAGTCAACTATGAATAATTCAGTAAATTAGTATTCCGCAAACTTGTGGGTAAAGTCTAGTCTAGCGTTCAAAATTATCATACCATACGCAAAAATAATACAATCTGAATCCCGCACGTAGCCGCGGCGTATTGTGCTCTCAATAACTTGTTTCGTTTGACCTTCCCATGAATAAAACATCTGCCCCAATATCATCGCTCTCAAGAAATATTGAAAGCAAAGCGTAATGTAGATGAAAAAGAAAGATTTCATTTCCACGAAGTTGATGTCCGAAAAAATGTAGCTGAATGTTTGTTTGTAACGGTCCCAGGAACAGTTTATTTTCAAATGAATTTCCTTTTTGTAAATCAAAAAGTAGGTTTGTCAAATTCTCAGAATAAAAGCTAATAATTAGTTCATTAGCTTATTTCAGTACCAATTATGTTTGCGCACTACCCAAATTGTTATTCTCACTACCCAAAGGTTAGCTGGTAGAGAATGCTATTTGTAGCATTAAGTTCGCCTGTATACACTACTTTTAAAAGTGCAATAAAGAATTTTCTATCTATCTATCTAAAAGCCACAAAATAAGCATGATTCGAAACGCACGGTTTAAATAAAAAAAAGTGTATTAACAATTGTGGTGTTATTAAGTTTCTAATAAAACCGTAGAAAAGATCAAAATACTCGTACCTATGTCAATTATAACATAAAAAATTTAACTTTTTTTTTTCGGAAATCACAGACATTTACACCACAGACTACGTACTCAACCGCATCGTCACTTAACATCAGGTGCGATCGTAGTCAAATACTTGTATATAACTTTAAAAAAAAAGCTGCAAAGATTGCAGTATTCACATTCAGCTACGCTTATATAACATCACGAAGTTCGACCAATCAGAGACTGTGGAAAACATGATAATTTTCTATAAAGGCCCCTGATTGGCTGATGTATTGGATGTAATATACATTATCTGTCAGTTGTATGTAAAAGCTGTATGTAAGAACAACCTACCTATACACATTTCATGTGGTTAAAACTATAATGTGATGTATACCGTGACACGTCACAGCTCAGTTGGTAGTAACTCTGTCTTCCATGCTGTCGTGGATTCAATTCCCACCCATAGCAAATGTTTGTGTCAAACTTCAAACTTCAAATTCATTTATTCAATAAAATGTGTGTGATGAACATAAATATTTGTTCTGTGTCTGGGTGTTACGATGTATTCTATGTATAAATGAACAAAAAAAATATTATGTAAGTATTCCATCAGCAATCTAGTTATACCTACTTGTTGACCCTACTTTGCTTAGTTTGGGCCTAAAGTGTGATGTGTGAATACTTATTTATTTTATTTATAAGCAAAGCCAGAGGTATTTCTAAGAGTACCGAGCTACGATACCCTTTGATATTTCACGGTACAGATTGTTTTTGTTGCGATTGGTTTATTTTTACTGTGCCCACATGTGCTACTTCGGTCTATGAAGCTTTTTAGTTTTTTTATAAAATAAACTTTGCCGCAATTGAACCGAGCTGGACGATCGGTCTTTAAAATTTCTATTTAATTTAATTTGACGGAAGATGTGGTGCGGTGGGCGATGGTCCGCCTGCGACGCGGAAGGTTGCGGGTTCGATTCCCGCCTTGGGATGAATGTTTGTATGATCTGCAAATATTTATTCCGGGTAAGTTATATGTATAATAAAAAATATCTATCTGTGTAATGTATTTTATTAAGTATGTCAGTCTTCTAGTACTCATAACACAAGTTCTGCTTAGCTTGGGGCTAGATGATGTTGTGTGGATTGTCCTGCATTATTTATTTATTTATTTATATTAAAAAAAATTATAATAATAAATACATGGAGTATTATAACATATAATGTATGTTTATAAAAAATGTTAAAAAAATGTATGAAGATCTGTACAGCGCCTCTAGCGGATAGTTGGGTACTAAAATTCGTAATACTAATATTTACGTAACTACTGTAGTAAAGTCAGGCGATTTTACTGTCACAACTCATGGTAAAGGTACTGAAAGGTGCGCCCGTTATTCCGTGCTGTGGGTCGTGGGTTCAATTCCCAACCAGAGCAAATATTTGCGTGATGAACATTAATATTTATTCTGTGTCTGGGTGTTATTATTTATTTTTGTTTGTCTTATTCTATCAGCAATCTAGTTCCCATAGTAAGTACATGGTTTGCCTAGTTTTGGACTAGAGCGATGTGTGAAATGTCCAAGAATATTTATTTAATTTATATTCTATACACAGTTTTGTTACCTACAATATACATAGATCTACTTGAGTAGTAGTAGAGCTTCTTTTAAATGTGCTTGTCGTACTTCCGTACTACCACCGTATTTATTTTTGCCGCCAAGCAGTGATTACTGTATTCCAGTTTGAATGGTATGAGCTGGTGAAATTGCAAATACATACATGTTTTATGTTTCAGAGTGATGAACGCAGTGTGGCTTCCTCAACGGACGTGCTAAACGGACGTGCTCTGTGAAGCAATACATAAGTAAAAGTTACCATTTAACATCAGGTTGGCCTCTAGCTTACCTCATATTTTAGACACAGAAAACTGAAATTCGTTCCAAAATGATTTTTTATAACAAAATTCACTATCTGCATCTATTTAATTTGTACCAAAAATACACATTTAATATGTTTAATTTGAACCAAAATGTATATATTTTATATTATGTGGTTTAAATGTATTCATCACATTACGACCTAATACAATGATCATAAGATAAGATAAAATATTTTGAGATATATCGTTCTATTTCTAGGGTAATAATATTATTGTAATAGATTTGATTACCGTGAGTACCTACTGACAAAATGAAATAATTAATATTTCGTCGTGTTTTGTCTGAAAGTACGTGCTTTTTATGACTTCCACTATGGGAAAAATAAACAATGCAAGCCTTAAAAAATTACATAATATCTTTTGTTTTAAAGTTTTAATGCTCACTAATATTATCTTCGGCCTGTACAACAACATAAGCTCTTCAAAAATAACATGTATCTTTCTTAGAGTCTACTGCGTAGTCTCATATTTGTTGTCATTTTCTTTATTGGTATTTGAACAACATTTTTATAGTGGACATTCGGGAAATTCCTGGTTTTTAAACGCTTCGTTCTATTTAATTTCAATCGAATACCTGTTTTGGTTCGTAGCTTGCCAAATTACAAGTCAGACCTACCTTTCCACCTTCACAACCAAAATTTTCGCCTTTGATTCTCTCATGGGATATGGAAATATTTTTAACACATTGCCATGGATATACGTATTAGCCGTAACGTGTTTTGGCTTTGTTGGTTTTATTTTTGAAATGATTTTTTCATGGCTTAAGTTACAAATAATCTATAACAGCAAATGCCTAGCACTTCTATGTATAATTAATAAATACTACTCATCATATTCGCTGTGCTCAGTTGCTTGTACGGTTGTGTATGTGTTGGGCTTGCTGCACAGTCGTCTCAAGCAACTGAGACGGACGCTGGAGAGTAACAGTGTGCCTGTCAACATCGTCGGCAAGGACACGGTGCGGGCCAAACTGAGGGTTGTACGAAAGTGCTTGATCAACTACAACAACTTGCTTGATGCGTTTGATGATATCGACTTTCATATGCAACTCACGGTGCGTTTCAAATTAAGGTTCTAAAAAATGCCAGGTCTAAGATTCAAAATCAATTTTCAACATGAATTATCGTATGTGACTATGAGTTAGTTTGTTAAAAGATAATTAACATTTTCAGATGATAACAATGCTGCTGTTTCATGTACCCCTGCTTATTATATTTGGTCACTTTCTCTTCAAGACCTTGGTACTGAACGTAAGCATATTGCTTTTTAGTTCTAAATTAAAGAAATCAATAATTACTTTAGTTTTATCCCTATAAAAAAATGATTTCAATACGTTTAATAATATTTTTATAACGCTAAGAATTAATAGACAAGTGTTCATTAAAACTAAATGACAAAAACATTGAGATCTATTTTAATGTGTCCATCATTTATCTAAATAACACTATTCACAACAAAACAAAACACAATTAAAATAATTATAACGTTGATCAATATATTATCTGCATAATCTTCATATGCTAATTGCAGACAGATGATCGCTTTATAGCAAAGATATTATCGGTTTAGTTTTATGAAATACTTTTAGTAAAAAAATAAAATACTTGTGTACCGATGTTCGTTCTACGTGTGTTTCAGTTAGATATATCGGTGATCCTCGCTGCCAACATGTTTCGCGTTGCGTTGACTATTATAGGACCCGGTGCTTTTTCTGAACTGTGCCATGATGAGGTGGACAAGCTAAAGGGGATATTGTCCAAGCAGATTGTACAATGCTCAGGTGAGTATCACATAATAATAAGTAGGTATGTTAATTTGTACTGATTTTTATACCTACTTATGCATGGTATCTTAAAAATGGATGGATACTTAAAAAATGTTCATTCAGAAACATTGTTATTTAATGTTTTTTTACACGAAATATGTGAAAAATATCTATTGTAAATATTTTTCAGTTGAAAATAGGAATAGAAAACGTTTATTTACATAGAACATACATTTAAAAACAAATTATAAAAGAACAGATGTGTAAAAAGGTCATCAATCCGCATATGCTATAGGGACGATCCCTATAGCGCTGCTTTTCAGTGAGAAAATAATAATAGACTTATAGTATACAATTGGTTTTCTACGGATTTAATTTTTATACTTTATTACTTGTAGATGTTGGTCTCTGCGATGAGTTGCAATGCTTTCTGGACTGCATAGTGCGGCGTCCCTACCAGTTCCGGTTGGTGCGCGCCCTCCGCGTCGACATCCAGCTGCCGGTCGCCGTCGCCGCACTCGTCGTCACTTACATCATACTGCTCATACAGTTTACGCACTTTACCTTGTAACTTTCAATAGTTTTTAATTATTGCACCGCTCTCCATGGCCTGAGTCGTGTTAGATTCCCGCTATGAACACTTTTAGTGATGGCAAACGTCCATGTTTGTTGTGTGTTTAAATGTATAACTATGGATATATTTACAAAAAATATGTAAGAATTCTGTCAGCAAGTTTCCATAGCACATACAAATACACACTTTGCTTAGTTTTAGGCTAGTTAATGTTGAGAGGGCGGACCACAAATATTTATTTAATGAGCAATTCATTATATCGCACTATGCTTATAACATTCACCGAAGAATAGATAATCAAAATAGGACATTGTTATTTTATTTGAATAACTGATGTAACAATCAGATGTGCCACCTGGTTTTAAGTGACAAACTCTGTTACAACAAAGTATTACTTCACTCTGAGACGTAGAAATATGAACCTAATTTATTGAAGAGATAAGAGTTCAATTCGGAACTCATGACAGAAAACTAAGGTGTTCGACATAGCTCAGAGAATTAGCAAGCTTTTACATTGGATCATGTTTGCTGAAGAACCAAAAGTTGTTGTAGCGAACGGATACTGGAGTGGAGACCGCGTTCAGGCCCTCCAGCGAGATGGATGACGATTTGCGCTATGCCTTCGTCTCTTCTCACACAATATTTGCCACCTGCAATACTGGATCAGAAGAGCCGAAGGCCCACTGGTGGTCTTGAAAGAGACCTACATCCGGCTGTGGATTAATATAGGTTGACGATGGAACGCAAAGATATCTCATGTTTTATAATCAAGGCAGAATATTTAGATAATTTATAATTATACAATTTAAGTTAATATAATGTTATCCTTATCTAGTGAATTAGATTACTTAGATTCTAATTAATAATACAAACTTAAACTCAAATATTCTTTATTTCGTCAAACCACAAAGCTCATTTAGAATCGTCATAAGTCTACTAGGTATTCTAGGAGCCAGTTCCATGCGACCAGACTTGACCAGAGCATAGAAGAATGAGCAAGAAGCTACGGCCTGGTTCCTGCCGTTTTTTTGTATGATTCTTCTTACAAAGAATTACAAGAAGCGTATTATTGAAATGGTTCTTGACGTATCTAAGTTACATGTGACATGTCTAAAGATAAATAAAGATTATGATTATGATTAGATTAGACCACTCAGTTTTTAGAGCACTAAGTGTATTAAAATGTATTTTCAATAACTATACTTTTTTTCATTTACCTTTACTACAATAAAGGAATATAATTTGAATAAAAATTAACGAAAGAATCTGCAACCTGTAATAACACAATAATTTATATGTAAAATGTGTATCACTGTTTTTCGCGGTTTAAAAAGAAACACTTTGTAAAATGCCAGTTTATTTATACAAATTCTAACTATTGACCAATGTACAGTTGTGTTTCATACATTAAAAATAAACAACGAGGTTAAAAAGAGACAAACGATCACGCATCACACACTGAAGAGTGTTATATATAGGTACTGCAAATACCTACTATCGGTAGTGATGTACAGCATTAAAACTTAGGTTTTAAAATAACTTGCATCCATTTATTTTTTTTATAAATCGAAGGCATGTCTCCTTTCACGACATTTGTTTAACCTACGTGGTTTCGGACTTGCTCATCATCGTCCTTCTCAAAAAACCACCCTGTATACGTTTTTCTAATCAAGTAATGGGTAGGTATAAATTCATTAATATATCAATTAAAATTTAATTGATATATTATTCTTATAATTTATTCATTAAAATATCAATTCATTCATTAAATACGTATCTACCAAAAAACAACCCTAATCAATCATCAATAAAACGAATGAATACATTAGATATTATTGTAAGCACTTGCAGCACGGAGTTGGTTTTAGATACACATATTAATACTTTCAATTCGATATTTTTTTTTATTATATAACATACCATGAATAAAATAGACCATAAAAGCCTGAAAAAAACACATGAAATGTTTGGTTTTAAAGCATTGATGCTTGCTTTTATAACCTTCGGGCAGTCTACAGGATAAGCCACTCGAAAACTACGTCGACTTTAATGAGACTCTATTGCATAGTCTCATCTCTAAGTACTTTTTCCATAATGATGATTCAAATACATATTTTGACTGAGAACCAATCCTGGATTTCAGTTATTACCTTTTATTTAACAATTATCGAACACCTGTTCTGGTCCGTAGCTTGCCAAATCACAAGTCAGATCTACCTTTTCACCTTCGCAAGCAAAATTCTTATCTATGATTCACTCATGGGTTATGTGAAAATGGTTGACACATTATTGCCATGGATATTCATAGCAGTTACTACGTTTTTCACTTTGATTAATTTTATATATGACATCTTATTTGGACCGGTATGGTCGCAATTATTCGCTAAAAGCCAATACATAGCGCTTATATGTTTATTGAATAAACATTATATACTATTTTCGATGGTTTTAGTCGTGTATAGGGTTGTGTATGTGTTGGGCTTGTTGCACAGTCGTCTCAAGCAACTGAGACGGACGCTGGAGAGTAACAGTGTGCCTGTCAACATCGTCGGCAAGGACACGGTGCGGGCCAAACTGAGAGTTGTACGAAAGTGCTTGATCAATTACAACAACTTGCTTGATGCGTTTGATGATGTCGACTTTCATATGCAATTCCAGGTGAGTAGGTTGATTCAAATTATTCAACTGTACTATTATTTTCGTATCTACCATAAACAACTGTAAAACATAAATATACATTAATAAGTTTATTTTCAGATGATTATAAATTTGCTGTTTAATGTACCATTAATTTTCATATTTGGACATATGTTCTTGAAGTACCTCATACTTAATGTAAGTAAATCTTTAACTATTTAGGGATGACCGCATTAGGCTAAGATTTGTTACTCTCTTTATTTTTCTTTTGATATTAAACTGTTTGATTTGATTAAAACCCAGTTCTTTTTTAAGGGCGTTGCTAAGTACTTGCGACACAGTTTTTTTACTTCTGCAAATCGTTTTCATATATATAAGGCTTAAATTAATTTAGTTCCAAAATAAAGATTGATTTGATTTGATTGCTTTTTCATGAGGGCACATGAAACCCGAGGCATAATTACGTATGACTAATTACTTATTTAACTAAAAAACAGTTAAATGTGCCCAAACTCCAAGCCTTGAATGTGCTTCGCATCGGCATGTCAGTAATAGCTCCTTGTGCTTTTTCTGAACTATGTCATGATGAAGTGCACAAGTTGAAGGAGATACTGGCACTGCAGATCGTACGATGCTCAGGTTCGTGATAAATAACTATTCTTTCTTGTTTATAAATGACCAGCACTTTTTGAGTAATCTTTGTTTTAAGTCTAATTACTTCGATCGTGACACGCAAAACGCTTCTATAGCGCGATCTAAGAATCGGCAAGATGGTGTAGCGCCATCTGTTGTGAAATTGGAATCAAATTCATTCAATGAGGGTTTTCGACACTCTTTCCGCCACCAGGCGGCGCTACAATTCGCGTATGTATTTTGACAGTCCAGACAGATTGGACCTGACGCTACAGTCCTGCCATCTCACGGAGATCATTTCGGAAAACCCTCATTATAATTCTTAAGTATTTTGGTTTATTTATTCTTAAAATCATGCCTTTAATTTTTTTCAATAATTTATGTTCAGTAGATACCTACGACTCTGTGCTATTTGAGAGATGTTTGGACCTGACGCCTACGAAGCGCCGCTTAGTGGCAGAAAAAGTACAGAAAACCCTCATTGTCACGTTTGAAGTGTTGTTCATTTGTGTAAAAATATAATTATAGATGTTGGTCTCTGCGATGAGTTGCAATGCTTTCTGAACTGCATAGTGCGGCGTCCCTACCAGTTCCGGTTGGTGCGCGCCCTCCGCGTCGACATCCAGCTGCCGGTCGCCGTCGCCGCACTCGTCGTCACTTACATCATACTGCTCATACAGTTTATGCACTTTACCCTGTAACTTTCAATTGAAATTCAATGTGCTTTATTTTTTTTATATATTGTCCTCAATGAAATGAAATGAAATTTTTTTCTAGTTATAACAAACATTACAGATACCTACCTATAATAATAAGAATATGATGTGATTAACATTTTAGAGTTTCCTGGTTGGACATTGATACCCAAACTAGGATTAACCTGTGTTATGGCCGTTTACTCCCACCTGTTCTGTTGAGTTGTTAGGGCGTAAAAATGCCCTTCGCCAAACAATATGTTCATTACTTAAATTATAATAACAATTCGAGTATTTTATACTTAAATTAAAATTGAAAATACATGTTAATTATTGTCTAATCTTAAGAGTATTTTAAGTAGGTACATGTAGGTACATATCCATATATATGTGGTATATTTTAAGATAAATAAAGGTGTTGACGCCAACTTCACCACAGTACCTGACGCTAACCTCAGAGCGCAGGCTGTGTTCTCGCCCGCTCGGCGGCGCCACCGCAGATGACAGCATTCATAAAAACCACCGCGCTAGACGCACGTCCCTATCATTCATTTTTACAACTACAAAATTATCATTGTAATTAGCTTCATTAAAAGTATTAAACTTCATGTACTTACTTACATATTCCTCGACTTACCATTTATCAACAAAGGTGTTGAAATAGGTAGAACAAGAGTGGACCGATTTAAGAATTCAATTTTTTATTAGATTTACGTAAAAGATGTCGTGAAGGGCTTTGATAGGCGACATCCTCCTGCCATGCTAGATTGATATTCTACTAAATTGATATTCTACTAAAGAATAGGGACGCAAAATGTGTTATTTGATAGAACATGCAGATGGCCCACTTGATGTAAAGTGGTAATCTATCCTTGGAGAGGTTACCACTTAACATCAGCATTGCATCACACTGCATCACTATCACTCTCATACGTAAGGATATTTCATGTATTGCAATCAAAGCTGAATATTTCATTAATTTCTATTAAATAATTATGACAAATACATAGATATAATTATGTAAGTACATACTATCCGATTGGTTCTGATTTGGATCAGTTGAAGTATATATCTATAGATCGATTGTAAATAGCTCAACTGTTTCTTATGTATTTTATATATACCTATCTACCTACATTTTGTAAATACTTTGTTTGTTATCTATATTACTTACTCAATTTAAGCACCTACTCATTTTAGTCTATAAAATTAGATTGAATAATATTTATTTATTAATAGAATTAATGTCATTAAAACTAACCTAAGCAATTGATGTTAATCAGATCACTCAGTTTTTATAGCACTCGTAAGTGTATTAAAATGAACTTTAAATAATTATCATTTTTTTTATTAGCCTTTACCGTTATCTACATTAGGCAATTATCTTGTAAAACAAAATCAAGTGACAATGTAAATATTTGGGGTCTTACAGAAAACGAACAGGGCCCCGATCGTGCTAAATTCTAACGTAAACGGTTCTTATAAACGTTTTACCATAGGTTCACCAACGTAACGTGTGCAACTTCGTATCGCTGTAAACGGCTAACCGCTCATCTTTTGTCCCTTCGTGCGACAGCGGTTGTCACAGTTTTTGACTCACTAAGATTGTGACATATAACTACACGCGTTTGGCTACACGCTTATCGCGATACCAAAATACATACGTTAGACCGTGTTGAACCTTAGCTCCTGCTTAGACGAACTGTTTACGTTACAATTTTGCACGATCGGGGCCCAGGTCGTAGACAAAGTCACGGGCGAACTCACAAATCTTAGTGATTTTCTTAAGTGCAGGTGGCACTTTATTAAAAACATAGAAATGACTGATCTCACTTAAAATGCCCGGCGGAAGTTAATTCCATTCTTGCCGTTAAGGAATTGCACTAAATACAGGTTATATTTTAGCATTTGTTGGATCAACCGACTTCAAATATGAATCTGAATTCAATTGTATATTTTTTTGTATGTATTAGTATCATACCATGAGCTGCAATTTTCATGCATTTATTGCATGTAATGCGTATAGTTTCACTTTATGGACGGCTCCAAATAAAATAAAATCAAATTAGGTTGGTTTCAAAATAAAATAAAACTATATCTTTAGTGACTCATGTCCATATTTTTAAAATCTATTTTTGGGTAGAAATACGTTTTTTCGTTGTTATTTAATAACTTCAAATGCCTGTTACATTTAAGACACCACTTTGCATTGATCTGCACTAATTATTGTAGTTTGTGAAATTGCTACCGATTTGTAGCGATCAATATTACTTAATGGATTGGAAAGTTAAGTGATAGAATTAAGTACTACGATTTGTAGAAACTATTATTATTGAGCCGTACCTAAGTATTAGTAATAAATACCTAAACTTTGCGGTTATTCATCACTTATATGTTTATTATTATCCTATATAAGTATTAAATCATTGATTAGGTAGATACATCATGTTAAGGGATAATCTAGTACAGTGAAACTTGGTTAAGTGGGACCTGGATAAGTGAGAAACCTCCATAACTGGAACTCATGCTGAGGTCCCAACACTTTGGCACTGAATTACCTCTGTTAGTGGGACGAGGAAAGCCTCTATATCTGGGATTTGTTCTTTCGATTTATCATCATAGTTACCTCTATAACTGAGACAGCAAGTACATTTTATGTGCATTAACCTCTGTAACTGAGATAACATTGTTTGTTTACTCATTCATATTTTTTTATCATAATTATTTTATTTAATGATCGCACCTCTATAACTGAAATAACCTGTTTTCTCACCTCTATTAATGGAACCCTCTGTAAATGAGACAGATATTTATTTATACCTGTATATCTGAGACACTGGGTAAGTGGAATACCTCTATAAGTGAAACGACATTGCAGGTTCCTTGATGTCTCACTTAACCAGGTTTCACTGTAGTACACTCTCAGTTACAAGTAGGTACCATATAAAAAGTATAATTAAAGTTACGATGAGTTTATGTATCAGCCTGTGACTTTAAAGCAAAAAAAACATGTTTCTGTGAACATAAATAATTTTGTTCTGTGTCTGGGTGACAGATTTAAAACTTATAAAGATTTTAGGTGGTCCGCTATATTGAATTACTTAGTTCACATCTTATTCATCAGAACTAAAACAATACACTGAGGCTATCCAGCAAGGTGAAACTTGCGTGACCGTATATCCTTTCAGTTGCAGTTCAGTTTTCGAAGATTTTAATATAGTAACTCATGAGTAATCCGTGACATTTTTGTGGACTGACGTGACTGAGCTGTTAAAAATGACGTCAATGCCGCGGTTTAGGGCGTGGCCTACCTGATTTGAGCATGGGCTACCTGATTTTTCGTTAATTCTATCAAACGGTATGAAAATCGATCATTCAAAATATCACTAAAAGACGAAGAAGAAAACTGAACTGCAATTTGATCAAATAACAGTTCAAAAACATTTCAGTTGTCAGGATACCCCCCCAGGACGAAGATACTAGCAGTGGTCTTTCATCTGACACGTGCACTTCATGATGCAATGAGCAGTACCCCAAGTACGAGTTTGTGCACACCGAGCATTGCCGAGCGCCACCGATTTTGTATTGAAATCCAAGCAGCGCCTCTGGCAGATTTCTTGAGAAGCTTGGATCTCCATACAAAATCGGCGATCACGTATCTGCGATCCGTGTGTGCACAAACTCGTACTTGGGGTACTGGTCTCGACGGCTAAGAGCATTTTGCATTAAATCAATTATTATAATTATTTTAGTAGTTATAACGCCATAGAGCGCCATATTACTAATGACTGCTTTATAGTTGCAAATTACATAAAAACATCGGAAGTCAAAGAAATAAACAAAATAGCTATAAACTGCATTAGACAGTTTCTGTACCTACCTAATACCTATAGGATATGAGTACCTACATAGAGCATCAAAGCACTTTATATTTAGATACCAACATCGTTAGTAAAATTCAACTTACACAAAGTTTTTCTTACACATTTCTAAAGCAGTTCTAGCTAGAAATAAACCCGTATATTCGAGAAAGTTTTATTTCCTCTGGGTCTCAAAGGGTTTCAAGACTCTGTCGCTATTGAAAACTGAATACAAAATGGTTTCCCCATGCTCATTACTTCTGGGAATACGAATTAAAATCGCTTTTATAATTACTGTGCAAGCGGTGTATGAGCCTGCTAAAATACGGTGCAAATAAACCGACCATTATAAAAAGTTGTAAAGGCTAAGTCTGATAAAATCTCTAGAATTCCGTAGGTTCTTACAAAAAGAGGTTGGAAATTTGACTGTTTTTTTTTTAAATTATATTTTGCTATAACGACATCTACATTCAGCTCATAATTAATGTATTCACTCACTTTTGAAATATGTTCGATTTTAAGTACTCTATTTTGTGTGTCTTAATAAATATTAGATACTTAGGTATACTTCAAAGTGAACGGATTTCATAATTTTTATTCGTAAGATCGTATTTCGGAAATCACATGTCAATGTTGTTAAGATTTGACAAGTATTTTTTTATAATTTATAATAATAAGTTTTTGATTTTATATTGTTACTATGGGTTCCGTTATATATTATCCGTGTATTTGAGAACACCGTGTTGACGTCAACAATATTGGGATTTTTAAAAGTTCTTCTAATTTTTCAAGTACCTACTAAGGTAAACAAAATCTCGTTAGCGTTACATCTGGTAAACACATAGGTACAGCAATGTGTAAGGATTTCACTAGCACCAACAGCACCCTGAAAAATATAGAAAGAAAACATTTACACGTTAATGATTGCTGCGTTTAGTGCAATTCATGCAATATTACGTTCGTTTAAACAACTATAGCTTTTAATCCCAGTCTAAAAGTAAGGTTCGGAACCTCTAATGTTAAGAAATTATTTTAAAAGAATCAAATTTTTTTTTGCGTTCATTTTGTAACTCTCAACTTAAAACGCTCTAGTTTTCTGTTTTTTTAGGATCGTGTCGATTTGGAAATACTTTTGCAATTTTTTGTGTGGAAATAATAGACGTTATTGAAAGTAACACGCTTAGAAATATTAAATGAATGTAAGTGCTTTTTCTAATATGATGAATAATGATTTAAACACGTCTCTGAGTGTTGCAGTATTTGTATTCTTCTTGATTATTTATTGCTGAAAATATGATTTTGTACTAGTAAAAAGTCTTATGTGGAGGTAAAATTTTATAGTTACAATCTTTTGTTTACCATTTTATCTTAAAAACGTATAAAAATCCAGCAATTTACTGAACCAGTTCGTTCGGTCGAATGTTGCAGTGTTTGCGAGCAAATACGTTACGTCATCTTGAATACGTTACGTTTCCGATTGTCACATGTATTCGTGCTCAGTAGCTCTACTATGAGTTTTTACAATCTATACTCGCTAGCGTCTGTAGTTAAAAAAATGTGTGAAGATTTGTACAGTGCTTCTAGCGGATAGTTGGGTACTAAAATTCGTAATACTAATATTTACGTAACTACTGTAGTAAAGTCAGGCGATTTTACTGTGACAACTCATGGTAGAGGTACAGTTCTCTAGAGATCGTTCTTTGTAAAAACTAGTCTATTCCCATACATTTTCGACCCACGACTTTGTTACCTCTATCAACATAATATCTCGTTGCTGAATGTCCTTTATTTTTAATTGACTCTTTCTACGCGAACTAAACACGAATATCTTTATTGAATACGTAACATCGGATTGCGTAAAATAACTTTATTTTATAGTGTTTATGGGAATTTTCCCATTCAAAAAATTGCTAAACATACAACAGTCAACCAAACGTGTATAAAATGAGAATTGGCATGCAATGTCACAAAAAATAAAAATACATAATTATACAAACTACAGGATGGTACACGAAGTTTGCTTTATTAACTAATAGGAGGAACTAAATAGAATAAAAGCCAAACACAAAAATAATTTGAAAGCCTAAAGCTACCGTCATATTTTATTTAAATTTTTCAACCTGAAAATATCAGCAAAATTAATTTTCCATACAATTTCTATGTTTCACAAACCGATATCCAGTTTCCAGGGTTCCGTTACAAAATTGAAAAACAGAACAATAAAATAAAAAAATAATAAAAATAAATAATGCTGGACAATCCACACATCATCTAGCCCCAAGCTCAGCAGGGCTTGTGTTATGGATCCTAGAAGACTAACATACTTAATACAATACATTAAATAGATAGATATTTTTATTATACATATGAAATACCCAGAATGTATTTTGCGACAGTAACTTTACCAAATAATCAGTGCTGAAATAAAAGCACTTAAATACATCACAAATATGTATTAATTTACGCAAGTTATGTATTCTATACTGGAGGGCTATCCAGCAAGGGGAAACTTGCGTGACCGAATATCCTTTCAGTTGCAGTTTAGTTTTCGATGATTTTACTCTAGTAACTCATCAGTATTCCGTGGCATTTTTGTGGACTGACGTACGTAAAAATGACGATTTGAGCATGGCGTACCTGATTTAAGCATGACCTACCTGATTTGAGCATGGCCTACCTGATTTTTCGTTTATTCTATCAAACGGTATGAAAATCGATCATTCAAAATATCAATAAAAGACGAAGAAGAAAACTGAACAGCAATTTGATCAAATAACAGTTCAAAAACATTTCAGTTGTCAGGATACCCCCCCTGCCACAGTTATTGCTGAGCTGTGCGCACATCCAGTGGGCTCCATTTGGGCTTAAATCGTAGGCCACAAAAACTTTCGCGTCACATTCTGACGCGCAGTTGTAACTCAACTTTGGCTATAACGTGTTATTTGCCAAGAAAGTACTAAAGTTCTGTATGACCAGTACTAAGCCTAGAAATTACTACTTAAAACTACACAAGATTAATAGAAAAACTTGGGTTTCGCACATTATTTCAGTGTCAGTATTTGTTCATTACATAGAAATCATGGTCACTTGGACAAGCCTGGTTACCGCGAGACGAGAAGCCCGTTATGTGCTGATTCTAACCTTTATTCTCATTAAATAAAAATAAATTAAAACACGATGAAAGCCTTCTGCACACTGTGGTTTTGTTGTGTTATATGATAACGGTAGTCCGAGAAGACATACACAGACAACCTTATTTTTTATAGATTATATTTTATGTATTATGTCAATAGTAGTAGTTTACAATACAATTAAACTGTAACAAATGTAGTGAATCACTTGCACATCAAATATAACACATTTCACGACACTAAATCAAATCTGAGTCGTGAAAATGCAAATACTGAATGTAGAAGTGAATAAGGCAAGTCATAAATGGAACTTGGATTTCGAATGAAAATATTTGATGACATCAACATAAAATATACACGGAATACAGAGCAAGACTGGGGTGAAATAGCTCTAGAAGTCGTAGTAATTCCGTCCGCCGATTCAAGGAAATGCAGCCGGTTCGAACCCGAACAATGTTGTCAATTTAAGTGAAAATATATTTTCTGACAGTTTTTAACTGTCAGAAAATATAATAGCGTTTTTTTACACTGTCACATACTTTTTGGTAGGGCTTATGAAAGCTTTCATTTCGCTTTTGCAAATATGATTTTAATATTCATGCATATTCAGTATTCACAGTTTTCTAAAACCGCGTCACCACACCAAAGTCCGACAGCCTCACTTTTTCTAAATTCAAATGAGACAAAACATGGCGCCGAAAATAGCAGCCGAATTTCCTGCAAAAAAATAAGCTACGCTTTTCCGGTGCGATTCGCGATTTTTTTTAGTTCATCAAAAATGCAAAACTTGATGGAAATGTATGCAGTTTCGCGGTGCGTTCGGATTCGTCGCCTCAACAGAAAAATTGCGCGGTCCTTTGTGATGCAAATTATGCCGGCAGCTGCTTCCTGTATCGAGAGCGGTCGCTCCTATCTGTTACTTTGTAAACCAAACGCAGAATGCAGCATTGCTATTTGCACACTTTGTAATAGACACCGGCTGCTAAGAACATCAAGTTCGTACACGCTCTGATGAAGGATATAACCGCAGTCTTTGGCAATGACTATGCACATATAATTTTTAACTTCTATCTGTCACTAAACTACTAGTAAGCCCGCTTCGTATACCGAATAAATTCTTGTTGTTTAAGTTTTGGTACTAAGTCCAAGGTACAAAAAAGTGTAAGTGCAAAGTTTTACATATTGACTTTCATAACTAGATATTTATAATACCACCGACTTTGACTTCTATTATTAGTACTTACCCGGATATCACATTAATCTTTACAAATGAATACCGGAAATTATTCTCCAGTTCGTTTTGGAAATGATTAATTATAACTTCTCGTGTAGATAGGAAAGGTTTCACTTATTATTTTTAGATATATAAAATTACGCTTCTGAATATTCTCTTTCACTGCTCAAATCTACTGTCGAACATTTGGAAGTCCAGTAAAAAAACTGGACTGTTCCAAATATTGGACAGTAGATTCAAACTCAATATGAGTTGGCATTGTTTGCGAGCTGGAGACAGAGACAGAGCAAATTCATCAAAAAATGAAATTAGCACGGAATGCCGAAAAGTTTAAAAACAAATTCACCCTCGTCTCGTTACGATTGATGTTATCAAAAATGCAAATCTTTTCAGTTAAAATTACCCAGAATTATTCGGGCGTTTTCATGCCTTCTAAAATTCTTTATATTTTTTTCTTTAAAAATTGCCGATTCACCAGCCGAATTTATAACTCGATGCTTTAAAAATACCATCAGTTAAAATTTGGAATTTCTGTACAGAAATTTTCATTATTAAAACTATTCGCAAATTTTATAATATGTAAATAAATAAGCGCTCACTTGTTGAATTAATAATCATAATCACCGATGTGCTGAAAAATGCAAATGAATAGTCGATTGTGTTGGTTTCGGACATAAATCGAGGCTCGATATCGCGTGCAAAAATTGATTGAATAACAAACATTGAATGCAAAATAAGCTATCAAATACACAGCCATATGAAACTGGTAAATATTAGTCATAATATTTGTATTTCTTTTATTTACCTACCATTTTAATCTAACTCCAAACACTGTGTTTTAGTTTACAAAAACGTACGTGAACAAACTTTGGTTTACAAAAATTTTGTACCAACGAAATACAATAAGAAAAGTAAAGATGCGACTAACAAAATCACTATCCTTTAAAGATCCTACGAAATAAACGCTTCCTTTTTTCAAAACGGATCTTAGATTAAGAATAAGTCCTAATACTAAGTTAAAACCTCACTTGCCAAGACCTCAAATAATTTATTGTCTGTCACATCATTTATTGTCTGTTAATCTAAGTGGTACAAAAGTGGTGATTAAAAAGGTGAAGTAGGTAATATTTCGATTCTATAAATACCTTCAAAGCTTAATAAAAAAACTCATTTACACAACACGCGTTAAACACACAATTAGAATTCCTCGCGAGCGACTGCCGACGCATCATTAAAGGTTACATCGTCGGATTTAAAAGAGATCCCGGTCTCTCCATAGGGAAATGGAAATGCACTTAATGCATACGTAATCAAATTATCCGGCGAGCTGCGAGCTTGGCCGCACTCACACCGATGTGTAATCGACAAATTGTAAAGTCATGGACATTCTAAATCAATTAAACTTTACTCAGTAAAATCACTAATATCATTTTAGAATCGTCTTATCTCGTAAACTAGGTGATTCTAGGCGCCTGTTCCACGCGACCATAGCCTAGAAGAATGGGTAAAAACTACGGCTTGGAATGCCGTCAAAAAAGCTTGTATATAGGTTACTACATAGGTTGCTTATAAAACACTGATACAATAATTATAAAACCCGACATGACACAATTTTATTCGGGTATTGTATTTGTACTAAATGCTTTTTTGTTCGCGAAGTGTGTTTATAGTCTGAACTTTTTTTTTTGCTTTATATAATAATTTTCTTTAGAGGTTAAATTATGTACGTAGGTGTAAATGTGTTCAGAGTGGTGTTTATATATCATTTTACAATACTTAAAACCAGTCAAGACCTGATGAGACGGAGGGGCGGGGTTTATAAATATAATATTAGTTACACGTGTTATTGTATACTCAATTTACAGCTCGTTAAATTTTATTGTAGAAAATTAGATTTTGAGATAAAATATGTGGAAAATTCTGTCGCTACACGCAGGGGTCAGCTTAGGGGATGTTGGGAGAAAGAGATTTTAAATAGTACACAGTGGCAGGGGCGTTTGAGAAAGAGCAGGTAGGTACCTACCACATCTAGCTTATATAGTGTACTTATACAGGCTGACGTTATGATGAAAAAATTGGTCAAGTGTGAGTTGTACTTTTTCAAAGTTCAGACTTGAATGTTTGTGGTAAATTGTGAATAAATTTTTAAAACTTTGAATTTTTCGAGTATGAATTATACCTACATAATAAGAGCCGAAAAAATATATTTAGTAACATAATAGAAAAATAATAGTTTAGATGGAATTCAATATCTTTTCAAAATCGAAACGTTATGACAAAGTATGTCATCAACATAGCTCAGTGTTGAGCTCAGTCAAAGCTTATTAAAATATAATGTTGTAAGTTGAACCTTCTATATCTAGTTTTAGTGGAGTTTAAGTTATGAAGCATCAGACAAGACGGTACAAACGGAACGGTAGCCCTCGTTTAAGTAAATCGTGGACGTCACGCTATCGCCAAAGGATAAACGCTGAGAATTAACGGCTAGGGGCCTATTCTCTTACAAAATATTTCATTTTCATACTAGATTTTGGATGTTTGTATTGTATAAACTAATTTTGTTTATTTATTATGTCTATATACTTATATGAATTTAAAAAAATACAACAATGTCAATGATAAATGTGGTCGATACATATTTTGTAGAAATTAAAACGGAAGTTCGGGTTTGAAATGTATGTTCCATATAAAATTTTAGTTTTCGAAACTTCTTGTAAAATTCAGACTAGGTTTTGAAAACTAGCATCAGTGACGGAAGACCGGACAGACAATATCTATCATTAGGTGAGTTTGTATCGGAAGAAAATTCAAAAAATTATGTATACATAAACCTATATCAGAGATCTACTTTTGCTTAAAGCTCTGATGTAAACTTTAGACTTTAAATCTAATGTACAGTGTTGAAATATATCATTATAATCTAAATATTTTCTACGCAAGGTTGAATATGTGTCTTTTAGACCACCCTGCTCTAACAAAACCAAATTACGCGAGATGCGCTAGTTACGATTATATCGAGCGCTTACAGAATAGCGTCCGCATAACTAAAATGACAACGTTGCATGCCTGCTCGCAATAACCGGGGGGCGCCACTGTCTTCGCAGTACCCGGATACGATTTATTATAATAATTTCCGTTTTAAATGCCCATTTGGAAGTTCTGCGTGGAAAGAAACGATGTGACTGATCGTGAGAACTTCTGCCGGCTCACGTTCTGAACAAAACAATGTGCGGGTTCTGTTTTATAACTTAGAATTATATATTTTTTTATTTAACCTATACTTTTCCACTGCTGGGCAAAGGTCTCCCCCCTAATCCCTACCCCCTAGAATTATAACATTAATAATAAAAAATAAATTAATATTTTGGGACATCTCACACATAACACTCTAGTCCCGAACTAAGCAGAGCTTGTACTATGGGAACTAGATTGCTGAAACAATACATATATATACATTTTAATAAATACATTTACATATTATTATACATAGTAAGTAACACCCAGACACAGAACAAATATTTATGTTCATCACAGAAACATTTGCTCTGGGTGGGCATCGAACCCACGACCCACATCATGGAAGGCAGAGATACTACCAACTGAACTGTGACGCCTGTCGATATCTTACAATTTATGGAGTTAGGCTTCAAAAATGCTTTAGGTAGTTGCTACGTGTAATTGTTTACCTTATCTCAGTGATTCTAAATATGTAGAAGCCTTTAAACCATCCTAAAAATAAATATTATTATGAACGCCTCTAATTAAGATTAATTAAGTACTCAATATAATTAAATATATTTGAAATCAATAGACGTAATGAACATAATTCATTATGATATTGTTTAATTATAGTTTAGTGATTGTCGTTTTATTAACAGTTTTACACAAAAAATGTAAATCCGTTATTGGCTGTAAGTATGTTATATTCTTAAGAAACCATATTTTGTATAAGTAAACCCTAAGAGCTGTGGATTTTGTTAAATAAATAAAATAAAATAAAATGAAAATATTATACAATTATATAGTCTAAGCCTTCTTCATTCATGCAATCAACTAATGATCTATGTATTTCTCATCATGTCAAGTTTTCATTACAGTAATTGCAAACAGATGCACCACTTAATAAATATAATCATCTGAATTCACACAAAATAAAAGAGAACTCTCTCTCTCGCAGGTCATGTTTGTACATTATTAGGTAGGTAGGTATTCTTCTTCTTCTTATCGTGTCGATGCTACAACTGTATTTTGTTGTAGCATCGTGTTGGAAATATTAGCCAGACTAGACACTGCTTTGCCGTACCTAGCTGTTACCGGTGTGCGCCACGAGGAGGCTTTTTCCATGCACCCAGGTAGGTATTGTGACCACGCGAAAGATGGAGATACGAATTCGAAGCACATATGCAAAAGATTGGTCCACAGTAGCCCAGGACAGAGGGAACTGGAGAAAAGGAAGGGAGGCCTTTGCCCTGCAGTGGGACACCACAGGCTGAAAATGAATGAAATTATGGGATAATTAAATTATGAAATTATGGTGGATAGACTTATTGTGATGTATACAGACAGATAGGTTTATTGCTTTATGTTTTGCCTTAGTAGGTAGATTTCTCAGTTTGTAAAAGATATTTTTTGTTATTATTTAGATTTACCTATGTGTGCTTTATATAACTGTCTTGCGTTTTGTTTCTAGTGTGTCACTATTCGTGAAAACCTTTAATTGGCTAATCCGTTTCTTAGTTTGTATCTAGGGTAAACCATACTATTGTTGGCACCCCCCCAGTGATTGGCACTCTGATTTAAAAAATCAGATAATAAGAGAGACATCCTGTTTATTTACTGTTGCAATACTTTATTTGGTAGAATATTTAATAATCTTTAAGAGGCAAAACTGTTGTTAGCCAACTTTCTTTCACACCAGTTTGTGAGTTTAGAATAGTTTAGATGGAAATCAAGTCGTCGCGATCGTGTTGTTTTTTTATCAAAAAGTTTAGTACTGGAGGATAGAAGTGCACGTGAAAAGTTGATTTTTGGGTAAGTTTCTACACCAATTTATATTTGATTATGTTAAATTAGTGTATATGTTGCTATTTTTATCGTTTTCAGAGTTGAAAAATAAGCGTACCGGTAATTTCTTTGGTGCCAATCACTGTATTTTTTCTTGTATAGTGGTACAGTGATTGGCTTGGATGCCAATGATTGTACATTTAATTTTCTGGTGGCATGTGTTAAATTTCATACTTAAATTACATTTCCATCAATATAGACCGTATTCGGTTGCTAAATAAGGCTGTTTTTGCTTATATTAGAATTCTTGGCACTGCCAATCATTATACATTTTTTGGGTGCCAATGAATACACCCTGAAGAACAGTAAGTATTACGCTAAGGCTTCCTCCTCTTCTTCTGCATCTTTTTCAGGTAGGTGCCCGGCTTTGGTGAGTTCCCAACCAGTCACACCAAATCCAGTCACACTGTGACTCGTTGGGAAAAAAAAATGCTATGCAATAGCTTTACCGCGGCAGTCCCCGAGTGCCACACGTCTTTTTTTTTTACTATAGAAGCAGTGAGTAGTATTAAATATCAGATGTTATCTTTTTCTGCAAAGCACTTTTTTTCTACCAATACACTATATCTGCCATTTTTGATAAAAATAAATAAAATAAAATAACATACACGTCGTTTTAAGTGAAAAGTAATTTTCATTTTTGGAAATATTAATTGGTGTGACTCGTTGGGAATTTTTTTTCCCAACGAGTCACACTGTTACAAAAGTGTAACTGGTTGGGAACTTTTTTTAAAAATAAAGTTGCAACGAGTAACAGTGTGACTCGTTGGGAATTTTTTTCCCAACGAGTCACAGTGTGACTGGATTTGGTGTGACTGGTTGGGAACTCACCCCGGCTTTAAGATGCCATACCCAATAAAAGACGAGAAGCTCACACGATATGTCCTCAACTTCAAGAATCGTTATACTATTTTATTATCGCTAACTGCCAATCGTTATACCAAATTCACTGTGCCAATAATTATACTTCAGTGCCAATGATTGTGCAATAACACTAAGTTTTATGTTACTTAATAAGCAATAAAGCAATTTTTTTTAAAGAACCATTTTGTAGATTTATTATCTATGCTTATAGGTATACCTGTTATCTGATATACATTAGACACATAAAAATATTATTATAACAAAGAATTTACTACTTATATGTTGAAGGTCATCTTAGAGTGCCAATCACTGTACTGTTTACCCCTATATTAAGTGTCAAGCTGTTGGTTTTCCTCAAATAAATAAATAAAATAAATAAATAAATTAATTAATTATTTTTTTCTATAAAATCGTGTGATATTTATAAATACGACTACCTATATTTATTTTATTTGCACTACATTCACTAAAGTAAAACGCGTCGTTTGCGTAAGACGATTGTCGGAACGTCCTTTGTGTTTCCATACCCATTCATTTGCAGTATTGTCACATTTAACTAGCCTTCAAGGTAAATGAGACCTTATTGTTCTCTGGATTAAGGTTCAACAAGTTTAGATGTCAAATAAAAGAAGCGAATGACTTTAATATGGCTTAGTTTGATTGTTAGTTATTTGTACTGAAAATAAGCTTTTTCAAACTCGATAGCGCACACAGGAATTTAAGATAGAGTATACTAGAGTTTTACTTCAAAGTGAGTCACTATAGATAAGAATCTTCACATGTGTGAGGACTTGAAACTAATAAGACCTTTTTTTTTTAAATGAGTCAGATTATGGCCCACTTGGAAAATGCTAGGTTACAGCTGTACTTAACTAACGGCCGGTTTCTTGAACGATGATCAACGAAAAAAACAAATAATTACTATGTGTCAAACTCGGATCAATCGTGATTTGGGTTTCCAGAAACCGGCCGTTAGTGGTAAGTCGTAGAAAAAACATGTGTAGAATGAAACATTGTGCATTTTGAGGGTTCCATTTTCGATTTTGAATGCGTTGGATACTGGCTTGTATTAAGAGAAGTTTGAACATCGTATTACACAAATTAATGAAATTTTAATTATTCAAATGATTGCTATTCTTTATAAGTGTTTATGTTTCTCTTAAGTATTCTTTATTATTGTGTAGCAAATAATTTATCTATTATATTTCTGTACACATCCTCATATTTTAGTACATTTTTTTTAATTACATTTAAGTACACAAGCATTAGAGTGAGCATTTACTATTAGCACTATGTTTAATCTGTGACTGCTTGGTACATCGTTTTCATTCCTCTAGGAATTAGTTCCCAAGAGCGTCGCACTCGTATGTTGACGAATGTTTTCGACTAGGTATACAGCTCGGTTCAAGACATTTGCATCTTGTGTTATTTTATAAGATAGTTCGCGTTTTATTTACGTTAACATTACAAAAAAAATGACATATTATTATGCAGGTGTTTACTAATTGTGTAAAAACAATAATGAAGAAATTATAGGTTCGTATGTAAAACCATGTGTGAATTAAATCAAATATTTAGATTGATTGGATTTAAATAGGACAATATTTTGGACGAGGACATATTTTGTGGGTATGACTCTATTCATTACCCTCTTATTGTACGTCCGGAGTGGACAACTGTATAAACTTGTACTACTTTACAATTAAGATCTTTTATGTACAACAGTTAAAAAATAAATTTGTCTTTATCTTAAACTTTTCTCAGTCTAGTCACCCAGGAAAGGTAAAGTCAATTCGTGTGTATAAGATGCAAGTTATTCATTTTTTTTCTATTGTTAGAGAATATTAGAGTAGGAATTAGTCACGTAGCTTTTTCAGTGTAGAAATCCTTTAGTAGATCACCGATTTTAAAGTGATTCTGATTCACGATTTCGTCTTATTACTAAAATCAGGTTCCTCCAGGGGGGTATCCTGACAACTGAAATGTTTTTGAACTGTTATTTGATCAAATTGCAGTTCAGTTTTCTTCTTCGTCTTTTATTGATACATATTTTGAATGATCGATTTTCATACCGTTTGATAGAATTAACGAAAAATTGGGTAGGCCATGCTCTGATCAGGTAGGCCACCCCTAAACCGCGGCATTGACGTCAGCTCAGTCACGTCAGTCCACAAAAAAGCCACGCATTACTGATGAGTTACTATAGTAAAATCATCGAAAACTGAACTGCAACTGAAAAGATATTCGGTCACGCAAGTTTCCCTTTGCTGGATAGCCCTACAGAATAAGCGAGTTCCAGAGAAACAGTGACGAGCCGGTCGTTTAGTGAGATTAGTAATCCGCGCCGGCATGTGGCTCGCTGCAACTATGCGCTCAATCTAAACTTGCTCGGACTCCACCACGGTTCTAAGGTATTTACGGGTCAGAATATACTTGGCAGCACCCATTCACATCATGTCACTGATACTGGCAACGTCATTGTAACAGATCTTATAACCAACTGGCTACGAAATCATGTGACTAGTACTAGAAACATTCGTTGAAATATTCTAGTCCAAAATTATTACAAGACCAAAATGTTTAAAAAACGTTCATGTTTGGCAATGAAAACAGAACCAAACAATTTTCAGTCAATGTTTTTTGTGCCAAGGGTGATCCTTGGCACAAAAAAACAGTATTAGACTATTTAGCTATTATTTAGTTTTATACACATGAATTAGTGCTAAGTCTGTGGGTATATACCTATGGCGGCAATGCAGCCAGTATCTTGGGTACCTACGCTTCCGATTGGTACTGAGTTGGATTAATCTATAGATCGTTTGCAACGGTCTGTAGATTAGCTCAACTGTTTCTTACGTATTTTATATATTCCTATGTACATTTTGTAAATACTGTAATAGTCGTAAGTTTGTTTAAGAGAAAAGATGCCTTTATAATTTTCACTTAAGCTGTTTTTTCATCCTTAGTCTATCGCAGATATTTTTAGGTAAGTAGTGTTGGCATGCATGCCGCTGTGGCCGAAGCCTAATGAGCTATGTCTTTGTGAAACCGAGTCAAACTTCCACGTTCAATTGCCATTGAATAGTTCTAGTGATTTGTGATCGAGAGACAAATTGATAGGACTTTTTTTTTTAATCTCTTTGCTATTCTTGCGATGTGCACGGACCTTGGTTAATTTCTGTATTTTTTTATTGTATGTAGGTATATATTTTTTGTTTGTTATAAATATTTGTACTTGATGTATATCTTTTGTTTCTGATATAGATGTATTCCATTTCTATCTTTGTTTCTAACCAAAATAAAATTTTCAAATACAAATCTTATGCCAACCATATTTTAGTTTTTTATTTATTAAAATAAATTTGTATAAACATATATTTAAACAAAACACTTGCCTACCTTTTTTTGCTATTAGATTTTTTCAAGTTACTATTAGAATTAAACAAGAAATAAAAGGCTTTTTTATTTTTATGTTATTTATTTATCGAATGTCGATTTATTTTTTTGCCGAAAAATTATAGATAAGGTCAGTGTGGGTAAGTCCGTCTAGGCCCTAAGTCCGTCTAGTGGCAATAACTTCCGTTTTTGAATAGCTAGAGCCATATAACTCGGTTGGTAAAACAGTATCATTGAGTTTGTTCGAACTAGGGATAATAGATGTCGCTAACATCTTAATGTTGGAAAAAATTTGACAACCAATTTTTTCCGCGAATTTAACTTGAAGTTGAAGTTTGACGTCTCGTCGAAAAACGAAAAAAAAAGGTGTGAAATCTAAGGAGTTTTCTGAGTATCTGTGATAACGTAGGCCATTTACAGATTCGGAAATGTATATCTGGTGTCCGATTCAAAAATAACGCATTAGTTTCGTAATTATAACAAATAGAAAAAAATCCAAGCTTCGAATGTTATAGTTGGGAAGTCCGTCTACTATACATAAGGCAAGTCCGTCATATGCCGGTCTTGCCTTAATTCCAGATATTGTCAACCTTTTTAGTAGTTCAAATTTTATAAGTTTATTCAACTTGTAAGTATTATTCGCCTGTCTACGAAAGTGAACTCTTTTCAGGGTTAAGCTTGCCTCTGTAAATCTAATCTATTTAAGTTTATTTTTCTATATTTACTTTGTGTATAATAAATAATTAAGTGAAAGATGCACTGGTATGTTTGCAAGAGGACTAGCATCACCTATAAGTATTCTTTAAAAGTTTATAAATTGTGAATACATATTTTGAAAGCATGGAACTATCCAACCTTTTTTTAGTTTCTGATTTTTTATACCTGACTCATGTAGCATGGCACATCATGTTGGACTTTGTGAACATTTATCGTTTTAACAAAGATCTGATTTAGAAAATTATCCCATACTCATTTATTTCGTACTGGCAGAAAGTGTTATAAATGTAGCTACAGATCCGGCAATAGTTTGCCACACCATTTCTAAATTCATACATTACATTATTAACGATTACTTGTTTACAAATGAAGATTCTTGTGTATTGATTTGTATGTTATTGACAAAAAAAATCGTAAGTGGGTACTTTGTGAAAATGTTTACAACCACTGAAAGTACATCATCAGCAAAGATATGCCGGACTTGCCCTTGATTTTAATAATTTAATTTTTCTTTAAAAGTATACCTTATAGTCACACGTTTAAAACACGTATTTCAACGGCAGCTTTTCATCATTTATCGATAAGGTTTTCATACATATTGGCTCACTAGTTACGATTTTATTGCTACTAGACGGACTTGCCTCAAACTGGTTGGGAAGTCCGTCTAAATGCCTACTTTACAAAAAAATGCTATAAATCTGAAGACAATTACAATTAACCCTACTTTTAGATAGATATAGAAAGATAAATGTAATACCAATATTTTCCGACTACTTAAAGTAACTAATAAATTTTATTTCGATTTTTAAAGTTAAATTGAAATTCAATTTAAGAAAACTATGCCGGACTTGCCCACACTGACCTTACATGCCAATTTCGCTGTAGTGAATTAGCTATCTTGATTGAGCTGTGTGTCAGACGGCTAGCCGTTGTTAATTATTAATTTCCACAAACAGCTCGGAACGATCCCTTGGCATATCTACCTACAATCAGGTATTATCTAAGGGTTAAGTACGAGTTTGTGAAAACTTTTGCGGTGAGCGTGAGACTATATCATGTTAGCTTGTTAAATAAAACATTCTTAAAATGCACGCACCCCAACTCACATTTTGTCATTAGCTGTTAAGCCGCTATCTAGATACGTTACTATAGCATAATGTATGAATCTGTAGGTAGTGTCCAAGTAACATTAATGAACCGAACACGCATAATATTACATTTTATAATACATTTTATATAGTAATATTACACGGAAAAGTCTCGGTTAGAAACTAGTACTCGATAACGACTCGAAGTGGGGTAAACTTGTACTAGACTCTCTAAATATAGATAAACGGTCTGCTACTGTAAAATACGGACCAAACGAGTTTATTTACCCCTAAACAAGTTCTCTTGGGCTTTACCTTGACTTGTAATGATTTTGCTTTACCGACCATAAGCAACAAAAAACATCCTTAATTAATTATAAATAAATTAAAAATTATTAAGTAAGTATTAATATTCAAATTATTAAGGAAACCCCATAGGAAAGTTATGAGCTACTCCTTTTTTTTAGGAACTAAATACCAATCTTTCTGTGTAGGTACAATACTGATACATGCATGTATCATGGGTTTACTATGTACCTACTTATTTACAAATGGTAAGTGTATAATAAAGCATTTTTCATTTATTAATTAATTAATCTATTTGCAGCGACGCGTGACCCGAGAGGTGGTTAGTATCTGGCACAGCGTATCAGCATTGCTATTCAGCGCGGCAATGCAGCCAGTATCTTGGGTACGCTTCCGATTAGTACTGATTTGGATCAGTTGAGCTATCCATAGATTGTTTGCAACTATTTGTAGATAGCTCAACTGTTTCTTGTATATTTTATAAATACTTACCTATGTACATTTTGTAAATACTGTAATATTCGTAAATTTGTTTGTGAATAAAGTACTTTCCTTAATTAATTTATTCTTGGTAACTAGATATTAACCGGCTTTAAAATGTCTGTGTAAACTAATACTAGGTATAAATAAACACAACAAATAATACTCAAACGTTTATTTTCAGTACATTCAAAGCCTTTTCTGTGCCGTTATACTAAATGTATAATTATATTTACAATTACTACTTACATTACAAAAGTAAATTATTAGTATAACATAATATTAAAATACCTACCTAGTATTTGTTAACTTATAAAACATCGCCACAATATTTGAAATCAATAACTATTGATTATTAAATTGAAAACCTAGATGTTTAATAGATTTTTCATTTTGTATAAACAAGATCTTAAAAAATGCACCCTGCATCTATTGGTTGAAAGTATGTAGGTACCTCATAAAAATAATCTTTTTTAACTTATTTTTTTTCTTATGTTTATTTTGTTTAAATACATATTTGTGTAATATTTTACTTGGTGCATTTAAA
Source organism: Ecliptopera silaceata (assembly GCA_932527185.1). Taxonomy (NCBI): domain Eukaryota; kingdom Metazoa; phylum Arthropoda; class Insecta; order Lepidoptera; family Geometridae; genus Ecliptopera; species Ecliptopera silaceata. Next base: position 10,735,578 of record OW052199.1, read on the forward strand.
TATAAATTGATAATCAAAAAAGTTTTTATTTTTATAAAATAATACAAATAAATTAAAATAATGTCGAAACTTCTGTTTTTTATATTCTACGTATAAAAAATACACTAAATAACTAGCAAATAAATAAATATTTTTGAAAACAATAACGTTTCGAAGTTTCTAGAATGCTTTTAGCATTATTTGAACCGAATTACAAAAAAATACTAACCTAATAATTATATTACCTAACGATATTGTCAGCATATCAAATCCTAATACAATAATTATAATTATCAACCTTTTTATAAACAACTGCGAAGAAAACACTTAATAAAACAAAAATCATTTCTTTTGTTCTACTTTTTAAATAGGGTCGTTATTATCGTAATTGAAAACAAAAACAGTTTTTGTGAAACAATATAATGGAAAAATATGGCTAATTACTTTATTACATGAAATGTTTATAAGATTAGTAATTGAATTTATGAAACCCATACATGTATTTGAAATTTGATAATTTTTCATCTTATTTGAACAGGGAGACACAACGCCGTTTATAAAAAAATATATAATATAAATGTAGGTACTTAATCTTATTAAATGATATTAATCAACTATTAGTTTATTTATTATTAAATAAAAAGTAATACAATTCCAAATACGGCCGAACTAGCAAATCTTAAAATGTCTTCATAAGAATATGCTCCGCCAAAGAAATGTTGGGAACCGCTTCGGATTCTTTTTGATTTTCCCTCAAACCGCACTCCTTGACCTTGTGTCCGGTCTCAGATTTATTATGAATAGTTTTCAATTGAGAGGATATTGAAACGTCCCGTTTTTTGGCCCCACAGTCTTTACACACACACACATCCAAGGATTTTTTATTTTTGAATTCAACTTTTTCTTCTTTAATTTCTTTTTGGTCTAATTTCGAGTCTGCTACTGCCAGTTGGGTGTGGTCAAAACATTTTGTTGATTTCTGCAAACAAAGGTTCAATGTTATTTTTGAAAATAGACAGTTAGATAATAGTTAGACGATATTTATCTTCAAAAATCTGTAAATTTTATTAAGGTATTGCAGCCAGTATCTTGGGTACGCTTCCGGTTTAACTGAACTGCATAGCCCCCCTGATTTGGATCAGTTGAGCTATCTATAGATTGTTTACAACGGTTTGTAGATAGCTCACCTGTTTCTTATGTAAGTATTTTATATATTCCAATGTACATTTTGTAAATACTGTAATAGTCGTAAATTTATTTGTGAATAAAATATTTGTAGTTCAAAAGCGTAATAACCAAAAACTCGTATCAAAGGCTCCTATTATAAAATATCTGATTATTTAGAAGACGAAGCTTGGAGCTAGTCCAACGAGGGATCATATAAAAAAACGCTAGGATCCAGGTCTAGTTTCTTGCCAGTTTTTCTAGACGAACTGGCGCTTAGAATCATCTAGCATGTAAGATGTTTCAAAGTCCATTTGATTTTATTGCATAAAGAAATTTTGACCTTGACTTTGTTAAAAAAAAAAATGGTTGTCTGTAAAGTCGGTTTACTGACGATAGTTGAACGTGACAACGAACGCAAAGGCCGATTGTGCTTCTTTGTCACTCGTTCCGCGCTCTCGCTTGCACTTCATGGAACGCCTCAGAGCGAGGTAACGCCGCATGAGTCATGTTTTTTCGTGCGTGCAGCCGGCTCTATCGAATTATAAGACGTCGTCACGTCAAAAACTATTAAGTACCTTTGGCGTGACAGCTTTGGAGTAAAGTCGGGCTCGTCCTTCCACCTCCAGCTTTAGCCTCCAGTCGCGCAGGTACATGTGAGCGGCCGCAGCACTAGGCCAGCCGCGGCGCCACGTGTGCCATCTGGTTTTAATCCATTTACCATATTATTGACCTATACATATTACATGACGACCGATGTCGCGCGGCGGGCGAAGGTCCGCCTGCGATGCGTTAGGTTGCGGGTTCGATTTCCGCCTTGTGATAAATGACCTGCAAATATTTATTCCGGGTGTTCTGGGTATTATATGTATCTATAATAAAAAATATCTATCTATGTAATGTATTGTATTAAGTACATATGTCAGTCTTCTAGTACCCATAACACAAGCTCTGCTTAGCTTGGGGCTAGATGATGTTGTGTGGATTGTCCAGCATTATTTATTTATTTATACCCATTATAAATCATGATAATGTATGAATGTGGATGGATGTAGAAGTAGAGGGAGGCCAAAGAAAAGATGGACTGTGTGAATGATGACATGAGTAAGAAATGAGTCCATCGAGATGACGTCTGATAGAGGAGAGTGGAAGAAGACGTGTTGTACCGACCCCACATAGCGTGGGACAAGGGTAGGAACATGATGATGAATGTGACAGGAATAGTTGAGAGTTGAATGATAGGGGTGAGTGAAGGAAAACATGTTGTGCCGACCACACTGCGTGGGATAGGGGCAGGGTAATGATGATGAAATCACAGCAAAGATCGTTTGGACTGGTCACGTTAGCTGGTCACGTTAGCAAACGCCATCACTCTTTGCGTGTGGCTAAAAAGGTTTGAAAGTGGACCTAGACGTCCAGAAGCAAGATTGATGATTGATGAAGAACACAGAGACATGAAGAGTATTTTGTGTGAGACCTTTACCCAGCAACGAGACATGAGTTACTAAATAAAATAAAATCACTATTTTGATTGAGTTCTAACTAAAATAAACAAGTCACTAGGTTTACCATCATACTCACAAAATAGTGTAATCTTAGTTATGTAACTCTTCTCTCAGAGTCAAACCGCGAAGAGTGGAAGGAGGGAAATATGAATAATAATTAGAATACTAAGCGAAAACAAAGTAACCTTGTCAAAAGTTGTAGCGTCCTTGATTTCTGTCCCTGAGCTCGGTACATGAGTGCCGTGTTGCGCAGTGATACGATGTCCCCTCGCGGAGGCTTCTCCGCCAAGCGATGCTTGAAGTTCAGTCTTGTAGCCTCTAAATAAAACCTGGACGCGGGTCCAGGGAACCCTGAAAAATAATTATGTTTACCGCCTTTTTATCGCACTTAATTATGGGTTTATGAGTTCGGTGTAAAAATGTGAGTGGCTATAATACTTGTATCAAATAAGTCATATGAAGCGCCTAATCAAATTTATGTACACAGGAGAAGGCAGTTGTCAATTTTTGGATCAAAAAATTAATTGTAAAGTAAGTCTGAGGTTTCCGCCCTAGATGATAATGATATGCTATATTATGTTTCGTGTATTCGCATAAAATAATCAATTTATTGATTGTTGATGCGAATACACGAAACGACGGTTACGTGTTCGATAGATATAAAATGCACCGTATGCAAAAGTGTCAAATGTGCAATTTACATACATTATAATAAGGTATCTATAGTTTTTCTACAGTGTAAAATTATATTTTAATTACCGCGTTCCCTCCACCAGTCCCCATACAAAACAAAGTGCTCCCAGTTGGCAGGCTCCAGTTCCACCAGGGTGTGCAGTGTTCTCTGCTGCGCGCTCCGGGGCAGCAGCGCCAGCAGTTCCAGGTGTGCGGGGACGAACCGCGGCTGGATCCAGATGCATCTCTCCAGCATGGCCACGGCTTGGAGTGATCGACCAGTTTTTCTGTGATACAAGTTTGGCTAAAGCAATCTCTAAGAAAAATGGCTTAGTCCTAAGTGGACTTAGGACTAGGTAGTAACTAAACAAAAAAAACTAGGTCTCTTAAAGAGACCTATTTTTTTGGGTACTACTGATTGTAACGAGCCAGAACTACGTCAGCCTCGTTCTTATTCACAATTATTGACACAGAGATCATTTTTAGATTTGAAGAAATTAACTGATTTATTTCACATTATTTTATTCTTTAAAACTTTCCATTCGAACATCTGCAGGGCAACAATGTTATTTTAAGCACAATAGACGCAATTTAAAATATCACAAAAAAATATATTTTTGTTCATTCGAAATTGGACGTCGCCCATTAAAAACACATGTCCGTAAAAGTCTTTGTTTTTAAGGATAGGAGCCAGGTCAGATCATAAATTAAATACAAAAAAATATTTCAAGTGAAATGTCTACTTAAGATCGCAAATGTTTCGGGGACTTTCCAGAAACCATTTAATACAAAAAATCCCTGCACTAACTATAATAAAAAAATATTTAACGTGGAAGGGACGCGTAGGCACCGACGTGATGAGGTTTGAAAGAGGCAGGAGGCAGGACACTGAATTTCGGGCTCTCGGACCGATAGGTTCAGCGATTGAACATGTAATTCGCGTATCGGGTCCTTTGAATCCTCGGTCGGTTTACGGATTGAAAGTCGATTGTTTGCTTAAACTTTGTTTTGAGAAAAAGTAATATTAAGTAATAACTTCGCGTTCTAGTGTTGTTTAAGTGAATTTTGAAATAAGATTAATACTAAATTTCCTAAGATTTAGATTCGCGATCGTTTGTGTTGTGCAGTGTCTTTCAGAAATAATTAATATTGGGGTTTTAAGATTTAAATTCACGGTCGATTATGGGGTTTAATTTTGAGCAAAGATTAGTTTTAAATTTCCTTGGGGTTTGTTTGTGTTATAAATTTAAATATTATTTGTTTGTAAAAATGTGGTTTGTACGAGTAATCCTGTAAGTCTTTTGATATTTAATTTATGTATGTTACATTTCTGCTTCATAATAATATTTAATTAAGTCTGTGTTAAACTTCCATCCGGTTAAATTAATTTATAAAAATAGTATTTGATTCGCTCCTAGGAATATTATTATTAGAGATATTAGTAACATATTATAGGTAGAGCGTAAGGCTTAGTTAGATAGGTAGAACTCTAAACTGTTAGGTAGACTAGACCGATTATAATGACGTTAAGTTATGCAAACATTTAATCTATCTTTTGCTGATATAAACTCTTTAATCTATTTTATTAAATTGACTTCAGGAATGCACAATGTTAGTAGTAAAGTAATCTTACTAACATTGTGTCATTTAGAATGTCAGATTAAAATATATAACTTTTGATGTGAACTATTTTTGATCTTTCTTCAATTAACTTTATACTTGAATACATTTTATTATTATTAAACCCAGTAGAGCACAATGTTAGAAGTAAAGTAAACTTTCTAACATTGTGCCTTTTAAAATGTGAGATAAAAATACTTAAATTTACCAAGTCTTGTAAGGACTTATTTTATTTAATGTCGTGTAATGACTAAAATTATGGGAAGTCTTGTAAAGACTAGTTTTAACGATTCGTAGATTTAAATTCACGCGTGGACTATTTTCGTCCAAACTTTAAAGGTAGCCAGTGTTTGACTGTTCAAGTGAACTACTTTTGAAGGAAAATCCTTTGGAAAAGCCTATGTACAACATTCCAGTTAGGGAGTGTATATCAAACTTTGTGAGCGTGTGTCTCGGTATTTATCTGGAATCTATGGAAAGAGGAAAGTATTTACCTACAAAGTTTGAATACATTTTATGTATCGAGTGATACCGTTTGGTCTAACTAGCGGCACAGTAGTTGCCAAGCTTATCCCGGACTTATAAAAGCGAGGGAGGCTTTCCGCAAATCTAGTTTTTATGACCCATTCTTCGACAACATCTGAGAATGTTCTCAAGGCTTTGACATTGGTTATCCTAATAATCTAGCTCAACTTGTGCCGTTGGACATGGCTTGACCAGGCTGCTTAGCAGTTGACCCCCTAGGGTCTGCTTTGTCTTTGAGTTCTTTTAAAGGGAACTTAAGGAGATTGTAGTCCCATTGAACTCCCTATAGTAGTGCTAGTGTTTGGGTGGGTTAGGTAAACGGTAATAATTAAAAGTTATTCGTTTCTCTAGCTTATTCAAACGCTGGAAAGCCTTCTATGGAAGAGGAAGTCTATTTATGTATTAAGTTACATAGCGTGTGTCGTAGACTACTGGCAGGCACGGGCGAGGGGTGCCTTTGAAGGGCCCTGACATAGCAATGTCAGCTTCCATTATTTATTCCAAATACATACTTCCTATAAAGTCTATTACACGAAAACTCTTTACATAGTCCTTCATAATGTTCATACATAATTCACAAAACCTTTAAGAGATCTAGCATAACTATGCTAACTTGCATTACTTTTCATAAAATACATTACCTAAAAGTTATTAATATTTTATAATGTTTCTTTCATATTTTAACAGAAATTCGAGAAAGTATAAAATAGTATTTTAAGGTTAACCATAGTTTAATCGTTGCATTACTCTTACTCATTCTTATAAGTCAATATTCTGTTAACAGATTTCTTTACATACGAGATAAAATAATCAAAAGATAATTGAATTAGATACTTTAGATAATAATAGGTAAATTAGGTAATAAATTATAATAGATATCGGTTTGAATTCTCAACATAATTCCTTAAGTTCTTGAGTTACTCACGTCACAACAGTAGGGTCCTATAAGAGTTAGACGATCACATGGCCATCTTCGATCTTCAATTAGCATAAATAATTAATTTAGTTTCTTCATGCGTATTTAATGTCGCGGGGGTTATTTACCGGGGGGTCGTTACGATTTGAAAGTTCCATGACCAGGATGAACTTGGATTACTTCGATTCTTGCTTATTATTAAAATATTATGTAATTAATTTAACTTTTTAATTAGATTATTTTTTATAGGTAGGGTACGTGCGATTAAATTCGCACAATTTGCTGCCGTATATATAGGGTAGGGGAATTGTGTTGAGATTTCAAACTTGATTTAGTAGTCTTGATTTACAAAATTTTATTTAACTCAGACACGGAGGGTCGCGTCGATGATAGCTTGTTTTATCCGAAGGGTTTTATAAGATTATTTTTATAAATAAAATATTAGCTTTGGTCTATCAGTTTTACACTACGAGGGTCGTGAGTAGGTATAAAAAAAAAAAACTGTTGGTGATAGATAGATAATTGTGTGTAATAATTATTATTAATTTAAGTAATTTATTAGTCAGGTATAGATAAATAGTTTTATCACTATATGATGAACAGTTTCATAAAGCGAGGGTCGTAAAACTGTTTTGTTTTATTACTCAATGTGGTTATTGGCGTTATTTGGTAGTACAAACATGGTAATATATTGTAGGTAGGTGTCACATATACTGTAGGTAGGTGTCTCATATATTGTAGGTAGGTGGCACATAGCAGAAAAAAAGGCAGACCGAAATGTAACTACTAATTGCAGTATTTTAGTATATTTCGATAGATTGTTATAAATTTAATAGATAAAAGGTAGATATGGTTCGTCGCTATGTATTTTAACTGGGATCTAGGGTTTGTGATCTTGGATCTCCCTGGTCTTAAAGTGTACCTACGAGGCAAATCGTCAAGTCATTGTAAAAATAGGTTCTTTGGTTTTACAAGGTATTTAGGGGTTGATAATGCGTAGGTAGATTAGGTCAAAATATTTGTATGAACCTTAGAACGTTTGTTAATAATATAAATAGCAGTTCTTAGAATCTCGCAGGTTCGACTCCTGTTTGATAAATAGTTTTACTGGGAAATAGCGGGTTCGATTCCTGCTCGATTTATCAGTTTAAGGATATTAAAAATATGTATTGTATCGTTAGTAAAAATAGTAATAGGAGACAATATTGTAAACAAAATAGAATTGCGCAGGTTCGAGTCCTGATTAATAAGTGTGGTGGAAATCGCAGGTTCAGTTCCTGCTCGATTTAGTACTTTAGGAATTTAAAAATACCAAGAGTATCGTTAATAAAAAAATAGAGTAATATACATATTTTACAGTATTGTAATGCGGATGGATCCGGACAGGTTCGAATCCTGTTTTGGTTGGTTATTTTGTGATGAAAAGTCACAGGTTCGATTCCTGCCTGACTTTATCATTATTTTAAGCATATTAAAATACTAGCTGATGCTCGCGAATTCGTCGTGCTGTCGTTATGGTTTTGACATTTCGCATAATAACTTTGTAAGTTGTAGGCTGCGTGTTGTTTCAATGAATGAATTACATTGTTGTAAAGTTTCATTGGAGTCCTTTCGGTGGTTTTTGCGTGGAAAAGTAACAGGCATACATTCGTCCATACAAGCTTCGCTTTAGTAATATAGGTCGGACTTGGTGTATTTATAGTTGAAAATAGTAGATAAATGTTACGGTACAATAAATAAAACAGAAGCGTGCGGGTTCGATCCCTGCTTGGTTAATAACTTTGGAAAATATTAACCATACCACGATTTTAAAATCGTGTAGAGTAACTGAATACTACAGGTTCGAGTCCTGGTTGACTGATATATGATACGTTAAACATACAAATAAATAGGACGACAATTTTAAGATTGTGAAAAATTGATTGAGGATGCAGGTTCGAATCCTGCTTAGCTAATAACTTTCCAGAATTTAAATATTCAACTACCACGGAGGCTTAAAGGTCGCGCTGACTAAATGAAGATCGCGGGTTCGAATCCCGTTTGACTCACAATCTGAATTAGTAGGTATATTAATTATAGATGTTACAGAAGGTTTTATAATCGTACAGGCTGAGGGTCGATATGGAATAAATCATAACCCGTAATTTTATAGGCTAGGTAATTAAGTGAGTTATTAAGCACAAGTACCAGGAAGATACGTTATTTTGTGAAGTAAGTTTTGCAGCTGTTAAGTTACCCACCTCACGGATTGACGGATTACAATCAATCGATAAAATTTGATCTTATACGAGTCGCTAAGTTTCATTGATTTGATAGCCATTATCATAACTATTGTAAACATAGGTTCATTCATCACATTCGTTATTAATATCTACCAAAAACTAGGTCATAGTTTTAAAGTCGGAGGGTCGGATAGTATTATAAATTAAAGCTATTTAATTTAACAATTACAGTTATTTGATAGCTAGGTAGAGAGAAGTCATTTATAGTCACTACTTTATTGTTTAGATCTTTACTATAAAGTTAGTCATTGTCTGAGTGTGAGTTCAATCCTCACAGTAATTATTAAATTGGGTATTATAAAACGTACGATTTAAAAAAATAGCGAAACTATATCTTAACGGCCATGAAAAAAAAGGGGAGCCATTAGATAAAACTTTTAAACGAATTTATTTGAGAACTTAGTTAAAGTGTTTGGTTCCTCAAGTGTGTACTAAATATTACTTTGGGTTGACAGATATTCGATAGTTAAATGTTAAATTTATTGACTAGGGCAAAAATATGCTAGCACTTGAGAGATCCGCTAAGTGACGTGCACATTATGACTTAAATGACGACTAAAATCATTTTCAAAATAATATTTTATTTTTTTGAGTTGACAGTTATCGATAACGTCGACCCACTTATGACCCTTAATGGTTATTTTGGGTTTTGAACTGAAACTAGATAACATTGTAATAAGTTAACGTTTTTTTCGTTAGCCATAGGTATGTCTATGTTTATGCTAAGGTTGAGGATTTATAACAGACGTCTGTTGTATAATTGTTTGTCGTTAGGCAGATAAAGAAGTAGGTAGTCGTGCATTTATCTCTTTGAGCGAAACTTTTACTACACTTTCAGTGGATGGAAATCAGAACACATACTTCATTAGAATTAATATCTATTATTTTATGGTGTTGTGTTACGTATGTGTTTATTGTGTATCCTTTTGCAGCTAGGTATTAACTACGTGTGATAAAGCAGAAGCAGCTGTCTTCAAGAAATGTATATAGATCAGGTGATACTAGGACTAGACATTAGTTTTGAAAAAAGGTAAAATCTATATTTTATTGAATGAAATTAACGTTCCATTCCTACAGGTATTCGAGTTTAATAGTTCGTGTAGAAGACAGAATAGATACAATAGGTACTTACCTTTAAAATATCTAGCATATTATTTTTACTAGATACATAAAACTAATATTCAAATTTTATAGATATTGGAGAATTATATAGGTCCTGTGGTGCGTTGATTTATTAAAAAAAAAAATATATTTTTTTTGCATGTTTGTCTTATTAGACTTCGAAAAATTAAGTTTATATTTAACTACCTTTCCTTTCCTACAGGTATTAGACTTAAATAGGTCGTATGGCGAACAGAATAGATTTTAAAACATCTAGCATGTTACTCTTACCATATCTACGTATTACGAACCTTATAATTTTATAGACGTTTTAGATTCAGATAAGTAGGTTGGGTGGTGCGCTGACGGTTATTAAAAACAAAATATGTTAATCTCATTAGATTTTATAAAGTTCCATTTTACAGATTTTAGAAAAAATGGTGTGGTGCGCGGCGCCCTTATTTTATGATTTCTAATATAATAGTCTTATTATGCATGTTATTCTAACTAGATTTTAACAGACTTTCATTTTATATAGATATTGGCGAAGGGTGAAGTAATATTATTTACAAGTGCATTACCTTGTTAATTTTATTATGTCTTATATTTTATAATTAGGTTAAGGATTTGGCGTAATAATTAGCAGTTAGCGTAAAACAGCTTGAGCATTTGGCATAGTTAAATAAAAATAGTGTCAATATAAGTACATTTGGCATTATTTGAAGTTGACGATAGTTCAGTTTTGCATTTGGCGTAAATGTTTCATAAAAGAATAATAGCAAGTTGTTATTTTTAAATAGACATGCGTAATTAATTGAAATTCAGCGTATAATATTTAGCGTTTGGCGTAATGGTTATAAAACATTTAGTTTTAATATTATGAAATAAGTTTTGCATGTTGCATAAATAAATAAAATATATTTCACATAATATACTTAATAAGTTCCTGAAATTAAAACAAGTTTTCCCTTTTAATAAAAAAAAAAAAAAAACATAACAGTATTAAAAAAAAAATATATATAGAGTACATCGTTTTACAGTCTCATTTCAAAATGATCTGTTGATATTGCAGGTATAATGAAAGACTACGTATGTCGAAGTTTGTGGAAGTGATGTATGAGTTTTAATAAGTATGAAGACGATTTAAAGAAAGGGATTGAATGAAATAATGGTGATAGATTTAACGGTTTGAGGGGCCTAAGATTTCAACTGTAACTGAGGATGAGACAATTTTAGTTGTTTTTATAAATTCAAATAAGCACTACATTACACAATCGACTTGTATGAAGGAGACATTGGTGTTAGGTTAAGTTAGAAGACAATCATCGGTCTAGGCCGATTTCATACAAGTTCACACTGCACCTATTAGGCCATGACTAAGCACACTATACACTCTCCGTTCTGTAAAATGTTGTTATTTTGATGTCGGTTTCTGACTGAATGTCGTTCTCGTGGGATAACATTTAGACTTTGAAAGCGTAGACGGATATAATCTATATTGTGAAAGGTGGTGTTTGCATTTCCAGTACCAACATTGCGGTAGTCAATACAAGGACTGAAGAAAGGTCTACACCAAACCATTAGGGTTGATCAAATTCACAACTTGGTTCCTTTGCACAGATAGATTGTCCTAGTTGAAGAGTATAAAAACCCATGATGACTTTCATTTATAGCAAGAGGTTGAAGTCACAATGACGACAGTTTGCACTTCGGTCTAAAATACACTTCTCATTTTATGATTTATATATATATGTTTATATACTTGCACCGCATATTGAAAATATGCTTATTACACATTAAACTCAAAATATTTGAATATAAGAATAAACCAAAATTTAGTACTTTATAATTAAGAGGGATAATTTGTAATCACATTGATTATTTTGCATTATATAATAATTGTGAAATTATTTTACTTTGAAATATTTACTACGGACTAATTAGCATCAACCTGCGTAAATATTGAGGGTCGGCTGTAACGAGCCAGAACTACGTCAGCCTCGTTCTTATTCACAATTATTGACACAGAGATCATTTTTAGATTTGAAGAAATTAACTGATTTATTTCACATTATTTTATTCTTTAAAACTTTCCATTCGAACATCTGCAGGGCAACAATGTTATTTTAAGCACAATAGACGCAATTTAAAATATCACAAAAAAATATATTTTTGTTCATTCGAAATTGGACGTCGCCCATTAAAAACACATGTCCGTAAAAGTCTTTGTTTTTAAGGATAGGAGCCAGGTCAGATCATAAATTAAATACAAAAAAATATTTCAAGTGAAATGTCTACTTAAGATCGCAAATGTTTCGGGGACTTTCCAGAAACCATTTAATACAAAAAATCCCTGCACTAACTATAATAAAAAAATATTTAACGTGGAAGGGACGCGTAGGCACCGACGTGATGAGGTTTGAAAGAGGCAGGAGGCAGGACACTGAATTTCGGGCTCTCGGACCGATAGGTTCAGCGATTGAACATGTAATTCGCGTATCGGGTCCTTTGAATCCTCGGTCGGTTTACGGATTGAAAGTCGATTGTTTGCTTAAACTTTGTTTTGAGAAAAAGTAATATTAAGTAATAACTTCGCGTTCTAGTGTTGTTTAAGTGAATTTTGAAATAAGATTAATACTAAATTTCCTAAGATTTAGATTCGCGATCGTTTGTGTTGTGCAGTGTCTTTCAGAAATAATTAATATTGGGGTTTTAAGATTTAAATTCACGGTCGATTATGGGGTTTAATTTTGAGCAAAGATTAGTTTTAAATTTCCTTGGGGTTTGTTTGTGTTATAAATTTAAATATTATTTGTTTGTAAAAATGTGGTTTGTACGAGTAATCCTGTAAGTCTTTTGATATTTAATTTATGTATGTTACATTTCTGCTTCATAATAATATTTAATTAAGTCTGTGTTAAACTTCCATCCGGTTAAATTAATTTATAAAAATAGTATTTGATTCGCTCCTAGGAATATTATTATTAGAGATATTAGTAACATATTATAGGTAGAGCGTAAGGCTTAGTTAGATAGGTAGAACTCTAAACTGTTAGGTAGACTAGACCGATTATAATGACGTTAAGTTATGCAAACATTTAATCTATCTTTTGCTGATATAAACTCTTTAATCTATTTTATTAAATTGACTTCAGGAATGCACAATGTTAGTAGTAAAGTAATCTTACTAACATTGTGTCATTTAGAATGTCAGATTAAAATATATAACTTTTGATGTGAACTATTTTTGATCTTTCTTCAATTAACTTTATACTTGAATACATTTTATTATTATTAAACCCAGTAGAGCACAATGTTAGAAGTAAAGTAAACTTTCTAACATTGTGCCTTTTAAAATGTGAGATAAAAATACTTAAATTTACCAAGTCTTGTAAGGACTTATTTTATTTAATGTCGTGTAATGACTAAAATTATGGGAAGTCTTGTAAAGACTAGTTTTAACGATTCGTAGATTTAAATTCACGCGTGGACTATTTTCGTCCAAACTTTAAAGGTAGCCAGTGTTTGACTGTTCAAGTGAACTACTTTTGAAGGAAAATCCTTTGGAAAAGCCTATGTACAACATTCCAGTTAGGGAGTGTATATCAAACTTTGTGAGCGTGTGTCTCGGTATTTATCTGGAATCTATGGAAAGAGGAAAGTATTTACCTACAAAGTTTGAATACATTTTATGTATCGAGTGATACCGTTTGGTCTAACTAGCGGCACAGTAGTTGCCAAGCTTATCCCGGACTTATAAAAGCGAGGGAGGCTTTCCGCAAATCTAGTTTTTATGACCCATTCTTCGACAACATCTGAGAATGTTCTCAAGGCTTTGACATTGGTTATCCTAATAATCTAGCTCAACTTGTGCCGTTGGACATGGCTTGACCAGGCTGCTTAGCAGTTGACCCCCTAGGGTCTGCTTTGTCTTTGAGTTCTTTTAAAGGGAACTTAAGGAGATTGTAGTCCCATTGAACTCCCTATAGTAGTGCTAGTGTTTGGGTGGGTTAGGTAAACGGTAATAATTAAAAGTTATTCGTTTCTCTAGCTTATTCAAACGCTGGAAAGCCTTCTATGGAAGAGGAAGTCTATTTATGTATTAAGTTACATAGCGTGTGTCGTAGACTACTGGCAGGCACGGGCGAGGGGTGCCTTTGAAGGGCCCTGACATAGCAATGTCAGCTTCCATTATTTATTCCAAATACATACTTCCTATAAAGTCTATTACACGAAAACTCTTTACATAGTCCTTCATAATGTTCATACATAATTCACAAAACCTTTAAGAGATCTAGCATAACTATGCTAACTTGCATTACTTTTCATAAAATACATTACCTAAAAGTTATTAATATTTTATAATGTTTCTTTCATATTTTAACAGAAATTCGAGAAAGTATAAAATAGTATTTTAAGGTTAACCATAGTTTAATCGTTGCATTACTCTTACTCATTCTTATAAGTCAATATTCTGTTAACAGATTTCTTTACATACGAGATAAAATAATCAAAAGATAATTGAATTAGATACTTTAGATAATAATAGGTAAATTAGGTAATAAATTATAATAGATATCGGTTTGAATTCTCAACATAATTCCTTAAGTTCTTGAGTTACTCACGTCACAACAGTAGGGTCCTATAAGAGTTAGACGATCACATGGCCATCTTCGATCTTCAATTAGCATAAATAATTAATTTAGTTTCTTCATGCGTATTTAATATCGCGGGGTTTTATTTACCGGGGGGGTCGTTACATGATGATGAGACAAAGCAATGATCTTTCTTATGTTAAGAGTAACTTCTGCTTATTATGACGAAATGCTACACTGAAACAAATTAGACATAATACACATTTTCATTCAAATCCTATTTAAAGTTTATGTTATAAAATATTTGCATAAAGTTTCGGTCAAAGTACAAATTTACTTATAACGAAGCCTTGCTCAGGTCTGATTCACACTACACAGAGCCGGAGCCGGCATGTTATTACTCGAATTTTAACTTTATTTGCACAACAATAGGTACAGTTGACTTCAGCATTCGTTAAACACGTCAGTCTTCAATATTTAGCCATCGATTTTATGTTTTACGAAAGTCGATACTCTACTTTATTTTTATACAAATAGAGTTCAAAATAGTACAAGATTCAGTTCTGGTGTGGTATGAACTAGTCTTGTTGTCTAGATAATGTAGGGCGACAAACTCTTTAACTATTAATTAATCTAACTTCGCAAAGCCGCGGACCGGTGCTCACCTTTGCAAATACACTTAAAACAAAAAGGTTGGACCTAGATTTTGTAGGTTTACGCTGTTTTGTTTTATTTGCATGAATAAATAAACTATAAGTCTTTTACCGTAGTGCCTATTTGGAAATTTCGTATTTCCGTTCGTATCCGGTTCTATTAATTTTATGCAGGTAATAAAATAGTTAGCTAAAAGTTGGTTGCTAAGCAATGAGGGATTTTAGCGGCTATGTCTTGCAAGTGGCTACAAGGTGGCAAAAATCTTATTAATTTCTTGTCTTAATTCCACTGCTAAAAGACTAGAAAAAATATAAGTTTTTCATATCATTTATGATTTAATTAAGGATCTATTTCTAAACTCATAATCTTGTATTCTATGAAGTGCTTTGATAAATCTTAATTTAGTTTCGACCCAAACCTGTGCTTGAACTAACAACTCTAAGATCGATCTAAGCCATTTAGAACTGTCTGTAAACACAAAAACAAAACATTAAGATGAAAAATAATATAACCTAAATATGTTAAGATTTAGTTTTACGAGTAGGTACTAGGAACGGATCAAACTAATGAAACTAATCAAAATCTCTAACACTTTAGAATAAGTTTTAGGTTTCTACGGATTTCCATTATCTTAAGCATCTCCCCAAACCATGCAGCACCTACCGAACTGCCTAACCTGCCCTTCCACATGTACCTACTAAGGCCGACTTGACCTCCGCTACGGCATCTGCCATAGCGGTTGCAACCTTCTGGGCGGATTCAAATTGAAAGGATGTTGACACGAAAGAAGAAGAAGAAGCAACTAACTTGTAAAGTTTTCCCAAGTTGTAATGCGCGTTGACGTGGTACTTGTTGAACTTGATCGCTTGGAGGAAATGTTGCTCAGCATGCTCCAGCTTCGTGATGAGAGTCCCCATGTTGTTGTGCGCACTCGCGTATGTCGGCCATAAGCTGGGTAAAAAAATATTCATATACCAACACTCTCTACTCCCAAACTTAGCAAAGCTTGTACTATGGGAACTAGATTGCTGATATAATACTTATAATTATACATTTTTTTGTAAATATGTAATATACATAGAATACGTAGTGACCCAGACACAGAACAAATATTTATCACATAAACATTTGTTATTATCTTAAATATGTATTTATTTAAGATAAGATTTTCATTTTCATTAAAATCTTATAATACTTGAATTACGGTTTTGAACATAGTTTTCTTTATAAACGGGATATATTAACGGTTGATTATTCATCAACAGTTCCATATACATTCCAGTTACTGTTCCATACTAGTTCAGGGCTAGGAAATATCTAGATCACCTATCGCCGTATGTGGCAGCGCTTTGGTAGCACATTTCGACTAAGTATAAGTTAATAATATCTGGCCCAACGTATCAGCATTGCTATTCAGCGCGGCAATGCAGCCAGTGTCTTGGGTACGCTTCCGATTGGTACTGATTTGGATCAGTTGAGCTATCTATAGATCGTTTGCAACGGTCTGTAGATAGCTCAGCTGTTTCTTATGTATTTTATATGTACATTTTGTAAATACTGTATAGTCGTAAGTTTGTTTGTGAATAAATATATACTTTATCTGTGGAAGTATTCAGATACATAAGATCTTAGAATAAACTATAATAATGGTTAGGTTAGATCTATAAGAAATCACTCTGTTATATAATAAGACCTATTGTAGGGCTAATTTTACTTTTAACGCTAACGGCCGGTTTCTGGAAACCCAAATCACGATTGATCCGAGTTTGACAAATAGTAATTGTTTGATTTTTTGTTGATCATCGTTCGAGAAACCGGCCGTAAGTGTGTTATTTATTAGTCCTCAATAATGGATTTATTATTATATAACATGCTGACAACAACTGGTCGCATGATTGATTCCTCTCACGCTTTGCCGCCCGTTTTACTTCATGCCTGGATAGGAAACGCACATTCTATCCTCTAGGTATATGATATAAATAAACTATAGTGTCGTTTGACAGCTGTCATAAACATTCAAGGATCTGTCAAACAATGCGACATAGTTCTAAACCAAGCAACACTTTGTTTGGTGGGAATCGAACCCACGACCCTCAGCACGAAATAGAGATATGACAAAATGAGTTGTGACGGAGACGAAAGATAATATTATTAACGGCCGGTTTCTCGAACGATGATCAACGAAAAATTCAAATAATTACTATGTGTCAAACTCGGATCAATCGTGATTTGGGTTTCCAGAAACCGGCCGTAAGTATATTAAGTTGTGAAGCCTGTAAAGCTGTACTGTGAGCTTACTAAGTAATAGAATCCAAACAAAGAAAGTAAGTATATTAGCAAAAGGGCATCTACTATGACACCTGTTCATATTTAAAAGGCATCTTATTACACCCTGTAGGATTCTCAAAACAGAAGTCTCTCATTAAAGCAACCGCATTCTACCTCAAAGCTTCTTTATAGTGTTTGATGGCGCCGTCTTGCTGCTCTGTCTCGCGCAGGAAATTCGCAAAGTTGTAGTGCAGTTTGGCGTTTTGCGGTAGACTCACTAAATCCGCCCTGCGACAAACAAAACACGTTCCTTTGTAATTTATACGAATGCGGCGACAGTAATGCGAATACATTTCGATTTCCTAATACATTTGCGGTGGATGAAAAATGTGTATATCATATTACTTGTCGAAGTCGGGTTAGTTTTCTGTTGATCTATTATTCCTTCAGACTCTTAGTAGGACACGAATGAAATAAATAATAGTAAATATACATGGACAGTTCATCACACTCTAGTCCCAAACTAAGCAAAGCTTGTAGGTACTATGGGAACTATTTAGATTGCTTGTAAATAGGTAGGTACATACATAGAATTCTTAAACACCCAGACATAGAACAAAAATGTAGGTATATTCATCACACAAACATTTGCTCTGAGTGGGAATCGAACCCATGATCATGGAAGGCAGAACCAACTGAGCTCTGACGGCTGTCAAGTAATTCATAATTTTTATCATAAGTCATAGACAAAAGGCAAATAGAAACGGAAGCGATATGCCATACTGTTGAAAAGATAATAAAATAACTTTCCAGGTGTAAAATCACTTACTTTAAAAGTGTTGCCCGATCCCGCCAGTCAGCATTTCTGCGGTAAGTCTTGGCGACTCCACACGCGGCCAGTATAGCCAGACCTACCATCAGGTACGTTTTGATGCCCGGCTTGGAGTACCACATAAGCTGGACGCCGTATGCTGTGATAATGACGCTTCCAACACTGTAACAGACCATTAGTTTAAAACTGGGTTTTTAATAAGCTTTGAAGTTTTAGTCATAGTCATAAAAACAATAAAAATCAATAAAAGTTTATGCAGTAAAATCACAAGGATCATTTAAAATCGTCTCGTAAAAGCCAGATGATTGTTTTGTTTCTTACCTACTCGTAGCTGATGCCCGCGACTTTATTATCGTTATATTTTGAATAATTTTTGTAACTTTCGCGATTAGAACTCATGGTAGGTAAAGAGATATTTTCTCGAGAATTTATTTCTGACGTTTCGGCAAACTTGCAACAAAATAGCCGTGGTCGCGAGCAGACTTAAAAGAAGAGTTCCCACCCCGATTATGTATTTATCTTGTCTTACGAAAAAAAACTTTTTATTTTATTTTTTTTGGTAATAAGGCTACCTGGGTATATACAGCACCCGTTCAGCGATGACAAAGCCCACAGTGACCAGCAGGTTGCTGGCCGGCACGAAAGGCACCACCAGCAACAGCAACCCGATCACAGCTGGAGTGTGCCGCTGCACCTGTCGTCACAATCACACATCTAAACAATATAACAAGCACCTGCATTTAATACAGCTCTCAAACTCAAAATAAACTTTATTCCATATTATCACAAAGATCACTTTGAAACGTCTTACATACTGTTTAGATGCCAGTTCGTCGAGAAGAACAGGCAAGAAACCAGGTCTAGATCGGTCGTTTTTTACTTGACAGACGCTAAAAACGTACCGAGTATAGAAATTATCTCCCCCAAAGCCTTAATTTCATTACTACTTATCATTAAAACTTCCTCCTTCCTTTTTCTTTCTTAATCGTTTCCCCATTGTTGGGAATTGTGACCCCGTGCAAGGTTCTTCAATGTTTTTCTTTCATCTACCACGAATAATACTTATTAACACAATACAATATTTCTGATTCTGATTCTTTTGATTCTGATTCTGTTGACGATTTACGATATCGAAAATACCTCCAAGTCCATTAAACAGCGGTAGGACATCGCCAGCAGTGCCAAGAGCGCCGCACAAGTGAGTAGGTTCCTCGGATCCCATCCACTAGCGACGAGTGGGACTGACCCCATCTGCCAGTCGTGGCTGAGGGTCCACGGACACAGAAGCAGCCACCAGTTGAACGCCGCCAGGTAGCAAAACGTCATCAGTCTACACGTGAAAGATGATTTCAAATCAATTGAAATATAAATCCTTGTGAACGTCTGTAGATAGCAACGAAAAGCGCAGCAAAAAAATGACTGATGTCAATCTATAAGTATTTCAATGTGCCTACATTATGATTCAGAAATCAGATCTACTCGGAATTCGAACAATATTGTATTATTATGGGATGTCTTACTCTAGAATATTCCTATTAGTTAGATATTGATAAAACATAGTATAATTCTAAGAACTACTAAACATTTAGGGATTCAAATCAAGTTTTAATAGCTTTAATAGTTCTAAAGCTAGTTTAATTGTATTTTAATAAACCACAATGTATTCGAAAATAGCGTTTTGTTATGTATTAATCAAATAAGGATTATACCTATTATAGAAAATAGAATAAATAATATAACTACAAAAATGATTTTTAATGATAAGCGAACGTTGACGGTTTCATTAATCATAATCAAATAAATTTTATATTGACTTTACTGTCTAAGAGCATCGTAAAAATGTCTAAAGATAAATATCTACTTATATGAAACTGGCTGGTGCCCGCGACTCCTTCTTACTTACTAACTTACATTTATGTCAATTCGCTCTTTATAAATCAATTTTAATGTGACTTTACAATAATGTAATGTAATAATGTTTATACATCAGAATAACACATATGCTACTATTAAATCATGTAACGATGGCAAGATGAAGCCGCGGGAACTAACTAGCGTTAGTAGGAAATAGGAAGAATAAATAATCACCTTACAAAAAAGCTGGGATGAAAAGCAGCTGGATTGTCCTGCACTGAGAATGTGGGCCACGTGCCTTGCAGCAGCGCCAGGCGAAGGCACACCAGCAGCGCTAGAGACACCACCACCTTCAGCCCTCGCAGCGACAAACCGGTGCATTTCTTCTCTATCTTCAACGAAGTCATTGACCTAATGTTTTTAAGCAATTTTAGTAGCTTTAAGTAGACCATGAACATACGAGCCAAAAAGCTCATAGATGACGCGCTGGTCCAAACTAATCTGCTGGACATAGGTCTCTACCAAGACGCACCAATAAACCCGATCTTCAGCTCTTTTGATACAGAGTTCATATCGTCACTTCTTACTGAAGGGCAGAAACAGGTGTTGCCGTCAACAAAATATAAAGAATATGTCTTATCGAAATCCTATCTGCGAGTTAGCTACCGTATTCATTGGCATATAGTTTATGTCGTAAAAGTACAAGAAGTTTTTTCAAACCTTCAGACTTCATTCAAACCACTCATAGACTTTCAGATTTGTTTATTTACTTATGATAAAAAAGTATCCAATTATTCTATCAAAAATTTCGTTCTTTTGTTTCTAACTTTAGTTCGTAGCTCAGGAGCTATTATTGTATGTAATATTCATTTATATTGTAATAACAAACTAGGACGCAGCATTCAGAGTTTTGATAAACTCAATAACGTCCAATACTTAATAAATAAATCTGTTGTTAACTTGATTATACCGTTTCGAAAGCAACAAGATTGAGTCCCAAAAATTGAATTACCAACTTGAAAAGAACACCCAATACAAGCAATACTTTGTACCTCATAAATACATCGTTATAAAAATGAAAAGGTCATTTGAAATGGTACTAAGCTTATTAAGACTCAATATGCAAATATAAAACGGTTCTAAATAATACATCTTCATCTCCAATTATTTTTCTCTGCAATATTGCTGCTTCTAAATGAATTGGGTTTAGTTCAATGATCGACATAACAAGATGGTTTAGTTATTTAGTTTTGTTTGAGTTTCATGTAATAATATAAAATAAATATTCATGGATTTAAGTACCAAACTAATATAAGAAAAACTTCCTACAATAAGATTGAAATGTCTCATTGATAGAAATATTTATTCTTGGTAGAAAACAAACCCGCGACAAATGAAAGTGACATATTTGTGCTTTGCGACGAAATAAAGACATGATTTAAATATTGATGAAAATGAGATAAATATATAAAATTTATCTTTACTTGCCTTTTTACAAAAGGCCAACATCTGTAGAAGTCGAAGAGAAGGTTAAGAAGTAGCACTGTGACGCCCGTCTCTTTAGCCAGCATACTTAGAGCTCCGAGCCCTACGCTCATCCAAACACACTTCTTGTTGCTGGTGGGCCTACAAATAATGGATTACATCTATTACTGAAGATCTCCTCGAAGTTCTACGGTGAATTACAGTTTTTGATTTTTGAATTATAATAATTAATATTACAAATTGTCCTACACTTACTTATTAATTTCACTCCCATTTTGCATAACTTTTTACATTTCCAGTTGTACCTTACTAGTCATCTAATTTCCTCAGCACCCCCACTCTCTCTCAAACACACATTTTCGCTACATTTTAGATCATGTTTGCATCCTATCACTTAAGTCTATTTATATTTAATATCTACTAAGTCCGCTGGAAGACGCTAAGAGCTGGGATACAGAAATTCTAGTCTGGCTCTTAGCGCACCTGCTATACGTATCATATTGTTATTCCAAAGGGTATCAACTCCGGTCACCACCGGAGTGGGTACCCTTCGGAACCTATAAGTTGCATTGTACTTGAAGCATGGCTTATTACCTTAGAATAAGCTATTTAGCTCTTAAGTATTAGATATATATATATAATTATTGTACTTATGGAACCTTATAATAAAAAAAAAATTGAATTTGATTACTATCACAGATTCCATGGATATGGAAGAGCGGGGCCTTCTAACACAAGTACATATACTTAAAAGAAGGTCCCAACCTTGTTAATATGTATGTACCTATATGTTACACAAATAAATATTTTCATTTCATTTCATTTCAGATTGGAAAAACAAAATGGCGTAGGTACTGCTGAAAAAATGTTATCAAATCAGTTATAAGAATTAAAATCTGTAAAATTAGATATTCATGTTTTTAACGATAATCCAGTCACTAAAACGGCAATAAACCTGTTTTTTTTTTCTAATTTAATTTTTTATTCCTACAAATAAAGTAGGTATTATTATAATTATACGTACCTGTGGTATACAAGTAATGACGATAAGAAAAATATACAAGCTAGAACATCTGCTCGGCCCACCACCCCCGCTACCTGTTGAAGGAAGAATTAGAATTGAGCGAAGCGAGCGAAGGTTTTACGTTTTAGTTTAATAATTTGACAAATAAGCGCAAAGTCGTGAGGTCAATTGAATAAGAGGTAAGTTGTCAAGTTATAAAATAAGGTTGTTAAAAATTAAGTAAAAACATTACTAGGGATTAAGTACAGTATAAAAAGGTTTTATTGTAGCTTCGTATTTATTTGAACAGTTTGAAATAGTTTTAGAAATTTATATTTCAACGAAAGAAGTCTTGAGCTATAATTAAGTTCAAAGAAAGAAGTTATACAAAAGATAATTCTAAAATCCAATACGTATATCCTTATTTTTTAACTTTATATGTATGTGTGTGTGTGTGTTGTTCAGACAAAATGCAATATTAGTAAGATTAGAGTTTATCTACTCCATTTCCAATAGAATACCGTTAATTACGTATTTCTGAGAGATTATCTAGTTTCGGAGAAAATGTAATACTTATACTTTTCCATGTTGCAAACCTCATTTTTATTCAATTATAAAGATTGTTTCTAATAACTGCTACCATAGTTCTGTATTCTAATTCTCATGTAATTACTTACCAGTGCAGCCAGTGTCTTGGGTACGCTTCCGATTGGTTCTGATTTGGATCAGTTGAACTATCTATAGATCGTTTGCAACGGTCTGTAGATAGCTCAACTGTTTCTTATGTATTTTATATGACAATGTACATTTTGTAAATACTGTATAGTCGTAAGTTTGTTTGTGAATAAAATTACTTACCGATGTTTTTTGTGCATGTTTAAATTTTTATCTTTTTGAGTAGCCGTACTCACCGCTTCTGTATGTACAGGGTGTACAGCAAATAGCAGTGCTGCAAGTGCAGCAAATGGTCGCTTGAGTCGTGCGACCGTGACGCACGCGCGCGCGACCAGCACGCAGCACGCCGCGTGCAGAGCCACGTTGCACGCGTGCCACCACCACGGCCTTAGACCTGACAGCATGTGGTTTATTCTGCAACAAAGAATAATACGTAAACCGATTGGTCCAAAACCATTGGTCCGGTTTGTACCAGATTGATCCGGTTTAAACTCGATTGTGCTGATTGGACCCGATTGGTGTAACTAGTAACTAACGGGTGACCAAAGGGCAGGTGAGTATCTGGTCGAGCGTATCAGCATTGCTATTCAGCTCGGCAACGCTTCTAGTATCTTCGGTACATTTCCGATAGAAACTGATTTGGAGCAGTAGATCTTTTACAACGGTGATCGCAGATAGCTCAATAGTACCAGCTTTGCGCAGTTTGGAAAATGCGCGGTGTGGAATATGAATTGAATATTTATTTGTTAACCAACTACAATTTATTTGTTTTTTGATCAACAAATATTACTGGCCCCATGCTCATATACATTTTTAACTCTTCATTTAAATAATTAATTTTGGTGAAGACTGCAAATGGGCCCTCTAGGTTGATTTAAAAAACTCACAATAAAATGCCAAACAACGTCAAGTAACGCTGGTGATTGATGTGCTCAAACTTTTATATGGTCCATAATTAAGTGCACGGTGACCAAGGCCTTAGTTACGTGATAAATGAAGCCGGTATTGTTTCGCCCGAACTCGACCCAACTCGAAAGTTTGGGAAACAGTGTAACGATGGAAGCTGTGAATTATAACTAGAGCTTTGCAAAAAGATGTTTACATTAACGCGATTTATTAGAACTTGATAATTAGATGTGCTGTTGATTTTTGTTCTAGACAAAAAGATTAGCCAAGTTTTAAATCAGGCTCAACATACCTACATATCTACTAAAAAAGTACCTAAATGGAAAATAATATTTATTATCATTAACTACTTATTGATATTTGTATAGAGTTGTTCTATTTATCTTAATTAATCAAAACCATGAAAAAGAGCAAACGTTTTCCTGATGACAAAACTAAGTAGGTACGTTGATTTTATCCTTAGTTACTTCTCATTATCTCATAGCAACGGTTTGAGTTGAGACTAACCTCTACCAACGGTGATATTTCCATTCATTGTTTATTAGTTTTTGAAGTGAAAACTTCTTTAGCGGCGCTGGGTGGGTAAAAACTTTCAAACTCGCGTCAGGGTCACGTGACGTTGATCGAAAAAGCGTAAGATCGAGGGGAAGGGAGAGGAACTAGTATCTCCCACTCTTTCTACCGTGCCTGAGTGTGCTGCTCTGTTTAGGCGGCACAGGGCGAAAAATAATGAAAAATAAAAACATAAACATTGTATTCTATCTCATAAATGATAGTACTTTTATACTTATAATTAAACACAACGTTAATATTGAAGTTTTCACTTCTGCCGGCACTCCCGGAGTGCTATTTTTTTTATACTAGAATGTCAACTTTCATTCAATCGACAAAGTGCAATTCTAACGCGCGTCCAGCCGGACGGACGGTCCAACACGGACGTCGCCGTCGGCAATGAAGCGACGCTAGATTGCTTTTTAATAGATAAAGTACCTCAGTCGACTCTTGTTCCTTTTTTGATACGTGATCCGCCTGGCCCGGGATTGAGTGGACAAACTAATTTTGACGTATACTAGTCGTGCATAGCTTGCAGGAAATAACAGAGGCTCAATCAAATAGGTAAACTAAACTCGTCGGTAAAATACGTTCATATACCTACCTACTTGTGGTAGTGGTATGGAAAGCTAGGTATCTATCTGGGTGTTAAAGAATGGAAGAATAAAAAAGACATGAAAGCGCAGTAAATAAGACCAAAGACCAATTCAGTGTTCACAACCGGCATATCTAGGTAGGTACGATGTGTCATAAATTACAAAATTGTACGGCAATACTACGATATTTTTAGTACCTACTACTAAAAATATCGAACTAAGTATATAATGTATTTCCATTAATTTATTGATCGGAACGACATTTTAAATCAATTTTTGTTTTTATGAAGCTACTACCACTGAATCACTCAGCTAAATGATTTCTGTAAATGTATAAAGGCTGAATACTTTATTTATTTATTTATTATTCATACTCAGGAAGCTGGTTTTCTGTTGCCTCTCCATCATTTATTATTTTTAGATAACGAAGCAAAAATAGTTGATAAAAATAATATCTCAAATGAAATCAAATCAATTTATTAGGTTCAATAAATACAGTTGACAATAAATGTATATATCTAATCCTTACGAGCTAATAGATTATTTTAAACTAATAAGTCATGCTTCAAGTAAAATGTAACTTCTAAGTTCCTAGGATGCCTACTCTGGTGGGTATCTTGGCATATTGAGGTACACTGCGCAGCATATTTTTGTCTACAGAAAGAAACTGCAGGTAAAATAACAATAAGGTCTACGCGTGTAATTTATATCCTTACTAAAATGACTACCATACCGTATGCCTAATTTTACAGCACGAAATGTAAAGCGCTTCCGAACCCACAATACCTACCTACTAGTAGGTAATATTTATTCTGTGCTAGAATCTAAATCAAAGATGCTATTTCCAGTACAAACGAACAGACGTAATTGCTTGCGCAGTAATATCTTAGTACAGTCAACGAAAAGAATTGCTCGCATTTGATAAAATACTAACCGATTTATTAAATCGGTTTTCATCATAATAATCACCCGCTGAATTCGTTCACTGTTAATTGTTATGCATAGGCCTTTCTCTATATATTTTTTATCAGGCTTCAATTATGTAGGTATACCTACCATTGTTTTATTTTTATCTATCTCACTCGAACTGATTTACAAATCTGTGCGATGTCTCCCTTTTGCGATGGTCCATTCCGTCGCATACTTGTCAAGATCTACTTATGTTCTAAATCATTTATTTCCAAAATGTGGTATAACAGTTGGTTGTAAACAGCGGCAACTGGAGTTGTAAGTGATAATAAAAATGACTAATATTTAACCCGCTGAGTGTACCCACCCCGCAACGGACACGGCACGTCGGCGAACGGGAAATATTAATATCTCTCAGCACGCGAATGGTTAAAATTTCAACTCATCATTCATTTGCTAAGACAACTTTTTACTGTTTCACAGCTCTACTTTTTTTACTGACTTAATAAAAAAGTAATGTAAATATTATTGATTAAGAATGCATTAAAAAAAAATTGGTTATGGTGATTTGTTAAAAAAAATGTTAGTTGATTTCGTGTATCTACGTGATATATCAAAAAACTGCAAAATATGATTTATTTCGCGGGTCGCGGGTATTAATTGTAACATTATTCCAACGTGCATTAGAAGTCAATTTAAATAGAATACTTACGTCAAAAATATGTTTTTATAAAACGCTTCTTTTTAGCCGACGTATAAACGGAAGGGGTTCAACGTGTATTTTATTTTTGGTACCGACTCAAAATAACCCTTACATTTGCTTAAAAAAATTTAGGTAATTTCAATATTATTTTTAATTATAAGTATTTTTTAAATATCACGGAATAAAAACGCGGACAAAACCGAGAATAACGGCTAGTTTTAAGGGCCATTTTTTACAACTTAAAGAGACACAATCGTGACAGAGGTCTTTGTTTATGGATGCGATCCGTTCTAAATTCCTACAAAATAGTTGGGATAAAAACATCTTTTGTCCCTCTCAGACTTAGACTCAAGACTTATGTTTTGTTATACGTTAGAACTTTATTTTACTGAAGGCGGAGAATAAATGTGACAATCGTAAACGTAACAAATTTAACATACACTGCGCGCTAACGTTGCGACGTTCGACAGTAAAGCTGCTGTTGACGCGCAATGTATCTCAAATACGTCACTGTTTCCATAGGTTTACGATTGTCACATTTATTTGTGCTCCTACACTGAACAATATGTTTTATCACGTTTAAAGAATCTATCAAACGAACCCTTGTAAGACCCCGTTACGCGGTTAGTTTAAGTGTGACGGTTTCCTGTTTTTTTTATATGATCTGTGGACGTCAAATTGACAGATAATGCAGATATTGTGCAATGATTTAGTCAAGCTCAAGTCATACGCGGACAAAATGGCGGCTTAGCATAAAAAAGTTTCCTGAAAATTAATTGGTTTTTGAAGATGGCGTAAGACTAGGCGGTATGGTTCTAAACTATAGCCTGCTCCAAGGAGCAAATAAACCAAAAAAAAATAAAAATCAAGTCATACGCTGGCGGTTGAGCCATTGTAATATGTTTGAGCTCAAACCGCAAAGCTCAAATGGGAGTGGGCAGGACACATTCAAATGCCTCTGGACTGTAATAACCACCACCTGGATATCTGAAGGTCAGCGGCGTCGGGGACGGCCGAGAAAGCATTGGAGGGATGACCTTGACGTATTTGAAATAGATTGGTGGGATACCTACTGCCAATGATAGAGAGAAATAGAAAGGTTTGGGGGAGGCCTTTGTCCAGCAGTGGGATGATATAGGCTAGAGAAAAATAAATACGTTAGCTATTATATTAACTAAATAACTGATTTTCTCAGTCATTTTAGTAACATAGGACCTATTTTCCGTTGATTAACATTAATTATTTTTATACAGGGTAATTTGAAATGTATTTTGAATATACACATCAAACTATTCACGCGATTAATTGGAGTAATCCCTCTTTAGGCTTAAATCGTTATTATATTACATTCAAATCGAAAACCAAACGAACAATATCGTCACTTCAAACCACCAGCAATTAGATTCCCTTTGAATGTGATACAAACCAGGAATGCTTTGACACAACAGTTCCTAGTTTACACCTATTGAAATAGATTGAAATATGACCAAGCTGAATACAAAAGTTCTAGTCCGATATGAATTGCAAAGCAGCTGCCGGCTTTTGCTATTGACGTTGAAGCCCCTCCATTTTTAACAATTAAATATTCATGGGTATTTCACACACCAGATTCTAGTCCCAAACTAAGCTATGGGAACTAGATTGCTGTTAAAATACACAGATAGAATAGTAGCACCAAGACACAGAACGTCCATCACACAAACATTTGCTCTGGATGGGAATCGAACCCACGTCCCACAGCGTGGAAGGCAGAGCTACTACCAACTGAGCTGTGACGCATGTCATATTTTATTAAAATAAATACTACCTATATTGTATATGAATGTGGACACAGATTCCGGAATCGTAAATTATGTTTATTGCCCGATGACATACGTAAATAGCATTATTTGATTTATGTAGTCGTTTATAAGTATTATTGTTGCTTGAACGTTATTAAATTTGTGAACAGTGCTTTTTGTTTTGGTGAATTAAATATTCATTTCGATGAACAATTCCATATTATTACTGAGATTTAATAATGAAGCATCTTTTTAAAATATTTATTAAAATACATTCATGCTACCTGTCATGTATTTCATCGATTCTTTTAAAAACACAATATTACTAGCTTATTCATTTCAGTTCATAAGGCCTTTGTTTTCCACATAGCAAACCATGACGTCACATATCTTATTTCATACAAACTATATGTAAAGGGCGTTATTTTTTTTTTTTTAGTGTTGGACAATCCACACAACATTATCTAGCCCCAAGCTAAGCAGAGCTTGTGTTATGGAACTGACGTACTTACATTACATATATAGATATTTTTTATTATACATATAAAATACGCAGAACACCCGGAATAAATATTTGCAGATCGTACAAACATTTATCCCAAGGCGGGAATCGAACCCGCAACCTTCCGCGTCGCAGGCGCACCACGCCCACCGCGCCATTTGACACTTAATTTGCTGAAATCTTTTGAGCTACCAGAAAACATCCCATAAATATTGTTAATTAAACCTGTATCTCTCTCATTACAGGTAGTCAGGTAAAACTAATTTGGTGCTTAGTTCTCACTTAAATAACCTAATTCACTTTTAAATTTAAATACCTAGGAGAATATATTTTTTTGTTTTAGCGCACAAAATGCACGAATACAAAAACCATGATAGTTATTACAAAACGGGGTAATTACGCATACAATGCCACGTAAAAACCAGCAAAACGTGCCAACTTTTGTGTTCATACTAATTAGCGGCAAAAAAATGTTGCAATCACTTACTTTTTTAATGGTCTTTTTTATGATGGTGGTTGAGTTGGCTTACAAGAATATAAGTCAGGGATCGTTGTGCATAGGCATTTTCATATTATGATTTTATGAGAAGATATAATTTTAGTTGTGCTAATGCACACAGGTACAAATAAAACAGTAAGTATTCAAAATAAATAAAACCCTTCAAACCTGTTTATCAGGTCTTCAAGCATATGTCCAAAGTTGTTAAAATCTCTCGCTATAATCCTAC
This sequence comes from Ecliptopera silaceata, assembly GCA_932527185.1. Taxonomy (NCBI): domain Eukaryota; kingdom Metazoa; phylum Arthropoda; class Insecta; order Lepidoptera; family Geometridae; genus Ecliptopera; species Ecliptopera silaceata. The sequence continues at coordinate 10,765,385 of OW052199.1, forward strand.
AAAATATTAATTTATTTAATTCGTTACAAACAACTTGTTGGCCAGCAACAGCCAAAAGCGCGCTATCATTGCGTCACACCAGACCGACTGCTGAAATATTACAAAAACGTTGAAAAACTAATGACAGTGCGTTTCCTTTGAGCGGTCATACCCCCTTAATACCCCCTCCCTAAAGCCACCCCACACAATCCCCTCCTCGCTCTAAAGACAGGTTTTGTGCAAAGGAACAAAACGACACGATCTTCACACAGGGATGCGAGATTGCGGAAAAATTAGGGCTTTCACACCCGCGTGGGCAAGAGTACGCTGTGTTTACTTTGAAACTTGAGCTAACACAACAAAGTAAAAACCGCTGTCTTTTTGAAATAACGTAAGTGAAGTGCTTTTTTTTTCCTAACCTATTACGTCCCACTGCTGGGCAAAGACCTCCCCCAAATTCCTCCACTTCTCTCTTTTTCTTGCTACTTCCCACCATCTCTTTTCAAAGCCGTCCAGATCATCTCGCCAACGCTTCTTAGGTCGACCACGAGGTCGACGCTCAGTGAAGTGCTTTAAAAGTGGTAATTCTTTAGTTTATTATCAATAACAATTAACAAATTATATTCTAAATACTCCTAATTATTGTTATTCTAATCTAAGTGATTGTACTGATCAAAGAAAATAAGATACTATGGAATACATAATATGGTTCCCACGACTTTGTTTCGCTATCGACTACTAATAACTTTTGACAATTCACACAACATCGTTATAAATTATAGCCTACCTATGCTTCATTCTAATGTATAAATAAACTGGATTATTGTAAAGTTTTATTACAATTTATTCAATAGTTTTTGCGTGAATAAGTAACAAACATTTTTAATAATAGTAGGATGACTTTGTCAAGTTATATTATGAAATAGTTATCGTGTTTCTCAAATATTTCATCAAACAAGCGACAGAACAGAATAGAGAATTTAGTAGAATCTAGTTTTAATTGATACCAGAATTAGTGCCCAAATTGAATGCTAAAGTCTGAGAGCTGAGCTATGATCTAAGTTTCGAATGGGACTCACTCGACCGATATCCGAACAATGAATTATATCGGCGCTGGACTTTATACTCAGAATTTTAGTAGGTTCTACTACGAATAATTTAAAATAGAAATTTAAGTTAGAGGAATTGGTGGGAAGTGGAGAGCAGAGAAGGACTTGAGTACGACCGTTGCCTAGCAGTGGGACGAGAGTGGACAGTCGAGAGTAGGTTACCATCATACATGTGAAAACATCTAATTATGAATACCCAATAAGATAAAACTCGGTGTTTTCAATATATATTGTAACACTGTTTGTTTTCTGAATAAAAAATAGTATGAGTTATGTGATTGAATAGTAAAATGCTCTACCTATTGTTTATTATTTTGTATTTTTGAGGTATTTTATTTCTGTTAAGAGCTTTGTATGTGTGTTTACCTATTAATAGATTACCTACATATCCTTTGTAAATTACCGCAATTTTATCGCAAACTATGTACTTATGAAAATAATGAATTTCGAGTTATGAGCTTTTTGAAAACTATTGTCCTCCATACAAATCCATTTCTTAGTCAGTTTTCGAGAATCAAATTGAATAAACTCAGAACTACGGGCTCAATAAAACTACGGACTTTAAATACTTTGAACTATGCATTTTTGTAAAACTGTAAAAAAGACACATGCACCAATAACATTTTACTACACTAAAAAAACATCAGCTATTAACGCAGAATGGCGCCTCAACCGAATAACTCATCGAACCCAATACCCGAACCCGTATAAAACTAGTAACCGTACGGAAAACGCTGCCAATCCGCTGCGACACGAATAAAGTCTGAAAGCATGCGGTTATTTTCTTACATTATACGTTAAAACAAAGTGAGCATTATGGTTAGAGAGATGGTAGAACAAAAGATATAATTGGACAGTAATTTTCGTTAATTTTGATTTAAAATTCGTCATTTTGTTCAATGTTTGACTTAATCCCGCATGGAAATTATTGCATACCATACAAATATAGTTCAAAAGTCAGTAACATAATTCACATACAAAAAAATATATATATGCCTAAAATCTCCTCCATTTTAAAATTAGAAGATTTACCATAGTATTCAGCAATTCGACTTATAAGTATGTCAAGTAGTATATTTATTGGTAAAATACACCTGTGTTGTATCCAGCTCTTGCACTAAGCCAATCCATCTCTTTCCGAATAAAACAAGCCGAGTGATAAACTACAGTCATTTTCGTGTGTGAAGAGGCACATTCGTCATGAGGCGTTCGGTAACTTTTCATCCGAGACTTTATCGTCGCTTCTCGGACACAGTATCTTGAATACAGTATTGTAGCTTATCGAGAAATTGCGGTAAAGTTAACAACCATAATTTTTTTGAATATGTGTAATGTTTTTGATTGATTATTTATACCGTAAAAACGTTTTCAACTCATTTTTATAAAAGTATAGATAAAAATAAAATTATTTACGAATATACAAAACTTAGACATTAAAAGTAAGTTTATTTATAGTTAGTTTCAATAGTGAAAAATGAATTAAACAAACTTTTGTTTTATATTAACTTAAGTTTGTAACTAATGAATTTAGTGATTATTATTATTCTTAGTTTAGTTCTTAGATTATTATTCTTAGTTTATTAAAAAAAGTAAACTTGCTCATCCTAAAATAAGCCATTATAAGATGGATTCGTCATTTTTTCCTGAAGATATACAACATGCTTAGCATGAATAAAAATGATGTTATAAGTAGATTTTTCATGTTTCAAATAGATAAACACATAGACATACAAGCGACACTATCAATAGCAAAAGCATTAGAAAGTAAAATTTACACGTTTTTTCATGCTAAACGTTCTGGCTCAATAATGTGAGTTACAGTACTGATTGCAAAGTTACTGTGCCAGGTTGAGTGACTCTCCTAATCCGGCGCGAGTTCCCGACGTGCGGGTAATTTTCCTTTTGAAGGCTTTTACAGGTGATGCGAGTTTTGTTTGTAATGAGATTTTTTTGCGATTGTAATAAAAGTAAAAGTATTTTTGATATAAGTATCCAATTAAAAGCGAAATAATAACGGACATTTCACACATCACAGTAGTCTAGTCCTCCACAACTAAGCAAAGCTTGTGCTGTGAGAACTAGATTGCTGATAGAATACTTATATTTTTTTTTAAACAAAGTGACAAAAAAGTATTTTTCAGTGACGTCACTGTTTTTATTGTAATATTGGAAAAAATTCTGCAGTCCATATCTGACTGTTTTAACAACAAAAAATAATGTAAAACACTTCTGTCTACGCGAAGCAAAAGAAGCGACATAAATAAATATCCCCATACTTGTCAAGATGATTTATACATACAGATACACACAAATTAACATAAAAAGCGTAGATCTTATTTAACGCCATAATTTGTTTTAAGCAGAGATAAAACTAGCATGTGATATGACAAAATATAGGACACAACACCGCGGCGTGTCTAAAAATAGTAACATCTTTGAACAAAGTGAAGAAATCTCATCACTCTCCCGCCTCTAAATGTTAACAATGTACAAACTACGTAATAAAGTACAATAATCCCTAATGGCTAGCACTTCGAAGGTCCAGAGAAAGCTGTTTACATTACACCGATCTGTAAGTTTTGACGTGACAACGTCTTATAATTCGATAGAGCCGGCTGCACGCACAAAAAAACATGACTTATGAGGCGTTCTGAGGCGTTCCATGAAGTGACGTTGTCACGTTCAACTATCGTCAGTAAACCGACTTTACAGACAACCATTTTTTTTACTGTCTTTGTTTATGTAGTAGACTCTGGTCACGACAAACCGGTGCCTAGAATCATCTATTATGAAAATCGTTTCCAAGAGATCCTTGTGATTTTAATGAATATGGTAATTTTGACTTGACTTGTAACCTAGTTACAAGTCAAAATTAGTTGCTCGTATGCAGGAGCGATTATTATCGCTCCTATATAGCAAACCTTTGTCGAGGTTGTCTTCAAGAAAAAGAAACTGTAGAGCATGTGCTATTGTACTGCACTTCTACAAACGAAGCGAGGTCCAAGACAGGACTGCAGGAACTGATCGGGTCTTGTTCGTCTCTATCGCCATCCACCACACCATCGGGGATGCTAGAACACTGCTGCCACCAACCCAAAGTCCTACTCCGCTACTTTAAGGAGTTGGGCTGGCTGGGGTGAGGTTAGCAGGGGGACAATGCACAATACACCCCATTGCGGGACGTTAGTGCAGATCTCATTCCCCCAACCAGAATTAGAATTAGAATAGCAACTTGCGCTCTTTGTTCGGGTCAGCGGACGTGTCCCGCTCTGTCACGATGTCGGCTCATCAATGCTTTAGCTGGCCGATAGATGTCACGCATACTTAAGCCATTATTAGCGGCAACTTGACTAGAATGATGGAATATTTAATGACAATAATCAATTAAGGTGTATTGTATCTGACATCATGTTGACTGCGGTGGTAAGGTATTGCATTTTTAGTTAGTTTTTTCTATACTTAAGTAGCAAGTCTAAAAATGCACTATGTTCATTTTTTATTTGTACGTTGCTTACCAGGCTTGTAGGTCATGATGAAGCAAAAATTGGTAATAATTTACTTGTGTATTTATTTTGTAAACGCATCATCAAATATCAGTTACAGAACAAACATCAATTTATGCGTTTTCACTGCGAATGTAACTCACGACACAACAAGTAGAATATTAAAGTGCTCACGCAATAACAAAGTCTGGCTTAGCTCAGCATACCTACAGTATATTTTAAACGACTTTAATCCCTGATACGGGCCGGAGTGTGTAAACAAGTTGAAATCGGCGTCCTCGCCCCAAATGGACCGCAAAATTGTTCAGATGGTCCGCACGATTCGGCGCGGACGAACAATGGACATTACTGTAGTTCAGTTAACGACTCTCTCGGATGCCACGGATGCTTTATGGGATGACTTAGATTTATACCATTCAATTTTTACCAAAGACTTATTGAACTTTGAAATATTTTAACATTAAAATATAATATAAACATAGATACATTCTTCTTCTAGACGACCGATGTGGCGCGGTGGGCGAAGGTTGCGGGTTCGATTCCCGCCTTGGGATAAATGTTTGTACGATCTGAAAATATTTATTCCGGTTATCTATGTAATGTATTGTATTAAGTATGTCAGTCTTCTAGTACCCATAACACAAGCTCTGCTTAGCTTGGGGCTAGATGATGTTGTGTGGATTGTCCAGCATTATTTATTTTTTATTTTATTTTTTTAACCAATACTTTCCTCACAATACATGGTTCATGAAAAGTCGGGAAAAATATCAATAAGACTTTTATCGCTTCATAAAATTGTAATTGAAATAATAAATTAAATTGACATAGTTATATTTTAGTTATAAGACAGGTGCAGCATACTGCAAGATGGCCATAGTGAGTATACCTAGTGTAGCGCAGCATTATGGTGTGGTGTGAGTCGTGGGTTCAATCAACATTAAAAGTGTACATTTGTGTGTTGCAAAACATTTGATGATTATTTTGTGTTTCTGCGTCTGTTTTAAAAATTATCGACGTACAAAAAATACTCTGGTCAATACAATAATTGTATTGACCAATAATTGTAAGTCAAACTTCAAACTTCAAATTCATTTATTCAATAAAATCACAAGGATCACTTTGAAACGTTTTACATACTAGATGATTCTAGGCGCCAGTTCGTCGCGACCAGTGTCTAGATGAACTGGCAAGAAACTAGATCTGGATTCTAACGTTTTTTTCATATGATCCTTCTTACAATTGTTTAACAAAGTTGGAGCTAGTTCGTCCCAAGCTTGCTTAGTATTTTCAGAGTATAGGTACTCTGGTCAATAATTGTATTGACCAGAGTATTTTTTGTACGTCGATAATATAGTAACACAAACAAAGAACTAGCTAAAACACTAATACATCGATAGGAAATATGACAAACGACAGTAATAATACGATGTATTGGACCACACAGCGCCAGTAAATTCTGAACCTAGCACAATCATCGGGCAACAACGCGACGACTAGAGACGTACCAGAATTTGTCCAAATGGTGACTAAAGTAGTTTATTTATTTTGAAATAAACTTACGACTATACAGTATTTACAAAATGTACATTGTCATATAAAATACATAAGAAACAGTTGAGTTATCTACAGACCGTTGCAAACGATCTACAGATAGCTCAACTGATCCAAATCAGTACCAATCGGAAGTGTACCCAAGACACTGGCTGCATTGCCGTGCTGAATAGCAATGCTGATACGCTGGACCAGATACTCACCAGCCCTCGGGTCACGCGTTGCTTCGACTTCGACTTTTTAAAGATATAGATTTTAAAGACTCTTTAAAATCTATATCGTTATATGTATATCTTTATTAAAATCAATATGTTAAATAACGTTACTTTAACTAAATCTACACAATTAACTGCGAAAGCTCGAAAGGCAATAATTATTAATTAAAATAAATATAAACTCACACGTTAACGCTATTTAAATCCAAATGAAAGCTTGTATCTGTTGCTACGGTAAATAGATAGAATACAATTTTTATCTTTACATTTTTTACAAATAAAACTCGGAATACAATTTTAACTGTCATTACTTACTATGATGTATATTTAAAAAAAAAAAACTTTTTCAGGAAGAAATAAGCACATCTCTATTTGAGCAAATAATATCGAGCCACGACGAATGTGCACGAATCGCAATAACAGTAAATCTAAAAGAATTTCGACATTTTAAGGCATGTTTTGAACACACTACAATTGTTGACTGTTGTTTTGATATTAGGCAGAGCTTTTGTAAGTTAGGGCATCTAATTATTTATGGTCGAACCTAAATAAATACCCCCTATCTTATAAAAAATTAGCGTTGACATTACGTATGGTAATCAAGACATCAATTCTGCGCTAACTTTTTATAAGATAGACCGATACAGTTTTAAAAGTTTTTAAACATTGTACACAAAAATGGGGTTGGTTTCATAATCCAGTTTCAGACTAAAAGTCTCATAAGCCCCATGATGGGGAAAATTCAATGGGTCATTATGAAACCAACTCAAAAATGTTATTAAAATCAGGTTATTGATGAAATTCCTACTTTTTGTTTATAAATACTACATAAAATATTTTATATTTTATGTGAAAAGTGTAAAAAAATATGAGATTAAAAATATATAAAGTTAAAATTTGATACGGGAACACTCTTAGCAATTTCTAAATCAGTTTCATTAGCAGACGTAGAATCTTTAGCATTAGTCCTAGATACTGAATTATATTGAAAACGCAAATTAGACACCAAATTTCACTCAGAAGCATTTGAATTGGGCAAGTGTTTTCGTTTGCATAAAAGCACATTAGTAGAATTACGGACTGTACTCACATAGAAAGCAGATTATCTGAATTCACATTTTACTGAAAGCTTAGGGGCCGAAAACGTAATATAATTTGACGTAAAGTTTTTTATCCAAATATGCTAAGCATGTTTTTTACTATAATTAATTGTTATAATATTTGCTTATTAAAAAAATATTTTTTTTTTGGATCTATTATTATTATTTATTGATTACCAATTAGTGAACGCACTTATAAATTACTGTTGAAAAAAAGAATATAAAATATCTGTTTGTAACTAAATTTTTTTGATAATCAGTAAACAATTTGAAGTAAAATTTTTAGTTTGAGTGTGCCCAAATATTGGTTGTAACTAGTCCCAAATAACATAGTATCTCTGTAATCTGCATAATGCTCAATCCTTCAAGCTTTCGAATGTAAGTGACAAACGGCCTGATTTCTATGTAAATGCAGTTGAATGTTTGAATAGCGCCAACTATTCCCAAGTCGGAGCACGTCCCTACGAATAGTTTTGAGATATTTGCCGACAAACAGATACGATGTTTACATAATTACGCTAAGCATACTATTCAGTTTGTGTACAGTTGAGATAACATGCAATTTCTCAACTCAAACTACATATAATTATTTAGTTAGTTATATATGTGGTTTACATATACCATTGTCTTGCTCAAAACCTATTTAAAAATGAACGTCCTTTATTTCGTTTTTACGTTGACATAAAGCCGGTACTTTTTATCAAGTGCGGTAGAATCAATCTTTTTAACCTATTCAGAACGTATGAAAAAGTAATGCAAAAAAATATTATTAGCTCCTCATGAAAAGGAGAAATGTGAGCAGTTGATTGTTGATCGAGTCGAATCCACTTAGCTTTTTGTATAAAATATTTTATACGTTGAATATTTTTCGATTCTATTAACATTTTATTTTATAAGTATGGTTTCTGTATGTGTTTTTTATTGTGTGTTTATTTTAAAGTTAACGTTTAAATTTCCTTATTATAATAACTTTTTATTATACCTACTTACTAATTACTTTTTATTATATTTACTGCATTTGACAAAACAATAAAAAAAAATACTGAAGAGTGCAGCGAATCGAGGCAAAAACTTAATAAAAGCAAAAGTTACCTATTGTTGTATTTTAAAATGTTTTTGATAATTATTAAAGCTATGTGTATGAGCACTGAAATGACGATCTGATAGAGGAGAGTGGAAGAAGAAGACGTGTTGTACCGACCCCACATAATGTGGGACAAGAGTAGGAAGATGATTGTTATATCTAATTAATGATGCTATTTTGTGTTGCTGTTTGACTCATTTTGAAATAATAATTAGGGGAATAAATAATACTGATTCGAGGTATTTATTTCTACTGCTAAACAATTTATTTATTTATTTAAGTGCCATCAACATAATATACACCAATAATTACAAGTATATACATTTTTTAACAGAAATAAACTAAGTGTTATTATTTTTAGAGACGACAGACTGCATGCAATTATTATTCAAGGTCGAGCGAGTAAAAAATAAAGAGAGATTACCTAAGGCCGTTTGTCCACCGCCGCCGCCGTCACCGTCACGTCACCGAGAACGAGATTATTTCGGGCCGAGTTTAGTATGGCGGCCGGAATGACGGCGCTCGGGTGACGGATGTGCGGTGGACACGCGGCTCAAGTAAATGTATGTAAATGTATGTACCGCTACTTCGGCGCCGTCATCTCGTTCTCGGTGACGTGCTGGTGACGGCGGCGGTGGACAAACGGCCTAAGTCTTACAATATAAAAAAGTTATTAGCATGCATGATATTGAAAAATATTTTTAAAAAGAAATCAAACAAAGAATATTTATAAAAGTGAGTAATAGCCAATAATATCCATATTTTACAAAAATCCTTATGATATTTAATAGATACTATTTAGTTCCTGCGACTTTGTCTTGCTATAGTTAAATTTTTGACGATTCGCACAATATCTTTGTAAATTATAGTCTATGTGTTATTCTTATGATTCTGTAATTAGTTATAGGTATGTAATATTGTCTAGGATTTCATGTCCAGTTTTAAGTTAGTGTAAGATTTTTTTGGTTCAAATAAATAAATTCATTAATTAATTCATTCTGATGTATATACTATATTATTGTAAAGTTTCATTAAAAATCCATTCAATAGTTATTGCTTGAGAGAGTAACATACATCCACACATCCACCCATCCATACAAACTTTCGCCGTTACAATATTTACTTACTTACTTACTGCTCTGGCGCATCAACCCCAAAGTGGGTCTTGGCCTCCGATACGATAGAACGCCACCGGTCTCTGTCTTGTGCCGCTTCTATCCAGTTCGGCACTTGGAGACTATGGAGATCTTTCACTACCTCGTCCTTCCACCGGTATCTGGGTCGTCCGACAGGTCGCCGGCCGACTGGCACTCCTAGCAGAGCTCTTTTGACTGCCCGATCCTCCTCCATTCGAAGCACATGTCCCAGCCAACGCAATCTATGAGCTTTAAATTCGCCAATGATGTTGGGCTCATCAAAAAGCTCCGCTACCTCTCGGTTCTTTCTAATCCTCCAAGTTCCATTATCTCGTTTAACTGGGAAAAATTAGTGCTGAGAAAAATCCTTGGCCCAGTTAAACGTTACAATATTTAGTAGGATTTATATTTATGTATTATTTAACTATTCTAATTGATTTCTAGTCTAATTGTAAACACAAAATTGCTCATTCGTGTTGAGTTCCAACATTGTTCATTATGCTTAAATGAAAAAACGTGCTAATATTTCAACATCTTTTGTAGCAGAATATTAAGTCTAGCTAGATATTAATTTATAGTTCGTTTTATTATCTCTTGCTTACTTTTTCATATTTATTTATGTAGATAATAATAAACGTAGATAATGAGAGTAGATAATAATACATTTATTCGATTTATTTAAATATTTCTATGATGAAAACACTTCATATAATTATATTTTAATTATTTATTATTAATTATATTTCTTTAAAACTTCGTTTTCATCAATTTATTTCGACACCAATATCAATTTAAAGAAACTGACTTGATAGATCATTTATTGACCGTTACAAAAAAGCAGTGTCAATTACAAAAACGACAGAAATAAATAACTTTTAATTTAAATCTATATAAAGATATTTAAATCTCAAACTTGACTCTGACTTGTCAATTGTTGGCTATTTTAGTTTGAACTATAGATACTTTAAAAACAATACATTAGTAGGTACCGTTAGCAGACAATTAAATTGTAGGTAAAAGCGCCCGTCACCGCCAGCCCATTCGTGGCATGTTTACAAAAACCTTACACACAAATTCCAAGTGTCACATCGTACCACCTCGTACTACCTTCATTAATTCCGAACATTATAACTCGGATTCTTTACCTCAGGAAATCACGCAATTCAAAACCAACTTATTGCACTTGGGTATATTTCTTTCGGGGAAGTTCGAATACAATCGAACCGCGCTGGTCTGTTTTGTCGCTTCGATTTACATTGCTCGGCGGTTCACTTAAACTAAGGATATCGCGCGACGCAGTAGTGTAGTGTAACTGAAATAAAAGACAATATTAATGTATTTCCGTAGTAGATGTTCAATTTTATTTTATAGTTACCATATTGGTAGTTGTAAACCTGCAATTGCTGGGCGCACGATATCGACGTGTTGAATAGTAATGACATAATACGGCGCCATTCTTGGCGAATAAGTGGAATCATTTTTTATTGAATAAATGGCGGTTCATGCACTGGTTTGTTTTAAAACTGGATTTGCTAGGTAGTTGAACATTTTGTGACAAATAAATTTTAATAGCATAACCTCAATTGGCTAAATAAACTGCCCACGTAAATTTTTATATTTCTTTATTTTTATTATTTTTTATTATGTGTGGTGTTGTTTAATATCAAACTTTAAGTAGGGTCGGCACAACATGTTTTTTTCTTCCACTCACTCTTATCATTCGTCAACTCAGAGTCTATTCCTTTCAAATTCCTCTTTCATACTTTATTTTTAGGCCTTCCTCTACTTATTAGTTGAAACATTATATTTATATAATATTAGAGGAGAAGGTGGTATCGTGGCCACTGCTTTTAAATTGGACCCCTGCTCTAATAAATATAACCATTAACATTATCTTCATTTTTTTTTTTGCACTACGTCTGTCATTACATTGACGCACTTTTACGTCATCTGATTGGCGCGAAAAGTTCATGTCCTCCGATTGGTACGAACTAGTTGCTGCGTATAACTTGTAAAATTTTCGTGCCGTTAAGCTTTTGTACAAAAAAAAATTGAAAAACAGGTGTTTTGTGAAAAGAAGCCTACACAACATCATCAACATCATCTCTGTGGTTCATAATTGAAGGTAAGACATGGATTTTTCTTATACATTCGAATTCGTGCTTATTTTTCTTAAAAGTGTGATGTTTACAATGCGGCCCCCCTTCCCTGTTTGTAATATGGCTCCCGGGGCCATATTAAAAGTAAGTCCTGGTGCTGGTGTTCCAAAAACATTTTTTTAATTGTTTTTAATGGTTTTAGATGCCTCGCACTACTACCATGTCACCTGGACGTAAAAGAAGAACGGTGGATCCAGAACAAATGGAAAAAATCCGTGAAAGCTGTGAGGAAGAATTCGATGGGATACAAAAATGCAGCTAAAACTTTTTCTGTATTATGAAGACTGGTGTAAGATACCATGATGACACTGAGCATGATATGAATAGGAGACCAGCCGAAAACATGGACGCAAATTGCATTTTTTGTGACACCTCTATTCTAACGATAAAAGAGAAGAAACAAGAATCTAGTGCCAGGCATGTGGGCTCTGGGCTCATCAGGATTGTGCCGGTCCTGAAGAAGAATACTACATTTGTGATTTCTGTCGTTAAATTTACTTTTAGAGAACGTTATCTACAGGCATACATTATTTTTGGTTTCATACTTTTAACTGGGGGCCATATTACCCTCAAGCAACCACGGCCTGCCATTTATACATCAATTCAAAATAAATATTTTTTCTCTAAAACTAAAAGACTTTCATTCATGATAATTTTTTTAATCATTGCCCATTAAATTGAGAGCCCTCTGATACCCTGTACATGATTCCAAAGGGTGATGAAATAAATTTAGATCCCTAAAACAAAATGGGGGGCCACGATACCACCTTCTCCTCTAAATATTTCCACATTCATGTAGCTATGCTCCTAATAATTAAGAGCATAGCTTATAATTTATTGTTTTCCATAACTATTACAAACTTGCTGTCCCGGCGAACTTTGTACCGCCTTAGAGATTTTTTTTTCTTATTTTTTTTTCCATAAGAACCTTCTCCTAATAATAACAAATACAATAAAAAAAATTTGTGAAATCGGTCCAGCCATTCACGCGTGATGACGTGACCAAGGAAAACGGGTTTCATTTTTATATATAAGAAGAAGATAGATAAATATAATCCTTTTTAAAAGAATCCATAGTTCCGATTTCCAAACTAGTGTCACTCTAGACTCTATGAATCGCCGCTAAATTCTCAAAGAGTATAAACGTCAAAATAAATTAAACTATCCGATAAACTCGAAGACGGTAGAAAATCGGATTCTCTATAGAAAGGACTAGAATATTTACCATCCTGTGGTCGAGGTTACATAATAGATGGCATGAGTTGAACGGTATCGGTCGACAATAGCCGCTTTGTTCGGAAAACCATTTTAATAACAGCCGATATTGCAGTTGTCGGACGCGACTTACAGACGACGACTGTTTTGATATAGCTATCAAAACAGTAAAACTTACAAAAGTGTGTTAAGTCACTAATTAATTGAACTAAAGTTCTAGTAGGTACTTACAAAGTCAGGCTGTCTAAAAGAGCGTTGCCTATTCAACCAAAAAACATATAATTATAAAATTAAAAAAATGAAATTATTTAACTAACATGATGACTCTCTGGAGCTTAAAATTACTACCTACAAAAATAGCCCTTTTAGTAGGTATTATTTTAAATGAGTTTTGTGCTGTACGATTAATTCAGACCGAGTACCTGCTTTCTAGTTTAAGATTATATGAAAGTCGCGTCTAAAAGTCGCGTCCGATAGCGCCGCGCGAAAAGCTGTTATATTTACGCTCGGGTCTCAATGGAATTAATTTGGGCTTATCAATAAAACCGTCATCCGATAGCTCGGTATTTACGGTGGGATTCAAGACCTTTTCAGAATTAATTATAGGTGCTGGATAGTGTGGTTCTTCACCACGACTCGACATGTCACCTCAGGGCTGAAAACTAGCTAAAAATAGCTGCTAAAATTAGCTGCTAAAATCAGCTTTGCTTCGGTTTGCGGCCGATATTTAAGCAGACAGGCAACTTTTACATTGGATAATGAGATTCTGACCTATTGGTACAACGACTTCGCCTATCAAAACGACAAATAAATACTTCATTATATTAAAATGACAGCTAACTTGACATAACGCCTGGGCACCATCTATAGAGGTTATTCTAAAAACACTGAAAAGAAGGAGAAAGTTAAGTGTTAGTACTAAATAAATGAGATTAGTTATTTGACCATTATACGTCGTATAGTACAATGTAAAATTCACAATAGAGAAAGCGCTGTGTCGTGACGTCAACAATTAATAAAATATTTACGTCCACGACATGATTATGAACAATAAATTCTGTTTGATTCTACCGCATTAATAAGTCGACGGATGTCAGTTCAAATTACCATAAAACCCTGAGACAGGTACGGTGTGGTACGTACCCACTCATATTTTATACAGTAATACGCAAATAATGTACAAAGAACGCCTAGTATATAAAAAATATTTGGCACAAAAATAATTAGCGTTTTCGCATTTCAGGAATAAATTTTTCGATAAATGAGTATTATTTCAGCAATCAACTTGCTTTGATTCAATTCGTTGAGCAATTATTATTAAAGGGTATATTGTACATGTATTATTACTAAATGTTCACCAGCATTTCACACAAAAGAAAAACTTTAATTACTACTGCTTACATACTAAAATTGGTATTATTTGTACTGATTTGGACCAGTTGAACTATCTTTAGATCGTTTGCAACTTGTCTATAGATAGCTAAACTGTTGCTTATGTATTTTATATGCCTATGTATATTTTGTAAATACTGTAATAGACGTAAGTTTGTTTGTGAATAAATACACGCATTTACATACTAAAATAAATAAAACTAAGTTGCACTAATATTACTACATATATAATATAACCCAGCTCTCAGCACCAGTCGCCTATACATTCAATATCAACTTGGTTAGAGAGTTTGTACAAGAAAAAACAAAATTCAAAGCAACATTTCAAACTGCAATCAACTAAATTAAGCTTTGGAGCAAAAATGTATTTTGGTGCAACGTTGTAATTTATTTTAGAGAAGCTTAATTTGGAAGTATAAATTGGCACACTGCCTGGAGTTTGTTTATCCTGTGTGTGGAGGAGGTCGGGCGAAATTAGACAGCTTCAAAATTACACAGAAAACGAATATACTTCACTTGTGACAATGCGTTTTTATCTACTTAATTAGTTTAATAATTAATTATGCATTTTGGACGATTTATCTCTTAGAGATCGCTAAGAGATCCATGTATTATCAAAATAGTTTTAGAGTTTTGTTGAATGTAAGTAAATAAATAGTATCTACAGAAAATATTTAGGCGCTAGTAGCTGCAACATAGCTTATTGTAACTATTTTAAGTATCATCATTTCCAGTTTTATTAACTAATGTTATTTTTACTTGTTTCTAATTAACTATTTTGATTACTAATTGAGATAAAATTAACATAATGTTGGATTTCTGTCACGATAAAATAAGTACAAAATCAACTGTCAATTAGCTAATAAATAAATAATATAAAGAATAATATTGTAAATCAAATCTGTAGAGAGTATTTAATTTAGGACTAACATTGCCCAGTCTCCCTTCATTTGAGATATTATTAAAATACGTTTTACGGAAACTGTATAATGTCATTTTAGTGCCAAAAGTGTGCGATCAAGATAAAATAATGTTATGAAGTAAAGTTAACCATAATTTCTTCCTAAAACAAACCTTCATAAAACAATTGCTACTAACAAACGTTACCGCTCACCGCTGCGGTGTGTGGTTAGAAATATGAAGACTTATCAAAGTCAGATAATGTAACCCTCTCTTTGCTACGCGTTGTTGGTTAAAAAAATAAATAGTCATGACTTCTTTAGGCACAGTAGACATCCTTACAGGTTTCAGAAATACATATCGGAATGATAAGAGGTAATCAGTAGGTTTATCTATTATTATTATATATATTGTAACAACTATATTTCGCGTTACTCGGTTTTTTTTAGTCTGTAGTTTTGTTGGCGGATTTCAGAGTTCCGGCTGGCAACCCCATCAAGTTTTTTTTTTGTTCGTTCATCTGTCAAATCGACATTTTTCATTTTGGCTGAATTCGCCGCTAGCCTAGCGTCGCAAACTTTCTTATTTTATTAAAACTGTAAGTTTTACATTAAATAGTGGCTAAATTAGCATCAGTGATCGATGGCAGTATTGTAATTAGAAGGATATTTTCAGATTGGTGAATTTTGGTGTACACGACACTTGTTTTTTTTACAATCGACGCGACGCCGGCTGCCGATTTTTATCGTTGTAAATCCAAGCAATCCCTGGACTTAAACCCCAGGTAAGCATTTATTCCTGTGGATTAGGGTTCTGCACACAATTTCTGTTAAAAAATTCAACTTTCTAACACATGTTTTTTTCTTAGCACATTTATCAAAATTATAATTTTTATTAGTAAATTCAACTAAATACTTTGTAAAACGTTTCCCCCATGTGCAGCCTATATGCCTACAAAATTTCAGAGCTGTCCGACCAGTAAAAGTTCATTTTTTACCCAATTTTAAGTTGTCATTCATCGTCGTAGAACGGTTTCATACTTTGTTTTTTTACTAGATTTTCTTTCTTTTACAGGGAGTTTGGCTTGGGCCAACCAGTCTGTGTAGGCCAACAAGTTTGGATAAGGCCAGCTATTTGGTTTAGGCCATACAAACATAATTTTACACCATACCAGTGTTTGAGAGCTCGACCATCCCACATCGGAGAGTTTGGAGCTCACCTGGTTTGGAACTATTCTTCTGTCCGCTGTACAAGTAAGATAGTGTCACAGCGTTAGACAGGGTTCTGCTGACGAAGCCAAGGGGGCTTCTGTTTACCGAAGGACAGGCGCTTCTGTGTCCTGTGTTGGTAGACCCTAAGCAGATAGGTAGGGAAAACATTACTCATTTTTTATTTCCACTTTTAAGTGGATGGCGCTCAACTTAATTTTACTTCAACAACTTAACCACATAACTCAAACTTAAATATTGACACCACCGTATGCAATTCATTCCGAGAAACCCAAACTTTAATTATAAGACCTAAGCCCTTAGCCGGAGCATTATTTCTAAATTGCCTTTTAGTTAGTGTAACTTGTGTACCTAGTTTTAATTAATCCATTTGTTTTCTAAATTTAATACAATACAAATTTATAATATAAACTAGGCCTGCTTTTTATTTAAATCCTATGTATAGGTAGGTCTAGATTTTTATAGGTAACAGTAGCGACCCAACGTGTGGGGCTTTTCTCGGAATGGTTGTCATGTCGAATCAGCTGTGATAAAAATTGCATTTTTTTTTATAATGTGTCATTTGAGTTATGTGTGTTCTATTTTTTATTTTGTGTTATAGCAAAATAGCTTACGTTAGGTGAGTAAGTACCTTATTGTTACTGTTTATTATTATGTGTAACTGCTCACTGTTTTACTTTTTACAATGTGATGATTATTTTAAGAACATTTGCAAAATATTTTTATCATGTAAACTTGAGGTGATTTGCATAATTGGTGGTATAAATTTATCAATCATATCTAAACAACAATGAATCTTAATCTTATACATTAATTTCAACTTTTAAAACTAAAAACAAAGTTTATAATTTTTAGGTTATATCCTCGGGCACAAAAAAGTTTCTTCTTGCATTTCTTTTTTGTTCTGTTTCAAATATGTCTATTCTTTAGCTGCTTATTCATTAACATTCCATTAACCTTAGTCTTCTAGATCTTTAAAATTTTTCAAAACTTAATTTTTTTTTCTAACTTAATTTTTTTTTTCAGTCATATTTTTTTGTTTTTTTTTGACATTTTAGGATACGTTAGACCTTTCTGAATGCTGCACAATAACAAACTCGTTCGTAGGATCCATACGAGAGATGCTATAGGCGCCGCCATAATGTCTTCCTGTAGAGTATTAATTGAATCTTTAGCCAATGTAACATCTTTTGACTCCTTCGTTTCATTTGAAGAGAATGTGTCAGATGCTTTGATGATACTCGAAGATAAGCTCAAGAAGTTTTCACAACTTTTGAAAGCTTTGGTCAGCCGAAGTTCAGGAGAACTTAACCTACATTCAGGCAGTATTGTATCACTTGTTTTTCGATCATTGTTTGTTTCAGTTTTCAGGTACAGGTTCTACCAGCTGTTCTGTTATGTTCCGGTTACATAACCTTCACCACCATTTGCACCTCAGGCGATTATTAGAAATAAATAATAGAATGTTCAAGCCATCGAGACAGTTCTTTAACTTTTATTAAAGCCTTTTGGCATTCTTTTTACTTTTTATATTTTATACTTTTTTTTATAGAAATGTCTCGACGGTTCTCAATCATTATGTTTTTTTTGTTTGTCAAGGTTCATGACCACCCTTTACATGGTCTGGACTTGTCCTTGTTCTTGAAGACGGGAGCTACCCTTTGCCGCAGTTCTGCGACGAATTCCCGTGCTTCGATGTTTTTGTTGTTTTGTTCAATTCACCAATAGTTTTATAAAACATTTTTAGCTGTGTGTGGTGCCATGCATATTCTTTTATTACTTATACAACTTTTTTTCGGCACCACGCTATGGCATTAATTTTAAAATTATTTAAACAAGTTTTCTTGTGTAGCTTCTTAGCTGAAGATTAATCGAGCATGGCTGGTTTTGTGAAAGTTTGTTAGACTTGGTCCTCTTATAAGCTCTCGCAGAGCTTGCCATTTCGAGAAATCCAAGGCTTACTTCTAGTTATGTTGAAATCATTGTTAGGTTTCATTTTTTTTTTGTGATGTTGTTGTTGTTAGTTGTTTTCCTTTTGGAGAACAGTTGTTGTTGATGTTAGAAGGGGTGTTTCTGACCCGTGGTGAACCACGTACAGTGGTTGCGGATATTACGCAATTCACTGGTAGTGTGTTCTTTTCCATGTTTCAGAAGCACGTTGTTGTTCGTGTTGGGCCTTTAGTGGGTTCGATTACGAATGAACATGTTACTTTTACCCTCAACCGTGGATCTACCCCCATGGTTGAGATTTTTCTTCACTACGGTCTACCCCGTTGGTGAGTTGAATTATACCGCGTCTACCCCGTGTGTATAATTCACTTTTACCCTTAATCATGGATCTACCCCCATGGTTAAGATTTTTCTTCACTACGGTCTACCCCGTTGGTGAGTTGTGAATTACACCACGTCTACCCCGTGTATGTAATTCGTTTGTTTTCCCTCAACTATGGATTGAGCCCCATAGTTGAGACTTTTTCACTACGGTTTCACGCCGTCGGTGATATTTTTGTGTGCAGCTTTGCCTTTTTGTACTTTTGTTTTTTTTTCCTCAACTATGGACTGGTCCCCATGGTTGAGTAAATGTTTGATGTTCCATCGAGCAGCGCCCGGACGGGAGAGATAACTTTGTTTGTATTAACGAGTCCTGGCAGAAGGATTAAACATGGCATGATGCTTACAGAATAGATTGATTTTACATACTTTGGTATGTAATGACCAGCGCCCGGACGGGAGAGATAACTTGGATTGTAGTACCAAGTCCTGGCAGTCGGATTAAACATGGAATGATGCTTACAGAAAAGATTGATTACATACTTTGGTATGTAATAACCAGCGCCCGGACGGGAGAGTTTTACTAGGTTTGTTTTATCAGGTCCTGGCGGTTGGTTATTGTTTTGGTTTGTTTACCTTATTGCAAGAAAGATTTATTTTTAAGTTCTGTATATTTTGTAAATTATTGTTTGTTTTCAGTTAATGTCGTCGACAGTACTTTTATGCATGACCAACATAAAGGTGCATGTTGTCATTTCGGTTTTTGTTTTCAAAGCAAAGGGGAGCGGTTGCGGTAACTCCTTCACAAAAATAAGCCTATGCCAGGGCGGTTTTTTGGAAACCCATACAATAAGCCTTATTCCAAATGCTTATCAAAATTTTGTCCTTGTTTTTGTTCGTCTTTTCTTTCAGGAGTTTTTGGCAGCAAAGAGGAGCGGTCGAGGTAACTCCTTTACAAAAATAAGCCAATGCCAGGGCGGTTGGAAACCCTTACCAAAAGCCATATTCCGCTTGCTTGCCAAAACGTTGTTTGTGTTTTGTACAGTTTGTTTTTCCAATATTCGAGTGCGACGCGTTGATAGCGGCGTTATCTCAATTATTTTTCTTTCTACCTATAGAGCGGTTCGTTGGAAACTCTTACCAAAAGCCTTATTCCAATTCTTTTCATTTGTACTTGTATAGAGCGGTTCCTTGGAAACTCTTACCAAAAGCCTTATTCCAATAAATTGTAAATTCATTGTTGTTGTTATTTTCAGAGTCGGAGTGCGACGCGCTGATAGCGGAGTATCTCTTTAGAGCTTATGTTCTACTGATAATATTGTGTTGTACCTTTTACATACTTTGTCATGAAGTTTTTTTTATTTAACCTTTTGGTTAAATTCTATTCTTATAGGATAAGGATAGGATCTTAGTTTTCTTTGCAGATGTTAGAATAATCTAACTTATCGTTTTCCTGTTTTCACAGTTTCAATTTTTTTTCAGACTCCGTCGTACTTTAGTGGCTGGGGGACCAGCTCGAATTTCGCGTTTTTGGCGCAAAATTCTTCTGATTGGGGGGGTATTGTAACAACTATATTTCGCGTTACTCGGTTTTTTTTAGTCTGTAGTTTTGTTGGCGGATTTCAGAGTTCCGGCTGGCAACCCCATCAAGTTTTTTTTTTGTTCGTTCATCTGTCAAATCGACATTTTTCATTTTGGCTGAATTCGCCGCTAGCCTAGCGTCGCAAACTTTCTTATTTTATTAAAACTGTAAGTTTTACATTAAATAGTGGCTAAATTAGCATCAGTGATCGATGGCAGTATTGTAATTAGAAGGATATTTTCAGATTGGTGAATTTTGGTGTACACGACACTTGTTTTTTTTACAATCGACGCGACGCCGGCTGCCGATTTTTATCGTTGTAAATCCAAGCAATCCCTGGACTTAAACCCCAGGTAAGCATTTATTCCTGTGGATTAGGGTTCTGCACACAATTTCTGTTAAAAAATTCAACTTTCTAACACATGTTTTTTTCTTAGCACATTTATCAAAATTATAATTTTTATTAGTAAATTCAACTAAATACTTTGTAAAACGTTTCCCCCATGTGCAGCCTATATGCCTACAAAATTTCAGAGCTGTCCGACCAGTAAAAGTTCATTTTTTACCCAATTTTAAGTTGTCATTCATCGTCGTAGAACGGTTTCATACTTTGTTTTTTTACTAGATTTTCTTTCTTTTACAGGGAGTTTGGCTTGGGCCAACCAGTCTGTGTAGGCCAACAAGTTTGGATAAGGCCAGCTATTTGGTTTAGGCCATACAAACATAATTTTACACCATACCAGTGTTTGAGAGCTCGACCATCCCACATCGGAGAGTTTGGAGCTCACCTGGTTTGGAACTATTCTTCTGTCCGCTGTACAAGTAAGATAGTGTCACAGCGTTAGACAGGGTTCTGCTGACGAAGCCAAGGGGGCTTCTGTTTACCGAAGGACAGGCGCTTCTGTGTCCTGTGTTGGTAGACCCTAAGCAGATAGGTAGGGAAAACATTACTCATTTTTTATTTCCACTTTTAAGTGGATGGCGCTCAACTTAATTTTACTTCAACAACTTAACCACATAACTCAAACTTAAATATTGACACCACCGTATGCAATTCATTCCGAGAAACCCAAACTTTAATTATAAGACCTAAGCCCTTAGCCGGAGCATTATTTCTAAATTGCCTTTTAGTTAGTGTAACTTGTGTACCTAGTTTTAATTAATCCATTTGTTTTCTAAATTTAATACAATACAAATTTATAATATAAACTAGGCCTGCTTTTTATTTAAATCCTATGTATAGGTAGGTCTAGATTTTTATAGGTAACAATATCTTATATATTATTATTCTTCTTTTTTCTTTTTTTAACTCATTAGTGTATCATTACTATGTTAAATTGACACCGCACTGAAACTTCAGTACTTAATTTAGTTTAACCCGGCGTCATTGACGCTGGGTCATATTGACCCAAGGCAGTTTTAAACGTTCATATTTTTTTTTCGCGTCCATTTTATGATTCGAGCGTTAGTGTAGCTGGAGATACAGCCCCCCTCTACCCGCCTCGCTGACCCGCTCAGTACGACGCCGCCTGCGCAGCCAGATACACGTGTGTGAAATTAAAACGGGTAAATATGACCCAGCGTCATCGGTGGCGCGGTGAATTTGTGGCTTACATTTATTCGCTTATTTGGTGTTTAGTGTTAATGTATGTTGTTATTTTTAAGGTTTTTAGTCAAAATGGCTTTATCAAACGACCCAGCAAGAATTTTGGCGTTGCTAGAAGAGTCGGATTCAGAGAGTGAAAAATCCCAGGCTGCTTCAGATATTGACAATGAGGACCACTTATCAGAACGTAGTAATGACAGCGAAAGTGAGAAAAATGCAAGTGATGTGGACTCAGATTCATCCGATAATCTCGTTCTTCATCTCGTTAAAACATCACATACTTGTCAGGCATGCCACATTTACATATGCCCAGACCATTTGATTTCATACTGCAATAATTGCAGCAGTTCCATGACTGTGAGTTGTGAAGTAGAAGACTGATCTTATTGTATTTACATGATAAGAAGTTGATTTGATCTCTTTTTAACTAGATAAGATAAATAATTTCTATTATTACTAAGAAATATTTTCCAAAAATTAAAAATATAGACACGTTGTGTTTTTTATAGATGATTTTGCATGTGTTGTTAAACAATTAATAAAGATTTGATTTATGTAATACAATAGTTTTATTTTTGTTTTATTAGCTCAGTTAATAATCCTTTATATATACACAATAATTAAAATTAAGCTGATTTGTTAAATTTCCTGAAAATTGATCGATGAAATTTGGGTCATTATGACCCAGGGTCATTGTCTTTGAAATTATTTTCACGTCATTGGCGCCGGGTTAGTTGTAATTATTTGTAAGAAGGATCATACAAAAAAACGGTAGGAACCAGGCCGTAAGTTTCTTGCCCGTTCTTCTAGGCTCTGGTCGCGTGAAACTGGCACCTAGAATCACCTAGTATGTAAGACGATTTTAAATGATCCTTGTGATTTTACTGAATAAAGTAATTTTTGACTTTGACTTTGACTTATCCTAGTCCCTCAAAACCTGGCAGGTCTTAAATCACGTTCAGTTTCTATAGTAACTCATCGGTATTCTGTGGCATTTCTTGTAGACTAAACATGACTGTGACGTTATTATTGAAAGGATTAAATACAGCTCAGTCATAACAGTCTACAAGACAAGGCTTAGAATACCGATGAGTTACTATAGAAACTGAACTAAAAATTAGCATAAGTCCACGTTTTTCAGTAGATTGTAAAATAAAGATGATATTGGCAAAAAAGAAATGGAGCAATTCGGGGGAGGCCCAGCTGTGGGACAATAGAGGTAAAAAAATTACACCAAACCGGCACGTAGTACAAATAGGTAAGTTCAATTCTTTGCAGTAACTTTTTTATTATTTTTCAGTTCATTCGCAAATGTATCCATTCCATTACTCCACCGTTATAATGACGTACTTGACCGCATTTTCCAACGTTAATGAGACTCTAAAGCGTTCCTAAGAACTGTTTAACGTCATAAAACGAACGTACCCTAGTATTGGTGTCCAGAGATCCTTGTGTTTTTCTAAACTAATATTATAAAGAGGAAAGATTTGATTGTTTGTTTGTTTGCATCGAATAGGCTCCGAAACTACTGGACCGATTTCAAAAATTTTTTCACTGTTGTGAAGCTACATTATCTGCGCTGAACATAGGCTATATGTATTATAATAATATTTTTTATATAGGCTACCCATGCGAAGCCGGGGCGTACTACTAGTATTGAATAAAGAAATTTTGACTGACTTTGAGTCAATAAGAAATCCTTTAGCGACCATTCAATCGATGTCCGAAATGCTTGTTTGCCCCTTGTGCCCTACCATCTGCACTAGGGAGGACCTTAGGGCGCCTTCAAATTAGCCGCAACTTGTCGCGCGGCCGCAGCGCGGCTGCAGCGCTGCGGCCGCGCTGCTGTCTAAATCCATATATGTAAATTTAAAAAAATATAAACGCGATTATAATTTTTATGGATGAGAGAGAGAATGAGAGATGTATAGATTTATTTGGCTCACAACACAGTAAAATAGTAACAAACACACAACAAAAAATAATAATATATAAATAATAATAATATATTCTCGGAAATCGATCCAAAAGATTAAAAAAAAAACAATCTGTATGGGATTGGTTGCGGCTATCATTTAACGGTTAAAATATTTTGAAATCCAACGCATTACGAGTTCATTTCTTAATATTTTAATTACATGACTGATGCCGGTTGCAGACCGAAAACTAAGCTATTCCAAAGCTAAGCTAGGGAAGCTAGGCTAAGCCAAACTAAGCTAAGATAGAAATAAATAGCGTGCACACAAAGAGCTAAGCCAAAGCTCAGTTAGTGTTGCGGAGTTCAATTAGACGGACGTCAGGCGCTTGCTATGAATATAATCGATGAAGAAAGTTCCGATGATGAATACGTTACACATAGAAAAAGAAGATTAATACTGACTTATTATTATTATATAAGAAAACGACATTCTAGACCTTGGATATGTCAACACATTGAATGTCTGGATTACTTATTTCCTCCACTATTTGTTTCCATACAACATCCTTTTTAATTAAATTGTGATAGTCCTTTAACTGTGTGTTCCATAACACAGGAAATTGTTTAACAACTTCGATAAATTGCTCCATATTCGCTACGAAACGACCGTGCGTACTAGTCCAGTCAAATTATGGCTAAAAACGAGTTAAATAAACATGAGCGAACACAGTTTGGGGACTTTGAGGATCGATAGGGGGGTGTATTCTGAGCATACATTCCAATTTGAGGGGTTGTACTGAGGTCAGCTCAAGGTCATTTCGATGGAAACGCGTTTCATTCGATATCTCGAGAATGGTTGGTGTTAGGCGAAAAATTGTTGAGACCTTTTCTTTTTCAAACAAAATTTACAAACTTTTTTATTTGAAACTTTTTTTTATAACATTAATATTTTTCAACTTATTACTCCCGCAAGGCAAAAATTTTACTTTTTTTTCCATTTTTCGTCGTTTTCTCCCCAACCATTCAATTTTATTAAATTTTACCGATCATCAAAGCGTAGATCTTTTAATTATGAACAGTTTTGTCCTTAAACTTTTTTCCGTAATGCCAATATCTTCGGAGTTATATATTACTTTACCGATATATTATTATTTTTATAAATTATTTTTCTATCAATAAATGTGTAAAACAGTTTTAATTGTTAATTTACTTCTTACCCAAATTAACCCAAAAATTTACCCAAATTAAATACTTAATTTTTAAATAGTTTAATCGATTGACCTTTTTATATTGCGACAGTGGCGCGGATTTCGCTCGGTAAAGTAATATATAACTCCGAAGGTATTGGCACTACGGAAAAAAGTTTAAGGACAAAACTGTTCATAATTAAAAGATCTACACTTTGATGATCGGTAAAATTTAATAAAATTGAATGGTTGGGGAGAAAACGACGAAAAATGGAAAAAAAGTAAAATTTTTGACTTGCGGGAGTAATAAGTTGAAAAATATTAATGTTATAAAAAAGTTTGTAAATTTTGTTTGGAAAAGAAAAGGTCTCAACAATTTTTCGCCTAACTCTAACCATTCTCGAGATATTGAATGAAACGCGTTTCCATCGAAATGACCTTGAGCTGACCTCAGTACAACCCCTCAAATTGGAATTTATGCTCAGAATACACCGCCCTATCGATCCTCAAAGTCCCCAAACTGTATTCGCTCATGTTTATTTATTTCGTAATTTGACTGGACTATACGACAAAGGACACTGGACAGCACTGGCGAAGGATGTGCGAAGGGCGTGCGGGGAAGGCGGGAGGGACATAGCTTAGCTCGCGTAGCTGCGCATCGGCATACACAACTAACATAGCTTCGCATATTTTAGTTAGCTCACATAGCTTAGCTCACATAGTTTGCGGTCTGCACACAAGTATAGAAAACTGCGTCAGCTATGCGAGCTAAGCTAAACTAACTTAGCTTAGCTCTTGGTCTGCAACCCGCTTGAATCTCAAAAATGATGCAGATAAGTATCGTATATTTGAATCACTATGTAAAAACAGAGGTTTATTTGATTTCAGTTAATTGCTTAACCTACTAAAAATAAAACAAAATGTATTGTTTTTTATGAGACCAATCAGTTGGTAACTAGCTCTGCCTTCGACGTCGGGTCGGGTGTTCGAACCCAAGAATAAATATTCGAGACATGATAAACATTGATGTTTGCTCGCTTCTGACAGTAATATTGCAAAATGAAAAAATACGTATTCTGCAATCTTAGTCCAATAGAAAAAAAATAAAAAAAACATATTAAGGACATTTTTACCTAGTCTAAGCATACTAAGCAAAGATCACATCTTTGCTTAGTATGTTTACAAATCTATTTAGTAATGCTAATACGTTAGTTTAAAAATGTAAATCTGTCCGCGACCACGTCTATTGCAAACGCCAAAACGTCGGGGAAAATACCAATAAGGTATGCTATAAAAACCCGTGTACTCTCTTTACTATTCGTAAGCTTATTTGTATTTAAATATTATGCCTAAAATGTTCTAAAATCCATATTTTAGTGAACTTCATCAATGTTATTATGATTTTGCGCGCCGTACCGCGCGGTGCCGGAGCGGAGTCTTATTACGGGAACAAGGATCCTAATTAACTAGAAACGCTGTTTACACTGTTAATTATCGTAGCACTAAAACTGAATTTTATAATTAAATCTTTTGTCTGCATTTAATGTATACTTAGAGGTAGGAAAAATACATACATTTCAGCATAGATTTACTGGATTAAAAAAATATATATCATCATCATCATTCCCCTGCCCTTATCCCACGTTTAGTGGGGTCGGCACAACATGTATTTTTCTTCCACTCACTCCTATCATTCGTCAAATCAAATACAATATAAAAAAATATGTAATACATGCGTATACCGTAAAAATGAAAGTAAAAAATATTTTGAAATAATAAATCAGTACCACTTTATTTTACGTGTATAATAATAACAAATCGATGACTTAGGTCTGTTTTGACTTGATTCATCGACTTGATTCATCATGTCACTCGCCAAAAAATTGACAAAAACGTTAAAGTAAAATGATGAATAGCTCAGTTGATCTCATTTCAGGAAACTTTAAAGATTGCTTACGCCAAATGGCTCAACAGCTTTTTTGACAGGCGTCACAGCTCAGTTGGTAGTAGCTCCGCCTTCCATGTTGTGGGTCGTGGGCTCGATTCCCACCCACAGCAAATGTTTGTGTGATATTTCTTCTGTGTCTGGGTATTAATATGTATTTACAAAAAAAAAATCATCAGCAATCTAGTTCCCATAGTACAAGCTCTGCTTAGTTTGGGACTAGAGTGTGATGTGTGAAATGTCCATGAATATTTACTATTATTTATTTATTGTCAAAAGTTCAGGTGTAGGCTGGTCTCAACCTGCAGCAACCATTATGATTTTCACGGGAAAGGTTAAAAGTTGTCTGGCAAAGTTGTCTGTTAATAGAAGGCAATAAAAAGAAGAAGAATACCCGCTTGTCGATCAAAGGTTATTCCAGCAATAATGTAAAGTCTGTAAAATTGTAGCGAGTAGGTACATTAGAGAGGTAATAGCCTGCCTCCATGCAATGTTGAATATTTGACTCGCGCTTATTTTATTTATTTAGGCTCGACCTTGCTGAATAAATCGACCTCGAGATTTTTGATGAATTATTATTTGTATACATTAGTAGTACAGTAGCAGAGCTTTAATATTCACATGGAAAAAATTACCGTACTGTTAGACAAAAGTTACTTTGGATCCTGTTATTTTAATTTTATGTAGATACAATAATTTTTAGAAGTTGGAGCGTCGAAACTAATAAATAATAAATAATAAATAATGCTGGACAATCCACACAACATCATCTAGCCCCAAGCTAAGCAGAGCTTGTGTTATGGGTACTAGAAGACTGACATACATAATACAATATAATACATAGATAGATATTTTTTATTATACATATAATACCCAGAACACCCGGAATAAATATTTGCAGAACATACAAACATTTATCCCGAGGCGGGAATCGAACCCGCAACCTTCCGCGTCGCAGGCGGACCATCGCCCACCGCGCCACATCGGTCGTCAAATCAAATATTTACTAGTTACTACTAGTTCGTTATACTAGTTAGTTATACTAGTTCGTCCTAAAATCAAATATTTGAAAACACGCCGTTACGTAAATTAAAAGAAACAAATAAATAAGTAATCCCAAACGCGCGGTACGATAAGCTTCTGTAAGACTACACTCAAAGAAACAAACCCAAATTATAAGTATAGTTTCATAAAAACTCACAGCCTGTTTTCAAATTATTTTGCTTGCAAAACTAAGAAAATCACTGCAAGTTTAAAACTAAGCATCCCATTTTCTTTCCAGACTAAGATAATCAAATAACAAGCTTATTACAAGTATTTTGCATATATTATTAGTCCATTTTCCTAGAAAATCCTCGTATAACCGTATATCTGGAGCATTAAAACTTCCCTGTAAAATAAAATGGGAAGAATAGAAGCTACTTAGCATGGTATTTTATTTTAGTTGCGTCCTTCGGGACTTGGGTTATTGGTTTAGCTTTCTTGGCTCTACTGTATCGATTTTAGAATACTTAGAATACCAGATTTAGGCAAACTATCGTGTTTTTAGTAATGATTCTCTATTTTAACCGACTTTAAAAAATGAAGAGGTCATTTATTATGATAAAATCTAACTGCACTTGTATTACAGTATTTTTGGAATTATAAGTTGCCTTCCATTTAAATTTTTATCTGATTTTTGAAACATTCTAATGCATTTTTACTGGTTTTAAAAATCAGGCAATACTAATAATAAAATTAGTATTGCCTGATGAAATTTCCCAAAACATAGTTAAACAAAACATAGCAATGATTTTGCATTTCAATTAGTATTTTAAAATCTACCTAAGTATAATAAATGAAGACAATAAAGATACTGAATACGGTAGAAATACTATTACTAAGAAAACATGAAAATATGAATTGTAATAACAAAAAACATAAAAAAGTTTTCAATAAGCCAAAGTGGTCCAAGTCAGAACCAAGTTATAGTTTCTTCTGCTACTTGTTTATTCTTGAATATCATTATATTGTAGAATCGAAAAAAAAAATATGGTATTATTTTTGTGAAAGGATGACTTTTGCCCAGCAGTGGGACAAGACAGGTCAGAAAAAAACAAGGTATATGATATTAATTGAATTAAAGTTTTGTATCCGTAAAAGTACCTTGCCATGCCTGCCTAACAACAATAACAGCTCACTGGGTCGTCAGCTTATCAAAAATGCAGCAGATACTCGAGATTTCACAACATGTCAAGCCGTAAGATTTTCTTAGCTTGGTCCCCAACCGGGCACTTTCGTATATAATATTTTTATTGCTGTCCTGACCCCGCTTAGGAAGCAGGGACCCACTAAATAAAATATCTCCCTCGAAGTATGTTTCTGTTATTATGCTACCCCACAATGGGGGAGCACATCGCACGACTCCGACCGTCACACGATTTTGGGATATGAGTGCCTCAAACAAATTACCCATAGAAGCCCTGAAATGGCGTTGAATAAAGCGTCTTGTACAAATTTTATAACATTTCAGCACCCGATGACATCGGGTATGTGTCGTATCGTTGCCGTATGAACAGCGAATGTGGACGAAGCGGTTCTTGGGAATTTTCGTAAAGGCATTTTGGTTAGCATATCTTTCTTTTTAAGACGGAATTTTTTGATGAAAACTTCTGCTTTTGTTTTTATGCTTTTAAGTAGAGACGTAAGCCATGTGCTTGTAAGGTTTTTTATATAAATAGCACTTATAAATAGTTTAGTTTTGTACATTTTTCTTTATCCGAAGGTCTTGTTTATAACTCGCTTTAATCAATAACGTATTATTTTCTGCGACGCAGATAATGGTGATTATATACATAGTAACAAATAATTAACTATGCAATTTAGGTCTATAATCAACACAATGTGTGAAATGGTCGTGAATAAAAACATGAAATAAAAGCAAAGCTAAACCTAAGCCACCTCGTTTTAGTAACAAAAAAGGCACATTTACACAGATTTCCTAATGCACACCAATCCGGAACAGTCTGTAGTTTCACGAGCTCAAGCTCGAGCCGAAGTTACAGCGTGCGGTTACCGTTAAATAAATGCAGGTTAACCGAGTTTTACACTCTGTCTCGCCTCCGCAATATAGGATTACCAAGATCCAGATATAAGGCTTTATAACTTACTCTAGGCTTCGGGCAGACGGGCAAGATAAATGGGCTATGTCAGTTATATATATCTTTACTTTTTAATTTTTATCCTACCACAATTGGTTTGCAATATGTGACGTAAAAAGTAGTGTAACGTTAAAGCTCTTTGGATATTCTTGAGGTTTACAAAACACAAGATTTTGTTATACGTGAGTCTGTAGGTATATTATGTAATTGTCTTAGTAAGAAGTAAATAAATAAATGAACTCAAGCTGTATACATCTATCTAAGTACCGTTCAACGCTAACCGACCCAATTAAAGAGCTTCCTTCCGCGTCGCTTCTGCGTATAAATTACTGGATATTAATCTTTGTCGTTTATTACGCCATAAAGTCCAAGTGATGAATTAGTACTGCGAAGTGTGAACGCGGAGGATTTATTGGAGGAGCTCCTACTATTTGCCTGAAGGTACAAATTTGCTAAATTCTTTTAGATGATTCTATTCTTAAATAAATAAATAATAAATAAATAATGCTGGACAATCCACACAACATCATCTAGCCCCAAGCTAAGCAGAGCTTGTGTTATGGGTACTAGAAGACTGACATATTTAATACAATACATTATATAGATAGATATATTTTATTATACATATACAATACCCAGAACACCCGGAATAAATATTTGCAGATCATACAAACATTTATCCCAAGACGGGAATCGAACCCGCAACCTTCCGCGTCGCAGGCGGACCTTCGCCCGCCGCGCCACATCGGTCGTCAAAAAATAAATATTTATCAAATAAAACTCCGTACATTTTGTGGTTTTGTGGTTCTTCAAAGATTATGGTAACAAGATAAGTAACTAAATTTGAAATATCTACTTATAATTAACATTTAAATGTATAAAAAACATTATCATCCAATTACATATAATTAATGCTACACCCAAACTTGGGTACATTATGTAAGTTCTATTAAGACCTAGATATGTACATAATGATGACAATAAAAGTACTGAATACTTACCTACTGAATCATGTTGGCCTGGACTTTGTTTAAGACTTTTGTATTTGTTTGTAATTTTAACGAAGATAATGAATTCGTAGTAGGACTGATATAACAAAGTTAGATTCGAAGTAAAACCCCGTTTACACTCGTTTCCGTGTAATGGCGAAGGGTTCAGTAGTAAATGAAAATGCCTTTTATCTTTTACAACGTTCTTCTGAGTAAATTATCAGAGATATACATTTTAAGCTCATTATGGACACATTGGGCGAAATAAGTTAAGGCTTTTTACTGGGCTGATTTGATATTAGTACAGTTACGATAGGTCTTTTATTAGTACTTAGGTATTTGTAATTTAATTATTGTAAAAACAATTCACGTGTAATTAACGTCTCAGAAGTTTGTGACTTATTCAGTTTTTTATCTCATACTTAGATCAGATTGAAGAATATACAAAAAATCATACTCCCTCACAATAGTCTTCTTCTTATTCTTCCTTCCCTTATCCCACTTGGTGGGGTCGGCACAACATGTTCTTTTTGTCTATTCTCCTCTATCATCCGTATTGTCAGTATTCACTCCTTTCACATCCATATCATTTTTCACACAATCCATCCATCTTTTTCTCTATATCCATCCACATTCATACCTAACACTCTTTTCGTCACGTGACATTCTTCTATTCTTCACAAGAGTATTTTAACAAAAAACTCAGTTCATCTCAAAACCTGTGTTACCAAATTTCCTGAAAAAAAAAGCGAAATATCGTTTCACCAAATCGAGCAGCGACATAAAACTCGACAAATATGTCGCTGGGTGCTTATCAATGACAATAGAGCGATAAAATTGTGTGTAACCACACGCCCCGACGTTTCGTCTCACCCTATCATACGCAAGAGAATGTTCTCGTTTACGTGAAAATAAGATTACCCCGGCTTTTTACCGCTGCGATCTCTTTATAGAAGATACTTCATGCTCAACTATTGATTTTCTAGAGCACCTTTGTGTTATCTGATTTTTTGACGTGACAACGACCTATGATTCGAACCCGGCTGCACGCGCGAAAAAACATGACTCATGAGGCGTTCTGAGGCGTTCTGAGGCGTTCCATGAAGTGCAAGCGAGAGCGCGGATTATTTTGCAGAACCGCTTACAATCCCGTTCGTTGACATTGTCACGTTCAACTATCGTCAGTAAACCGACTTTACAGACAACCATTTTTTTTGGGAGATGAATGATGATACAAGCAAATAGCTCATGATTTAAGGCTGGCCTATAAAGTATCATTAACGGCCGGTTTCTGGAAACCCAAATCACGATTGATCCGAGTTTGACACATAGTAATTGTTTGATTTTTTCGTTGATCATCGTTCGAGAAACCGGCCGTAAAAGTGTAAGTTTATATACGCAGACATGAATCGGATGCGCATGGGTGTAAAGAATGCAAAGGCAATGGACTACGTCCATCATTTTGAGACGAATGTAATGTTTCAAGTGGGTGTTATAGCAGCGGTATCTATGATATTCTAACCACAATACAACAATGTACAGATTACTACTTAGCGACAGTAGTAGTACTCTGTTCGAAGAGTTCTTTTTAAAAACATACAAAGCACCCACTTTTATATTTCTTATTTTATTAGTAAAAGCACAGGTTCCACGAAGAATGCAGGTTACGAATGCATGTTCTTGGAATTTCCTGTTTTCAGGATGTATTTAGATATATTAACATTTTTCTTTTAAAGTTGGTAATGAAATTACAAATATTTGTTTACTTAACGACTATTTTGAGTCCTACCTATCAAAAACGAAAAAGTGAAAAACTACAAATATATAAATATATTAAAGATATTTTATATACGAATACAACAACGTCAAGTTGTTAAAGCGATGATAAATTATCCATTATCACTCGTACTCTCAAAATTAATTGTCTTGATGGAGTTAAAACTCGATACAAAGATTTAACAGTATGAAAAAAAAATGATCAACAAGACAGCAAACACCCAAAGACAGCAACAAGGAATGATACTCTGCTAAAGGCGTGAATAGCACTATCGCCTACCATCACAGCCTCACAGCCACTCCTATCTACCCTTTGTCATTCCGTACAAGCGAAAAATGGTCATAAATACACATTTTGTTAAAGTGCGAACTCGCGGGAGATAACCGGCGTTCAACCGTCACGTTATCGGGTAATTTATTAGTGCGATGTTGTGCAGGTACGCCGATTATGGGAAAACGAGCGGAATTGGCATAGAGAGCAAAATTTTGGGGAATATCAATAGGTATTATAAACGTGCTTTGATTTAAAATTACTCGTTTTTGAAACGTTTTTGTTTAGGGGGACATAGACTGATTAGTGGTGTGGAACTGGTATAATTGCTGCTAGTAAGAAATGGTTACGAAAGGCTTACCCCCTATCTTATAAAAAGTTAGCGTTGTCTTTATGTCATCATTACGTATGGTATCAATACATCAAGTCTGCGCTAACTTTTTATAAGATAGACAGTTAATATCTGTAGACAATAATCACAAAAACGTATATTTTCAATGAGTAAAACTTCTTTAATTTATTTTGACTCAAAGCTGAGAAAAGGTATCATCAATTGCTCGTTATATTTGGAGATAAACATAAATTAATTTTAACAAAAATGTTTGCCTTTGAAATCGTTGTCTACTAAATACATTTTTCTCAAAAAAATTTTTTTTATCATCTAGGTATGTTGTACTAAATACAAATTTATTTAAAGTAAAAAACTTTAAATCGTTTTATATCCGACTAATCTTGGATTACACTGAAAAACTGATCCAAAGTAGAAGTCGACCCTGAAGCAATAATGCCATTGTCAGACCTCCTCAAGATCCAAAACCGATAATAATAATATCATTTGGTTGTTTTCGCATCTTCGCTGACCTAAAATTGTGGAATCACATCCCCGATGCGGGACATGGGTCGAACGGATGGCCGGATATAGACTTAAAAGGTTGAATCTTGTTTTATTTGATGGATTTCAGCGGTTTTCGTGGATTTTTTTAAATTATAAAACGTGGTTATTAAGCATTTCAATGGATAAACAACGTGGTCGTTCAAGTTTTTTTTTATTTTATTTTATTTATTTATTGCACACGTGGTATTAGTAATAGCTCAGTTGTTATATATTGCTAATTGTACAATCATGTATTAATAGTATGTTTTAATTTAATACAAAAAATAATAATAATCGAATAAGATGTCAAAGTAGCAAATTTAATGCTAGATGATGTTTTGTGGATTGTCTAGCAAATTTAATGCTAGACAATCCACAAAACATCATTTAGCCCCAAGCTAAGCAAAGCTTGTGTTATGGGTCTTATAAGACTGACATACTTAATACAATATAATATATATAGATAGATATTTTTTATTATACATATAAAATACCCAGAACACCCGGAATAAATATTTGCAGATCGTACAAACATTTATCCCTAGGCGGGAATCGAACCCGGTGCCAATCAGCAGTGTTTGTTAACCTTTTATTTTTGTTGCTTCTAAGAAATCTTCTAAATAATACATACTTGTCCTTGTACACTGATAAACTAAAAAATAATTAGTAAAGTGGTTTGTTTGCAAGAAATAAAAATAAAATTTTACCTACTAAAAAAATAAAAGAGGTTAAAATAATAAATAAGGTTTCAGTCGCTGGAAAAATTAGCACTCTTTTGGCAAGAGGATGTGGATTGAGTTGGCAGCGCGTCAGGATCAGGTGTTTGTACACTCACCGGTAACGACACGATGCCGATATTTCAGTTGTATCAACCAAAACACTTTTGCTGTATTAATAAAAACAACTTATAAAGTCATTGAGATAGCCCAGCGTATTTAAACAATATGTAATATTCTTGGACCACTGCGGTGTCAGGCGAAATTGTTTCCCATTAGTATATTACAGCGAATAATCTAAATACAGTAGAATATCTAGTGGTCGTTATGACTCGACACCCAAAGCTTCCTCTCGACTTTCAAGCGTTCCTAAGACAAGTGTTTTGTTTCTGTACGATATTACTTACTTTAAAGTAGGTAGGTATTTTAAAGCAAATGAATTTGTTTAGATATCTAATATATAATGTAGCGATGAATTAAATTAAAAAAATTAAATAGTAATAATTTAAAAAAGGTTTATTAGATTTATTCATACACTGCTGGCATTTCCCTCATGGGGTTCAAACTGGTTGGTTTTTACTGAGGGTTCATTACTTTTATAATAGCACTAAGGACAAAAGTCGGATGTGATAAGGATGTGGTTGGACGCGAATTAATTTAAACCTAACACAAAAAACAGCTTTATATTTCCCAAACACAACATTGTAAAAAAAAACTTTTAATTTCACTATAAGCTTGATCACAATAATAAATGAAAAATAAAGTTACCGAGTATTAAATAATTATTATGAATTACTTTTTTAATTATTTGATAATCTCTTCTCTATTACGTTATTGTTCCACTGAGCATTCTTTTATTATTTCCCGTACAAATAGACAAAACTTCATGTAATCTAAAAAGAACAAACAATTCTATCATTAAACTTACCTAAAAGAGAGCGTCGTCAACGGCCGGTATGATTTATGACTGTTCGCATCCACCATCGGCGTCCCCCAAAAGTCATTCAAGAATAGTTCCTTTAGTGCATTGCTCCCTGTGACGTCACCATTCGTCACTATAGCCGGTATGTCATCATGGACAAAGTCACCGTTCAAGCTGTTGATGTAACTGAGCACTGCTGTGGTGGTCACCATGATGTATATAATGAGATCACTGTCCTTCGGTTCCTCCCGCACGGTAGGCAACCGTCTTCGCTTTGTTTTAGGGCTCATTTTTACTTTGAAAGTCACATATCTACATTTGCACATTTATTTCACTTTCTGTAACAAAGAAAATATTTGTTTATTTTATTGATCTACCATGATTATAATAGAGGAGAGTGGAAGAAGAGGACGTGTTGTACCGACCCCACATAATGTGGGACAAGGGTAGGAAGATGATGATGATGATTAATGTTTCAATACCAAGTATATTATGTTTAAGTACTATAATTGGTTAATTGATTTAATGCCATGTTTGATCTAAGTAGAGTATTATATTTATGCTAAAATTTTGAATATTAAGTTGGATGCCTCTATACTACTATTCTTAATATTATTATTCTCTCTACTATTTTCAAAGTTTTGATTATACTCGTAATATAGCTAAAGAAAAATCAGTTTAACTTAATATTCAACATTTTAGCATAAATATAATACTCTACTTAGATCAAACACGAGGTTATATGTTGAGTGTAATACATTAGGACGACAGCAGATTGATAATAGAAAATGAAAGCGGCTAAAGAATTCTCTTGTTTTATTCATATCATTCTGAATCTCATCATGACTCTCCAAAAGCAAAATGATCTTCCAAATCGTACAAAAGGCCGGCGTTCCGTCGGTCTGTTTCACTGCTAATCTAAATAACTATTTTTCAATAAAGCCGCATATTGCTGCGTTATGAATTTCGGCTGGTCTACTCGGAATCGTACGTGCCCAAAATATAATATCAAAATTCTGCGGGTTCCTTCGTAAGCAATACGCGGTGGGTTCCGACTATGCGGGTTTTTACAACGTACTCCGTTTTACTCTAAAAATGTTTGCTCGGGACTTTTCAATTTTGTGGTGGAAATGTTGACGCGGATAAAGATCTGGTCTGCACTACGTTTTAGATTTTTGCTACAACTAGGGGACGCACAGATGTATAAAATAAAAGTGTAAGAGTTTTGTTGGAAGCTTTTTTTTCAGACATATGTAATCTTACATCTTACATATTTTATAAACGTAAAATAAGCACAAACATATGAAAATATATGTTATTAATATAATATTATCCATGAATGTGGCAATAAGTAGCTAAGGTAAAAATACGTGTCTTTATTAGAAATATTATGTAACTTATGTACGGCCTATTTTCGACTTATTATTTTTTTAATATTGCAATAATATTCCTCACTTCATAACTGAATTATAACACGAGATATATTTGATAATCTTTTACTGTAGACCCCTAAAACGAGATTGGTAACAGGAGCCGAAGGAAATATAAATAAATGTTTGGAATTTACTTCGAAAAGGACTTTGCTTCATTTTCATCGGTGGAATAAATATTGTAGGTATATACTTGTTTCTTGGTCGAACTGATGAATTGCTTGTATTCAAAAGATATACTTACTTACTCATTCAAATAAATACTGAAATCATGTAGCAATATTTCATTCTGAATTAACTTTAAGGTACTTTAAATAATTACCAGTAAATTATATCTAAACCAATTTAATTAAGAGTATTCAGACGTGTGAACTAATTAAACTCAGAGGTATTGATGACTCAAAAGATTAGTTTATTATTAAATAACTTTATAATGTAGAAACAAATTAAATATTTGTTCATTATTTTTGGTATTTCGAAACACAAATCTTGTGGAAAATGTGATGCTCAAAGGTCAAGGGTAATTTCATTTTCCCTTTTGGATTTCAAGATATTTGACAATGTCGTTGGTCAAAGTAAAAAAATGTTCCATAAGCATTATTAACAACTTTTAAAAGATTCTAAAAGCCAAATACTCTCGATCAGAGCCCTGAAAACGGCAAAAAAAGACAAGTAGCTATATTAATGGAATTTGTTTATTTTGAAAGATTAGTTTACTTTTAACCTGTATAACATATATCCTATTTATAAGCATAAAATTCTTTGATATTATTACTGTGCGTATCAAATCCCTTACCATAGTTTCTAGAAACTCTCCAATGTGATTTTGGCGTCGCCTCGCTAGCCGGTAAATCGATAGCATCAATGTTCAACAAACACAGATATTTGCACCGTAACGAGAAGCAAATAAGGGCATTATGTCACTTTCGTGTACTGAAATCTACGTTTTATCACCTCGATCTTTCCGACTTCAATAATGGCCTGTGAGGTAAGCCGTTGACAGTCTTACTGCAAATAAATAAGGTCGGGTTTAGGTTGAATAGATAGTAGAGATTGTCGCATCGTTACTGGTTTCTAGTTCATGTCTATTAGTCTGGCTGTTTGTATCGAGTTTCAATTTAACTGTAGTTTCTGTGTCAAAATGTCTCAGTTTCGGGATTTGAGCAACAAAGCCAGCCATTACAATAGTCTCATGAATGACTTGACTCACGTATGTTTGGGTATCTTTGTGGGTGTGGATGTGGAATGTGTGCGCTTTTGATAAATATTATTTGTAAGCTTTAAGCTTTATGCTTGCAGTGAACGCAGGACTTGAAAAGTGTAGCCTCTACTTTGACGCAATTTTGTTCGCACTGGGTGAACATTACCCTTGTATTTTCTTGACTGTAAGTCATCTGAATATATATTAGGTAGATACGACAACAGCTTTCAGTAAAATATATGTTTTTTCTCAAGTATTTTATTATGTAAACTGCTTAGTTAATAATCTATACCAGATGATTCTAAATGAATCCTTTTTCTAGATCCTCGCGACCAAAGCCTAGATTAAGAGATTATCAGTCCCGAAAACGGGCTGGTGACTAACATGGCTTTCGTAAGATACTTAAAAGATGAACCAATAGAGGTTCCTAAAATCAATCTCTTATATTATCTGCGCTCGTAAAAGTATTTCCATAAAAAACATTATTCTTCGTTCGTGAATGCATCTGACACATCTATTGAAGTAGTAATCCACTTGAAAACATACTCTTTCTGCATTTCTGCAATCTAGAGTGGTTTTGAAATGAATAAGGGATTGAAGGCTGCAGAAGCATGATAAAGGCATTGTTACCACTGGATCTAGAACATTATAAACCTGAGTTATGAGGCTTATTCAGACGAAAATAGTTTATGCTCCTTGGGTACAAAGTTCAATTTACATTGACAATAAATATGTAGCTTAGATAAAAAGGCCTAGTAGATAAAAAAACACGGTTCTTATTAATAAAACCGTGAATATCTAATTTACAAACCAGTAACGGCCCCTCAAAAAGGTTAGCCATTCAAATAAAAGTCTCTCGTAAACTACGGACACAAATAAAGGGCGGCCTTATCGCTAAATACATTCATTTAATCACATTAACCCTCCACAAGTGTCGTAAAACCATGGGCCGGTCACTATCACCACAGTGTTGTAACATCAGCGACAAAAGTCTATTCACACAATTTACTACGTAAACTTAGATTTTATCGACCGGTTTCTCGAACGATGATCAACGAAAAAAACAAATAATTACTACGTGTCAAACTCGGATCAATCGTGATTTGGGTTTCCGGAAACCGGCCGTTAGTCTATTCATAGAAGAATGGCTTAGTTTTTATTTTGTCTTTTATGTTAAGGTTTTGCGAATAAAAATATGTTAATGTCTTTTGTAGTTGACTGTACTCCAACCCTGCTGGAGACGATACAGTCGCGGGACGTTTATGCCGCTCGGTTAGTAATGACCTCGTTGTGACGTTCAAATGACATGTCGGATTTGCAAATGTATACTAGGGTTTAGCAGATAGTGTGGGAATGGTGCATTGGTTCAGAGCTGGCACTCAAGGGTTAAGATTGCATATTATCAGCATAATTTTAACCCTAAAACGTGAACGTGATGATATTGACAATTTTTAAACTATCTACTAATATAGCGTATCTATAAATAATTAATATAAGAGAGGTGTAACCTTTTTGGATTATTTATTTGTACATTTTGTATGCCTGAAATAAATGTTTTTTTTTTATTTTTATTCTAGCCTATATTGTCCCACTGCTGGGCAAAGGCCTCCCCCAAACAGTTCCACCTCTCTCTGTCCTTGGCAGTGTCCCACCAATCCAAGTCGAATACGTCAAGGTCATCCCTCCAACGCTTCCTCGGCCGACCCCGACGCCGCTGACCTTCAGGTGTCCAGGTGGTAGTTATGGTTTTTTTTTAACGAAACAAATATTTAATACCGTATAATTTGAAATCAAATCGTAGCCCGTAATACACTTGATCCGTCTAAAAAAGATTCAGCGATAGCTCAGCCGTAGTAGTGTTAATTGATTAGCATTTAGTTAAACCTAGAGTAAAATAATTTAATTTAAATAATGTATAATCAAAATTATTGCAGCGAGCAAACAGCATTGAACTTGCATTAGACAACTAGGCCAACTTAACACAAATACAATAATTGTTGCGACGAAACATAAATTAGATGGAATAGTCTAATTAGTGGTTTGTGGTTCACCTACGCAGTGAATATTGTGTTTCATAGACACTGGGCTCTGTGTACTTTCATGATCGAATATCAAAGGATGTTTGTATAACATCTTTATAAATATATTTTTAAGTAATGTTAGTAAGCAAACAATATAAGAGATATATTATATTGGCTCCTGTAACACAGTTTTTATAAATAGCACAGGAGCCTAAGGATTCAAATTATTCTGTTAAAAAATAATTTATCAATAAAATAATTTTTACTTTTTTTTTATATTTTTTTAAATATTTTTTATAGGTTTAAATATTCAACCTTTGATGTAAGTTTATATAACACCTATCGTCCCTTAGCTTACAACGCGGCTCAAGTCGAAAAATAGTAAATGATCGAAAAATATTTACGATTTTTTAAAGTAGACAGTTTTTTTAATTATCCTGTAAAGTTGTTAAAAATGACATACAAGGTGTTGTTAGCTAAGGGACGCTATTACCTTATTGAGCACGTCCGTAGACAGAATAGTAAAATGAATTTATTATAAAAATAGCGTTGCATAGGTTTGTAATATTTACTTATACTATTATATGTATATTTATTTGTGTATTCTAAATTTGTAACTTTTACTAACAA
Source organism: Ecliptopera silaceata (assembly GCA_932527185.1). Classification (NCBI taxonomy): domain Eukaryota; kingdom Metazoa; phylum Arthropoda; class Insecta; order Lepidoptera; family Geometridae; genus Ecliptopera; species Ecliptopera silaceata. Next base: position 10,806,436 of record OW052199.1, read on the forward strand.
AGATTTTCACGAATCCACGCAATGAAAGAATTTTTTTAAACATAAAAGTATTTTTTCATAACGTCCGATTATTGTGTGCTTAAGCCACAATAAAATCTATTATACCTCCAAACCAATCATATAAAAGTACTCGGATCAAGAGACCGTCACGCGCCAGGTATTAGCCCTGTGATCGAACGAAGATGAGAGGTGTTGTGTCAAACAATCATGATTATAACGTATACCAAACTAAAAAAACAAACAAATATTGGTTAAAAATAAAGGTTTGCTTAGCTTGAGACTCACGACATTCGGCCATCACCGCCCTTCTCAAAAGACCATCCTGTACAGACAAATAAAATTATAATAGCTAACTTATGTCTCAATCTCATAAGCACGAACCATCACAAATAAATCATTAGCGTGATAATAGCGTATTCGAAACACACTGCGCGGTGGCCCTACAACTTTCAGTAGTAAAGCTGCCATTGACGCGCAATGTAAAAGTAGCTAACGATCACCTCAAAATACTTAATTAGATAAGTTTAGAATCAAGAATGATTGAAACAAAGGTCAATATTCTCTATTCTCTAGAGATTGTTCAATATCAACAATACTAGGTTTCTATACAAGTTCAAAATTACCTTGAAAATGATTGCCAAGGTATATTTAATATTCTCATACAGCGCTAACTAATTAATTTTAACTGCTGAATAAGCCGTCTAGGCACTTGGGATGACTGCTATAAGGGTGGTCCCTGACTAAGGGATGAAAACCAACCCATTAATTTCGTTTAACCGCTCCTTAACCCCTTAAACCATTTTTGATTTCGGTTTAATACACTGGGTTTGGATTAGGGATATTTTAAAATATAATTGTAGCAATTATTTTTTTTAAGTTATAAGCAAGCGTTTAATAAACATTTTTTTTATTTTATAAACACGTTGATAAAAGTACTTATTGTTGGCTTACATATCTGACCTCTTCATATGATATGCCAATCTTGAATAATAATAGGTATTTACAATATCTAAATATATAACTAAAATACTTTAAAAAGTTGTAAATCAATTAAGTATATTTTCATACAGCAATCTGATTCCAAATAAACACAAAGTTTTAAAACAAGATTGCTGATTGAACCAATGTACCTACATTTGCTGATATATACTTTACATTTATGTTTTTAAAAATCAAATAAACATTTTTATTCACTTAGATGATACTACCGAGACCTTATAGTGGGTAAAGCATGTGAATGATGAGATGATGATAATCTAACAATACACTGATCTATTACCAGGTTTTCATATATGTTATTAAAGTACCACAAATAGAGCATCAAATATTAATATTTTGATGTGTGTGTGCATAGATAGTAACAGGGCATCATATTCGCTAGCGAAGCTCATTAATTTTATGGGCCTAATAAACATTCTAAATTACTGTGCAGCCTATAAATTACACAAACGTAGGTTACGTACCTACATCATTACTATGCCGGGTTGTATCAAGCTACAAACATGCAAACTTTTTTTAATTAAAGGTACAACACTAGTTTTTTTTGTTTTTTTTTTAGATAATATAAAAAGTTCTCTAATATCTATTTTATTAAAAAAATGGTTGTCTGTAAAGTCGGTTTACTGACGATAGTTGAACGCGACAACGTCACTTCATGGAACGCCTCAGAACGCCTCAGAACGCCTCATGAGTCATGTTTTTTCGTGCGTGCAGCCGGCTCTATCGAATTATAAGACGTTGTCACGTCAAAATCTGACATATCTTTAGTGCTTGGAGGACTTAATGCTAAAAGCATTGTCTGCCAGTCTTCCTGGGAGTGCAGAACGATGATGTGGAGTAGGTATTATAAAAAAAAATAAAGATGTTAATAAAATGTATACCTACTTAAATGTTTCGAGAATAAATACTAAACTCGAATTATTTATTACTTTTGATTCTATATAATTCTACTCGGCATTCGTTTAAAGAATTTCAACTGCTTAAGACAATTGTAATATTTTTAGAGCGCGTTCATAAAACTTAATAAGTGCATTAAATATAGTTTTAAATTCAAATAAACTAGTAATTCTAGGTCTAATTAGTAGGTCTCACATTGTTTGTTTTTGTTTGGTCTAGAGCATTGTTTTGTTTACCTTTGTAATTTGTACTTGTTTACGTTATAGTTGGAATTAGATTTATTACAGAGTTATTCTTAATTAGCAAATTTATTTAATTATTAAAACAATAAATCTATCGTATGAGATAAACTTTATAATAAAAAAATGTCATCATTCTTCTACGGTTTTTATTTCGGTTCATTGACGTAAAATATTTGAAATTAAAAAAAAAACATTCTAAAAAGTTAAAACTTTTAAAATGAAATCATACATCACGCCTTGAAGAAACTTCACAAGAAACTCGAAGCCGGTGAACATAAAAATCCGAAACAGCGTTTTAAATCATTCGAAAACATTCGAACAAAGCACATTAATTCCGAATCTGGCTAACGAGCTTCCTATGGCTCCGAAGCAAATGTCGCGTCGCTCGTGTTCAAAAAATGTTACCGATTTCTGAACACACTTACATAAAAAGCAGGTGCCTTTCATGATACACAAGTCAGAGTGATCACGAGAAAGTGTAACAATCCTAAACGTATTGTAACGGTAATGTATACACGTAACACTTTGCGACAAAGCCAGAGCCTCGATGGCGCTTATTCTCTAACTATACACGAAGCGTTTATAAGACGAAATAAAGATTTTGAGATCACGATATGCGTGTAACCAAACACGTTGAAAGTTCGAATGTTAGTGAGTCGCAGATTGTGACATAACCGCTGTCACACGAAGGGAAAAAAATGAGCGGTTAGCTGTTTACAGCGATACAAATTTGCTCACGCTATGTGCGCGTTACGTTGGTGAACCTTAGCTACTGCTTATACGAACCGTTTACGTTACAATTTAGCACGATCGGGGCTATACACATACCCCTATTTATAAAAAGATAGCGTTGACTTTATGTCATCATTACGTATGGTAATCAATACATCAAGTCTGCGCTAACTTTTTGTAAGATAGACTGATAACATTTTGCGTCAAAGTCAGGGGCCCGATAGCGCTAATTTTCCAACTACACACGAAGCTGCTCCGCATACTTTAAAGACCACTAGGTCTAATTTAATTGTCTTATTTGAGTGTTATTACGTAATCTAAGTATGTATGTACATCACAGAAATATCTATTCTATTTACCAATTTGGTCCTATTTGGGACAATTTGGGACAGAATAAACTTACGGCTATTACAGTATTACAAAATATACATACCTATGTATATTTTGTCATCAGTTTCTTATGTATTTTATATACCTATATAAAATACATAAGAAACTGATGAGCAACTGATCCAAATCTGGACAAAATTGCCGTTTATGTAGTGAATATTTATTTGCAAAACCTGTTTTTAGTACGAGAGTGGTTTCAGATTGTAAGTGAGTGAGAGAAAATTGTGTTACGAAACAAAAGAAGGTCGTTTGTCATTTTTCGTTGTTTACGTTTTATACGAGTGAGCTTTGCATTTTTTCCGATTATTTAGAGTTAGTTAAGTTAGCGACAATTACGGCCGGTTTCTGGAAACCCAAATCACGATTGATCCGGATTTGACACATAGTAATTATTTGATTTTTTCGTTGATCATCGTTCGAGAAACCGGCCGTTACTCTTATAGCGAATTAATATTATAAATAACCACAAAATTGATAAACTTTTTTAGTTTAGTGGCGTTATCTCAAAATTTTATTATCTTATTAAATGTTTAAGCTAATTTATTAATGTTTGTTTTTGAGTTTTGGGTGAAGTTTATAACAAATATTACAAAGATGGTGTACAAAGATTCGTAGCAGTCTCTACGAGAACTGTAGACATCTCGTAGATACTCGTAGGCTCGTAGAAACGCGCAAGTTCTTTTATCCTACAAAACTCGCATTTTAGTCAACTCCGCTAGTATTGTATATATTTTTCATGTGGGTAAGGCCGACTAAGCTGAGAGGATGGTATATATAGCTTTGCAAGTAACTAATATCTAAAACAATCTTGATTTAATAATCAAGATTCTTTTTCGTGTCGATGATGGTCTCTAACAATATTTTTTCCAAATTTGGCCACTTCTATGGCGTTTTCTGTGGCAGCGTACAAATCGACCAAATTATACATTTAAAGTATTATCTTTGCTTATTTTGGGACTAGAGCGTGATGTGTGAAATGTTCGTGAATATGTTTATTATATTATATCAAAACAACATACTGTTTTTTATATTCTAAAATCAGCTCACCTAACTTTCGAATTGTATAATGTAATTTGTCCAAGCAATTATACGTTTTATTACTTAGCAGTGACGATTTAAAATGCATTGGATTAATTACAACGCTGTCACGATACGTAGTCGCAATGCAGCGATCGTGAGTTGTCGTTCTGTCATGTTTGTAAAATGCAGCTCTGTTATTAAAATCTTCTATGAAAATAGCACGAGTTTTATTATCAGAATAATAATTATAAAACTAATTTGAACACGTAAAAATCATGAAGACATGGATAAGTATCTATCCAGGTATGAAGCAGATAAGGGAAGAAAAAATAAGGCAAATGATCAAAATGAGTAGATGATATTATCTCAAGAGCTGATATCAAATCTCTCATGCAGCTGAGCCATAAATATCGTAACATAGATTTTATGTTTCAGGCTCAGATATTTTTCGAATAGTTTTGTATTTTTTTTTTAGATTGTCAATGGCATGCGCTCGTTTCTTTTTTTTTAATTATGTTCTTAAAAAAAAGACTCAAACGCAATTCTGTTTACCACAGAGTAAAAAAAAATACTAAAACTAACTAATAAGGTGTTGCTTGAACCTCATAATCACAATTTTTATCTAAATCAAACTAGTTAGAAAAAAGTTGCATGTATTTTTTTATAATCCATGTATATTGTAAAAAAAGTTTGTTATGATTTAAATAAATGTGTAAAGAATAATTTCGTAGCTCATTTTATTAGTTCTTTCATGTTATCGCAGGCGGTGACTTGTTACATCTATTAAAAGTTTAATTCTAAACTTCATAGTTAACAAACTTCTGTTTGAACAACTAAGTTTTAACTGTTTGAGTCAGTGCTCAAGTAATTTTATGAAGTGAAACTTTAAAATTAACTATGTCGGTTATTGCAAGTTTAACAATAAGTATAGGTTCGACAGCATTAAGTTTTTGATTTTGTTATAATAATGTATGTTGGTAAAGGTTGTCTGAAAGAAACCGCTCACTTAGCGATAAGACCGCTCATTGTATATTTTGTTTGATTTAAGTATATTTCTTAAATCTGTATGAGGTGTAAAAATAAGAATTTTCACACATTTACTCATTATGCTATTGCATGTAAAGTGTGTTTGCAATATCAAATAAAAATAAAGCATTTCAAATATATATGATTTCAAATAATGAATGTAGGAATGTAGAAAATTGTATAAAAGTAAAAAATATGACACTCAGTAGGAATTCATTAATCCTTGTGATTGTACTGAATAAATATTATTTCCTGTATTATTAATTATCAATACTTATAAATTATAATAAGTATTGATGTATTATTTTTACAATTCGTAGCTTAAATATTTTCGTATCATACTTATGTACTTTTTTATTTACATAATTAATGATTCCATAGCCAATCATTTAATAATGGTAGGTTGGTGAACTTTAAAAAAACACAAACGTAGTCTCACAGACACTAACACCAATTTAGTATCATTATAAAGTGATTCAGTATAGCATGTCAGACTTCAAATCGTTATGAATTAATAAACAGAACTGTGCCCTAGGGGACAGGCACACGGTATATTTCTATGACATTTAAATTATACACTTAAGTATTATAAAATTATTAAAATAGGTTTTTATATAAAACGGGATATAAACCATATTTTTAAAGTTAATTAGTAGCATAAGTTGTTGTCTAACAAATGTTATATCTCATAAAGAAATGTAATATAAAATAATTAAAATAAGATAAAAAATATTTTCAAACATTTTCAAATAGGGTGGGCTCAGTGGTGCGATAAAACTACGTCTAGGAGTGAACTGATATAGGTTGATGATAAACGAATCTTCTCACGGCACCTCGTCCTAAATGTCTGTCTATATGAAAGAAGTAAGAGGAACGAATTTTACCTACATTATTTTCTAATCACATTTTATGTGTATCTAAATAAATTTATTAAATAAATTTTATTTGCAATCATGTGTATACAGAGATGATAAATAAATTATACATAATTCCAAACATGGTTCACCTAAATCAGGCATGCAAATGTAATTACATACTTAATAACTGAAAATTATGTCAAGTTACAAAAAACAATAATTATTATAAGTCAAACAATTCAATACTACATAATTTAAACATTGTAAGTCAAAATTCACATTTATAAGAAAGCCAAATATAATATTAAATTACTGATATAGGTTGATGATAAATGAATCTTCTCACGGCACCTCGTCCTAAATGTCTGTCTATATGAGAGAAGTAAGAGGAACGAATTTTACTAAATTTTGCTGATTTTGTTATATTAAATTTATTTAATATAACCTCAATAGCTAGCAGTACAGAACGTACCAGAAGTTCCCACACCTTGTGTTTAAAGCCTAATGCTCACGTGCACGGCATAAAATGCGGACGTGTGCAGCGGTAATCGCAGCAAATGGTCGCGTGCACAGCTTTATATCGAATGTGGACGTTACAATAACTTGCTCACATGTTTGGAGACACTAAAACCGATCAGTAACTACCGAATCGATGTTTTCAAAACACTTTACATGTTGCCGTCATATAAAATACATTTTTAAGGTTCCGTATCTAAAGGGTTTGGCCAACTGGTACTTTCGGGAAGAAAAGCGCAAGCAAGGGCGTCCGCACCAAAGATGGAGCGACGATATCGTGAAGATAGCGGGAAAATTGTGGCCACGAATAGCAAAAGACAGACAAAAGTGGAAACAGACGGAGGAGGCTTTCACCGCCATATGCGGTCTTTACATGGATTAACAATCTGAATTAGTAATTATAAATATAGGCAACTAAACTTAAATAAAGGTATTAACTTTCTTTTTTATTTTATGTATATGTTTTTAGTAAGGAAATAAAAGCTATTTTTATTTATTTTATTATATAAAGGGTAAAATGGAACCCTATGACTGAGACTTCACTAGCCCTGTTATCTCTTTCAATCTGTCCGTCTATCAACAGAGGGAACGTAATGTATTTAAGATACGATACGCGCTAACGCTACGACGTTCGATAGTAAAGCTAATGTTATCGCGCAGTGTATCTCAAGTACGTCACTGTTTCGATACGTTTAAGATTGTCACATTTATTCGTGCTTACCTCGATCTCATAAGCCGTAATAGAAGAAATATTAATCAATCTCTAGTCAGTCAATTAAAAATATTATTGACAAGATTGCCGTACCTACGATTTTTCTGTCAGTTTATGCCTCAGCTATCTATGACGCAATAAAAATTTACACCCGATGCCTCCTCAAAAAGCTTCAGTTGACAACACAGTCCATTAGGGAAATGGGTACAGTATTAGGTGTATTGTTGACGGAGGGCGAGGTGCAAATCCCGATAATCGATGGGCAAACAAGTGGAACAATCTAGGGGTAGACACCACTTAAATATAACCTAACCATTGCTATAGCCAAGTAGTTTTTTTACATCCAAATGATAGCCTGTCAACCACTGCCTAGAATAATGCACGTGACATGTGACGTATTGAGCCACGTTTATTGCTTTAAGGCGCGAACCCACCGCGGCGCATGCTGTGCACGGGCACGCGGCGCATTTTAGCTGCGTGTATTCATTTGTTTGACAATGTGGGTCTACGTTTCCACCGAAGTACACGAATATGATCCACGACTATGTTTAGCGTGGCACGGCGCACGGAGAGGCTACGCACGTGCCACTGCAATCCACGGACGGTGCGGGGAGGTGGGGCGGGCGGGAGTATAAGTGAGCATAGTCGTGGGTTATATGTTCGTGTACTTCAGTGGAAACGTAAACCCACGTAGACAGCGTTGAGCTATGTTCCGCCTATTCGAACAAGCCACGCGTGTACCAATGACGTCATTTCATGCGCATCCTCTGCGTGGGTTGCAGTGGACACAACCACATACATTTTCTTACAAAGCGAAGTTTAATACACGTGCGCATCCTCTCCGTGCGCCGCGGTGGGATCGCGCCTTTAAGACAAAAGGTGGTATGTCTTTTGTTCGTGTAATTGCACCGGCTTCTTTATTCAAAACAACGTGACTGACTGGCGTCAGAAGCTCTTTCAAAAAAATGCTACAGTTACACAAATGAAATTAAAATTGAGACAAGCCGCGTGCTAGAACTGCGCAACACATAATTTTTAGGGTACTTAATTAAAATTCTTAAAATCTTTTTAATACGTCAATTTAATTAAAATCAGAGACATGTGACTTGTATCCCCTATAAATAAAACCATTACGACAGCAACATCAGTAACATCACTGAAGGAGAGAAAAAAGACGACCGTGGATAAAATATATGGGCCAAAAATGCAGGTCTTAAGGAGATCAAAGTGGTTGTCCTGCATAGGAACACCTGGCTTAACTACTACTCATTACGCTGACAAGAGCATGATTATTAAAAAGAGCTGTCTAGTCAAAATTTATTTAAACCAGCTCAGACTTACAAATTGTCTAGAGTAGTGAATAAACAAGATGTTCCAAAGACGTCGCGTCGTTCTGGCACTCGGCCCGCTGGCTGTTCTGTTTAGCACTAAGCCCTGTTTATGACGTCATCTGCCTACAGCTGTGGGGGTTGAAGGAATTAATTAGCAAGTCATTTATACTGTGTCTATTGCAGAGCAAGTGAAGGCCATTGCTTGCATCTATTTGTCTGCTGAAATTAATAAAAACAAAATTTGGAAACAAATAATTACTTGACTTACTTGATGGCTCTTAGTTCGAACTTTTTTGAAATTCCGGCATTACAAATAGATTTATTTATTTATTGTTCAGATAAGTCTTTATAATGAAGGCATACACGAAAATTCATGTAAAATTATCATTAGATTTATCATGAACTACTCGGACAAACATAAACGAGTATTTGAGTCACCGTTACGATGCGTTTACGATCACATTTCAACGTACCTTATCAATGATTGCTTGCTCAAACTTCAAAAGATTTCTTGGTTATAAATCATTCGTTCATTTTAAGCGTGTGTTGTGTGCTAGAAGCCCTTTGAAACCTGGATCGCTACATCCATACAGTCTAATTGACTAAAAGTATAATTATTTCCGACACGCAACACTGTTTTGGTAACCAACAGATATTCATTAAATAAATTAAAGCAGCCATTAGAATCGATATGAACCTTTTGACAGGCAAAAGCGAATAAAAATTGAAGCGAAGGCACCAGGCTCATCTCAACCAAATTGCTTAAACTATTTTTAGTATCGCGGCTATTTTGCTATTCATTTAAGCAAGCTTTGTAGCCAGGCAATAAGCCCTCAATAGAGCAAGCAATCTTTGTGTTTAAACGACGTTTAACGGTGTATTCTCGAATCCATATTTATAGGGTAAAGTTATAAGCTAAGAAATTTTTTGACAAAATGATGAGGTCACACGATATTATGAGCTGGAAAACGATTTTGTTTTTAAAAGTTAAGCTTTGATGCTCATTCGTGGTAAAAGCAGCATGATAAAATATTTTATAGGTACTTAAGTAGGTTTGTGCACTGTGTGAAATGTTTGTGATTATTTTCTAGTCAAATTAGTAATATAACCACTGTAATAAAACCACGTTTTAATGAAAATTCAGTAAGAGTTTGTAGTGCGTTTTAAAAACCTAACGTATTATGTTACTCTACATGTCAACGCCAATCCGAATAACAAACATTGTGATTCTAAATGATCCTTGTGATTTTATTGAATAAATAAATCTTTGACTTTGTAGCGTCAACGTGCATTGTATCTCGCATCCGCAACCATACGTTTACAATCACATTATTTCTCTTTCTTTACTTCTTCTTGAACTTGATCAAAGTACTAAGTAATCAAATTAACAAAATATTTTGTATGAAAATAGGGCGGTGAAGTGCAACCCTGATCCTCGCAGCGAAGTAATTTAAAGAAAAATAACATTAGCAATTCAGATGACGCCTCTATCAGGCCTTTATTAACTGTCAAACTGGGAAAAGTGAGGCCTTGAGCAAATTGACTTCTCAAAGGTCGTCTCGGAACTCGATTTATTTTTCCCTGTAGCACTACTTACTTATAATGTGGAATAAACTCGCATTTTCTTACATGATAGTTTATTTGTAATTATTGATAAGTAATTAAATGTGTTCATTTAAAAAAAACCGTAGTAAAAGTATTCATAGTAATGAGGAATACATGGGTATTTATCGCTAACCATATTTTTGTTTATTCAACAAGTGAGTTTTAATTGCGTAAGTTAAAAAAATATATCAGCAGATTGTTGTCAAATATTTTTGTTGTATTTTATAATTTTATGATTTATGATGATGATTTATGATTTGACACATAGTAATTATTTGTTTTTTCGTTGATCATCGTTCGAGAAACCGGCCATGTTATATTACCCACTTAACTTTAAACTTACTGACACACTGGTGTCTAACTCCTTGCACATTTCACTCTTTACAATCTTTTAAGAAGAGTGCCATGTTTTTTTTTAATCAGCTGTATGTACAGTTTTCGCTAGCGATGCGTGAAGATGTTAATAAAGCAGTTCCTAGCTAATTGAAGCCGCATGGAATGGTGTGGGGCGCCGAGATTGCGGACGTTATGTGCTCATTTATTAGGAGCTGAGCCCTTTGCACCTTTTTCTCTAGATAAAAGCTCGTACTATACAGATAACAACATAAATGTACTTTCTTTTTGATTTTAGGTATTCTAATATTAGGCGCATGAGACCGGGATAAATTTGGAAGACCTTTGATCTAAGTGAGATACAAAAAAAATTTTGGCTACTTTTCTTTGGTTTTAAATCATTACCACTAATGTGCATTGGGATTAAGAACTAACGCACAGAATCATTATTTAATTGTAATTATTTACAGTAGGAAATAAATCAACTTATTTTGATTTTACAAATACACGGTATTTACCTACGGAATAAAACATGAGCACCTAACCTGGCAGGAAGAGCAAATGAGTGAGAGAAAATCAATGATTAGAAGAGTAACGATCACTTTTAGAAATAAAAGGTAGAATAAGATCACCTGAACTACCAAAGGGTATTAAAACAACTTGAAATATTGGTCTAGACGAGACGCTTTACGTCTATTTTATGTGGAAAAGTACAATTTATTGTTGAGAAGGCTCTTAAATCATTTATTTATTCATGTTCTTTAGGTAAATCGTATTTCATTCAACTTGTGACTGACGTGGGCCCAGCAAGATTCATGTAAAAAATATTTATGATATTTTTTTATTTGTTTAAAATCTTTGAATATTATATTTAACAAAAATTCAGTCCCATTAATCTCTTGTAACCCATGGCTAAAGTGCTGAATATGAATTGGTCAGCAATGATATCACTGAAAGTTATTGCTGAAAACATTTTCCAATATTTTTGACAGCCGAGTTCATTGCACTGGATTAAGTCTGTCTCCATGCAAGTTTCCGCATAGTTTTCAAAGTAGTACATAGTTAAACGAGCCTAGCCGAGACGTCCGTGAAACAATGAAATAAAGCTTTCAGGCCGGCGTTGCCACACGTTCGGCAGTAAGCAGTAATTTGCTTGAGCGCTCGTCAGACGTAATGGACGCCGAGATTGTTCAGCCACTTTGGCTGCGAAAATATCACGGCTTAAAAAGTAATTTTCACTGTTTTAACTTAACAGGTTTGGATTTTGTTTGTTTAGAAAGTCTTCTAATACTTTTGTAGCTTGTGTATTAAGTGATAAACATTGCTTTGAAGTCTTTTTTGAGTTTTCCCAGAATTCTTTGCTAGAGAGCCGGTGGTACTCGTTATAAGGTCAAAACTAAAAATCCAGTCGTACTAAAATTTAATTTTCTACCAAGAATAATATTTGCACAAGACTATTTCCAAGGAACCTACGGCTCAGCCGCTCGACTTGACTACGAACATAGTGACACCTGTAAGTGCTGGACAAGCTTACTTCGCCTGAATAAATATCCTAGGCTATCCTATCAAGTATATGGATAAAACAGTACCGCTCGCTGTAAATATGAACTGTGTTAAATGCAAAAGATTACACAAAATAAATAAACTAAAAAATTTCTACGACTTCGAAATTTAGGTTTTTTTTACTAAGGATTTGTTACTAAGGACTTTTCACTTAAGATAGCAAAACACACACGCGTCTTTATGTGTGTACGATACGATATGAGTGTGTGCGTATGTACAACAATGATAGACACCGACCTAAACTATATAATTGCTACTCAACAAAGTATTGTAAACTTTTAAAATGGTAAATAAATAAAAAAAAATTTAGGGTTGACACATAGATACATTTCGAATAATTATTCGAAATGTATTTATAAGATCTATAACTTTTATATAGAAATGCAGTTAAACATATACCTATAGAATAGCATATAATGAAATTCTTGGAAACGTTGCAAAACCCTTCTTCATCGTTTTTTTTAAAGTGGTTTCCATACTCTGTGGTTTCTCTCTGCAAGCAAGAGACGTCAATAGACAAGGCATGTTTTTAATGTACGTTTCTGAGTGAGGCAGTTAGACTGATGCTCCATTAAATCATTAAACGTGATTCGAATGACAAGTAAATATAAAGCCTTCGATAAAAAGACATTTTTTAATGGACACTTTTCCACGAAATGTCCCTAAAATTGTAAGCCTATTACGTAATTGTATAGAAAACATTGAATGTCTTAAAAAATCGGATTATGGACCCTTTTAAATACCTACTTAATTATTTGTAAACATTTTATAATGCCATCAAACTAAAGAAAGGTCGCTATAGAAAGAAGATTGCTGATTTAATACTTGTTTTGGTACAATGTTCTTAAAATAAATTTATAAATATATACTTAAGTTCAAAAATTTCAGACATCACGCTCTAGCCCCGAACTAAGCAAAGCTTGGTCTATGGCAAGTAGATGCTGATAGACACTTTACTGACATACATTTTTATTATTGTAAATACATATTTACATTTAGGCTAAAACTCTAATATAAACTAACAAAAAATACCCTTCTCAGCGAACCAGTCTTAAAATAACAATTGTGTAAGCACTCCACAATTTTCACTCATCATTTGCACACCGTAGGGTTGTCAAAGCTTAGAATTACACGTTAACGAGCGTACATCGGGACCTTTATCTTGTTTACTCAGACGTGGCAACCCTCAGCATATTTGATTACAATTGAAACTCGTTTCGAGGAAGGGTGAGGGTACAGTCGCTTTCAAAACTATAAACGAATTAAGTAGAAACGTGTGGAAAATAAATATTTTAACATCCGATGTAAAATATTAATACTTTTATATAAATTAATCAAAACTGGCTTCGTCAAGTAATATCGCATTATTTAAAGATAACTTAAAAGTACTTGTATATACATACATATCATGGAATCACGTCTGTGTGATAGATAGATAGAAAACGCTTTATTGTACACACAAGGAAATATCAGAAAATACAGAAAAACAGTGTTTGCAAATTAAGAAAAAAATAGTATGTGAATACAAAGGGCAGCCTTATCACTTAGAGCGATCTCTTCCAGACAACCTTTGGATGGACTAGATATAATATATAGTATGATAAAAGAAGTCATAAAAATCAATTTAAAATTAACCACTTCTTTCTTCTAGGCTCTTCTAGGCTCTGGTCGCGTGGAACTGGCACCTAGAATCACCTAGTATGTATGACGATTCTAAATGATCCTTGTGATTTTATTGAATTAAGTAATTTTTGACTTTGACTGATTTGTAATAGGGCTCTCTCTCTTCTTTCATCCTGAAACCGCGTGAAGTACGAGTATATATTACATCAGTATATTAAAAAGTATATTAAAAACGGGTATCACATAATAATATGATATAATAATCTACCACTTCTGGTGGCGATTGTACTTTTGAAAGGTCGACTCAGTAGGTATCTAACCGAAAACGGTATGTTTCAGGACATAGGTGGTATTATATTGGTAATCTGTTGTCAGCGGTGTTTTTATCGAATACTTTGACACTAGGGACAAAAGTATCTCATAAAAATAAAAGCTCTAAAAGCTGTCTAACTTAGATCAAAAATAAAAGTGTTTTAGAATTAACAAAGTTTATAATAACATCTCCAGGTCCATACAAATTCGAAAATATCATCTATCAATTATTCGTCGAAGCATTTTTTAACTTTATTTTAAAATGATATATATGTAGTAACATTACATAAAACTCTCATTGAAATAAAGAATGAAAAAAATATATTATAGTCGATTTTCTCGTATATAATAATAAATACCAATAACTTTCATAAATAAACATACTAATTATATACAGCGATGCTTAAACAAACATACAACGTCGATCAACCATTTCACAGCAAGATCTCAAGAGTCAAGAGTCCACTGCTGGACGTAGGTCTCTCCCAAAACGCATAACACAACTCGATCTTCAAACTCTTCTCATCCAGTGTTTGCCAGCTACATTCCACAGATCGTCGCTCCATCTCGGTGGGCGTTTCTCTCGCTTCGCTTGTTCAATGACTCACGAAAAATACCTTCCATAATGGACGCGAAGTGTTTACGTAGATACGTTATTATGAGTGAGGTCGGCTTTTGTTAGGTTAATGTAAGTTATTGTTACGGTATAGACAACCATGAGTCTAGGGAGAGTCTATTGATGGTGGATCGATCACTTTGCATGTATTGATGAGCTAATATTTGAAATTATCATGGTTTTGAACATTAGTTTTCATTATAAAAGGGATATTTTATAGCATTACCATCAGTTTGACCCGTGATCACGGCGCATGCAACTGTGCCGAAATTTTAGGACTCTAATAATCAAACTCACAAATCATGGTAAATATCCCGTTTATAATGAAAACTATATTGATGAGCTGTTCTAGTAGTAAAAATATGTTTATTTTGCTATTAGTTTTATTTCTACTCCCTATATAAAGTATTCCTTAACTATATTTTTATATTTTATTTATTTTATGTATTTTTTTTTTATGCCATAGTTGACAGACGAGCTTGCGGGCCACCTGATGGGAAGTGGTCACCGCCGCCCATGGACACCTGCAACACTAGAGGCGTTGTCGGTGCGCTGCCGGCCTTTCAGGTAAAGATAAACCCGTCTTTTGAAGGACCCCATATCAAAGCCCCCCGTATTTGTATGTTACTGTATTTATCACAGGTTATTTATATCTTATTATCTATTGACTGATTGAGGGATTCGGAAGTTGTTTGCGTGGTTGGAGCATTGATTAAAACTGTGATAATTTTACATCACACTCATCTGGTTCCAAATTAAGCAGAACTTGAACCTACATACAAAGAAAACTTTTTTTTAAGATAATATTTTTTAACAAGATAAGTTTTTTGTAGCATGGAATAGGTAATGCTATAAAATACTGACGGTCTAGTTCCGATTGTTTGCTAAAAGTTCCATATTTTTTATTTGTAAAAATATGTATTTATTAACACTGTCATTGATCTAGAACAGACATTGAGATTATAATTAAATTTTATATCCATCATGAATAGCACAAATCACTTTTATGTTACAAAGTGCTTGATATTTGAATAAAAGCATTGTTATATGTTTTCTAATTTTAAGTCGTACTTACATCACAGTGAAGGAATTACTTAAACTTAATAAACCTTAACATCAAAGCTAAGATTCCTTCTTCAAACGAAATCTGGAATTCATAAACTTTAAGTGGCAAAGTGGAAACTTCTACACAGGCTGCTGGCAATAAGGGAAAAGGAATCTTCTCAAGATTCTTTTTTTTTCACTGAAGAACCAAGAACAAAATCAACAAGTCTAATTTGCCTAATTAGAAAACTTTCCAAGTGTCTCCAAACTTGCTCATCGACAATGAAGGGATTCAATGAATTTCCAAGTGGCTGTTAAACAAAAACATTTTGAATTATTACTTTGTTATATCATTATTTTTATCGGCGTCGTAAAGTTGACTAGCTAAATATAATTAAATTTTAATTATTCCAGTTACTTAAATTTTGACGAAAGATTGACTGGAAAGGTTTACGTTGCATAACTTATTCATTTTTATAAAATATACACTTTAACTTTATTAACTGGTATTCTCGAAAAATATATTATTTCATAAATCATTTAGTTAAATATTTCTGAACCATTCTATAAGACTAAAAAATGAAGAGACTATAGAATAAATACTACTCGAGAATTTAACGCATTTAATAATATTATTTTATAACTAGATTGTTAGTAAAGGTTAGTTGAAATTGAACCTTATTGCATTTTTCTCGAAATTTTGGTATTGTCGCAATAACGGTGGCGAAGATATAAAAAAAAACTTAAAAACAATAATATACTCGATAAATACCGTATATCTGTTGATAAGTGTCCATGTTGTTTACATTTGTGTATACGTAACAATTCGGATTCAATTGAATTTTATCTCATTGATATGCTTCCTCATCAGCAAGTCTATTTTCCAAAATACCTTGAAAGTAAAATGTCTAAAATGTAAATAGCTATTTTGCTGAAAACCTATTTACATGACAAAAACGCCAATAAACAATATGTAAACAATATTTCGGCCCCGCTGAAAACCAGCTGAGTGGTGGCCTTTTTACACTTTTCTTTTAATGTTTTATGTCATATATGTATAACGTGTTATGGTGTAAATAAATATTTCTTTCTTTCTTTCTAATTGATCTTCTGTTGTTAAAAACTATAGTGATGTTTATACCTATGTAAACTATTTAAAAATGATAACTGGTTTAAATTATATTGTGCCATGTTGAATTTACCATATACAAAATAGCTTAGTTTTTTTACAGTTAAAAAATATATTGAATAGAAATGAAGTTACCTAATTTATCAATATTTGTTTGTTGTGAAAATGTTTTGTTTTCCTGCTTTCCAAGAATGAAAAAAAGCTCTATGTTCTATAAATAATATAAAATTATATGAAATTTAATAATTTCAGTACATAACTTGTAACTGAAACTTACCTATATAATCCTCAAATAAGGGATAAGCTGCTAAAAATACACCGTGTTTTTTCTGACACACGTAATTTCGCGATCCCGTAACCGGCAGGAGCGGAAGACAAAGCGTCTTACCCGCTCCGAGGTCGGCTATCGACTGTCAATGTCACGCGGCCAACAGTTGTGCCAGACCTCGAGCATCCGAAGCTGCAATGACCACAGCGCCTGCGCTATGCAACCTAAAGAATCAACAACTTAATGGTCCACAATTTTAAACTCTCGTGCATTGGTATAAGAGTGATAGACGGAAGGAAGTAGGTAAAGTTGTCGAGGAGCGTTTAAAGAAAGTTCAAGCCACATGTCGGCTCAAACGAAGTCACTTTGAGCCGGTTTAATGAATGGAAGTGCGAAGTGAGTGATGTCGCTTCGCTCCCGCGCGGTAATGCGACTCTGATGTTTCCTTTTAACTTGTTTCGTAGGCTTTTTGCGGCCATGTATCGCAAGATATTACAGGTGACTAGAACTTTTTGAAGCATTTTGAAGTTTTCAATCAACGTTAAAATTATCTTGCATATGTTATCTTCAGTGGAGGATGGTTGGTTGATACTATGCATTGAATTTGTAATTTGAATTCATTTTATTTAGTTTTAAATAACTATACAGTATTTATAAAATGTACATTGTCATATAAAATACATAAGAAACAATTGAGCTATCTACACACCGTTGCAAACGATCTATAGATAGTTCAACTGATCCAAATCAGTACAAATCGGAAGCGTACCCAAGACACTGGCTGCATTGCAGGTTATAAATTTTCTGGTATATTAAAAAACCAAGTTCAATGTGAAATTTGAATCAGTACAAATTTGAACCAGCAGTGCTTGACGACATACTTACTCAAAAGTTGATGAAATCATTTGGAGTATTTTCTTAATATATAAAAAGCCCATTAAAAACTGAGGTTGAGTTTGCATAAATCCAAGAACTTTTTATTTGGTTAGCTTTGAAGAAAATCTATTTATTTATGTACATAGATTTAAATCCAATACTTGGAATGTTTTGATTAATTGAAGTGAAAACTTCTTTAGCGGCGCTGGGTGGGTAAAAACTTTCAAACTCGCGTCAGGGTCACGTGACGTCGAAAAAGCGTAAGATCTTATTTAATTTTCATACATTGCTCGTAAAACAAGAGACGACAAAAGAACACACTTGCGGTCACGCGACGTATGACTCAAACAATTAAACTAGTGTTGTGGCGCAGACACATTCGCGCTTGCGCGAATGTGTCTGTGTCTTCGTTGTCTTCGTCGTTGTGTCACATTCGCGCTTGCGCGAATGTGACACAATGACATGACACAATCACAATCACAATTGTCATTATGACGACTGTGGTTATATTTTTGAAGTGAAAACACAACGTTAATATTGAAGTTTTCACTTCTGCCGGCACTCCCGGAGTGCTACCATTTTTTTTATTTATACTAGGTATTTGTCGTAACTGTCATAAAAACAGGTTATTTTGTTGGTAGTGGTTTAACGATGTGCTTTGTTCATATTTTCCAGATTATAAAAGCCGAATCCTTTATAGATAATAACAAATAAATAATTAATATTTTCTTTAATCGGATTTTCACATTAGCTAATATGCATACCAAAGGTTATGCAATTTTTTTGTGCAATATCGAATAAGTGAACCATTATACAAGCATAATAAAAAAGATTTGAATTTAAGCTGTGATAAGCGTAAAGAATGAATATGATGTTTGCAAAATAGACTTAAACAGTTCCATATTGAATGTGACGATCCATCCAGTGATGATAAGCGTCTGCTGAGCCCTCGCGATCATGAAGACCAGCATCCTGGTAACTTCAGGGTTTCTGCTGGTTTCCCACGGAACATTGTAGATTTCAGAACCGATTCCACCACCAACCTGAAAATAAAAAAGCTTAAATAATACATTTTAATTGTAAGTTCTAATAACTGTCTAATTTCAGGTCAAAATCAAAACACAAACATAATAACGAATTAACAAAGATAACATTACCTCAGCCAAGATGCTCGCGTAGTTACAGGGCAAGTAAATATGAAGCACTCCAAAAATACCAAATATTGTGTACTTCGGCTCCAACCTTTGTAGTAAATAAATGGAATACAAGTTGAATGATATCATGAAAGACGTCAGCATGAATACAGCGAACAACCACGGTCCGTACAAACCCTGCAGCTTATCATAAAACCTCATAGCATCTTGATGATCCTTTATAGCTTCAGTCACGAGAGCTTTCAGCTCGGTTGGACTTCTTGCATCCTGGTAAGCTCTTTTGAGCTTATGCGTCATCAATTTCAACTTCATCCGCAGGTGCGTGGTCGCGATACAGAACGATCCGTCAAATCCGCTGTAATTCGGCACAAGAACAACGCACTGCACGCAATTGTAAGCGAAGTAGCAGTGGAAGAATGGCCAGTCATTTTGAACATCTTCAAAGTATAACATGTCCATGTCGTGCACCATAACTCTCTTGAAGTCGTCCGTCTGTATGCTTTCAATCGTCATGTAAATTCCAGCGTAGACGGGAAACAGAGCGCCCAAAACTATCGGCATCCACAACCATTGAGTCTCTGCAACTTTGCACTGCTTGATATGCTCCTCGTAAATTTCCTGATAGTCCTCCGTCAAATCATTACCTTTCTGAAGATCTCTCGACATCCACTCCAGGAAGGGTGCAAACTTTTGAGTGGCGTAAATCACGTAGTAAGTTTTGAAGAAAAACAGAAATAGAATGACGGCCAATGTCATGTTCCTTGAGAAGTTGTAGATGTCCAAATTGTATAAACACTTATAGGTATACGTAAAGAAAAAGAAAAGTTGTCCGCCGTTGAGGGATACGATTGAAGTTATAAGGATGCATCTTTTGATCGCGTTGTTTCTGTTTGGGTAGACGAAAGCAAACACGAGAGAGATAGCGCATAGTGGATACGTATCGTTGAAGTCTTGAAACTTTTTCTTTTTAATATCAGGATCTCTTTTTATTAGCATGTTGTACGTCTGTCAGTCAGCGATGCCCGTGAAGTGTGAACCGGTGAGGATGTTTTGTTCGCATTAAAGGTAATCACTAAAATTGTAGGGTAATTTATTAGTGCTAAATTAGCACTTAACGCTATTTTCCTGACTATTTTCTTCAAAACATTTTTCATTTTCCACACTTAGTATCTTTTATATTATTACAGTTCTATTAAAAATATGAATGCAAAAAGAAATAATAGTTTGGTATAGCTATATATCCCAAGTTTTGGTTAAAAAGAGAAAACTGTGATGATTCTAAATGGAGAACAAGTCAGTAAGTTTTAGAAAGCCTCCTATTAAAAGACCAAACCAAATTGTAAACGTATTCGTAAATACGTTTATCAGTTTTTTTAACTTTCGATTTGTAGGTTACATATTATATACAAAACCTACAATTGAATATTATTTTTAAAATGATAAAAAATATACAACTTTATAACAACCAACTAATTTTTACCGGAATTAATGATTTAATATTAACGATTTAATGTGTTTTTTATTAAATTACACATCAAACATATTATTACTCCTACACAAAAATATCACTGATAATACTAGGAAACAAGAATAAAAGCCAAATAATCAGAAACTCATGTAAACATATTAACTAAATGCAGACATTGTTAAATTTGTTTGTGTTAGTCTAAATGTGTTAAACATTGAAAACACTACAGTTCCACTTAAACAAGTAACTGAATAAAATAAACGTCAACTGAATAAAAGTACAAGGAAATACTATCAAAAACCATTCTATTTCGCGAGAATAAACTAGTGAATAAAATATGAGGAGTCTAGAAACGTAAAATATCTCACAAGTACACGTAAATACGGAGAGGTTTCTAAGAACATTATATTTACATAAAAAAATAGAAAAGGATTCACAAATCTATTAAAATATCCAATTATCAAATTATTTACGATATTAGTTTGCTATAACAAACATACTTTTTTTTATAAAAGAAAATGTCATGACTTAAATATGTATTTGTTTCAAATGATACAAAAACTAAGCACTGCTTTGGAAGTGACTAAATGAACAAGTCTTCTAAAAACATCGCAGATGATGATGATGATGGACGATGTTGATTGCTTTTGGGTAACATTAAATTATAATTGAGATGCGACCTTGTTTTCTAAATATCTTAAACCAAACCATATAAATGTAGTTATATATCGAAGTCAGTTTAAAATTGTTGGTAAAAAATTACACTAAAATGTTATACCAACTCTAAGAAGCCATAAGCAATTTTAATATATTTAAAAATACCCTAACCAAATTATTGACCGATAAGGCTTACTATACTGTTGACGAATTTTTGACTGACAAATTTTCTTAAAATTTGACATTGTGAACTGATTTTTTAATTAAATAAGGTTAAGTTATTAATATGTAAAAGCATTTACCTACCCAATTAATGTTTTCTAGTTGATTATTATGTTTTATTTTCTTTCGTTTTTTTTTTAATATTATTTTATTTCAATATGTTTATATGCCTTCTAGGCTGAACTAGAGATACTTATTTATTTTAAGATCAATTGTGTACATACCTAGTTTCATAAACAATAAATATCTTTATCTTTATCTTTAAAGAAAATATAAAGTCTTAGCTCGCTTCATTGTTCCTTGAAAAGATTCCTGATAGTCTGTTACGCATTGCGGTAGAACACTGCACAAAACAAATAAACGTTTCAGTACTTAATTCTCTGAAATTTTATTAACCTTTTCAACTAACCTTTAATAAACCTTTTTAAAACCTTTTACAGTTATTTTTACATTCATCGCATAAAATATTATCATGTAAAATATACGATGAGCTGATAACATGATTAATGTTTATTTTTTTTCTTTCTGAACTGCATTTCGTATTGGAATGCCTGCGGAAGTCTCATTCTACTTATCTATATAAGCATTCTATTAGCAATTTTGATACAATAGCACAAACATAGCTTGCTTTGTGAAAAGGTCATCCTAAAAGCCTAGTTTAGTAAATTTGGAATTTATTTCAAACATTTTTCGCATGCAATTTTCAACTAAAAATATTGAAAATTCTGAGGAAAAATTGGAAGTCATTTGTCTAAATAAACCTAAAACCCCGTCATAGACGGAGGCTCATCTTTTACGGCCGCGCGATGCGTCACTTGCATTTAATAAATCATTGAATTCGGTCTGTCATCGCGCGCCGATGACAAATTGCAGGCGGCGTGCGGCGCCCGGCTCGATTAATGACGCCTCGTTGCACTCATTGTGCAGGACTGAGCACGAGTCAATGTAACTATCGTAAACGTATCGAGATACACAAAACTCGTATTTGAGATACACTGCGCGTCGACACCAGCTTTACTGTCGAACGATGCAGCGTTAAGGAGCTTAGTCTTCAATACGTTATGTTTATGATTGTCATATATGACAATAGTGCATGGGGCTTCGAAAACAGAGGACTGTACCCAAATAAATATATTTATATGGGCTCAGTCCTCTGTTTTCGAAGCCCTATGCACTGAGCGACGGCAGTCGTACCTAGCTTAATAACTTTGGTCTTTTTAGACAAAAGACTGATGGTTTCTTTCCGAGCTCATGTTACAAGCTTTGTGTAGGCAGTCATCTCTTTTTTTCATTTAGTGGCAAACTGTCACAAGTCTGTTAGCGTTCAATGCACTTGAAATCTTTTTTGAAAAAATAAGTACCTATGATAGCAAAAATATTTATAATTTGTTATAATTTAATTCAACAAAATTAAAACTAAAATAAAATTGTTGTGAAGTATTGTGTCATAGAAAATATTTAAGTTGATATAGATGAATGTACCTACATGAAATTCAATTTGCATCAGCCCCGGGCGGTACGCGCCAACAATAGCACCTTTGTATTTTGTTCAATGAATATCGATGTTTGCTTACACAACTTGACATTCACCTTGACTACCTTTCAAATACATACTCGTTAAATCGTCGTAGCTCTGAAATTATAGAATTGATAGAGAAACTCGGATATAAACTAAAGTTTAACCGCGATTGATATATTTTATGCCGGCTCTACACTATCGCCGATGATCGAACGGCGTGCGAACGTTTAATCGCCGATTGTGTAGAGGAGCTAATCGTGTAAACGTACACACAATCGTCGGTAGCAGTTTCTCAACGGCAGCGATCAAGATGGACGAGGAATGTGTTGCTGCTGCAACAATTTATTTAATAACGATATACCATTTAACCACCCACTAGCCATTTTAAGCACGTACTTAGTTTAAGTAAAATAAATAAATAAATAATTCTGGACAATTGCCGACGGCGAATGAATGATTGGCGATCGTGTATACACCTCAACGGTGCCACTCGGCGATTCCCTTTGATGCGTGCCCGAAAAACCGACAATTCATGGATCGTGGCGATCATGCGACGATCATCGGAGTTTGAAGGCGAGTATGCCCACTATCGTGATTGCCAAGGTATACAAGAAATGTAGTAACTCAATACATAATTGCTTTCATATGATTTTTGTTTAGTAATCTGGTAGTCGAGCACACGGACCGCCTGATGGAAAGCGGTCCGCCCATGGACACCTGCAACACCAGAGACACTGTGTGCTACCGATCTTTTGACTAAAGGTAAAACCATTTTTTGAAGGACCCCATCTCGTAGCTCCAAGGGAAAACTGCAGAAGTTTATCCCACACCATACACGATTGAGGGTAAAATATCTCGCTATTCTGACACTTAAACTGAAAACCAGCGCTTATGTAGGATCGTACGGCTCTCCACAAGCGCATGCTGAGTGATGACCATTTTTGGTATAACCTAGCATAAACATATTGTATAATTCCCTAAGTGTTACAGCATTAAGTTTAGGTAGGTATAAGTTTAGGAAAAATGGAATTGGGCGGGACAAGGCGTGAAGACGACAGATGGAGTAGGAGTGTGACGGAATGGAGACCAAGGACAGGAAAGAGGAGTGTTGGCCGTCCAGCAGCGAGATGGGCTGACGATATGGCTAGCGTGGCGGGTCGCACATGGATGAGACTAGCACAGGACCGCGGAGAGTGGCACAAGAAAAGGGAGGCCTATGCCCAGGAGTAGGCGAAATCTGGCTGCGGATGATGATGATAAGTATAGGTAAATCTGTTGTTGCTTTTGCGTGTAGCTAACCAAAATAAAGTTTTATTCCATCGTCGAAAGCTTGATTTGATGATGATGATTTAAACCAATATGTAAATAAAACAGTGGGTCGCGATGGATGGCCTGTTGTTCGATACAGCGGTCGTCAATCAATCACAACGAATATTGCGAGGCCTGAATTGGCGTGGTAACAGCGATAGCTCAAGTAGAACAATATTTGTTTTAGGCTGTAGTAGTACTACGCATCATTTTGACGTTTTAGAATGCATATATTTGGTAAATCATCAACGAATAAACAGTACAAAGCACACTGCGTGCCACGCAGACATTTGAGTTACCAACTCAACAACACACAACTGAGAGTTATGTGTGTGATTCCCACCAGGAACAAATATTTGCGTGATTACAAATATAGATATTTGTTCTGTGTCTGAGTGTATGAAAGTATTCTATAAGCAGTCCATGAATAACTATTTAATGCCTCTTTGGGTACTTTTGAGATATTAATTATTATTGAGGATTCCACATCAAGTAGATCAACTTCCATAACTTTGCTCATAAAAATAATCTGTATTTTGTCGATCGACAATTACCACAACCAGCTCTGACACATACTCTTATATAAACTGAAGCTCAGATAATTAGCAGTAAATAAAAAAATCATCCCTTACCTATAAACTTTACAGCAACTTTATTTAGATATAAAGATACGGGAACAGTATCACTTAGTTATGGCAACAGTGTTGCCGTGTAACTGATCTGAATAAAACACAGGAACACAATTGGGCCTGAATAATGTACGTGGCTGAAGGCTACATCGGACAATGGACCCTTTAATCGAATGTCAACAAGCACACATGCCTATGTGTGCCTTTATACATATTATAGGTAGTTAACAAACATTGTCTAACAACTCCTCAATCAACTGATACCTACGGATTGCACACATTACAAAATACCAATACGGACATTTCACACATCACATCATAGTCCCAAACTAAGCAAAGCTTGTACCTATTACGGGAACTAACGATAGAAAACTTTTTTTGTAAATACATACATAGACACTAGGGTGTCCCAAAAAAATTAAAGTTTTTTTTTCTTAATGCATACCCTCTTATTTTGTTTCAATGATGTCAAAACTATTATAAAAAAAGTTTTACGTATTTAGAACCACGGCAACCCGTGCCGACTTGCATCGAAACATATGAGTACTCTTTACTGAGGCGTGCGGGAGTTAACGAGTTGATGTGCTTGTTGTTGCTTGCTTATTTAGTCAGTAAACGCATTTTTTTCATTCAGACAACATGTCAGAAGAATTACGCAGTTCTAAAAAGGATATATTTTTAATAGGGGACGTAAAACATCAAATTACCGGTTCAAAACTTCCCTCTCAATGTACGCTTCTGTTGTATAACATTTGAGAAGTTCATTTTAGTGCCAATGAAAACGCCAATCTTACTATTCGTGAGTGCATTATTTACTAGGAAAAAACACGTATACCTTATTGTGTTAAAATACTAGTTAACTTGTACCAAGTTTGGAGAAATTTGCAAAAAAAATGCAAATAAAACTCAAGGCGTGTTTGAGCAGCGTCGGCAAAATTTTATTTCAAACTTAAACGATTTATTTGATAACGCACATGCTTATTCTCTTAAATTAATGAATATCAATAAAAATAAGATCTTCCACTTCACTTTAGCAGTATAGGCACCATACCAGGACTTATGCTTTTTGAAGGCCTTGAAGGCTTACAACAGAATCGACAAATGCTTCTCAAAAGCAGCTTCACAGAAGTTCTGTCAGCATTTATGGTATTTAATAGATGGAAGTATTGTCTTGTCTTTATTTGATAATAATGTAGACTCGGAAACTGAAGTAAAATGGTTGCTAACTTAGCCATAGAAAACTCATCAGCCCACAGTAAACGGTTTATCTCATCGAAGGAACTATGTGGCCCACCATTCGGTTAGTAACACTAGTAAAATATTTATTTTGTTTTTTTTTTCAGCACTTTACAAAGATAACTTATTACTATCGTATTCAATATCAAAGAAAAAAATTTATGATTTTGTTTCAATTAAAAGCAAAGCCCTATTACGTTGCGTACAACAACGCAGGGAAGTATATCGGGACTACAATAAGGAAAATTTAAGAAGGGAATTTACTAAATAATGTTATTTAGATGATAAATATATATAATAAATAGTATACACGGGTAACACAGTTTTTTATTTACTGAATTACGTATTAAATTTTAAAACTTTTCTAAAGCTTCCCTACTAACTTTTCATTGTAAAGTTTGACATCAAGTCGGCACGAGTTAACGTTATCCGATCACTATAATATTTCGTATATTATAAGCTATTAGGATCAAATGTAAAAAAAATACGGGGTATGCGTTACCATATTCGCAAAAAAAAAAATTTGCCCTTATAGCCTGGGACACCCTAATAGACACCCACAGAATATTTATGTTCATCACACAAACATTTGCATTTGCTGTTATAAATGTAGGACTTTTGTACAAAAAAACATTTTTAATTATTCTGTGCTTTCCTACAGGCAAAAGTGGGCAAAATTCTATCTCATAATATTACAATTCTAATTCAAATCCATTCCAACAAATTTAATGCCAAAGATGTCATAAAGTTTATTTCAAAACTACCAAAAAAAATGTACCAATTTGCTGTCAAAATATTGTTTTAGTTAATTTAGTTCTGACATGAAGAATGTGCAGCCTTAGCCCTTAACTCCAGGTCTAGGTAATAAGTTCCTACTAGTACCTGAGTAAAACCAAGTTAAAGTAAATCCCGAGATGCAAATGGTGGAATTTGTAAAATTGCGGTTTTCTATAAAAAGTCGCACGTCATATGGTGTGACTATGGTGTTACTTTATTCTATCAGCAATATAGTTTTTGCAGAAAACTTTGCTTCGTTCGAGATAGATGGCGTTGTGTGAAATGTTCATTGATATTTATTTATTTATTATAGACTTAAACAACAACAAAGCCGAGACAAATTACGAATGTATTTTTAAATTGTAAATTTATTACTTGTCACTTTATATCCGATATTTTAATTTTATTTTACCTTTTTGAGTAAGTATATCAACAATTTTTTTTTCATTATATTCTTAGCCAGACACAAGTCACGTGAACTTAAAATACGTATTTTTGGTGTGCGCTAACCCTTATCGCCAAATTGACATTAGAATCAGCACGCGTTGTACTAACTCTATACTTATGATACAAGTCATGAGTTTCTTGTCAAACCTGCAAATGAGTTGTTCATTGTAGTACAAACTTTGAAACTAGATGGCGCTGTTTAAAATCATGAATATTTTATTTATTATGGAGGAGGTTTATACAGGATGCTTGGCGTACTTTACTTCGTCTCTATCGTGTGCCCGCAAGGTGTGATCAATTGTTGTTGTTGCAGGGAATGAACACACTGTAGACAATTACTTAAAAAAATATCTTTAGGTAGTTTATTCTCAATTTTATTTTAAATTGTCCTGTGTGACTGTGATAAAAACATTTATGTAGTGCGGGTACATTACCGGTATATTTCATAGTCTAAGGAATTACTTTGTTACTACGTTTTTTAACTTTTAAAATTTATATTTGTAGTAGGTTCCTATAGTGCAATTAAATAGTGGAGGTCATGAGTCAATTTGCAATCTGCATTAGTATCTACTTATACTAAAATTATAAAATTTTTAGATGTATGGATGATCTGATGCAATTTTTGATTAATAACGGGATTTACATATACATATAGGATAGGTAAACCCAAAACAACTTTTAAAATAATACTTCATTTTTTCCTTCTTCTTTTTTCCTTCTGTCCATCCAAAGGTTGTCTGGAAAAGATCGCTTATAGCGATAAGACCACCCATTGTACCACTTATTTTTAATTGTCTGTTTCTTTGTTTCTTTTATTGGTGTACAATAAAATTATATTCTATTCAATTCTATTCTTTAGGTAAGTTAGTGTTAATACTAATAGTAGCGTGATACAATTAGATAAGTACAAAAGATATACAAGTTATTAAAACTTTCTAGACTTTGTTTGTTTTGATTGTGATAGGAGATTATTACTTTATCAAGATAAAAAAATGAAGTTTGACAGAAGAGATTAATTTCTATTATTACTTAGGGTTTCTGTTAGAATATCTATTGATTTTAATACCAATTCTTTTTTATGTTGAGTTTTTTTGTGGTTGCTTAAAAGAGATCTAGATATAAGTACAGTGTATTTATTTACTTATTTTGTGTTGATAATAGAAGTATCCTTTGTTGACTATATTTAACAAAATAAGCTTTGGTAATACCTTTATTACTTGTTGCTTTGTAGGGATTAGCTATAAATATAAAAACTAAAATGAAAAACTTTAAAAGGAAAAATAGTAGGTACTTACGCACTAGTTGATTCAACTTCAACTATTAGGACATTAGACAAAAAAACTCGTAAAGAAGTCAAGTTTTTCAAGCTATTCCTTTCAGTTTGTGCACTAAATCTTTACTCTTGTGTGAACTTAGATGTTCCCGAGTTGTCATTCTAGTATGCACAGTCCCTTATATATTTCAAGTGAGAGCTTGCACCGTACATTTGTTTGGTAGTTGTATAGTGCAGAACAAATAGCTAGAATAGTTCTATAAATATAATAATAAATAATATATACTTATATATATATTCACGGACACTTCACACATCACACCCCAGACTAAGCAAAGCTTGTACTATGGGAACTAGACTGCTGATAGAACACTTATATACATTTTTTTTTGTAAATACATACAGAATACATTTTTATTCGTCTTCTCCTTAGCTTGTTATAATTATTACATCTGCACTCAGAGAAATTACTAAATCATAACGTTGTCATTGTTTGTCATTAATTTATACCAAAAACGTAAGAGTTAAAAACAAAAATGGAAACTAAAAAGTTAAAAACAAATATATACCAACCATTACTGCCCGCGTTATTAACTGAGTCGTCCGGCAATAAACGACAACACACCTGCTGGTACGCCAATCATTATCATTATAAGCCCAATTACTCAGATCATAATAATAGCAAAATCATTTTGATTTCGCAAATTTGTGAGCTATCAAAGCGTAGATAGTTACCTATACAAAATTTATTTGTAAATTTCAATAAAAGATGCTTCTACATTTGACATTGGCAGGATTACCTGTCGTATTGATGGGCAAATTGCAAAAATCTACATAAAAGAAGAGGTAGAAAGATGCTTTTAAATGTTTGTAGGTCTACGGTTGTCTCACGTTTAAAGTAGCTGTTACCTGCCTGTTCGCGAGTAAAGTTTGTTCTCAGAAACATTGGACCGCTGGCTAGGGGACCGTACAACTCTATTATTACCACTTCTGAGCTAAATTCTTTATAATATTTTCTGTTGCAATGACTGCTTTATAAAGTATTAACAGATCAATAGAATCGGATATGGTTTCAAGTGGAAACTCTATTGATGAACCTTGAATCTGACAAGGCACTATGTAAAACAATTTTAAATATCTTATCGTTCAAAATAATGACAAAATAACCTCGCCCTGAATTATGTAACCTTGGAAGAAGGAATTATCACACAGACAAAACAGGTAAACATCAATGTTTGCCAGCACATAAATCATCATCATCATCATCATCATCATCATCGACCTATCTTAGTCCACTGCTGGACGTAGGTCTCTCCCAAGACGCGCCACTGAGCCCGGTCTTCGGTTCGTCTCATGTTGTGTTTGCCAGCTACACTCCGTAGATCGACGCTCCATCTCGCCGGAGGGCGTCCTACACTACGGTTGCCTAAACGCGGTCTCCACTCCAGTAACCGTTTGCTCCAACGGTTGTCGGTTCTTCAGCAAACATGGCCGGCCCACTGCCACTTCAGTTTGCTAATTCTTTGAGCTAAGTATGTCCAACACCTTGGTATTCTGACGAATCACTTCGATCCAGATTCTATCTCTTAAGGAAATTCCGAGCATAGATAGCTCTCTCCATAGCACATAAATGTACTTGTAAAATTACAATTATTTTGCGTACCTATTGTATAAGTTATCTACAAGTTTCAAGAAAAATCTAACAATGTTTTAAAACAAACGCCATCAAAACATCTAAATCATGCTAAGTCGAGCATGTAAGCCAAAACAAACGCGTGCCGCGACGCGAAACTAGAGACGTATAACTTTTACCCCCTTTTGTTGAAGTTAGTACGTCTGGGACAGTCCACCTACGAAATCTCCACTTTACGTTGCTTAAAACAATTTCCTGCTATCAAAGTTCAAAGACTAGTTTTTATTTGTTCGTGTCACGTAGGTCCCAAGAGTTGTTTGCTGTTAGTGGAGCTATAAGCGAATTTACTAGAGTTTTTCTTTGAGATAAAATGCTGCGCAATCACAAAATGAATCTGTTTTTCTCAATAGTTATAATGCGAACGATATTTTTTTGTTATGTGGAATGAGAATCTCAACCATGTAGATAAAATAACATAGATAGAGGTAATCACTGAAAACATATGATGGATAAAGGTGCTTCGTAACTGATTGTGGGACAGCAATTGAGATAGGTACATGTACAATAAAAATTACTAAAAAATAACGGTCAAAATACGAAACTATGCGGAAGGTCAGTCCTATCTAATTATCTATACGTATATGTACGTTTTGCGCTTGTAAAATATTCATTATAGGGATTTATCTCAAAAAGTATTGAAATTTAAAACGCATGTTTAGTATAAAACAAAATGGTATTTCGAGGCGCATTCATTTCAACCCAAAATTAAGTTTTTTTTATACAAAATTGGCGTTTTAGTTTTCGATACTCGTTCTAGTAAACTCGAACTACGGGCTCTGCAGTAATAGCCAGATTTTTCTAAGTATGCAGCATTTTATTGCGTGTGTAAGCGGACGTGAAGACCCCTTGGGACGCCGTCCGTGGGTCACGTCGGGTTCCGTATTCTGTTTATTGTTCCCAATACCAACCAGCAGATAATCGCACAACTATTACAATCCAAATGTGCTCTGTTGTTCTCAAAATATACGAATTTTTGTAGTTTTCAGTTTTATTCTCAACGATATATAGATACATATTTTTCGGAACCACTCGTACCTACAGGTTGAGAAAGTTACAAAATCTTTTACCAGAAGGTATAAATAATTAACCCCCATATCTTATAAAAATAAAAATAAAAAGTTAGCGTTGACTTTAAGTCATCATTACGTATAGTAATTAGTACTTCAAGTAACTTTTTATAAGATAGACCATAAGTCTCTTAGAAGATCATTTTCTTTTTGCCACGGTGTGTGAGCTATTTACAAATATTGAATAAAAAATAACTAATCAATATTGCAACTGAAAAATACATGTCTGTTTTCTTAAATGTTTTTCTTGATTTTTCAAATTACCTAGCTATTAGTTTCTAAATTAATTGATTTTGAAAAAAAAGTATTGATTTGCTATTTTTCAATATTCAGATATAAATAAAGATAATTTTGATCAAATTAATTAACTTACCCAGAGTCCTTAAATATACTCGGTATATTTATAAATTTTGTTTCTACTTCTTTCATAAAACATTAACCAAATTAGTTTACTTAATCAATAATGAAATGCCTGATAACGGTCTATCAGTCATTTATTATTGGAATTATTTGATTGATCAAAGTAAAGAAAGCATTATTGTTTATATAAAAATGAGTATCGACGGGGTATTCTTGTGTAGTATTGAACCGCTTATATATTACAATGTACTTCATGGAATGTACCATGTCGTCAGCAAATCGGAAATAATCTGTTTTCTTATAAAACTATACTGTGTTATAATTTCTTTGCTTTTTTCGTGTATACAAGTTTACTGTGCTATTTATATCCCTTACATAGTGACTTCTCCCTTGCTTATTGAATACATAGCGTATGTTGTATTCGGGCTCTATGGTGAAGATACACATTTGTACCTTAAAGTTCTACATACAGATGATTTGAAAAATATTAGAGAAATGAACAATCATTTGCAAATGATTCTCGCTGCCATTTCCATTGTAATAGCTGCTCTAAAAATAATTTTACGGTTTTTTTTTGATCCGGACTCCGTTTTACTTCGCAGTTGTCTGAGTTACATCGGTTATGTTGTAATTATTGCAAGATTACAATTTGTCTATGTGTTATGGGCGTTGTATTATCGAGTTAAGAGTATGAGAGTTCGTGCCCAGAATACTAAAGAGAAGTTGTCGACAAGAGCATGCATACTGTTATACAAAGACATTGATAGAAGCTTCAAGAAATACGAAGTAACCGTCAAGCCTTTGGTGAGCTACGCACTATTTTCTTACAAAAAGGCTTAGTGGTTATAGTTATACATATAGTTTTTTTTTATAAAAATTAGATTACCATTAATTTACTCAATAAATTTGACAGGCGTCACAGCTCAGTTGGCAGTAGCTTTGCCTTCCTGTGGGTCGTTGGTTCGATTCCCACCCAGAGCAAATGTGATGAACATAAATATTTGTTCTGTGTCTGGGTGTTACTATGTACCTATTCTATGTATTTATTTACAAAAATAAAAGTATATTAAGTGTTCTATCAGCAATCTAGTTCCGATAGTACAAGCTTTGCTTAGTTTGGGACTAGAGTGTGATGTGTGAAATGTCCATGAATATTTATTTATTTCAAACTTTTCAAGTTAGTATTAATAATCCGCGTAAGAAAATATTTTTATAGATATAATTATATTAATTTATCGTATTTTTTTAGTATTTTTATATTTCCTACTTTCGGATTTATTCACAAACAAACTTACGACTATACAGTATTTACAAAATGTACATTGTCATATAAAATACATAAGAAACAGTTGAGCTATCTACAGACCGTTGCAAACGATCTATAGATAGTTCAACTGATCCAAATCAGTACCAATCGGAAGCGTACCCAAGACACTGGCTGCATTGCCGCGCTGAATAGCAATGCTGATACGCTGGGCCAGATACTCACCAGCCCTCGGGTCACGCGTCGCTTCGACTAGACGCCCAGAAATAATTTTGAAAACGCGGTGGGCCTCGGTACCCCACGGACCTAGAGTCTCGACCCCAAGAGGAGCAAATATGTATGCCCTGTCGAGACCTGCATATTTGCGTCTCTTCAGATCCTCGGCCGAATCCGCCTTTCGGATTGTGATTATTATTTTGTGGTTTCAGATGATGTTTCATTTTCTCAGCAGCATGTCTGTCATGGTGATGCACTTCATAACTATAGTTACTTCAAAAGATAAAGTAAGCATATGGCATATTCAATGACATAAACTGATAAGTTATTATTATTTTATAAATCAGTAAGTAAACTCTTATTATTATTTTCAATCAGAAACTAATTATGTTAATTTATTGGCTTGTTTTCAGGATATTATCTTTATTTTAAAAGGTATAATTATTGCTTTGTTTCAATATATTCCAATAGTAACTGCTACTGTACTTTTGGACTTGATTGGCGCCGAACTACGCCAAATAAAAAGCGTTTTATTCCACAAACGTCAAAAATGTACTAGTAAGTATAAAATTATTTTCATAGATTTTTTATCAGTAAAACAATATTTTTATAATAACAGGTTAAATGCCATCCAAGCTATCCAAAGCCTGTAGCTACAATGGAACGTTAGCGATAGAATATTCGCACTAATATTTTTTTATATAAAAATATACCTATGATCTTTAATTACAAACTAGAGACTAATTCCGACGACCGATGTGGCGCGGCGGGCGAAGGTGCGCCTGCGACGCGGAGGTTGCGGGTTCGATTCCCGCCTTGGGATAAATGTTTGTACGATCTGCAAATATTTATTCCGGGTGTTCTAGGTATTTTATATGTATAGTAAAAAATATCTATCTATGTATTAAGTATGTCAGTCTTCCAGTACCCATAACACAAGTTCTGCTTAGCTTTGAGCTAGATGACGTTGTATGGACTGTCCAGCATTATTTATTTATTTAATTAGACTCAACGTTTTTTTAAACAGAATAAAACCAAAGAAATTTGTGATGTGTCACACACAAGTTAATAAATAAATTGAATTTGTTATATTTAATAAGAATTTGGTAACTTCTATGTTTACACCTTACCTTCTTCATACCTGGGGGGGTATCCTGACAACTGAAATGTTTTTGAACTGTTATTTGATCATATTGCAGTTCAGTTTTCTTTTTCGTCTTTTATTGATATTTTGAATGATCGATTTTTATACCGTTTGATAGAATTAACGAAAAATCAGGTAGGCCTTGCTCAAAACTGGTAGGTCATGCTTGAATCAAGTAGGCCATGCTCAAATCAGGTAGGCCACGCCCTAAACCGCGGCATTGACGTCATTTTTAACAGCTCAGTCATAATTTTATAAAGCGCAGTCACGTCAGTCTACAAAAATGCCACGGAATACTGATGAGTTATTATAGTAAAATCATCGAAAACTGAACTGCAACTGAAAGGATATTCGATCACGCAAGTTTCCCCTTGCTGGATAGCCCCCCCGGTATGATAAGATTTTTCAGTTATAAGTAGTTCTGTAATGTTTATTTTTTTAGATAAACGAGAACGGATTGAGATCAAGCAGTTACTACAGTTGATGAGTCACAACGTTATCGAGCTCAACCTGTACCGCGTCTTCTCTCTGAGCTTGAGGAATCTTCTGACCGTTGCTTCGTTCTGCATGACCACGTCCATTGCTGTGCTGCAAGTAGCAAACACTCGGTTCAGTTCAGGGTTACATGACAGTTTAAATGTAACCCTGGCTCATAATAATAAGACGTAGCTTATTAGTAGAGCCTATTATAAGTAGTGTTGGTTGAATTTACGTTAGAGTTTAATAGCACAAGTGAGCGAAGCTTTTAACTTAGTACTTAGTAGGTAGCTTTTTACTTAAGGTACGTTTAGATTGTTTAAGACGCTTGCTTTTTCAAAAATACACAATATCTTTGTACGAATATTGTTAGTAAAATGTCTAGGTACCTACACAGAGGATAACCACTGAACACGTCACATTCGAAAATTCAATTTCCGGAAGGTACGTGAGAATTTTCCGATAGATTCTAGTATCAATATTACTTATACGCTGTCGTCGTGTATACACGGCATAATAAAACAAGAAAAATATTATTTTTATTTGCCTACGTAAGTAAAGCTTGTTTTTAATGTTGTGTTTTAACCTCAAGATCCTCAAATTAGCAGTGTTTCTCTGAGTCAGTCGATACTTATTGAAATTTTAAGTTTCTGTAATCGAATGTCATAAGCTCTGGTTTTTACCGTGTTCCTCACACTCTGTGAGCTCAAATACTACGGATATATTGTATTGCAGTTTTAAAACAAAATTGCCGTTTTTAAAACAAAAGCGGATCTGATGGTGCGTCTATTTGACAGGCTATGTTTTTGATCGAACACTGCGACAATTTTCATATTTCGGAGTTCCACGCTACAATAGGTATCTACTTTTTACCTGAATGTATTGTTTAATGTTTAATTTTTGCTTTGTTCATGTAATCATATCCAACAGCTTCGTACAAATCAATTTGAAAATGTTTGCAAGTCCGCAGCGTACAGGTTGGTTTTTTTGAGAAAAGCGAGCTTTGTTTAAAACCACCAGAATTAGAAAAAAGACTTCAAATAGTCAAAAAAATACCTGTTTACTTTTTTTCTGCATATTATTATGTTACTTTTGGAAATAATCTAACCGATTGTTTTGAAAAGACATGTATTCTTCTGACACGCAAATCTTATAACACCCCAACATTTATGCTTTAATGGCTAAAAATACATAAGTAAATAAATGTCCGGAACTCTGATAGTTTTAAAACACGAGCTTCGCTACGAGATAACACAACAAGTTGACCGAAATACATCGAAACTTTCCACAGACAATAGAAGTTTTATACTTGTTTGGGTTTTGAAGCGAATTCTTTGTTTAATGTTATTTTGGAAATTGTACTGTTAACTCCTATCTTACAATTTCAAACATGAAGTTTGAAAACGGCAGCATTCATCATGAAAACTATCTTCTTTAACTAAATACTCTTTTGGTCATTTCCAGAAGAAAAGTAGGTATTGTAAGAAAATAGCAAACATAAAATCAATTCTTATTAAGGGGATTCGTATACAAGACTTATTTCAATAAACAAATTTTTAAAACAGCTGTATCAATCTGTAAAATATGACAAAAAATACGTTATTTTTCATTTTCCACTAAAAATATTTGTAAATTAAATATTTGTAGTTTCACGAAACACCAAACATGTTAACTATCAATTTATTTATTGTTCTCACATGGTAAAGTTATGTTATTACAATAAACATTGGTTTCTATCACATATAAACTAAAGCTTAACAATATAACAGGTAGGAGGCAGACCGAGGTTATATACAATTGTAACTATTAAATTACCTTACTTAACTATTGACGACTGGGTCGGCCGAGAAGACGTTGGAGAGACGATCTCGACTCATACGCGACGGAGTGAATAAACGCAGGAGATCGAGATGAATGGAAGAGTTTGAGGGAGACCTTTGCCCTGCAGTGGGACACAAATTGTGTCCCACTGCAGGGCAAAGGTCTCCCTATATATAATAGTTTTTTTTATTTAACCCATTGTGTCACACAATGGGTTAAATAAAAAAAACTATTAATTACAAACTACAGTGTCAAGTTATCAGAATCTAAGTCTAAATTAAGTTACTCTTCTAAGGACACTTACCCACAGTTCACTTCAAAAGCAACGTTATGCGTTGGGTTCGACTCGAGCACACTTGCTTCGGAAACACGTTTTCCCTCTCAAGCTTGCACTGATTTGGGAAATCGATGATGGCTGACAGTTTACCCTTTTACAGTCCATGTCTTTACCAAATATTACCCATTTATTCATAATATTTATATTGTATTTAAAATAAA
The DNA here is from genome assembly GCA_932527185.1 of Ecliptopera silaceata. Classification (NCBI taxonomy): domain Eukaryota; kingdom Metazoa; phylum Arthropoda; class Insecta; order Lepidoptera; family Geometridae; genus Ecliptopera; species Ecliptopera silaceata. The sequence goes on from OW052199.1 coordinate 10,843,757, forward strand.
ACACATAAAACAGACCATTGCAAACGATCTATAGATAGCTCAACTGGTCCAAATGAGCACCAATTAGAAACACACCTAAGATATTGGCTGCATAGTCGCGCTGAATAGCGATAGTGGGCAGATATTTGAAAAAATATATTAACAGTAAAAAAAAAAAATTAAAAGTGGTATTTAAAGAATTAAATTGTCTCTAAAAATATAAAATAAAATTCGTTCTATCCCAAATTGAGTTGGCACTTTATTATTTTGTTTTACTATCAAACATTGTGTTGATGCAAAAAATGTTTGTTCATCAGTTTCATCTAAAATATCAGTCAATAAATTGATATTTCCAAATATTTTTATTATTTCTAAAGTCATAGCATCATCTGTATATTCCTTTACATACATAAAATTCAGGATTATCATCTTTACGTCTACTAAAATAAGATTCATTAACCGAATTTTACCAACCACGCTTCGAAACCTTTGATTATTTTTAAAATATCAAGTATTTCGCATATGAATCTCACTTCATTTCATACTCTGTCTGCTTCTTTAGCTTTAAATAAATTTGCTGCAATAAAAATATTGTATAAAAATAAAGTATTTTTTATTTAACGGTCCTAAAGTATTGATTACCATACATAAATATGAGATAAACTCAACGCTGACTTTTTACAAGATAGGAGGTAAGCTATATTATGAGACAAAACCTATAGGAAGCTTAGAATGTCTATCTCTAGTCAAAGACGAGAAGCTCGCGTCTCCGGCGAGGATAAGTTAAATTGAAAAGGCGCTAAGCACTCCCCTTGAAAAGCACAAGAATATTATAAAACTAGAAATATTATTCTCCTTAGTTCTAAGGAGATTACTTTGGAGTGTGCAGTGGGCTGGGAAATTAACAACGAGATACTGGCCCTGTAGAGACAACAGCATTACCAGAGTTTGTTAGTTTAGATTTTTGAAAATAATATACATACTACTGCGTCGTCTTATTTGTTTTGTTTACTACAACAAAATTATCACTAACACAAGAATCAGTGGTCGACATAAATAATGTATTTTTTATTAATATCGTAACTATTATCAAGCGAAAACAATAGTATAGAAGTCATGTGATGACAGGCGTCACAGCTCAGTTGGTAGTGGCTCTGCCTTCTATGCTGTGGGTTGTGGGTTCGATTCCCACCCAGAGCAAATGTTTGTGTGATGAACATAATGTGTCTGGGTGTTACTATTTATTCGATGTATATCTTTACAAAAAAAGTTTATAAGTATTCTATCAGCAATCTAGTTCCCATAGTTCTAGCGTTGCTTTGTTTGGGACTAGACTGTGATGTGTGAAATATCTGTGAATAATTATTTATTAATTTACAATTTTACTGAATACGTAGGTACTTGACAAGTGACACAGCTGTGGTTTAATTGTGTAGATGGTAATAAAGATAAACTTATCTACTCGATTACACTCAAAGCAATCCCTCCAAAGCCTCAATCACGGTAAATTGCTTTTAAAGTAATAACTTAAGCGTTATCGAGTTGTTTTAATGATTGATCACTCCTAGTTCAACAGTTATCTATTGCGGAATCAATTTGATCACAAGCTATGGAAATAATATTATTAAAAACAAATAAATATTCACGGACCATTCACACATCACATTCTAGTCCCAAACTAAGCAAAGCTTGTAGGTACTATGGGAACTAGATTGCTGATAGGATACTTATATACTTACTTTATCTACTATATACTACTTTTTTGTAAATACATACATAGAATACACAGTAACACCCAGACACAGAATAAATATTTATGCTTATCACACAAACATTTGCTCTGGGTGGGAATTGAACCCACGACCCACAGCATGGAAGGCAGAGCTACTAACTGAGTTGTGACGACTGTCAAAATACATAAAGTACGAAATAAACAGACTTCAGATAAATATAGTCACTTTTTGTATTATTTACTTAAATCACAAATAAAACAATACGAAGCCAGAATTAAAAAAATACCATAATACAAAAGGAACTGCTCAAAATAATGGCTTTTACTTACTTAACAACAGATCTGAAACAATAACGGCGTAATTCTTTGATACTCAAATAATTTAACTTGGCTTACATTTTCTCTTTGTTTTTACTTCAAAGTTTTAAAGATTTTGTTTATAAGAATATCGTATAGAATAATTACACATAATTCTAAGCGATAGGCAATACCTGGCATCATCTCGTGGAAGTAACTTGATAGATATTTTCTGCAAGTATTAATCGTATTCCAAGCAACGACACCGCAATTAGTTAATTTGTATAGAATTAAAATATGTATTTGTACGTGGTCGTCTAAAGATCAAAATTAAAAAAAAAAAATACTTACTTAAAACCTTTAGAAATTTAACCTTAAAGACATTTCACACATCAAGTTCTAATCTCGACCTAAGCTACATTTATAATGTATCTACTTTATTCACAAACAAACTTACGACTACACAGTATTTACAAAATGTACATTGTCATATAAAAAACATATAATAAAAACATATAAAAATACAAGCATAGCTTTTATTAAAATGTATTCTTGTCTACAATATTTGTCAAGACTGAAGCAACCAAATAACCAATTTTGAAATTGTTTTATGGTACAAAGAAATATATTTTTTGGCTTTACAAACGTACATTTACTATCCCACTCATTATTTACATCGAGATAGGCATAAACAACAAATGCCAAAGCAGTGTAACCAACGCTATAAGAATTATGTAGAACGGAAGCCGTGGGCACACATCCAAATTTACAAATTTACTGCCACAAGAATGTTCTTATAATCTCCGACACGATATTATATCTCATTATATCCTATTATATTATATCCTACACGATATTGGTATAACGATACGATTCGCTTTATATTTTTTTATAGCTTAACGGTATATCTTATAAAAAGTTAGCGCAGACATGATGTATTGATTACCATAAGTAATGCTAACATAAAGTTAACGCTAACTTTTTGTAAGATAGGGGGTAAATGATTTAGTATGTGACAGCTACACTTCTGTCAAAGTGAAGCACTTTTTGTTGAAAATTTCCACATGGACACATCATCATCATCATCAACCTATATATCACTGCTGGACGTAGGTCTCGTAGGTGACGTAGATCGTATCGGATAACTTAAAACGCGGCTTAAGGGGCCTTTACCGTAAAACTGCAAATGTAAAGGTACTAAACCTTTTTATACGCTATTCGGTTAACTTTTTGCGGTTGTTTGAAAGCACCTTTATTTGTTTGGTTTACGTGCGCTAAGTGGACCTTTATTGTTATCGGTTTAACTATTAATGGGGCTATAAAGTGGGGGTCAGAGAAACATGTAGGTATAACGAGGACGATCTTAAAAACTAAATGGTCAATCATCTTTACTACATAAAGTATTAAAAAGTTTTGGAAATAAATAATGTAATTTACCTAATTAGTTTTACAAACAATATTGTGCAAGCGAGCACGCAAATTCCAGCAGCAATCTAGTTTTCATAATACAGGCTTTGCTTAGTTTGGGGTTAAGTATTTTATCAATTTGTTTGTTATATAATTTAAACATTAACGGTTGGTTTCTGGAAACCCAAATCAAGATTGATCTTTTCGTTGATCATTGTTTGAGAAACCGGCCGTTAATCTCGTGGCAACTCTTAGTAAAAATACACGAAACATTTCAAGTAAATTAATCAAAACTCGCAGAAATTAAATTACGAGAAGATATCCGTCGGAACGTATCTCAGACATTAAAAATCCATTTGTTATAAGAATCTGAACAATTTGTCTTATCTTAATGCTGGAACTTCAGGTTCCTTATGTGAAGGTGAACAGGAATGTGCATACTGAAAGATATAATATTTTTAAAATCTTTGGTAAATATAATGAAGGTTATTTCCAATAACTCAATATACATCCTCGTACCAGGTTCAGAGTATGTAAGAGTATATTGGTAGCCCATATTAATAACTATGTCTTCGCTGCAAAAGTGCTCTGTGAAGTTTGACACTACGACCATGCTCTGAGAAGCACAGCTTTTAAGTCACATGTTGTTTTTTGTTTTTGTTATGCACAGGCCTGCTTGGCAGCAGATTAGCTCTTTCAAAGGGTTTGAAATATACAAAACGTTAGTTTCAGTAAAACTATTTCATGTAACGAGAGGCTCGCTTCAATCGAAATCTAGACTTGCCACTCCATTTCCCTGTGAAATCCCTCAAACAATACACAAACAACACAAGCGTTACTCGGTTTACCTTCCATCCCGCGCCAAATAAACGACAATGTTTCACCCTCAGCAGACGGATACCACTTCACATCAGGATTAAAGCAAAAATGAGCTTTATTCCACTGGGTTTGAACTCAAAACTTGGTATATTGCAACAAAGATTTGCATTGTGCCTAAAGTTCAAGCTCTCGTTTGGTAGCTGTCAAACAAATCAAATTGTTATGGAGGGCTTTTAGTTTTAATTTCGTTTGCACTGATTTATGCATCGTATTTTTAAATAAGTGAAACAAATTAAGGCTAACAAATAAAACGATATAAAAAAAATATCAAAATAAAGACGTCATAGGTCAAAAAGTATCTTTTCTTTGTATCTTTTTTTCATTTTATATTGCCAGCGTTTTAAAAAAGGTATAAATATGAATAGTTCTAAAATGAATATTGTGAAAAATATATGAAGTGACAATTTTTGTACAGTACCTACAACTATTATTCCTGTGGCCCGATCTCAACGCCTGCAAATCCGATGTCAATATCTCAAGTTACACGAATAGGATGCGAATCCTTTTGAACGCTGGATATTCCCACAGCACCGTACACAATATAGGTAAATCTTTTTTTTGCTACAGCTTCATGGCTCGTGCAATTGGAATAAGGAAAAACGTTGACAAATACACGATTTGTTCAGCGGAACGATGTGTTACGACAAAAAGCCTTACCAATAAATAAGAGAATTTTGCTTTTTTACCTACATGAGTTTCTGTCACGTTTCTGAGGCTCTGTTATTACTTAAAAAACACATAACAAAGCTTAAATAATAAGAAGAAAAGCTGGTCTATTTGCCGTGTAAAAGAGCTCGCTTGGGGAAGTACCACTGCCGTGCTTAAAGCGATGGTCCTCTTGCTATGTTTTAGTCTTACAACTGTCATAAAAAGCAACGTCTCAGAATGATGGACACCCTTATGAAATAATAATTAATAACGAGAATACTTTAGAAAATTATAAAGTATCTTTTTATTCCTATTTTTTTTTAATGCTATGTTGGATTTATTTAGATTGAATAACTACTTTAGGCGGAAACGGAAATTTAACCCAAAACTGGAAGTTATGGAAATGAAGTACCTAACGGGAAGTTTAAGTGAATAGCCCAATTTGAATTAGCAGAGAAACTTCCGACTTTTTGCTAATCTGGCATTAACATTCATAGATTTATTTGCATATAAAATCCTTAAACTATTGCATAGACAGATTTTTATTTGCAATTTAAACTACACTAAACATTTTTTTTTCAATCATTTCACATTTATAACTAAGTTCTAATGAAATAACAGAAAAATATATTAAAAATAGAAAAGTAAAGTACGTGATATCATACTTTTGTCGGCATCATTATTTAATTAATTGATTTTGGTTATTTCGTGTTTACTATCAATAATACAAACTAGAATAATAAACTAGATTAATTAATTATTGATATCAAGTACATATTTATTGTATTTTAAGGACTTACTTCAAGTACCAAATTAACAAAATAAGGTCATTGTAAATACATACCTGTAAATACATCATCTTTTTGAAAGGCTTATAAACAATTGAACATCGTCACAGAAAAGCAAATCATCAAAACCATGTTCAGATTGTATGGAATAGTTTCATTATTTTATGACAGAATTCCGAAATCAAACTCTATTAAAAACTTTATAATGTAAAAGATCATTTAGAATCGTCTTATATACTGGTGATTCTAGGTGCCAGTTCCACGCGACCAGAGCTAGATCGGGCAAGAAACTACGGCCTGGTTCCTACCGTTTTTGGTAAGATCCTTCTTACAAACTTACTAGAAATTAAAAACTTACTTTACTTACTTTCTAGGAGTTCTAATTTTACTTTTCCAATGTCGCAACGCAAAACGCAATAAGTCTTATTAACACCCCTTTTTATGGTGTAAGGTTGAAATATCCAGTAAAAAGCTTTCACCGCGGCTGAGCGTGGCAGAAAAGCGCAAGGAAAAATTGTGGAACACAATCCTCCTCGGACAATTCCATAATGCATAACGATGTTGTTTTTCCACGGCGGTCGGTTCCAGGTCTAATTTACATTCCACCCGGAGAGCACTTCGGAAACTTTACAAATTATTCTTTTACACAAACCTATCGGGCAAGTTTTTAATTTCGTTTCGACGGATAGAGGATCTATACAAGTTTTTAACTTAAATATTGCATAAGCGATGTTCATTTGTTTTTTACAGATGATTGTACTTTAATTTTTTGACGTGACAACGTCTTATAATTCGATAGAGCCGGCTGCACGCACGAAAAAACATGACATGAAGCGTTCCGGCGTTCCGGCGTTCTGAGGCGTTCCAAGATAAGATAAGATAAGATAAGATACGATTGACGTTGTCACGTTCAACTATCGTCAGTAAACCGACTTTACAGATTACAATTTTTTTTTATTCTTTCACAGTTCCAAATTTAAACATAAAAAAATAACGTTTCATTCTCTATTTCTATGGTCAACACATAAACGTTGACCATAAATTGACCATTTATTTATTTATTTATTTATTTACAAACAAACAATTCGAACGGTTTGCAAAACCAATTACACGAATTATTTCAATTAAAAAAAAATGTTACATGTCAATTAAATACAATAAAATAAAAATAAACACACAATAAAAGTCAAATTAACAAGCAAATCAGATAAAATACAACATAGATTAAAATACAAAACATTAAACACAAACACATACCATACCAGTTGAGCTATCTATAGATCGTTTGCTTGGTCTGTAGATAGCTCAACTGTATCTTATGTTTTATATGCCTATGTAGGTACTTACATTTGTAAATACTATAATAGTCGTAAGTTTGTTTGTGAATAAATGTTATGTATTATAAATGTTTGTTTTAGTTTTATTTTTATAATTGGGATACCCAACACGGGTTTACACTTTAGTTTACATTATTAAAAGTACTAATCATGGAATTCTGACAGAGTGCTCCCATAATTACAGGGTATCAAATTAAATTTTGTTCTTGAGGAGTGTACCTACCCAAGACCATAAAAAGCAGATCTACCACCAGACACATGTCAGGTGAGTCTAAGAAGGTTGATATCTTACCTTTACCACGCTTTGTCAAATCATTTTTTTTTTATTCAACTTAAATACTAACGGCCGGTTTCTGGTAACCCAAATCACGATTGATCCGAGTTTGACACATAGTAATTATTTGGTTTTTTCGTTGATCATCGTTCGAGAAACCGGCCGTAAGTGATTCTAGGTGCCAGTTCCACGCGACCAGAGCCTAGAAGAACGGGCAGTTTGTTTTGTGTCTGTCAAACTAAAAATCTCACAATCCGAGTTCCTGTTTAGTATTCTACCAATCAGCGTCATAAAGAGAATTGCAACCACAACAATCGCCAATCAACATCAATCTTATAGGATCCCAACAAAACTCGAGGTCTTTAACTACAAACGTCTACAAAGATCAGCACTGAAGGACCCTTGACCGCGGAGTAGTAAGGACATAGCTCTAGAATATTGTTTAAGAATATTTTAGACCTATTACTTAAGACAAGAAGCATAATAAAGAAGCTAGAGAGTGATTATTAAAGACTAGGTGCATTTATTCTCGACGATACGGACCGAATATAGACTTTAAAAGTCTAGATAGATAGATAGATAAACTCTTTATTGTACACAAAGAACATTACAAAACAAAAAAACAGTCTATGTATGTATGTATGTGGTATGTTCAATCTGGTCTTTCCTGGCTCGTAAACTTAACATATTTTGGCAAAGAGAATGTCATGTGACGCATTGGGTATTACACGTTATATGACATCATCCTATTCCATCATAATTTCACACTAAAAAGAATATTTTATAAGGTACATTATTCGATATGAAAATAAAGGATTCTATGCGCATTCATTAAACATTACACAACATTCTAAAAATATATTTTTTATTCACTTCTTATTGCGTCTAATAAAATAAAGTATTCGACCAAGTAAGATGACTAATTATTTGTTGTAACATAAGTCTTACCGATGTATCCTCTAAGGCCGGGTCCACACCAACATGCGAAAAAATTAGCGTGAGTGCGCGTCGCAGTCGTGTCACGTGCCCAATCAAGCAACTTTCGCCAACTTAGATGAAGTTACCATGCGAACTGTGCGAATTACTTTGATCACGTGACGTGACCCGACTGTGTGAACTTGGCCTTAGAACCAACTTACACATTCATAGAGATGATTTACACTCACTTCAGTGGCTCTACCATGAGTTTTTACTATAGCATATTTACTATACTCGCTAGCGTCTGTAGTTAAAAAAATGTATGAAGATTTGTACAGCGCCTCTAGCGGATAGTTGGGTACTAAAATTCGTCATACTAATATTGACGTAACTACTGTAGTAAAGTCAGGCGATTTTACTGTGACATCTCATGGTAGAGCCACTGCTCACGAAAAAATATGACAACCGAATTCGTATCGTATGCAAAGCAAGCTCGTCAAATGGCTTGACCACCGAACGTTGCAGCGTCAACGCGCAGTGTTTCTCAGAAACGCTACTCATTTATAAATGATTTATTCCCTTCGGAATTGAGCATGATTAATGTATTGCAACGAAAACTCCTGCAGATGTAGTGCTACATGACGCGCAGTGTAAATCAAGTTTATTGTGTAACTATTAAGTTTACATAAACTCGTAATAATGGTATCAATAAAAAAAAACAACTTCATAATAACATGTAGAAAACACAGTAAAGTCACTAAGACGTAATTAATATTTAGCTTTATCACTAAATAGCAATCTCTACCAGATAACCTTGAGTTACAACAATTTGACTGTTTAACACTGCAATTAGTGTAACTTTACTTATGCGAGTGTAAATCTGCATTTAGCCATGACGTCAGCATCGGATGCTCATCAAATCTATCGGATGGAGTTCGGTGGGTGTTATTTGATTAGAACTGCGATACAGGGGAACTAGATGATTGCTTATTACGAAAATATGGTATTTATTATTGGTAACGAAGATATACAGGGTGTAAATAATTTACTAACAAAAATTTAAGATATTTATTAAATTTTTTTTTTCCTATATGCTTTTAATCTTTTTAAGCTACATTGTATTCAGTGGCTCTTGGTCTGGCACAGTTCATAACTATTACCTACACCATTGTTATCTATTCTACAATCCATTTTTTTTTCAATTCTATATACCGTTTATACAAAAACATAAAAACTAAACAAAACATAACGCATTTAATTTTAATAGAATTCCGTTTACGTTTCATTTTATGCAGAAATCTCGACGAGAATAAAATTGTCTCTTTCATCGCTCCGCGCGGAGCTGAACTTACCATCTGATATTTGATTACCTATTTTAACACTTTTAGTGTAAGCCTGGTTCACATCAGAGAGGTGAGCACGAATAATTGGTTCATGAACACTTCTAACCAGACTTTAACCTGATTTTATATATTCTTTAGGTGTCCTTGATATTAAATTATTTATTAAATTAGCTAATCATTTTATCGACTTCTAAGATCGGTAGGCAGAAGATGCTAATAGCATTAAGCCTCCTTTTACATTATTTGTATATTTGTGCAATAAAATGGTCAATAAATAAATAAATGTTTTAAACATACACTGTGCGGTAACTTTTACTTTAGGTAACTTAAAATTACATATATTTTTAATCAGTTTTCTTATTCAGTTCGTGCATTTGACGCAAAGACCTCCAGCTCCAGCTTTTTTTAATTTAAATAATTAAGATATATATATTTAACGAATTAATTACATATCTAAAAAATATACAATGACGATCGCTACATACGATTATTAGGCAGTGTAAACCCACCTTACAACACTTGAGAGGTTAAATAGGTTACACGGAACTTAAGTTAGCTTCAAGACCAACTTGACACCGAGTGTTATGTTTACTCGAGGCACGCTTTGTCTACGAAGTTCCGAGTTCTTTGAGTTTACTTACAGCTTTCTAGGCTTCAACTAACTATATTATATTAGAATATTTTTTCTTATAGCATTAAGTCAGATATTTATAAAAATATCGTAGAATGATAAAAATCATTCTTATATCATTTTTGGGATTTTACGATATTTTGATGGCAACTCACGATAATTGCGTATTTTATCAGAAATCTAGTTCTTGCTTAGTTTTTACCCGACTTCGCGAAAGAAAAGGAGGGTCATAAGTTAAATAGTGTAAAAGTGTGTATATTTTCACATCGATATTGTGACTTAAGAGCCCTTTAGCTATTGTTTTCGGAGTTTGCTAACAAAGATATGAACTACTAAAACACTATTCAATCATAATCTTTAACACTTTTAAAATAATTCCACTAAAAGATGCAAAATTGCAAACAAAGTTTCAAATGAAAACATTCATCATATAATCATTTATAATGATGTATTAATAGTTAACTAATTTAAAAAAAGTTGTCAGTTTATTTAACAGCTAAATAAATTAATCAAACCAAACCTTTAATTAGTAAAATTAGGCATTAAACAAACATGTACTGACATGTTAGTGTATAAACCCAATGTAGATTAAATTGATTAGAAAGTTCAACGAATCAAAACAATTCTACGAACAAATTAAAAACTCATACAAACAGATGGTAGATACATGCTATCACGAAGTAGCATTAATATTTTAGTCAGTCATTTAATCGCCCAGACTAATGAAAGGCTTTCAATGTAATGATTTTTTCAATTTTTTATGTGCATTGCCAACGAGACGCGGATTATCCAACCTTTGGACATTAAAATGACAATAATTTTGTGAATAATCGTAGTCCACTCCTATGGATCGTATATTAGTGGAACTATAAGATTGCAAAATGCTTGCACAGAATGTACAAAAATAGTGAATTACTTTTATAGATACAATTTTATTACATTTAAACAAGCAATTTCACACAATTCCAACTCTGAACACAAACATTCATTCATTTTTGTTTTTTTTTCTTTCTTTCATCCAGAACCTTCATTGCTATACCTACACATATTCTGGTTATCGCACCCATCAAATTCAACATCAATTTATAAACTCTTCTATTTTATGTTACGAATATTCTATTATGACATTATTTTGTAGTTGTAGTTAATAGAGGTAATCACGAATATGTGACAATCGCAAACGTCGTAACGATAGCATATTCGACATACACAGCGCGCTGACGCTGCAACATTCAGCAGACAAACTGGCTCTGACGCGCAGTGTAATTCGAATACACTATGGTTTCGATTCATGCAAACAAAGTAAATTACACGAGTTTTTAGTCATACTTTGTGTACTAATAATAACTTTAGTAGGCACTGTGTCGGCGAATCAAGCGTCAGACCAAACGGTCTGATAGCTGTCTAAAGTTCGGAAGGTGAATTTTACCTCGAAAACTATCAACATCTTACATCAGCCGGTCTACCATTTAATACACACGGGAAAGATTAAATTAGATAAATAAAAATACAACAGAAAACACTATAGATGTCAAATACCAGACAGCACTATTTCAAACGGTAATTCATTTTGACAGTTAAAAGGCGGTTCTAAATGAACCCTCAAGAATTAAACTTGACACAATATTGACTTAACTTTTATGCTATAACTTTTCAGCTCAGCTGCGATTTGCAGCAGCTTTTTCTATAATTTTATCGCTAGACAAATAGATTTGGAGTTTATTTTGTTTGATACATTTATCACGTTCTTGTAATTTGTTTATGGCTTTCAGAAAATCTTTTAACTCATAGCGAGTATCTGCAAATCTGTTTGAAATATACAGGGTGTAAAAATGATATATTATTAAAAAATTGTCCGAAGCCCAACTTCGATATCCGTTTTATTTTTTATTACTTTTGCTCTGGTCTCGTGAAACTGACACCTAGAATCATCAAGTACCCTATATAAGACATTTTGAATCCTAAATGATCTCTGTGATTTTAATAATAAAATTAAATTTATGTGTTTAGTGTTATAAATGAAAGTAATATATTCCACTTATTCCCAGCAGTCCAGAGCACAAAAAAGCTTAGGTATAAATATAAATAGAAAAAGAAGTGTTTTCGTTCCCATAAAAACACTGTTAACACAAACAAACAAAGGCGCTATTCTTCGACATTTACTTTACTATTTTTAGATAATTTAATAAGCTTCAATTATATTGAGTAAAATGAAAAAAATAAACACTATATTGTAGTATTGTTGTATGTTTTTTTTGCGCCCTCTCTAAATAATCCGCTTATGCCAATGTTACAAGCTTTTTATTATTGAAGTGCTCGAAATAAAATCTGTATACTTATAGTGTACGAGCACTTAATATAATTGGCATTTATTTTAAACTTTCAACGATAAACTTTATAAAACACAATAGTTAATACAATAGCTATTAATACATATTGTATTAACGGACACGGTAAAAAAATTAGATCAAAAACTTTTTATTTTATTTATTTATTTATTTATTTAACACTTTATTGCACAAATTATATCAATAATGTACAAAAGGTGGGCTTAATGCTATAAGCATTTTCTGCCTGCCGACCTTAAAGGTCGAGAAAATGGTTGGCGTGCTAACTTAATACTAATAAACAGTTACTTATGTTTTATGATATTTAATCAAAACACAATCTGAAAGGGCGATGGTTTTAGTTGGTACACTTTAAATATAATATTATACTACAGTGATTATTTTTCTCTCATTTATTTTAGCGTCGTATTACCGAGATAGTCCACTAACGAGACCCGTCCTCCGTTTAGTATTATCTATGAATATTATGTAAGTAGCTAATCCACACCGTTTGCGCTTGTACCTACATTGTTGTCTCATGATACTACTACGGAACTTTTTTAATACAAATAAATCAGGTACTACGGGGAGTATAAAAGATTTATGAGTAGATTAACGCTCTTGTAAGCGTAAATGCAAGACTTGGGTGTTTTTTTCAGGGCAATCACCACTTAGACATTTGTTTATTGATTTATATGAGAAATATGCGTTGACTAATTAGGTAAAACAGTATTTATTAAAACCACATGAAATAGTTCAGTAATCTGCAGTATGTTTCTGTTTTATTTTCATAAATAACATGATTAAGCAGCGCTTATAAGTGCTGTCGGTTACTAAAAGCTTGATTATTTTTTTAAATAAAACTAAAAATGGTTATACCACTAGTTTTTAGTCGTAAGACTTGGCATTTTGGGGTTATTCTTGTGCCAAAAAGTCACAAATATGAATCAAGGTATAAAAGGATCCAAGTTCAAATCGAGTTGTCTTTTAGAACAAATAGTAAGAGCGATGACTCGTCGCTTTACTAGCAAATATTAGCGGTACCTGACCACCGGCCGCGCACCAAATTAGCTTTGTGTGAATAACCCATTATATCCACTCAGCACACTGGTGCGCTGTTTGTTCTGTGTGATTGAGGCTCGTTGAGAAGCACGAATCGGCACTTTGGAACTTTCATTGACAATACTTGTTCTTTTATGCTGCTATCCGCAAACTTGTGCTCTAGTGTAGACTAGAAGATTGTTAACTTCTCACTAGAAACATTAAATGTGGACCGTGGGACTATTTAGTAGGCAAGTTAGGAATGATTTTCGTAAGGTCTACTTCCCTACCCACTTCTATTAATATACTTTTTCGTTTGATTTTTCAGTTATGGAATAATAAATATAGAAGCCTCAAAACTCCAAATTACTTTTTCCAATCCCGATTCACAAATTCAATAACTCTGCGTAGAAGGCTTACAGTCATGTCATTTTACATCTCTCTTTTGACACTCGGATAATCTCCTCCGGAGACCATACAGTCCCAATGTAACGCACACACCCTCACACATACACACTCTTGTCATGGTCCGAATACAATATCGAATAAATAAAAAAAAAATCCGATGCAAAAACTTAATATATTTGTGTACGTTTTCCACAAACTTTTTCGTTAAAAATGGATATTTGGTTTTTAGAAATAACCGGAATTATTAATTGTTATTTTTGTAACACAAAAAATAACTCCAAACTAAAACCAGTTCACTTCATTAAAATAATAGTGGTTCGCAGATCACTTCATCCGTAGTTCGTTTTAGTAAAAATGAATAAAAATGGTTATAGTGGGACTGTATTCCCGGAAACAGAGCTTTGCTCTATAAAATAAAATGAAAATATACTTATGATCAAAGGTTTAGCGTGTTAAAACATCGCGGAATATGTATCCTGGCAAAAGTATATTATGTATATTTTTATCCAATAAACGTATTTTTATTTTTGTCTTTAAGTATGAGGTTTTAGTCAGTTGTAATCTGACATAACCTACTGGGGGTGCATGGAAGGAGCCTCCTCCTGGCGCACACCGGTAACAGCTAGGCACGGCAGAGCTGTGTCTAGTCTGGTTAATCTTTCCAACACGATACTACAACAAAATACAGTTGTAGCATCGACACGATAAGAAGAAGATAACCTACTTCTCTAGCAGTAGGTATCCATGATGGGTTTACTCACGTTAAAAATGGTCGCACTTAAAGAATCTGACATCTGGATGTCTGTTACTTACAAATCGCGTTTGCTCAAATCTGATACGTAAGTTTTTTGAAGATTTTTGTGGCGAAAAGCCAGGCCTGAGCCCGAGTATTAAGCACACAAGGTACATTAATATTTAAATCTATGTAGGTCTTCCAATATGTCAAGCAAATCTGAAATTACAAGGCAATGTGGATATTGATCACATCTCGTTAGATGAAATTAATGAAATCCGCGCGTCTCCGCTCTAATGATCCGTGGAGCTTGGAAACGGAGGAAAACCTATAATTTGATGCCAAATTTAAATTTGACACAAAATTACGTACAGAATATAAATACGCCTTGAGATTATTTTGTATAATCTTTTATTACTCGTATTACAAACGATGTGTTGGTCTTGTAAATTATTTCTTGATTCGGAAATGTACCTACATTTGAATCTCGATTCTAGTCTAACTGGCATTAAATAATTAATTAACATTTATCAACATATCAATTAGAAATCAACTACAATAATTTCAGCCTTATTTGCAATTAATATTTAAATCAGGAGCTGCACTTCATATACAAATTTAGTATGAAACAAAATAAACTTCAATAAATTTGTGATATTTGCATGAAAAAAGATTTTCAATAACTTTTTAAGTCTAAGAAAAGCTTTCAAATCTGTGAAACTAATTTAATAATAGATATTAAAAGAATAGACTCAGAACCGTGGAGGAAGAGCAGAGAGAGGTCTATACCCAGCAGTGTGTCAAGTCAGGCTGTGGATGATGATGATGATGATGAAAAGTGTATATAGACCTTCAAATATATTCCGTCTCTAACTCTCAAGCCGGTCCTTTTAGACGAGGTTTCAATAACAATATAGTTTTATTGAATAGAACCTCTTTTTTGTAACGTACAAGGTGTCACATATCCCTTCGTGGCTCCGCGGCTCTGAGCGAACATTGATATGATTTTATTAAAGCGACATCTGGCTCGATTTCGTGAATTTTGCCAAATTATTCTACGTAAGAATTTGTTACGACGATTACAAATTAGTTTTGTTACCCTACGTGAAGTGGGAGACATAAATTTGTTCGAAAGTGATAAACATTTTTTCATTAGCAGATCGAATGTTAAATTAATTAACTATGCAAAAATATGTATTCTCTAAAAATCTGTTACCATCCCATCTTTTTAGTATAATCTTAATAACAAAAAGTATCCTAAACTGTTAATTAGAAGCCAAATTTATAATAATATTTATTCCAATCACCATCCGATCGAAGCAATAGTTATTTTGAAACGTTGGTCAAATCGTAACTTCGCAAAAATAATTCAAAGAATCCACAGTGTAAGTTGATAAACAGTAAAACAGTGTAGTTCAAGTACGACCTTGAGCTTAAATTATTTGAGCTCAATAAATCTATCCAGTCAAGCGGAGCGAAAGCCTGAGGTTCACAACACATTTTCTCGTCTTTCTTAATTCTTTTGACAGTTTGACGGCATTTCACCGCCAGTAAAACGGTGTTTGCCAAAAATTAGTTACCGTTTTTAGACGTTAATAATGTTATCAATGTGATAAGATTCCATTCGTTATTCCATTTGCAGCAATAAGATAATACAGAACTAGATTGCAGCTCCAACGCTATTCAACTACATATTTCTTAAGCTTCAATAATTCACTAAATATTAAAACAAAATAGTAGCGGATAGTAAAGTACACTATCTATCAAAAACTTAATCTAATGACTGCCGTTTTGTACCGGTCACCGGTTTAGTAGAAGGTAGGTTTTAGTTTCCACTTCATAAACGTTTTGAGTGTCGATCGTGGGCGATGAATTTGCATTTTATAATTAAAGAATCAAATTCAACCTATAGGGAAAGCCAAACAATTATACAGTTCACTGAAAACAGTAGGTAAAAACATACTTTAAGTTGTAAAAATAGCTTTGGCTCGTTTTCAAAGAGATTTAAAATTGCAAAAAAGTTTTAAGAAAAGTTTTCATGTCACCATAAACGTATGTGATGTCCATTAGGTACATGCCTTGAGAGGTATATAGGCAGAAATATAGCCTTACGTCAGAAGTGACACTTGCTTGTTACAGGTCGCGGGTTCAATGTTCATCAAGAAAAAATATTTGTGTAAGGGCAAACATTTATGCATATTAGGTTTGTATTTCTACAACAATCTTTTCCACAGAATTCATCTTAATTTCTGAATCTACTACCTTTCAATAACGCTATCTAAGAAGACCTAAATAAATGTAAAATAAAAAATACTGTTTTTATAACAATAGAACTAAAAACCTGAATTTTTATTTAGTCCTACTGCGTATGATGATACTGTGTCCCCAGAGAAGACAGTTTATTTACATTGGCGCGGCAACTTTTACATTTTAATGAGGCTTTTAGGGTTATTCTTACATTGATAGTGCTCACGTTCATTGAGACAGATTTATCCTCTTTTTACTGCTTTCAGTGATTTAAATAAAAAAGTAGGATTCCGGTTTTATTCCTAACAAACTGTACGTGCTTAAACCACTTCAAATAAAACAGGCTTTTGTATTCATTATTTATTTTTGCGTATTAAACAAAACATGTGTTTATGGTTCCAAGTAAGAGGAACGTGGTATTAAACCACATTCATCCTACTAATATTATAAACACGAAAGTTTGTATGGATGGATGGATGTATGTTTGGATATATATTTGTTACTCTTTCGCGCAAAAACTACTTACTAGATTGAATTAAATAAAACTGTGCAATAATATAGCTTATACATCAGAATAACCAAAAAAAGAAAAATACAAATTGTTTAACAATATTCTTATCCAAAATATAACGATAATAAGACGAAGCCGCGGGCAAATAATCAAAATAATTTCAAGTATATTCTTATGTCAGTGACTTAGGATGCAACCTGATGGAATTATAACTCCTAGTCACATATTTGTTCCCTATAGGCTCACCTGCCTCGGGGCGAATGAAACTGCAAAAGCAGCATAAATAAATAAATACAGCTAAGTAGAGTGAGTACCTAACTCGTAGATAAACTGAGTTTAAGTACCAGTGGGAACGCTCTCTATACGATCACTGATACTTTGTTAGTAACCGCTGGACTAGGCTAGAAATGAAACTCCGAATACTGATATTGTAAATCATTTATTTTCTTGAGAGTAAGTTTAACATGCACGCAGTTGTAACCGCTGCTGACTCTTGATAACGCGGCTATTTTTCTCATAAATATATACATAAAACATACGAATTCTTTTGGTTTCTGCGCCAGGAATAACAACTTCTGAAATTTCGTGTATAGGACGTCATCAAGGAACATAATCCTCTGGCAAGAGGAGCGTTGCTCCACGATGCTCTGCGGAATGTAGCTGGCAAACATGAGAAGAGACGAAGACCGAGCTCAGTGCATTTTAGGAAAGACCTGCAGCCAGCAGTGACCTGATATATGTTGATGATGATATTATGTCATATTTACAAGCAGCTGAGCAGGGCCTTATATGACTAACTAGCGGCCCGTCCCGGCTTCGCACGTGTGGATTGGTTCGTTACTAAAGTTTTAGTAAGGATCCCTAAACTTTTCTAGCAATAAATAAAGCCTATGCTACTCAAGGTGAATGCAGATTTTTAATGGTGAGATAATTTTTGAAATTGGCGCAGTAGTTTTTGTGTTATTCATTACAAACATACACATAAAAATACAAAACTTTTCTCTGTATACTTAGTATAATAATAAGTGTAGATAGTGAAGATGTAGAAAAGGCAGTAAAACAAGTATCGTATCTACTTCCTGCATGAACTTTTATTATTCTAATGGTAATGGTTGCCTTTGAGGGCCAAGACGCAATTAAAAGTTACTCCCCACGTTACAACTTTATATGACATGTTTGGGAATTATTCTGTAGCTTTCGGAACTTTATCGGTTTATCGTGCTCGGATACTTTGCCAGTTATTGCCTAGAAAGTATCTCATGTTATTATTGCGTTAGAAAAATAAATAGAGCACTTTTTTATTAGCTTACTTTTTTATATACAACACAATCATGAAAATCGGGTGTTCTGGGTATTTTATATGTACTTATATACAAATATCTATCTATGTAATGTATTGTATTACGTATGTCAGTCTTCTAGTACCCATAACACAAGCTCTGCTTAGCTTGGGGCTAGATGATGTTGTGTGGATTGTCCAGCATTATTTATTTTATCTATTTTCTTTTATTTATGACAAATAATCAATACATGCCTATTCGAAATCCTTTGTTATCATTGAGGTTAGATACAAAGGCCCATTTATTATTATATATAAAGTCTTCAATCCAGTAGTGCTGATGACAAAGCAAGTGAACTATAATGGTATAATCTGTTCCATCGACAATTCGTACAGTCAACGTCAAAAGTTGATAACTATTTGCAGAATATAAAGATCGTTCATTTACAGGCGTTACAGCTCAGTTGCTAGTAGCTCTGCCATCCATGCTGTGGGTTCGATCCCCTCTGAGAACAAACGTGTGTAATATTAGCACTGGTGTCTTTCTGTATCTTGGTATTCCGTCTGTTATTATGAAAAAAAAAGCATAAGTATTATTACAGCAATCCAGTTCCCAAAGTACAGGCTTTGCTTAGTTTGGGGCTAGAGCTTGATGTGTAAAATAAAAAATATTCACGAACATTTCACAACGCCCAAGTTCACAAACTCACAAATAAGGTGTAAATGGGTAAATATTCCGTTAATAAATAAAACTATGTTCAAAATCTTGGTACTTTCAACCATGATGTTGACTGTACCTATCGATTTCTGTGACGTCACGCTCAAGGATAATTGGATATGCTGCCATGCAATACCTTTGTGTTCAATTAGCCAGACCTGTGGTGGAGACCTGGTCTTGGGCTGGGAAACCTAGCAGGTGTCTGTAACAACCTGTATACAGGTATGCAAGTCTGTTTGAATATTTATGCATCAAATAAGTGACACGATTTTAATGAAATTTTAAATATTTATTTTGTAACCGTGTACATTTTGATACATACTTAATACATTATAAAATGTTTTTATTGTTTCCAAAAGATAATAATGTTTTATCAATACATCGGGGTGGCAGTTATCAATACTTAGCCACACAGTGATAAAAACTAGTGTCCGACCGAAGTTTCGGTTTCGGTTTCGGTTTCGGCCGAATTTCGGCCAAAATTCAAGTTTCGGTTTTAGTTTCGGTTTCGGCCAAATTTGGCCGAAACTTTTGCCGAAACCGAAACTTATTTCGGAAGTTGTCGTGCACGCTAGTTAATTTAAATATTGAGTCAGTTACTTTGTTTTGTTACAAACAAATCAAGTCGCATATTATAAAAAGAGATAGTAAGTAATTAATTAATAAATAATGCTGGACAATTCACACATCACACTCAAGTCCCAAACTAAGCAAAGCCTGTACTATGGGAACCAGGTTACTGATAGAATACTTATATATATTTTATTTTGTAAATACATACATACATGGTAATACCCAGTGATAAACATAAATATTTGTTCAGTGTTAGGTGTTACTATGTACGTATTTAAAAAAACCAATGTATTTATGTATTCTATCAGCAACTAAATGTTCCCATAATACAAGCTTTACCCAGTTTTGGACCCGAGTGCCATGTGTGAAATGTCCATGAATGATATTTTATATTAAGGTTATTATTACAGTTTTATTTTTAATGGTTTGAAGTCAAATGCAGAATAATTGGTAAAATGCACCAAAGGAGAATAGGCAATTCTCTATGGAGCGTGGGCCACGACTTGTCTCGATCAAATTATTAGTAACACACCTAACTCTAACACAGAAGTATTACCCTTAGGCCTGTCTGATCATGATACGGCCCAACTGATAGCCTTCGAGGTTGAAAATAAAACCGAACCACTTCGATACTGGTATGTAAACAGACGAGACTTCAGCTCTCATAACAAAAGTGTTTTCGTTGATTGCCTGTCAAGCCTTTCCTGGTCAGAAGTGTACTCCGAAAATGATCCTAACCTGGCTTTTGATATGTTTCACGAGACTTTACTCTTGTTTTTCAACCTCTGTTTTCCATATAAACGATCTAAGATTAATAACAAGCCAAAACAAAAAACGTGGATAACTAGAGGCATTAGAGTTTCTTCTGATAACAAACGAAAGCTTAGACTTCAATATTACAACTCTAAAAGCGAAACATCTAAGAATAAGTACCTAAACTACAATAAACTTCTTAAGAAATGCGTCTTCACAGCTCAAAAGCTTCAGAACTCCTCAATCATTAATGGCTCGAAGAACATCTGCTCGGCCACTTGGCGGGTGATTGGTCGGGAGACGTCTTCGACGGCACGACTGAGATCTCGCGCTGATATCAGTAGTATAAATTATAACAATAGATTGCTCTCCGATCCCATTGACGTAGCAAACTCATTTAATGAATATTTTATAAATATGACTAATTCTAATAATAACAATAGTGTCAATACATTACAATACAATTATAGACTTAAAACTAATGACTCAAATATGTTCTTGTTCCCAACTGATCCAGACGAAATATTCAAAATAATAAAATCTCTGAAGAATACAAATTCAGTTGGCTATGATCAGCTTCCCACCGCCCTGTTAAAGATGTCCATTCATGTTTTAAGTCCAGTCTTGTCGCATTTAATTAATGTCTCACTTAGGGATGGTATCTTTCCAGATTCACTAAAACTGACTGTTATAAAACCTGTATATAAGAAAGATGACAAGAGAAATCCAGGTAATTATAGGCCCATTGCCCTAATACCAGTACTGGCTAAGATCTATGAAAAGGTTATGTATGTTAGGCTTACCAGATTCATTGATAAATGCGGTATACTTTCTCCAGAGCAATGTGGTTTTCAAAAGAGAAAATCGACTACATCAGCTGCATTTAAACTTGTTAATTATGTAGTAAAGAATATCGATAGTAGAAAACAAACAACCGCCATTTTCTTCGATATGAGCAAAGCATTTGATTTTGTCTCTCATTCACTATTATTAATTAAGTGTGAGTCCTATGGTATGCGGGGCCAGGTTCGCAATTGGTTAGAAAGCTATCTGAGTAACCGGACCCAATACGTTGAAATAAGAGCTCTCAATGAAACGAACGAAGATATCCCCTATAAATCCATACCTCTAGCGAACAGAGTTGGTGTACCTCAGGGAAGTATACTGGGACCATTATTGTTTCTGTTGTACATCAATGACCTACCGCAGGCGACTAAACATTTTTGTACACTTTTCGCTGATGATATTTCAGTGGTTATCCCTAATGACTCGCTCAATAACAATAATTATAATAATGTGTTGAATGAAGCATTGGCACGTGTTTTGGATTGGTTACACGCAAACAATCTAAAAGCCAACATACAAAAAACCAAATACATTCAATTTAGGAATCAGTGCGCTCCGAAGCTGAACCTGAATCTTTCGAATAATAATGAAAGTTTGGTCGAGGTTTCGGAAACTAGTTTCTTGGGTATTGTCTTGGATGAACATTGTACATGGAAATCGCACGTAGGTAAAGTGTGTAATAAGATAAATCGCTTTGCATTCGCACTCTGGAGGCTGACAAAAGTCTCCTCTAGAAGCACGGCACTAAAAGCATACCATGGATACGTTGCGTCAAACCTTAGATATGGGCTAGTTCTGTGGGGAAATTCTGTAACACTAGAGAGAGCTTTTATCTCACAGAAACAATGTATCCGTGGAATTTGTGATGTAAGTCGCATTACAACCTGTAAGCCTTTGTTTCAGGCACTAAATTTGCTCACTCTTCCAGGCCTGTACATATTCGAGATATGCATGTTTGTAAAAAAATATCCTGATTTGTTTGAGAATAAGAATAGCCTGTATAACTTTAATACCAGATTCCCAAATAAACTTGTTACGCCCAAAGTTAGAACAGAAATGTATAATAGGAATAGCTACCTTATGTGTGTTAGAATATATAATAAAATCCCAGAACCAATTAAAAGTCTATCGCTTCGTCAGTTTAAACACCAGTTGTTCAAATGGTTACTATCCAAAAGTTTTTACTCCGTAAGAGAGTTCTTGGGTAAATAAGTAAAAAATGTTGACATAATATTTGAGTTTATTTTATTTTATTTTCTTTCTTTTTGACATTTGTATAATTTAATTTTCTGACATTATGTATTAACTAATTGGGAATTACAATTTTGGTTATAAAGGTATGTAATTTTATATTTGTATTAAGTGTTTGGTCTTGAATTGTATGTGTTGATTTTCTTTCTTTTATTTTTGACATTCATATAATTTAATTTTCTGACATTATGTATTAATTTATTGGGTATTACAATTTTGGTATAAAGATGTGTAATTTTATATTTGTATTATTTGGTCTTGAACTGTATGTAATTATTTTTAATTTAATATGACATGATATAATATAATTTGCATGCTAGTTATAGTAATGTGCTGATCTATACAATTATGACAACAACTGTAAAACCACATTTAAGCAAATAAATAAATGAAATGAAATGAAATGAAAAAATTGTCTCTTAGGATTGACACATACTACGTTTGAAAGGGATTTTACCTGCCTCCCTTTGCAAAATTTTTATTGAAAATCCGTCCCATAGAAGTCGTGATGTTTTGAAAAAACTGTTTTTTATTTATCGTCGTAGTACTCCGAATTTCGAAGGCCCACAAAAATGCCTGTGATTGCGTTTAAATTAATTCAAATTCCAACTGTAAAAGTTTAGTTATTCCTGAAAACTATGTAGTATTGTAAAAAAAAACAGTTTTTCAGAAATATTTCGATTCCCACAGGTTGGATTTTTAAACAATCTAAAAATGAAATGAAGCTCATTTAATGCCCTCGTAAACGCAACTAAATCCATTTTTGTGGGCCTTCAGAAGAAATAAGTTAAAATAAAAGTTAAATGAAAGTTAAATGTTAAATAATTTTTTTTTTCAGAATGTCTGGATTTCTTTGGGACGGATTTTTTCGTAATTATAGTAAAATGTAAGCCCTTTTAACGTACCAAATAGCAACCCTGGGGGACTATTTTCGTTGGGGGCCATTTTCCTTTGTATTTTAGGGAATTTTAAACTTGACCACGTGAGTTTCGGTTTCGGTTTCGGCCGAAAGTGAAGCCACGGCCGAATTTCGGTTTCGGTTTCGGTTTCGGCCGGAAAACCAGTTTCGGTCGGACTCTAATAAAAACTTAATTTAAGTATGAAATACATACTTGCATTAGGATCTCGTCCTTGCTTTCACTTAAACATAATCCCGAAAAATAAAATAAAAAAGTCAGAGACGCGAACGAAGTCGCGTACTTAGAACATAATAAACTACAAACTGAACACTACATATTATATTCAAATTACAACAGCTGTAAGTAATTACCTGATACAAGTAATTTTCAGCACAAAGAATATAATTACAGGATATTATATAAAACAAAATTGATAAAAAAAATCTATAAATTTACATGAAAATTTCAAGAATAACACTTAAAAACAACTAATGTTTAGACTCAATTTTACAATAAGCGGCCAACACTCTCTCAGGCAACATTTAGCTGGAGAGGACTAGATTCAGTTTAAAGAAGGGCCGGACCCTTTCTTTGAATTGAAATTTTGAAAAATTTCAAGTCTCTAGGACCAGCGGTTTGGGCTGCGGCTTGTACACCGGCCGTCAGTCAGTCAGGACTTTGATTCTTATTAATGAGATTATATTGAATCTAGTGGTATACGCAACAGAGTTGTTAATAATGAGAGCGTTGATCAGCCCAAACAGCTGTCAAAATTTCAAGTCCTGTAATGAATTTTACTACTTCAAAAATGTTCAACCACTAGTTGATATTCTACCAACAACACACGGTTAAGTATAATGAATTTGACAGTTTTTTTACAACTGTCAAATTTGACAGTAACAGAATGAAGCAGACAGATCGATAAAGGCGAGTGGATATTGTAGATTAGTTCGACGGAAATAGACGACATACTTCGTAAGCTACTAAACCTTAACACTTACAGACTAACTTAAGTACAAGAATAGCTTACAAATACTAACAACAAACCGTACCTAGTACTTTTTCAGTTACTATTAACTTATGAATTTGAAAAAACGAATAAGCTCATGAAATTTCTTCTTGGTAAGTGTCTTCTTTCTTCTTGGCACTTTGATAAGTGTCACTTCGGTACAAATAAAGTGAAAATAAATAAAAATATTTAGTATGAAAACATTGGCGTCATTAGGTACTTTTGTTTTTTTTTAACACTATATAGAGTTTTTTATACATAAAATATCTTATTTTTATTCTGAAGATTTGTTCCAGCTTGAAGGGTATGTATGCAACTGCTGCATCAGGGGGGCCACATCACTCATATCACAACAAATAAGTTTATTAAAGTGTTTAAAAATAAAAATATCTATTAGGAAAAGTCTTTTAAAAATAAATAAAGGAATAGTCTGGTGTAGCTTTTTGTAATATAACATTACAAAATTACAATCATCCAAGTCATATCCAGTGACGTGGTATCCTCGGATCACTTAAGGGATAGTAAGTGCAGTATTCAACTTGTATTGCATTAGCATTTTAAAGTCATTCCATTTGCAAGCGATAAAATCGAACTCTTAACTAACTAGTTGAAGATTTTATGTTCTTAAATATGTATATTGACGTACATTTGAGTGATAGCTTTTAACTCTTTAGTTTGAAACTAGACAGCGTTGAAATAAACTTAAATTATATATTTGTCACAAACTTTCCCACTTTTTGACATAGTTTGTGTTCTATACGTGCAGTTTAAGGTATTTAAACATTAACCAGTTCCTACCTAGATACCTGCACTTATTAATGAGAAGCTTGTAGCTGCTGCTAAAGCCTGAATAATTTCCATACAGACAGACGGTAAGCGCTCATCCATAAACGAACACATTAGATACTCATCATTATTTCAGCCATCAATATTCATGATCGGAACTGAAACGTGGATCGAGTGATTCTATTTCTGTCCAAAGGTTTTGTTACTAGAGATTGCTTGCAAACTAAACAATTGAAGAGAGTTATGTTGCAATATGTTGTGATGCCCTATTATTATGAAAACAGTAGGTTCAAAACCTTTATTGTTATGTTTGTTAAAGCCGTGTTGGGTGTCCTACTTAATATAGAATCCTAGAGTCTCCATGTAAGATTCTAAATGATCCTTGTGATTTTATTGAATAAATAAATATTTGACTTTGACTTAATAAAATTAAAAAAATATGACGAGCTTGGTCATACTTATACACACATTTTACATTACATTTGTATTTTAAATGTTTATTATGTGTGCTTCTAGCATTGTCTGTTAATAAATAAATAAACAAACAAATAAACCAATAATTAGGTAATTAAAGTGATTGGATTTGACCACGTACTTGTATTACTTGTATATTGCGTTCACAGACCTAACGGCCGGTTTCTCGAACGATGATCAACAAAAAAATCAAACAATTACTATGTGTCAAACTCGGATCAATCGTGATTTGGGTTTCCAGAAACCGGCCGAAAGTCTCTAATCGTGAGGTACACAAACCTGTGCTGGAAACCTAATGAATACTTAGTAAGATCTTCCAGTATAGAGTATGTCGAATATAAAAATGATGATGTCGTAAAAATGCGGCACCGTTATCGCAAACAGTTAAAATTGAAAGGGGTTCTTAAACGCACTAACGTGTGGAATTGGCGAGTAGATATTGATTTATTGATATTTTATGATGATGATACATGGTCATAAAAACATACAACATATCCTTTATAATATTACAATGTGAACGATACGATATTTTCGAGATATAGTCGTTTCGTATATTAGTCATCGAGTGCGCAAACGCTCTTTGCGTTTCAACGACTTTGCGTTGTACCGGGCAGAAGTTTTTATACTAAGAGAAGAATAAAAAGATACCGCTAGGATAAAATCTTACAAGTTCATAAATATTTTCAGTTTTCACTTACAGAAAGCGCATGTTTTATATGATAGCAATGATTTACTCTGCGCCCGGCGTTCGTTCGGCGTCGCATTACTTGTTAGCTACGGCGGTTCCCTTTGCTTTGCGGTAAATAGCAACACGATTACCCACTTAACCTGCGAGAAGTTTCTTAGAATAGATTACAAGTCAACGAGAACGTAAACCCAGTTCTATATTCCATAGAATTTATATAAAACATGAAATATAGATACAGCAAAATGGGCAATAAATTTGTTATAGATAGTAATACAGTGTTTAATTAATAAAAACGTAATATTGGATTTTAAATCCTCATGAAAGTAAAATTGAAGTAATAGTACGAGATCCGGCTGCAGGATGACTTCGCTCATCTGTTTTTTGCTTAAAACCGATTTTTTATGTATATTTATAATTAGGAGAATATATATTTATCAGGTTGCCAAGCAAAATTTGGCCGCATGTATGTTTAATTAAATTATTTTTAATTGGTTTCTGGGAAAACATTTCGTTCACTTGTTTTTTAAATAAAATAACGTCTACATCATAGCAATTTATATGAAGATTCAAAAAAATCACGGCTGCCGTTGCGCACTTGGCCGCACCTCTTTGCAGCCAGGTGTAAACAGGTATGATTTCGATACATTTATACGTTCATAACGTTTATTTATAAATTATACATCAAATTAAAGCTAATTTTTTTTCTATTTATTACCATATATGGGTGCCTAATGAAATCTAGCCGCAAAGGGGTGCTGGCTTTTAAAAATTATAAATATCTAAGGTAGAGTGAAAGAGAGTTAGCGCGTAACATCATTTGTCAGAAGAGGAGAGCGATTGCCGGCTGTGCTACGCTTTTAAGCCATTGCGCATGCGTCGAATGTTAGTGTTCTCAACCACCGAGGAGTAATATACGACTTAATAAATAATCCAAAAAATATGTCTTCCTTTTCAAAAAGATAAATTTGAAAATTACTTACAAAAAAAATATTTAATATTTATTTAATATATTTATGACTATACAGTATTTACAAAATGTACATAGTCATATAAAATACATAAGAAACAGTTGAGCTATCTACAGACCGTTGCAAACGATCTATAGATAGTTCAACTGATCCAAATCAGTACCAATCGGAAGCGTACCCAAGACACTGGCTGCATTGCCGCGCTGAATAGCAATGCTGATACGTTGGGCCAGATACTCACCAGCCCTCGGGTCACGCGTCGCTTCGACTAGACGCCCAGAAATAATTTTGAAAACGCGGTGGGCCTCGGTACCCCACGGACCTAGAGTCTCGACCCCAAGAGGAGCAAATATGTATGCCCTGTCGAGACCTGCATATTTGCGTCTCTTGAGATCCTCGGCCGAATCCGCCGCCGCACCAGCCCGAACGGATGTCTGTGACAGGTGAGAAGGTGCAAGGGTATCGACACAAGTTGCGTCCCACACCAAAGGCCTTCCCGCCTCCCACGGAACAAGCGTCATACCGACAGGCCGTTTACCATCGTCACGCATCAGACCATTCGGCTCTAGAATGGCTGGCACGTTCACGCTGGTAAAAGCCCGCCGGATGATGTCGTTGAGGCTAGCATTATATTAATGACATTATTTAATTAATATAATTAGTATTAATTTAAAAAGTACAAAAATAAAACCAAGGTGACCTAAGTAAAAGAAAATTTTATTGTGAAAGTACTATTTGAAATTTTAGTACATTTTGTTCAGGGATTAAATCGTTTGTTACATGTTAATTAAACATTTAAGCAAATAAAAAAATTCAATTAAAAATTTTCACTAACATTCGACGCATGCGCAATGGCTTAAAAGCGTAGCAGTAGAAGAGGATAGCGATTGCCGGCTGGGCAATCGCTATCCTCTTCTGACAAATGATGTTACGCGCTAACTCTCTTTCACTCTACCTTAGATATTTATAATTTTTAAAAGCCAGCACCCCTTATTTGCGGCTAGATTTCATTAGGCACCCATATATGGTAATAAATAGAAAAAAAATAGCTTTAATTTGATGTATAATTTATAAATAAACGTTATGAACGTATAAATGTATCGAAATCATACCTGTTTACACCTGGCTGCAAAGAGGTGCGGCCAAGTGCGCAACGGCAGCCGTGATTTTTTTGAATCTTCATATAAATTGCTATGATGTAGACGTTATTTTATTTAAAAAACAAGTGAACGAAATGTTTTCCCAGAAACCAATTAAAAATAATTTAATTAAACATACATGCGGCCAAATTTTGCTTGGCAACCTGATAAATATATATTCTCCTAATTATAAATATACATAAAAAATCGGTTTTAAGCAAAAAACAGATGAGCGAAGTCATCCTGCAGCCGGATCTTAGACTATAAATTATTAACAAAAATCGAATACTACAGAAATTATCACATCATTCAAATACGACCAATTTTAGGGGTAAACTGTGGTTTTTTTATCTTGAGTCACACTTGGGACTACTATTGTTTAGAGAAGATAGGTATAGCATATGGGCAAGTCTCGTCCATAAAATGATCAGGCACATAGTTCCATCCATTGGAGCGTGGGTAAAAAGTGGCCCCTGACATTGTATGAACCAAACATCACAATACATAAATAAATATTCATGGATATTTCACACATCACACCTAGTCCCAAACTAAGCACAGCTTGTACTATGGGAACTAGATTGCTGATGACTAACATTTTTTTTAAGCAAAGGTAAGTACAAAGTATACATAACAACCAGACACAGAACGAATATTTATGTTTATCACACAAACATTTGCTCTGGGTGGGTATCAAACCCACGACCCACAGCATGGAAGGCAGAGCTACTACGAATTGAGCTGTGACGTCTGTCGTATAATAATTAATATGAAGGCGTTTACTTCTAAAAAGCACATCCAAAGTTGGTTTAAGTTTTAATATTAGGTTATGTTCTGTAAGTTTTTAAATGGAACCCTAAAATTGGAACATGGTAAAACTTTTAGTTCACAACAACGGAACTGAAGGTTCGCCAAAGAACAGAAAATACGCATTAAAATTCACTTTAGAGTTAGCTCGCTAATGAAACGTTGCTTGTAGATTAATGAAAACAGTACCGCTAGCATTGGTTTGTATCCTGATAGATTTATTCATTATAATTATAATTATGAAACAGAAACTAATGATAACAACATAATTTTAATATTTTTCTGTTACCTTCTACAACAATAATTTGAAACAGAGTTCAAGTAGAACTTTGCTACTAGTATCCCATTATCTGTGGCGTTGATAAGGTGGCGTCCCTTGTGTAGGTTATCTACAACATGTGATAATGTATGATCGTCTAATTACATTGTCGGATTTGTAGATAACAGATCATTACTATCTATGTTTGATCTTGTTAACTAATTATTAACATATTAATGACTTTGTTATCATTTGTTTCCATTTCATTATTATTAAAAAAAATAACAAAGCTTAATAACAAATAATAGAGAATTGATACAACATTGATGATGCTAATGTACCCAAATTATTTGGATTCTAATGAACCCCAATATACTGACAGTATTCAATTCATAATGCGCGTTAATACCAGCTCCACTGCCAAACGTTTCAGCGTCACCGCGCAATGTATACGCCGTTACGATACGTTTACGATTGTGACATTGAACCGTGCTGGGAGCACCGATCCCCCGTTGGTGTCACGCCTAGCAAAGAGCGTCTAGAGATCGAATTAGTTGAATCCAGCTCGTTGTTTTTGAAGTTTTATGTTGCATGGAAGTGGATTCGCTCAACTTGCTTACTATCGTTTGCCAAAAAAAGTTATTTATTACTGAATGCACCAGTTTTTGTTTTATTTGCGAAGATTTAAAAGCTCTGACTCACAAGAACAAAGAATCTAACTGTAATATTTTTACAGTTGAGTTCCAGAGTTTCTTAGAATAAGCATCAACATGGATTTACATCGTTATATTCTTTTCAGTTCATATGTTTTAGTTTTCTTCAGACTGAAGGATATCCTTTGCAAGTCTCTCTTGTGAAACGGATTTTTTGGATTTTTTGTCAAAAATTTCGTTAGTCTCTCGTGCTGCAAACAGCAGTGGTTCTTGGGACAAATATTATAATAAAAAAAATCTTAGAACAGACGCAAGAACTGTTTTGAATTTACTTTACTAGTTGTTAATGTAACTCTACATTTTTTATTGTTATGATTTTCTATCATTTAAAGTTACATAAAAATAGCGATATCTTAATGTATTATTCGCAAACTTAACGATATTAATAATAATTCCATAAACTTTTCTGACTACATCTTTGAGTTTGACTGCAAATGATAATCAGTAGAACCTATCAATCTTCACTTCTACTCTAAAACCAAACATACGTCATACAACCGCATCCAAACACACCCTCAGTAAATCAGTTTTCTCTCTGAAATCCTGAAACATAACTCTACATTATAGAAATGTATGTACCCTACTATTAGCGACCCCATGTCTCACCCCAAAACATCCCTCTACGAATTTTAAGTGATAACTTTATGATGCAAAGACAACAAATGTGACTTATTATGTAAAATCGCAATGATCTTGTAAAATTGTTTAATATCCTCGCGACTAAAGCCTATAAAAATCCCTCATTTAAGACTAAATAAGACAAGATAATAACTGATAAAAATAAAATAGAATAAAATGCACAATGGGCGGTCTTATCACTAAGTGAATGATTTCTTCCAGACAACCTTTGGATGGAGAAGAATTTGAGGTAAAGCAGGATCGACTGAGCTGCAAATTTAAATAAAAATATGAAACTTACGACCTACCATTTTTGATATTCTTTTTGTTTTTTTATATGAGCGTTTGGACATCATAGTTACCAAATGGCAGTTCATAACGCAATATGTAAGGCCTGACTTTTATTAATATGTCAAATTATATTTATAAAGTGTGTACATATATATTTCTTTATAAAAACTAACTTTAATAAAGATCTTATTTAGTGTTTGACAATTTATCAAGTAATTTCCAATATCGTATTCTGTATTGCCAATAAAATACCATTT
Organism: Ecliptopera silaceata; assembly: GCA_932527185.1. Classification (NCBI taxonomy): domain Eukaryota; kingdom Metazoa; phylum Arthropoda; class Insecta; order Lepidoptera; family Geometridae; genus Ecliptopera; species Ecliptopera silaceata. Next base: position 10,875,585 of record OW052199.1, read on the forward strand.
TGATGCAGTAATGTACACGTATTTGTCGTGTATTGGTGTTCCTGTTTGAAACACTCAAGTTAACAACACCACTCAGATTACTTTGCAATATGAGGAGCTTGGCAACAATCTACTTTTAACTTAAGCTAATGTCTGACTAGCTTCAACTTGCAAATGACCGGAAGAACCCTTATTCACAAATAACTGCAATATCCCAACTTTAGTGTAGCGCGTCCAGCGTTGAAAGCGCAACTTCTTTGTGAATCGGGGTGTTCTATGTCCTTTCCCGGAGTTGTGAACATTCAAGTTGATTACAGGACTTCAGAGCTGCATCCTGCTATCTCCTTTGTTATCAGAGCTCTATTTAATTTAGTTTGATTCTCAGAAAGTAGGACCAAACAACTTGTTTTTGTATTACGTGAAGATATTTTGAATGAATGAAATATAAATAAATAAATGAACTAAGTATATTTATTCCGAAAACAACTAAAATTAGTTTAATAAAATTTTAGATTTTCAAAATATGTTTTATTCTAATCAAGAATTTAGATTCTAGGATACAGCATGTAATCCCATAGCGGCTATGGCATAGCCAAGAGATAACGCTTCACTACAAGGATCTAAGCCTGGTACCAACATATTTCCGTACATGCGTGCGATGCCGCGGATTTAAAGCCCTACTTATCATGAAAATAAAGATGAAGAAAGAAATATAATAATTAGTAATTCCCAGCATTGTTTCTATACAAGTAACAATCAGCCCTTTGTACAATAGACGTTATAGTAAACCCTGACGTATGTACACCCTCTGGTGCCGTAAATATAACATTCTAGAGAGGTGTGAAAGAAAAATAGCGATGCCACGGGACCCTCGAGCACCATTAATGAATTGGGATAGTGCCATAGTATAATGAATAATATCTACGTATAGTATGGCCGGACAAAGCGTGTAGCATTATTGTTGAAATCAGAGTAATTTCTACAATAACGTGCAATGTACTATAGGTACCTAAAATTGCCAGCCCTACATGCCAGGAAGGTTTACAAGAAAGTCGCTTGCCGCATACATATGTATTTAATCTAGATTGTACAGCATCATGACACTTTTTATGAATGTCCTGCTTTACACTGTACGATAATACACTAAGAAGTTTTTATTTACTAAGGCTTGCCGTTCACCCTATTTGGTGTTATCCACAGTCAAGACGTGGTCAAAACGTGAACCGTTTTCTTACAACGTTTCCCTACACCGTTTAAAAGAACTAGTAGTGTACACGTATTTTTTTCGATCATACAAAAATATTGTTGCACGACCAGGTTAGAACCCAGTTACACTGAGAAAACTGACAATCATAAAAGAGGTGAATTCAGCTTAAAGTATGATGAATTCACTCAAAGGACGGAGCATAGTGATTCACCAAAAAGAACGATGATAATACTGATGTTGATGATAACAGTATTTAAGATGATGTGTCACCATGGATTTAGTTTTAGTTACCTACTATTTTTCGATGCCTGCGACATATGAAACAACTTCAAAATATATTTTAAAGTTGTTTCATACGTCGCAGTGCAGTTTCGTTTCTACGCAGTATTTATAAATGGTAGTGGTAATAAATACTGCAGACGCAAAAACATCGTTAAAGAGAATTGAATGGAATAGTTATCCCGTTAGTTTGTTGACTTTGGACTTTTAGTACGCTCCGAGGTGTTTTTACTTTGTTGCATCGAGTTAAGAGGCTTCAAACCTTCAAGGCACGATATCGATATCTATACGATATTGATATGTCAGCCTCGCATATGAAATAATGTGACCAATATCTATCTATGTAATATATTGAATTAAATATGTCAGTCTTCTAGTACCCATAACACAAGCTCTGCTTAGGTTGGGGCTAAATGATGTTGTGTGGATTGTCCAGCATTATTTATTATTTATTTATTTAATGTTTTTTTTTAAATAGGTGTTATTTAGCTGCTAATTCGTTATTACGTATCCGAAAATGATCACATAGAGTTTTAACGTACTTAAATACTTTTATTTCATAGATTCATTTGTTAAATTGCGTAGGTAGGTATAAATATGTTCATATGTATATCAGCCGGCAGGTTGTCTTATCGTCCAGTTTTTACATATTTCCCCGGTCCCCAAAGTTTCGGCCCAATTCGATTATTCCAAAGATACGCAGCTCTTCGATATTGTCCTGCCGATATTTGTTTTTTGTCGGCAATATTTTATTTTCTGTATTCTGTTTCAGTCCGGGTGGACCCTATTTCCCTGTTGTGTTGTTTGCGAAGCTGATGTGTGTACAATGTACATACCTATTCTATTTCTATTTTATATAGTGTTTTATTTGGATTTGTTTTATTAAAATACACTATTGATTTATTCTGAAGCTTTAGGTATACCAAAATGCAAGTAATATAAGGTTTATAATAACGGATACAAATCAAAAATGTGTAACATCAAACCTTAGGTTATTAAATTTTGATAAGTTAAGATCGACGACATGTTGTATATGTAACAGAAATTGGATATTCTACTGATAGAAACCGTATTATTCCTAGCATACAACGCTATTCCTTCTACCAAGAGCAGCGAGCCTTTTTTAAGGTTAGTATATTCCAAGCGATTTAGAGTCGCTTCTATAGATATCTATGCGGATTCAGGCCATTTGAGGCACTACGCTAAGCAAACTGAGTTTAAAGTGTCACACAGTTTCAAAGCGACATAATGTTTAGTTCTTTATATATCAGTATAAATATCGGTATTTAGGAATGAACTTTAGGTGCCCATTTAACCCACAAGTATCTTTTGAAGGCATCAAGCGTAATCTGAATCGTTCAAACGTTTGATCAAACATTTGGCTCGGAGCGGACGTGGCTCGAGCTCCGAGCGGCTTTAAATCACACGGAAGCCGTTTGAGACGCTGCCAACGCTAAACTAAATCCGATTAAAGCTTTGGCCTAACGAATTTTAAATATGGGCAGATAGTTCTAGATTGGGCTGGTTCTGTGCAGATTCGGGTATTGATTTTTTAGTAATGAGCGTTACCCGTTTCTTTTATTTACTCGACTTGGGCCTTCAGAATAATCCCTCTTACTAACTGTTACTAGTCTGTTTTCCTTTACAATTTTGATGCGAATTTTACCATACTTATTTTTTCGGCACAGCGACATGTTTATTCTACAATTGTTCATTAATGGTATTCTGTTCACAATTTTGAATGACATTTTGGAACAAAAAGCTTTATCAATTCCATACAATTTTGATTCTATGGATTTCAGAATAGCAACTTGTGGAAATTAATATTTGGAAGTGGAGAGTCTCATACACCTACTCACAATTTGAAGTAAATTGATACTATGTTTCTCAATAGCAATAAATCCATACGGCCACTATTAATATTCTAGTGTTGGCGCTCACCGATAGCAGCTAATGAATCATTTCTATAGATTCATTACACGTTGCTTGGCTCCCGACAAACGAACATGAGTAAGTAGCACCACGGACTAGATTATCTGTTTCTAGATAACACCAAATATCCCAATATGCATTCTAATATCTCGCCCTTTGCTCCGTATAGTCTTATAAATAAAAATGAAACCCGTTTTCCTTGGTCACGGCATCACGCGTGAATGGCTGGACCGATTTCACTAATTCTGTTTTTGTTGTATTTGTTATTATTAGGAGAAGGTTCTTACGGAAAAAAAATCAAGAAAATCTCTCAGAAAAAAAGGCGGTACCTACGAAGTTCGTCGGGACAGCAAGTAGTCGGATAAAAACTAGTAGGAAACAGGAATCGTCAAAATTTTCTTAAAATGGTCATGAGACTTGTCATTTACAAAGTTTAAAAAGTATCCAGGTAAATTAACACAATAGTTAATTTCACAAAATGAGTTTGAAAACCCCAAATTGACGAATTGAATTTTTGGCAGACAGCCGTGATTTTCAGTGAAGTGCACCTTCCCTATCATTCGGGGAATTTGCATAAATAATTTCAGGGCATATTCACTGTTTCGCCACAGTCCTGCTGCGTGGAGTAACGTTCATTTACTGGTTAAATAAAATAAATAAATTGTCACTGTGTTTGTACTCATTCAATTGGGAGAGTTTTTTACAGTCGTTAATTTTAATTTCACACGCACAAATTATGTTTATCAATCAGCTTACAATATATTATTATGTGGTAAAATATTTGTGCTTATATTAGGTATAAGACAGACAGTAAGTTAAAGTGCTATCATGATAATGAAAACTTAAATCTAATGAAGGGCAGAGAGTTTATTCTTGACGAAAAATTTCAAGAAACGCAGTTTCAAAAAGTAAATATTAAAAACTTCATACAAATGCATTATTTCTTATCAAAGTGTAACAACGATTTGCACCATTGCATATTTTCATTTTTTTTAATCCCGCGGGTGACATTGCCTGTGATATTGCATTCCTGTTCCATTGTTCCATGGCAGCCAACGAATCCATTTTAGCCGGCAATTCCCACAAATTGTCTCTCGTGGGGGGTTGGAGAGGGGAGGTTTTTTCGGACCCACATTAGGGCTTTCAGCAATTTAGCTAATTGCAGTTCATTTTCAGTTCATTTTGTTGGAATAGGTTTATGTGGATCAAAGGCTGCGGTTTCAACTTTATTTAATGGCATCTGTTTTTAATGGACTGCTGATTTGTTTTACTGATAGATTTTTGTTTAACCTTGTGCATTGGTCAAATCAATTTATAGAGAGCAATTCTTATGTATTTACTTTGTGAAGCTTTACTTGTATTACAAAAAACTTTTTAAAGATTTTCTTAAATGTTTTGCTTGTTGTCATCTCCGATTTCTGGCTTCTGAGTTGCAATCTCTTTAGAAATATTGAAGTGACAGACAATGTTTTTACTCTTATTTTTTTCTTTTTTTAACTGTGAATATATGCAATATGCGTAAAGTGCATTGTTTTCCTAGCATATTGTTGGGCCGCAGCTATGTAGGAACGCATGGCATACCGTGAATAGCTCTGAGCCGCTGAATATATTCGACATGCGGTTTTATGAATGGGATATTTTCATTCCCATGCGGAATTCAATTCATTTTTATAGTTAAAGTTCACCGTTTTTAGTTCATTTCAGTTATTTTTTACAGACCGCTAATGGAAATATATTGAATAAAACAAGTGGTACTAAAATCATGTTAGTGGATGAGGATATTATTCGTCGCAATGATCCCAAGTAGGTATGAAAATACAATTCCATCATCAATTTTCAAAGAGCAATGTTTTATTGTCATTTTTTTATATATTATTTTTTTATTTAATCTATTGTGTCCCACTGCAGGGCAAAGGTCTCCCTCAAACTCTTCCATTCATCTCTGTCTCCTGCATCCATCCACCACTCCGTCGCGTATGAGTCGAGATCGTCTCTCCAACGTCTTCTCGGCCGGCCCGGTCTTCGCCTCATATTCTCGGGCACATAAGAAGTCGCTATTCTCGCCCTGCCCATTCCCACTTCAGTTTGGCTGATTTGCTGCCTACATCGACAATGCCAGTCATCGAACGCAGCATTGTATGTATTTCGCACCCGGTCGATGCGACGGCCGAGAATGCTGCGCTCCATTGCCCTTTGGCAAATCTTAAGTTTGGACTTCGGCATCTCAGCTCTGACCAAGTACTTCTTTAAACCTTAGGTAGGTATTACTGTTTTTTTTTAATACGTATATTTTTTTATACATAGAATATTGTATGACTTTGTTTAGGAGGTGGATCATGATAGTTACCACAGAGTAGATAATACCATCGTAGTTAATATCGTTACGGATATTGTATTATGTTTCAATAAAAAAAAATGATTTTGAACGCGGGAAAGGAGTGCCAAATTGCGTGCCAAAAAGGGTCGCGACTCAACCATTGCAGCGCGTCTGGATATTCTTTTCTTTGGACATTCCAATGCCATGTCAGATTAGATTGATCTTGACTATAACTGGCATTGTTCCAGTGAAGATCAATTTAACTTAAGGCTATGCTTAGTTCGATAAAGTAACATCTGCAAAAAAATATCTTCATATAACAAATGATTTCAAATTTCTAGAATTTGTGTGACTGTCCAATATTTTAATGAGCGCATCACTAATTTATATTTTTAACGTCAGTAGACAATATCCATGAAAAAAGAATGTTTCTGACAAACTTTTAAAATGAAAATTCAAAAAACAGGATGGTTTTAATTAAAATGTTAGCCTTACATCCTCCACCTGTGTCCCAGAATTGAACAAAACGGGTGAATAGCTGCGCAAAGATATGCAACTTGTTTATGTATTTTTGCCATTACATTCTTCGGTATCGTTTTGCTTAAATAATGACAGGGAGAAGCAAGAACTGTGTTTAAACTGTGTTCGATTCAAACGTCATTATGTACGTACGATCGTTGTGTTTGAACGCAGCAGTTTCATGTCTATGCGTTAGTACTTTAACCCCAGTCCCAGGGAACAAGACAGGGTAAATTAAAACGGCTTGTAATACCCTGCAACAAAACCGGGAATTAACTTTACCATGTTCGCGTCCGTGTGAATAATTGCCTTTGGCTGTTGAGTGCGCGTCAACAAAAACAACCTCCAATTTATGATTACGATTCCGATTTAAAAGAAGATAAGTTTAAGTAGCATATCCTTTTTTTTTAACTTTTTTTAATGCCCGGAGCGAGTTAATAAGTTTTAAAGTGTCTCCTACATATGAACCCAGAGTAACACTCTTTGTGGCAAAATAAACATGTTTGATATTTTGATGATCTTGTTGGAGTATCAATACAAAAATGTGCACCATACAAAATAATAACGCCATCATATTACCATTGTCGATATACATACTTCAAGATACACTTCATCATCATCATCAACCTATATCAGTCCACTGCTGGACGTAGGTCTCTCCCAAGACGCGCCACTGAGCCCGGTCTTCGGCTCTTCTCATCCAGTTTTTGCCAGCTACACTCCGTAGATCGTCGCTCCATCTCGCCGGAGGGCGTCCTACACTACGCTTGCCTAAACGCGGTCTCCACTCCAGTATCCGTTTGCTCCAACGGTTGTCGGTTCTTCGGCAAACATGGCCGGCCCACTGCCACTTCAGTTTGCTAATCCTTTGAGCTATGTCGAACACCTTAGTTTTCTGACGAATAACATCATTCCGGATTCGATCTCTCAAGGAAATTCCGAGCATAGCTCTCTCCATAGCGCGCTGAGCGACTTTCAGCGTGTGGACCAGCCCCACTGTCAGCGTCCACGTTTCAGCAGCATAGGTCATAACAGGTAGGACACACTGGTTGAAAACTTTCGTTTTCAGACATTGAGGGATGGATGGACGACCAGAAGATACACTTAGATCTGCTAAATCGCTAGTTTTCGAGTTCTTCAAGTTTCCCGAGATATGATGTTTATTCGAGTTAAACACAGCTTCAACTAAAGTTATTTAATTAAATACTATTGCCTAAGCATAACAATAAGATAGTCAACCGGCCACAGTGCGTCATCTTGTGGTTTCGTTGACGAAATTTACTGAATTTATTTCTACTTTTTTTTTTTTTTTTTTTTTTTTTTTTTTTTTTTTTTTTTTTTTTTTTTTTTTATGCATTATAGGCATACGCTTGGCCGCAATCACATCTGATGGTAAATGATGATGCGGCCTACGGTGTAACGCGTTTGCCTAGATAGAACCTATTCACTCTCCTCTTGAAAGCGTCCAAATTATATTCAACTGGAAACACCGACGCCGGCAACGAATTCCACTCTTTAGCGGTTCTCATAATAAAACTTGAACCAAAGCGTTTTGTGCGGACAGGTGGTATGTCCACCATGAATGGGTGTCGCGTTTCCGTGCGTCTAGTGGTCCGATGATGGAATGGGGCTGGGGGAATTAACCCATAAAGGTCGATCGCACACTCTCCAAAATGTATCCGATAGAAGACCGATAGACTAGCGATTTTACGCCGATGCTCAAGACTTAGGAGTTTAGTTTGGACTAGCGCGTCATCACCTATAAGCCGCTTGGCCCGCCTGTCAATGGTCTCCAAGGCTTCAAGCTGGTATTTAGCCGAGCCATCCCAAAGATGAGAGCAATACTCCATACACGATCGGACTTGCGCTTGGTATAATGTAAGAAGCTGTCCCGGTGTAAAGTATTGTCTCACCTTCGATAATATGCCTAGCTTTTTCGCAGCTATTTTAGCCCTGGACTCAATAAACGCGCCAAAGTTAAGCTTAGGTGTGAGCGTAAACCCCAAAAGTTCGAGCTTATCGGAAATCGATAAGGATACATCTTGGAAAGTAGGAGTCAGATGGAATGGACTCTTTTTTGCAGAGAAAAGACACGCCTGGGTTTTCGAGGTATTAAACTTGACTAGGTTAGCGTCACCCCATTCGGCAACACCTTTTAACGTCAAGTTAACTCGACTAACCATTGCCTCTCTGAGTGACTGGATTTGAGATCCACTGGATCGTGCATCGGGTATGTATCTTTCTACAACTGTGCTGTCATCTGCATACCCAATGATGCCTGGCTTAAGGAGATCATCAATGTGCAGCAGGAAAAGTGTTGCAGAAAGAACTGACCCTTGAGGGACTCCGGCATCAATTGCCATGTGATCAGATGAGCAGCCGTCAACGACTACTCGAATTGATCGGTCCCTCAAGAAGTCTGATACCCATACACATAGGTCAGTGGATAACCCAAATCTTGGGAGCTTACTTAATAGGTTATCATGCCAAACCCTGTCAAAGGCCTTCGAGATATCTAAAGAGACCGCGAGAGCCTCTCCATTCTTCTCAATAGACTCACTCCATATGTGAGTGGCATATGCTAGAAGGTCTCCTGTTGACCGGTTTCGGCGAAATCCGTATTGTCGGTCACTGAGGAGGTCATTGCTTTCTAGATATGCCAGGAGCCTATTGTTAAGTACTCGTTCCATACTCTTGCAGAGAATGGAAGTTACGGAGATGGGTCTGTAGTTGGCAGGGTTGGCACGACTACCTTTCTTGGGTACAGGCTGTACATTAGCAAGCTTCCAGGATCTAGGTACTATACCAGTCTTAAGAGAGAGGCGGAATAGGCGTGTCAAAACAGGAGACAACTCGGCAGCACATGTTTTGAGCAGAATTGCTGGAATACCATCCGGACCACTGGCTTTGTTCACGTCTAGATTGCGTAGTATTTTGCGGACTTCCAACTGCCGGATACGAATATCTGCCATACGCACTTCGCATCCATTCGTCGCAGTTGGAGGGATTGCACTACCTGAATCTAGACGTGAAGATTCCGCGAAGAGAGAGACAAAAAGATTTGCTTTATCTTCAGCAGTGTGGGCCAGCGATCCATCAGGTTTCAGCATTGGTGGCAGTGAGGAGCTACAAAAATTGGATTCCACTGATTTAGCTAGGGACCAAAATGCTTTACTACCCGCGGGGTATGAAGCTAGTTTACTCCCTATTCGACTAATATGGTGGAATCGTGCTCTTCGCAACACCTTTTTGCAGGACTTGGCAGCTTTGTTAAAGGCTTTCTTCCGGTCTCGAACATCAATTAACTTTCGGTTTCGAGCATCAACCCATGCTAGGTAAGCCACATGCTGTTGCGCTTTGGCACGACCGCATTCGGCTCCAAACCACGGGCGAGCTTTGCCGGACAGTGGTACATCTGAGAAAGGAATAAAATATTCCATTCCCAGTCGCAACACATCTGTCACGGCATCCGCGCTAATTGAAGGATCGCCAGAAGAAAAGCAGACAGGCTGCCAGGGAAATGATGCAAAAAAAGATCGCATCTCATCCCAATCTGCTGACTTGTATCGCCATACACGCCGGGAGCCTTTAAGGCTAGGGTCGGGCGGCGAGTAAGTCGATACAGACTTCACAAGACAATGATCAGAGCTACCCAAAGGCGGAGCTACCGAAATAGAGTAGCGGTCTGGATCTGTTGTCAGCAGAAGGTCCAAGCAATTGGCTGTGTGGCTGTCAACGTCTGGAATCCGGGTCGCCTCTTTCACGAGCTGGGTGAGACATAACGATAACGCAAGTTTTCGCGTCTCTCTGCCAGCATGGTCTGTTATCTGGTATGGGAATAGCCACTCTTGATGGTGGGCATTAAAGTCCCCCAGAAAGACCAGTTGGGCAGTGGGATGCATTCGTTGAGCCTCATCAGCCTTGTCACTGAGATATTCAGTTAGACCTGTCGTCTCCTGGTCTCCACTGTGCGATCGATAAACACAAGCATAGAGAATTTTCTCTGTAGGTACCTATGTCGACTAGAACCCATAGAACGTTGAAATTTGTGTTTTCAAGATTTTTGAGACGCTGAATACAGATGTCATCTCGGGCATACAAACATACGCCCGCACGTGGTTTGAAGTTGTGCTCCAAGGAGTACCCTGGGTATTTGAGATAACTCACGTCGGATGGACATCCAATCTGCGTCTCAGTGAGAAACAGGAGGTGTGGTTTTTCAGTCTCGAGATGAAAATGGACTGGCACGAGATTAGAGTGCAGGCCTCGTATATTAGACAGGTGCACTTTTAATGAGAGGGAGTGCAGCCGCTGTTGGAACTTTTTCTTTTTACTGTTTCTCTTCATATTTATGGGGAGTGTGAAAAGGTGGATCAAACGGAAGTGGAACATGGCGACACTTATGCGTACCAGAGCAGCACTTTAGAGCAGCACATATCAATGGAAGACTAGCCTGGAGACTGCGGGGACGCCCGAGCCCCCCCAGGAATGTCCATCGGGCCCTCTCATCCGGTCGCCGACCGGCACGATGGCCCATCCTGGGATTTTTCGTCAGTTGGCGGGGCAGCCTTTCATGAGTGGCTAGTTCACTAATTGGGCCCCCAACTACCTGCGGTCGGCCAGCGGTGCACCGTGCCTCGGATCCCGCTACCCTCCGCGACTAGTCATCCGATACGGCAGAACCGCAGTGTGCTGTAAATACGGTTTGCGCATTTGTCGCCACTGTTCCGACCCGTTCTTTCCCTCTGGTGTCACTGGACATCACGACGGAACACGATGAACTCGTTTGGCGTCGGGTTTTTGACCAGTGGGTGGTCACTAACCTCGGCAGGAAGCCTACCACCAGTGTGTCATCTTCTTAGCACCACCCAGGGGCCACGTGTAGGGTTTCATAGGGTATCCTCCTACGGACGTGGATGACAAGGCCCCCATACTTAAGCTAAACTTTGTTTATATTGTCGAATTAGTGAAAACCTGTAATGACCTTGTAAAATAAAAAATATCTATCTATGTAATGTATTATATAAAGTATGTCAGTCCTCTAGTACCCATAACACAAGCTCTGCTTAGCTTGGGGCTAGATGATGTTGTGTGGATTGTCCAGCATTATTTATTTATTTAAAATGAAATAAATAAATCTTTCCGTACTATGTACCTATACTATACTATACCATGTATGTAGATTGTACAAATTGAATACTAATCTCATTGAGTCTCCGGCCCGAATTCCTTCAATACCGGTGCCGCTGATTTAAACGAAAGGTCTAATTTCAGACTTCCTGACCTATTTGTTTCAATTGAAGTATTTCATTTAAAAGTCCGTGCATCCATCGTGAGTCGTGTAACGTGAGGCGAATGCACCCGGTCGGGGTTCGGTCGGTGTGTAAGCGGTAGATGAAACAAAAGTTGTCAACACATCGACTGGACAATATGGCGAAAGGACGTTTTTCGCATAAATAAATAAAATGACTGATATAAATATCAAATTGCATATGAATTTTTTTACTAATTTTCATTCCGAACGCACTACTCCGATACTATTTTTTAATGGGATCTTCGTTTATATTCCTTCCAAATGCACTTCAAAATGTTAAGTGTTAATCCGTGTTGAGTTACTCGGTCCAATTGATTTAAACTAAAACAAAAATTTAGTAATATAATTAGTAGGTAATTAATAATAAACATAATGAAATAAATAAAATAAAATAATAATAAACCTTAATTGACGTAGGTTAATATTAACTTAAATTTTATTTATTTTTATTCTGACCTCTGTTTTATCTTTTAGTATAATATTTGTAGTATTTTATTTCTATTTTGTGTGATATGGGTGTATGTGTAGATTTTATTTTCCAATGATACCTGAAATAACCCAATTTTATTATATTATTAATTCTTACGTCTGTTACTCGCTCCTCGCTATCACTGCGGCTCGCCACCGCAGCGGAGCTTAGAAACCGTATCGGCACGTATCGTCTTGCTCGTCCTTTTACCAGATCGCATGCGAGAGATGAATTATTGAAGGCTCCGAGTGCCTACTAACTTGTGAAGTCGCGTTCTAAGACACTAGTCGACACTAGTCGCTACTTTCTTCACGACAAAATAGTTTCGTACTTACACACAAAGTAAGCATGGGTGACATTGTTGCGACGAGCTTCTTGCAGCGAGTTCTATAATAATTATTCGATTGTGTAACTGTCTTACCTACTATATTATATTAATTAATAGCATACTTGAACTGAATTATAAATCTGGATTATACTTAGTTACACTTGAATGCCATAATATTGAAGTAGATAATTAAAAGGATGTTGATATTTTGGGACAAATGAAAATTGATAAGCAAAGAATGTGAATCTCAAAATTAATCATTCAATTTGACATTTTCATTCGACGTTAATAAATATTATTTTTACACACTCATTATTGTAGACTATGAACTTGGCTAAGCATACTCTACAAAAAATCTTTGGCAAATACTTTTATAAAAACAAACTTAGAGTCACCAGAGTCCTTACAGTCCTCAGCCGCGATGCTAGGCGAACTGCTTACGATAGCTGAAGTCTTTCACAAAGAGCTTCTAAGAGCGTCCATATTGTTTATCGAAGCTCAAAGTGCAATAAGCGTCGTAGCCACCGCCGGCACACTGACTTCATCACCTTTTACAACAGCCGATACGACGGGGACTGACCCATCTAAACCAACACTCCCAATGTTACCAATCTTGACGTGTGAGTCTAACCCAAGTAACCCACAACCCCAATAATCCCAAACTTGTTAGACTCGAGAAATATAATGTCTGAACCCGTCTTGATAATGATGCTGCTCTGACACAACGTAACTTAAAATTTATGTAACGGTCAACTTTTCTGTCTTTTTCTATTTTTATTTAAAAAAGTCTAATATAAATGTATTGAAATGTTCCGTTTATTCACAAATTTTTCGTGATCTTTAGATTGTTTTTAAATCATCAAGTCGGAAGATATTCTACGCTCTTTTCTTCGATATTTTCCTTAATCTGTTTTTTTCCTGTTCGAGAATCTTTACTCCCAATTTGTCTATTTTTAAACAAAAATATCGGATCGATAAATATAAAAGGAATTAAGACTCGATTCAATATAGCCCGTACTCGTTCTGCGGAATCAAACGTGCTAGGAATGCGTGCGATATCATAGTTTATTCTCCGATATTCCGCACCGTGGCTGTAATGCACGAATAATATACGAATATGTATTGAAAGACGACAATAGAACGTAGTATTGGGTTAGCGTAGACGGATATTGAATCGCGAAGGGGATTCAATTAGCTAAGGTGCAGTGAGGTGAGATGTAAAACCTCAAAAGGTAAGGTTATGTCGATTTACGCTATACGGTGTTTACGTAGATCTACTTGGTGTATGAGCAATAAGTTCCGCTTGGATACCGCATGACACTGCGGTATACCGCTGGATATTTGCTAGGGGATCCCCGTTTTAAGAGTAGGTACTCGGAATAAAAAAAACGTAGGTATTTAAATAATTCTTATTCAGTCTTACGTTAATAAAATTTATAATTTAACTAAATATTATAGTTTTTAAATAAAATATATCTATCTTGTTTATTTAACAAAAACAACGTTTTCTTAAGGTCAACTATTCTTGTTTGTTTCTTCGATATCATTCGTCATGGACAGATTTTCGATTCCAAGTTTGGGGTTTATTCCATTTTGTTTATCTATATGCTGTGGTTCCAGGGTCATAGCAATATTATCGATGCCCTTCACCTTCGCGCCCAGGGCCTCTGCTTGTCGCACTGTGTCTGGCAGGGAGCTGTCAGCTGAGTCAGGCGCCATGAAGGTGATGGCTCCGGCTAAGAACGACATGCTGCCGAATATCACTGACGGTAAGCCGGGCCAGTACACCATCTGAAAGGTACACGTTTGGTATGATATAAAATCAATTTTCATCATCAGCATCACGTAGACGTAAGGACGTTAAATCACGTTTGGTATGATGATAACAGTAACTAACATCATAAGCATCACACGACATCCGACATCAGAAAGGGTGTTCAATCTTTTGTGCCTGTGCGCCATCATCATTCAAACCTAAATTCAGCAAAGTGAGGTAATCTGGTAGCAGTAAAACTCTTACATTATGTGAAGGTATTACTACAAATGAAATGTTTGATCAAGCAGACAATTTTAAAATACTTTGTAGTTTGAGACTGTACATTTTATTTTAAATGTAACTTGCGAGTATGTTGACCTAGTGATTCAAGTTTCCCTATAGCCCAATGATGTCAGTGCCAGGAAGTAGTTTTCAAAAACGTATGTGGCAGGACATGCAATGGAATATTTTTACAGACTTTAATCTGACTTCCGATCAGGAAAAATGAACTTTGTAAACAAGTATATAGTATACCAGCTAGTGAAAAGTCTATATTTAGCATGGCGGAATGCGCAGCTTAGAAGACAATTTGTTTTTTTTATTAAATATTCATGGACTTATCCCACTCTCTAGTCCCAAATTAAGCAAAACTTGTAGGTACTAAGGGAAATAGTGGAGCTACAAAATATTTACCAGTAAAAGAGGCTTGTGGGGCTAAAACATATTTACCAGTAAAGCGGTCTGTTAAGCTACAAAATATTTACCAGCAGCGGGGTCTGTGGGGCTACGATGGATCCGATGCGGCCGAGCGAGGAGCACAGCGCGTGCATGGAGTTCCGCGTGTAGGTGGGGAACAGCTCCGACGTGTACATGTACGTGATGCCGAAGTAGAACGAACACATCAACTTGCTCACCATGTACACCATCACCGAGAGCCATGGGACATCTGGGAAATGGTAGTTCTTGATTATAGTTTCTTGCCCGTTCTTCTAGGCTCTGGTCGCGTAGAACTTTCACATAGAATTATCTAGTAAGTACGACGATTCTAAATTATCCTTGTGATGTTATTGGACAAAGTATCTATATGTGAATTTGAATTTTTGAATTGAATTAAATATAAATCCCCTATCTTATAAAAAGTATGGTAATTGAGACATCAAGCCCGCGCTAACTTTTTATAAGATTTAAACCGTAATAAAATAAATATTCTTGAAAATTTCACACATTGCTCTCTCGATTTACAATACTAGTACAATTATTTAAAAATACTCACGCGTAGGCAAAAACGGCTGCATAAAACACAAGATGGCGCCGCAAAAAAATGAGACAATCAAGGGATTTCTCCGTTTGTAGTGCGTGAGAATGTACATAATAATGAAATTTCCGGGCAGGTCTATAATAGACACCAGCGCATAGTTGATGTACATGTTTCCTTCCAGAGACACCGCGTTTATCATCAGCCCGTACCCCACGAAGGTAGACGTCGTCCACCACACGATGCAGATCAAGAAACGCTTCAACAAAGCTTGAGATGCAAACGTCATCTTCAACAAACTAGCTAAATCCACCCCTCTCTCATCCCTCTCCACAGTCAGCAACTTATCCAGTGCTCCTGGATCTACTTTCACTTTATCTTCGTCTGCAATTTTTTGGATTATATCAACAGCTTCGTCTTTCTTCCCTTTCGTCAGCAGCCATCGAGGACTTTCGTCTATCAAGTACGTGTAAAAGAAGAAGAGCAACGCTGGAGCGTATATTGCTCTGAGATAGTTTCTCCAGTAGGGCACGGACCAGGCAGCGAGAGGTAGTAGCACTGAGCCGATAACATAGCCGATAGCGCAGAGGTTGTAGTAGATAACTCGTTTTTTTGTTGCTACTATTTCAATATCTGTAATATAATAAGATGTTATTAGAATCACCTAGTATATAAGACGATTCCAAATGATCCTTGTGATTTTATTGAATAAAGAATTTTTGATTTTGATAATAAAAACGAATGTTATTGTTTGTTCTTTACAAATGGTGCAGAAAATTATTGTGAGGAAATCACGGCTAAGTCAGTAGTACACTACACACGTACTGACCTTGTCCTTTTAGCGGATAAAGCCGTTACGGCTTAGAGGATGGAACTGCGCGGGAAGTCTATTTCATCTAAAAAATGTCCCACGCACTACTGCGTCTATTAAGGTTTAAAATAATTTAATTTATTAAAGGCAAAAACTTGTTTACTCGTGCTTATGTTTACTATTGTTATATCTTACTAAGTTTTATTCGCCGCTGATATATTTAATTTATTACATAACTCAATTGATTTGGATCAGTCGAGCTACCCGTAGAGCGTTTGCCAGTCTGTAGATAGCTCAACTGTTTCTTAGGTTTTTTATATATCCCATGTATATTTTGTAAATACTGTAAATCTACTACAGACGTAAGTTTGTTTTGGAATAATAACAATGCTAAATAAATTATGTTTAAAATAATATACACTAACTGAGGATATAGACAGGTGAGCAGCTGTCCCCAATAGCTGATTCCAAAAACTCCAGCGCTATGTACAGCCAGTACCAGGTGGTGAAGCTCCTGGCGAGTCCAATGACCCCTCCTGCCAGGCCCGTAAGGACCAGTGCGTTCTTTCGTCCTATCCTGCAAACATTGGTGAGAGATATTCACCATGATAACGGGTCGAACTCGTGATCATGGCGCATGCAACTGTGCCGAAATATCGGGAAATAATCAAACTCACAAATCATGGTAAATATCCCGTTTATAATGAAAACTATGTTCAAAACCATGACAGTTTCAAATACACTCGAGAGCAATGAATCCGGGTCACTTAAAGAATGTTAAAAATCTCGGAAACTAAAAATGATAGGTTAATGCAATAAATTGTATTTAATAGACAATGTAATACTCCTTAAATGAAAGTAAAAAAAATATGAGTCACCATACATTTTATTAACACAAAATTACATAAAGAAAAAAACTGCTGATCTCTCCTTAAAACAAAAATAGGAAACATGAAATTTTTGAACTTTATTACGATTTTCTTGAATTTTAATACTTCGTATTGCCTCCTCGTGCTTCCATTACTGCGTTTACGCGGTTTGGCATGCTGTACACCAAGTTCCTTATACGATTTTGGGGAATATTCTCCCATTCCTCTGTGAGAGCAATTTTGAGCTCACGAAGCGTGATTGGGGGAGGGTTTCGTTGTTTTACGCATCTGCCTAGCTCGTCCCAAGCATGCTCGATCGGGTTGATATCCGGGCTGCGCGCTGGCCACTCCATACGAGTAATGTTCATCTCTTGAAGGTAGTCATTCACAATCCTACCTGTATGAGGTCGGGCATTGTCATGCATAAATATAGCATCCTCACCTAAATTGACCATAAATGGACCAACGTCATCATTGAGGATTTCTTCCACATATCTTACGCTAGTTAAAGAGCCGTTTTCTATGATCACCAGCTCTGTGCGACTTTCAGAAGAAATTCCGGCCCACACAAGTACAGACCCACCACCGTAGGCTACTTTTTCTTCGATGCATGCTTGCTTGAATCTTTCCCCTGGTCTTCGATACACTCTGTGTCTTCCATCGTGCTTGTAGAGCATAAATTTTGATTCGTCGGAGAACATAACTTTTGACCAATCTTCAATACTCCAATTTACGTGGCTCTGGGCATATCTTAGTCTCGAAATATGATGCCCACGCTCCAGTTTAGGGCCGTTTGCAGGTCTAAGGGGTTTTAAGTTAGATTCAGCAAGCCAACGTCTTACTGTCCATGCACTTGGGTTACTTCCTCCGAGGCGTCAAAACTGATTGGTGAGTTCAGTTCCTGTGAGAAAGCGATTTCGAAGCATGGTGTTCACCAAGTATCGGTCTTCTCGTGCTGTGGTACACCTGGTTCTGCCCGTTCCTGGTCTGCGTAGGTTAGAACCAGTTTCTTCGTAACGTCGGAGAACTCTTTGTACTGTTGACAGCGACACACCGACAGTCCTGGCTGTATCGCGCTGACTCCGGCCGGTTTCCAGCATTGTAAGTATTCTGGTGCATTCTTCAGGCGTAAGCGACATAATTTCAGCTTGAATAATGAATATAGAGCACTATCAACATGGTTTATGTACCCACATAAATGACAGATTACAAACAAAAGCAAAACCAAATGCTGTAATTTCGTAGTTCCATCTTCAAAAGTGGCCCTTTTTCAAATTTGATTTTTTTATGATATAACTTTACAATAACTAAGAAGTTTCAATACCTTCATTTAAGGAGTATTACATTGTCTATTAAATACAATTTATTGCATTAACCTAGCATTTTTAGTTTCCGAGATTTTTAGGATTCTTTAAGTGACCCGGATTCATTGCTCTCGAGTGTATTATATTGGTGAGAGAGTTACTTATAAACGTGAAGTTAAGTCACTTGAAACAAGATCATAAGCTTGGTTGATCGATGTAAGGAAAACTTCAAATAGCTATACACCTATAGCAGGCCTAGGGAGAAGCTGGGTCTTGTGGCTCCTCGCCACGGGCGGAAAATTTTAAACTAATGTTTAAGTATTAACAAAAATGCTCATTAAACTGCGTTTATTAATTTAAACTTGTGGGGTACCAAGAGTGTACACAACCGAGATTTTTCATCAGGATCGAAACCATTTTACTATTACCTACTTCTTTTCGTCATTTCTGTTGGATCGAAATCATAGTTTTCATTGGAATGTGCGGGTTGTGCTATTTTGATCATCGAGTACTTTGAAGTAGGTACATATTGATCACGTAAATAAGACAAATGTATATCTGTGGTCCAGCTAATAAATGTTAATAAATTGTATTTACCAATAAAAATATTTATTTTCTCGAAATAAGCACGTTCTAGTTATAAATACCAATTTAACTTGTAAAACGTGCCTCGATAACAACATTATTGTACAAAATACTAAGTAATCATTACTTCTTTGTATTTACTATTATATTTTTATTTGTCTTCAAAACTCAATAAATAAATATTCACTCACATTTCACACTGTAGTCCCAAACTAAGCAAAGCTTGTACTATAGGAACTAGATTGCTGATAGATTACTTATATGCATTTTTTTGTAAATACATAGATACATATACATACATACATTACCACCCAGACAAGGAACAAATATTTATGTTCATCACTCAAACATTTGCCCTGGGTGGGAATCGAACTCACGACTCAGCATGTAAGGCAAAGACTACCAACTGAGCTGTGACGTCTGTCACTAAATCAAACTAAATATATTAAGCGATTTAGCAAGTTTACTCATATTAGTCATCATCATCATCATTTCACCCCGTTGGCACCCACTGCTGAGTATAGGCCTCCTCTTTATTATGCCATTCTATTCGGTCCCTTGTGAATAGAATGTAATACTTCTTAGTAAGTACATTATAATCAAACTAAATCAAGGCCCAAACAATATTATAGATATAAATATAAATATTACTTTTTGTCACATAATAACAGCTGGTTCACACTAGTCGTAAGTCGCATAAGACTAAAAGTCGAATGCTCTGGTCACCATACACTTTATATGGAGCTGTTCACATTGGATGAGACGCGATTTACAGGTAAATCAGACTTTCAACTTTTAGTCATATGCGACTTACGACTAGTGTGAACCGGCTGTTATTTGTATTTGTAGAGCGGGCTGTAACTAGGCCGCAGGCGGGCCCTTTTTGCGTGAGGGATGTATATTATTTAAAATGATTACTTGTCAGATAGGGGTCCAACGAAGAGCAGCCCCACCATGTAGCCCAGACTGTGCATGGTCCCTACCAGGGTCCTCTTCCACTCCTGACATGCCAACTGGAACTAACAGAAGATTGTGGACGTATTCAGGTACGTATTTTGGGGTATTTAAAAAAATAAGTAACACATAAGTAACGCTCTTTGGTTGATCAATAAACTTTTTTTTTATTTAAGCATGTTTTATTTTATCTCTTTGTAGGTATATATTAAGAACAATACATAGTTATCATTTAATAATATTTTAAATTCTAAATGATAAATCTCAACCATTATATTCTAGTAATTAATATTTATTCACAATAATCTATTAACAGTCCTAGTACAATCTTTATACAAACTGCAACTACCTATGTATTTTTGCAAAATCATTGATACCTACTTACTTCAGCGACAAAGCTGCGTGGGTCATCGTACACCCATTCTGTGCATGTGTTCAGTTGTTCAGTACTGCTTGTACTATTGTCGAAGTTCTCGTCTATGCATCTGCAACCAAATTTTAAAAATAGTACCTTTTTAGTTTATAGATAGATAAGATAAGATAGATAAACGTTTATTTGCCTCAAACACACAAACTTAAAACAAAAAAATTAAATAAAAATAAGTTTGTACCAGTTGGTTGGTTGGCAGGTGCACATGCCAGGCTGATACAGTATAATAAAAGAAGAAGATATAACCATAAAAAATCTAATATAACAGCTTAACACATGCACCCGCAAACCAAACCGATGACCCAAGTCAGTTAATGACTTTTTTTTATATGTTTTAAATGTTATCTTGTATTAATGTGGTATCCTGCTCGCCAATAAAAAAGAGAACAGTAACTAGATCCTCTCTGGAGGTTCTAAGCACCCTTTGCTCCGCCGCTACATGTCACCAAAACTTAGATTTAATTAGATTAATTAAAACATAGATTAAAACTTTTCTCTTTCTAACTTATACATAAAAGCACAAAACAAATCTACATTTAATTAGGTGCTTTAGTTCTCTGATTTTTCCACAGTATTGATTGAAATACTAATGTATTGTTTAACAAAACCCATATAATTATGTTTACTGTTATGATATTCGTGTGAATCCCTTGTTTTAATTATGAAAAGTGGTTGAATATAAAACTGATAGACCCAGGCCGTGGAAACTTATAAATGAAGAGAAAGAATGTCGAAGAATTCAATGATAGTTGCGTGGGAAACACGTGCTCTACTTTCACTCAAAGCAGGCTATGGTACAAATAGACTTTAAACAACATAACATAAACCCAAGATTGACATAGCTCAATAAATTAGCAAGCTGAAATGGTAATAGGCCAACCATGTTTGCCGACGAACCGACAATCGTTAGAACCAGAAATACTAAAGTATAGATCATGCTTATGTGTAGTGTGGGGATGGTTTTTGAAAAGATGGGCCGTCTGGGTAATGTTTCCCAAGCCCTAGATAAGAAGCGCCGAAGACCAGGATCAATGCTTTGAATGTTGTAACTTACTTACCGGATGGACAACACCTTCAGGGAAACAAGTGGGTGTAAAATTATAACGTAGCAATATTATAAGACTGACACTTGTCATATATATGAATTGGTGGACGCGTAGAGCTGGCAAACCTCAGGTTATTTTATTAGATCAGGTTTGACCCTGATCAAATGAAATAACTGGCTAAGTCGACAAAAACCATTATTCGAACTAAGCCGGCACTGACATCACCTAATCTATTGTCAATGTTGCTATAATTTGTTTTGTCATGGATCAAAGAACTAGGTATAATAATACCAAATATTATGCTACCAACTTTAAAGTGACCTCCAATTCGTAAAATCCCAAATGTAGATAGTCTTTCAATTGAGGCAATTGGTTACAAGCATGTTTATTCATATTTAATCTACGTCTTAAAGCGAAATAACAATTGCATTTCAGCCAGATGAGATACAGATAGATAGTATGATAGCATGGCTAGTTATGTAGTAAACAAACCGTGGGTATCAGATTATTCGTCGGAATCGTCCGAGTGTGCTTGACCCGAGTCAAAATCAACGACCGTCGGTCGAGTGTTTTGGAAAACTACACGGGTCTAGTGGTTACACGGCCGAGTGCTCAGTTTTACCCTAAATTCAATATGGTGCTTGGTGCGCCGTTTAAAATAATAAATAAATTGCACAGTTTTACTGTGTGCTTCATTGATAACCCACTGAATAGGTAGTAAAAATCGACGCGGAACCCTGGTCTGATACCCCTTGAACTGTCGCATAGATTGTTGATAACGCCTTTAAAATAACGCGAACCGAAAAAATATTGTAAGTCATTGAAAAAAAATCTTAGCCATGAGTAATTAACTAATTAAAGCCTGATAGAATATTGTACAAAGTTTAAATATTTTTAAGAGTGATCTGAGATGCAAATACAATAATACCTAAACCCTAAAGGAATAAATAAATGCATTATTTTATCAATAAAAAAACGAATGTGTCATTTAGTCAGATAAAAATTGTAGAGTTTAAAATACCTTTCCAAGGTCACAGTCCCTCCCAACTCCTCATTTATTTAGCCTTATAAGAAAACCAGTTTATGAACAATCGCCAAAGCAGCGTTAGCATAGAGCCTTGACATAAGAGCCAAATCATTGTTCGATACATTATTTATTATTACGAAATGCATTTCTTGCGTAGTAAAGTGGGAGTTTCACCTACTCAAAAAATACAAAATGATTGTACCTAAGAATATTGTGTAAACGCGACTTTATTGAATCTTGCTATGACGTAAAGATCATCATCATCAGTCTACCCTTACCCCACGCTATGCGCGGTCAGTATAAAACTCTCTTCCACTCTTCTCTATCAGCCGTCTTACTCACTCACTTCTTTCTTACTAATATCATCTATATTTATTGACAACGTCCACTTCTTCGACTTACCTCTACTTCTACATTTATCCACATTCATATCTTTTTCCTTATATAGTTTTTCTTAATATATAAAATATAATTATAGGTCTTAATATATAAAATATAATTTTAAATATTTTTATTATTTAAATTTTAAAAGACCTTGTCATGCTGTTTGCAACCTTATTAGCGTGTTCTGTAAGTGCATTATTCGTTGATCTAACCTGTAGCCAGTTTCCATTGCTGCGAAGATGTAGTTGGAAACAAATAGAGAATTGGACGCATACGCTAGCGCTATTAACACCATCACTTTGATATGGTATATTCCAAATATACTAAACTTAGACAGGATTTTGTCCAATCCATTCTGCGTTTTATTTTCTTCGATATCGGTACTTAAATCCATTATCACAAACTCGTTAATAACCTATAGTATCTTAGAACACACACATTGAAGACATAGTTAATTACTTTGGCTTTAGAAAAAAACACTTCCCACAAAATCTATACGCTAATTGTTTCTCCAATTATTAAAACTATTAATAATGAATTAGTTCTTTCAAAGTAACTTGTGTCTCTTTTGACATGCAGTATAGTAATGATGCTGGCCAATGGACGTACCTACTTGTTATCTATATTGACCACATTAAATACATCAACCAGTGCGTGATATAAGAAGTAGATTTCTATTCGTTACTAAATAACTAAGAAACTCAGCTAATCAGTTGAATTAGGCACTTAATTAGATTTTGTGACCGCTGCCATTTCTTCCGAATTACACATAGACACTAGTTATTATTATTTATTTTATTTATTATTTAGCCATTATCGTCCCACTGCAGGGCAAAGGCCTCCCTTATAGACACTAGTTAACTTCTAAAATTTTTGGAGAATTCATAATATTTATTTGACTTTAAGGTATACAATTATCTACACATGTTTTATCTAAATATTGTTATGTATTGAAGTTTCTAGTAGGAGTAATTCTTTAAAAGTTACAAAAGTCATTAGAGTTTAAATTTTTTCTATTCAGATTTTAATTGTATGATATTATGATTATCTTCTTTTCAATACTAATCAGATAATAATGTAAAAAAAAAATCTTAAATACAACTCAGTTCATTATTTTACCTACTAAACAATTTTATCAAGTTTGTTACCTTAAAGCGGTGAAGGTTATATAAAAACCTTTGGCAAAAAACCTGTTTTAAATTAAGTCTAGATAGAGACGATACTGACTTGATTGCTGTTATTCAGACGTTTGATTACTCAGCTTATTAAATAAATAAATATTCACGGACAATTCACACATCACACTCTAGTCCCAAACTAAGCAAAGCTTGTATTATGGGAACTAGATTGCTGATAGAAGACTTAAACTTTTTTGTAAATATATACATTTAATAGATATGCCTTTAAGAAAACACTTTTGAAGTGGTTTAAAACTAATAAAAAAACTAGTAAACAAATAATATCACTTATATTGTGTGGATTGTATGGCATTATTTATTTATTTAAGTACTTTATTTATTTATGGGAGATCTTTTTTTTTAAATTCATGAATGCTACTCGAAAACTTGATAAATTAATGAATTCAAAACTAAAAACCTGTTGATTATTCCTCAAACAACTTTTTAGAGATTTATTTTTGTTTTTTAGTAGTAGAAGTTTCTCTTTGAGAATTTGACTTTTTACTTGTTTGGTGGGTTACTTTGGAACCTAAATGAATGCTTACTTGTTCAAAGAAAAATCGTAAAAAATATATAAAAATACATACACGAGTAGAACACATGAAAACAAAGATTAACACTAAAATCTATAAGGATAGAAAGTTAGGAAGAAAGAATGTTAAGTACTTAAACTCACCGGTATTCGCTACTCTGAGCGGCAAAAATATAATTGGAAGTGTATAGAGCGTTCGTCGCATACGCAAGGCCCAGCAGCCACATCAATTTCACATGGTAGCGACCAAAAACGCTGAACTTTGAAAACACATCGTCCAAACTCATTTTTTCCATTTTTTCATTCACAGATCTTCTTCACGTCTTTACGCAAACGATAGCGTGTTGTTAAGGCCTGCCCACTTCCGTTACTGTCGACATCAACAATTAAAATAACGTTGGAAATGTCTACACAAAACTTTTTCAATCACCAATGTATTACTAGTTTTATTCAATATTTTATTTCAAAGTAAAAACACAACCGGAACATTTTTTTATAAAAATCACGCGCAAGCACCGCTATGGACTGTATCTAAATAAATAACTATATAACCAAACAGTGCAGTCCTCAAGACACGGCAGCGGAATGCTCCTGAGGCGGTTGTCGGATGCGATCGCTGCCGGAGCCACAGACACGGCAGCAGTTCTTACTGCCATTGTGATTGCGATTAATAGCCATACATGCAGCGGAACAACGCTCAAATGATCAATATGCTGGATCTCGGACAGATTATTAATTATTTTTTTTTGACAATCCACCCAACATCATCTAGCCTCAAATAAATATTAATATTAAAATAATAAGAATAAATATTCTCACAGACATTTCATACGTCACGCTCTTGTCTCAAACTAAAGCTTGTACTTTTGGAACTAGATTGCTGAAAAAACTCTTATATCTTGGTGGGGATACAACCTACGACCCACAGCATGGAAGGCAGAACTACTACCAACCGAATTGTGACGCCTGTCAATATTATCTACTAGTATAGATTGCTGATAGAATACTTTGCTCGATATTTTACCCTGAGTAAAATATTTATAAAAATTGAATGAATATTTTGAAATCCCATATGTTTTTTTAATTATGAGTGTGGTCTTGCGAAATCAGAATCTAAGGCTTTTTATTTATATATTAAACAACAGGTAAGTATTATCTTTTATAACGAATATTAATGTCGTTTATCTCTACGTGGTGTAAAAAATAGAGAATTTATAGTATAAATACAAGTAACGGGCGTAACGAGTGGGCCAGATGTTAAGGGCTAAGCACGAATAAATGTGACAATCGTCAACGTAACGTATTTTAGATACACTGCGCGCTAACGCTGCAACGTTCGACAGTAAAGCTGATGTTGACGCGCAATGTGTCTCAAATACGTGACTGTTTTGATACGTATACGATAGTCACATTTATTCGTGGTCACCCTGTGCCACACGCCGGCGGACATAGACAATCACGCCGCTAAAGATAGATTCGTAAAGCAAATTTGGGGCTATTATTGAGTTACTATGTCACACCACACGTAGTTACGTAATATAAATGTTTTTTTTTATCTGCACTATGCGTACCTGTCACATCGTCTACGCCCATTGTACCATATTTTTACCGTTTAATTACTAGTTTTTTTTATATTGTGTGCGATAAAGCATTTTCATTCATTGATTTCAATATACTGGGCGAGGCTCAAAAAAACGTTTTTAATGTTCTAACTAACTTTACTTGCCCAATTAGTACAACATTAACTAAATAACAGGCGTCACAGCTGGTAGTAGCTCTGCCTTCCATGCTGTGGGTCGTGGGTTCGATTCCCACCCAGAGTAAATGTTTGTGTGATGAACATAAATATTTGTTCTGGGTTTGCGTTACTAAGTATGTATTAAAAAGAAAGTATATAAGTATTCTATCAACAATTCCCATAGCACCCACAAGATTGGGACTAGAGTGTGATGTGAGAAATGTCCATGAATATATTTATTATAGTAATACATATTTGAAATCATCTATTTCAGACTAAGACAGTAACAAGGTATCTATGCATTCATAACGCGAGTTATAGTATCTAACACCCGTATTCACAAAGAGTACTTGCTTAAGTATAGCATCAACACTGTGCAAAGAATGCCATTTTGCAGTGCGTTCCTTTTGACAAGCCTTCAAACTAGCCCGTTTCCTTAGCTGTACCTCTACCATAGTAAAATCGGCTGACTTTACTACAGTAGTTACGTCAATATTAGTATGACGAATTTTAGTACCCAACTATCCGCTAGAGGCGCTGTACAAATCTTCATACATTTTTGAAGTGAAAACTTCTTTAGCGGCGCTGGGTGGGTAAAAACTTTCAAACTCGCGTCAGGGTCACGTGACGTCGAAAAAGCGTAAGATCTTATTTAATTTTTATACATTGCTCGTAAAACAAGAGACGACAAAAGAACACACTTGCGGTCACGCGACGTATGACTCAAACAATTAAATAGTGTTGTGGCGACATGACGTGACGATGACGTGGCGACATGACGTGACGTGACAATGACGACGAAGCCAACGAAGACACAGACACATTCGCGCTTGCGCGATGACGTGACGATGACGTGGCGACATGACGTGACGTGACGATGACGAAGACACAGACACATTCGCGCAAGCGCGAATGTGTCTGTGTCTTCGTTGGCTTCGTCGTTGTGTCACATTCGCGCTTGCGCGAATGTGACACAATGACATGACACAATCACGACTGTGGTTATATTTTTGAAGTGAAAACTTAAAAGTGAAAACACAACGTTAATATTGAAGTTTTCACTTCTGCCGGCACTCCCGGAGTGCTAGCTTTTTTTTTTAACTACAGACGCTAGCGAGTATAGTAAATATAGTATAGTAAAAACTCATGGTAGAGCTACTGTTCGTTCATTTTGACGGACGCATAGTGCGCTCTGACACTTAAGTATTGTTTCTGGATTGGTTTCGCCCTGTGCGCACGTGCACACTATGAGACCTCACAGTAATGTTTGTGAATACGGGTGTAATTCTGCGTCTAGGTAACGGTGATACCCACACGACACAACACGACATCTAGATACTTAGTACAATAGTTACACGGATCTGTGATACTTAATAGTACCTATACCTATTGACATGCAAACTTCTTCTTCTTCTTATCGTGTCGATACTACAACTGTATTTTTGTTGCAGCATCGTGTTGGAAAGATTAGCCAGACCAGACACTGCTTTGCCGTGCCTAGCTGTTACCGGTGTGCGCCACGGGGAGGCTCTTTCCATGCAAACTACAAAGCTACCTAATCTAAAAACAAAATAGAAAAGGTGAGAGTACCGTCTATTTACCGATTTCTGCTCGAGTCTCTAATCGATTGACACGCAAACCACTCTCAGAGACGTAAGATAAAAGGTAATTGATAGTTTTTTGACATATTCAATAAGCAATAATCTATTATTGATTTCTGCTCGAGTCTCTAATCGATTGACACGCAAACCACACTCAGAGACGTAAGAAAAAAGGTAATTGATAGTTTTTTGACATATTTAATATGCAATAATCTATTATTTTTAATAACTGGTGTCTTTTAGAAAATAACATTTACAAGTCAAACTTCTCATTGTTACTAATAACGTAAAGTGAACGATGAATAAAATAATAAATTTCAAAATTTAGTAAAAAACTCTCAGTAAAAAATTGTTAAAAAGTAAGACTACTTAAATACATTGAAGTTTATTTTTACTTGAAGTAGAAGAAGAGTTATTATTCTTTACTATTTAAAACAAGAACATAGTATAGAACAAATACAATAAAATTGATGACAACGACACTTAGCCAGATGTATCACCTATAAAACGAAATAGGAACAAAGTAAGCAGTCTACATGCCACGAACACACTGTATACGAGCTGTGACGTCAGCGGCTTTCCTTATCACAAAGGAAGGTCATTGTCGAACGGTACGTTGACCTTGATATGTTTTGTTTATCTTAAAATCAACAGTCCCACGGTAGAAAAATACACAAGTGTCATACTAATAATCTCTTGGACCAAAAATACAAGTTATCTTTTATGATGGGTATTAGGTGTATATTTTGGTATAATATTATAAGTACGATGTTTAGTTGTGACAGGCGTTAGCTCAGTCGGTAGTAGCTCTGCCTTCCATGCTGTGGACCGTGAGTTCGATTGCCACCCAGAGCAAATGTTTGTGTGATGAACATTAATATTTGTTCTTTATCTGGGTGTTATTATATATTAAATGTATGTTTTGTTTTTTTTTTAAATGTAAGTACATAAGTAAGTATTTTATCAGCTATCTAGTTCCCATAGTACAAGCTTTGCTTAGTTTGGGACTAGAGCGCGATGTGTGGTATGTCCATGAATATTTGTTATTAATTTTCTGTTCCTATTTTGTTTTATCTTTAACTCCACAATAATACCTCGAATATCCAGAATAATCGACACGTTCTTACCTAGGGATGGCAGTAATTAAACTTCTAAGCTAACTAAGTTACATCCTTGTCCATACATTTACTCGATAATTGTGATGACAGTTGGGTATGAAGTTTGCAAAGCCTTCTTCTTCTTGTGGCTGTTGTTTCTACCAAAGAGTATTTATACCACAGCGGATTCTGCGGTCAAGTTCTTGCTCTGCAATTTTTTTAAAGGGCAAAGAGGTTTTGGTTTCGGTCGATGAAACTTTTTGGTATTTACAACAAATTCGATCTTATATTTTGTTGATTTCGAAGTTAGCTACACCAAAGAAATAATCTTTACAAAATTCAATGGAAAAAATAAAGTTGTATTGAAATAATCCAAAACAAAAAAAGAATAACATGTTTAGTTGTATGAATACTTACAAATTATGTGTAGTAAATAAGGTAATAACTTTAAATTTTAAACAAAAATGAATACCTATGCTTGGACATTTGTAGACCGTAATAAAACGGTATGTTTTGTCCGTATGTCGAATCATTTTGACCATGGCTCGATGAGATAAATGCTAATTATGTCCTCCTACTACAATGGATATTGACGTGGACAATCTCCACGGCTAATTATCATTGTCATCAACATTTACGTGGACTACAGATATATTTATAGATCAGGTGAGCGAAGCGAGCGTTGTTAACTTCAATTAATAATATTTCTTTGAACTAGCTAGTTAAGAGTTAATAGTTATAATCCATTTTGGATTTTTATGTGTGTTAAAGCATAACTTTAAAACCGCTAATTCAATCTTAATATAGTTTAAGTTGAGACCGAGGATCATTTCAGTTTAACTGATGAGTCAAGTGTTAATAATAAAATAAAATAAGTAATAATGGAGGTTGTGAATTAAAGATTTTTTATGAGAAAAAGGCTTTCGTGTCTATATTTTTAGTCACATATATTTCTTCAATAAGTCAAGAAATACGCACTTAAAACACGGTTTGCGCCTCCTTTACTAAAAAAAAAGAACCAACTATTTAAAAACCGTTTGCACACGTGGATCAATGAACACGTGCAACAAAGTGCATATTTTTATAAAAAAAAAATGTTATGACATTGTAATAAAACACTTATTCAATAAAGCGAATATTACAATAACTAACACGTTAGATAGCCATCAAGTTATGTAAAACCAGATGCAGCTAGAATTCCACGTACTTGTAAAGTAGGCCAAGTGGGAGTACACTCCCAGTCAAATCGACCAAACTTCAACCTCTGGGCTTTGCATGTGTTATGAAATGTAGAATTACTTCAAGTCTGTCAGTTTACTTATTAGAAGCGTGGGGAACTTCTAGATATTGTAGTGAATCTGCCTCTTGAATATTAGGTACCTACCTAATATTAATATTATTTTATTTTAACCTCAAGGGATATGAGATCTAATAAGTAATTTAATAAATGTATTTAGTTAGTATTTAGTTTAGCCACTAAACAAATTACAATTTTATTAAACAAACTTATAAATTAGCAAGTAGATGGGTTCTCTTTTATTTGAATGAGAATCGTTCTATAAAAAGATTAGTTTGGTTTTGACAGAGTTTTCAATTTGTGTAGAAAATACTCTTGCGGGAATGTAGTAGGTATTCAACTTGCAGTATAATTAAGTATTGGCGAAATTAGCGAAAGAAACGAAGTTAATTAGAACACTATTTACACGTTTATAGATATGCTAATTATGTTTTTTACATTTTAATGTTATGATAAACCGAAAAGAAATAACCTGCATTTAAGATTTAATATTTCAGTATAAAAGTGTGAATGGCTACCAATGTTTAAAAATATTTCGCCAAGCCAGGCTTTAGTGGACATGTAGAGAAATAGCATTTGCGGCGACAATATTATTCTCATGTCGTATATAAACAACCATTACGGGAAAAAATGAACGAACAAATGTGGAATTGCAGCCGCTGAAACATTACACCCGAACGGGTAATGCGTTTTACTTAGAACACGGCAACATTTTATGTGGAACTACTTGGTCGCTGTTATATTGGGCACTGAGTGTAGACAAAAGCAATGTATTTGAAACCGAACGTGTTGAGTAGGCAGACAAAATTTTATCTCTTATCATCATCATCAACCTATAGCAGTCCACTGCTGGACGTAGGTCTCTCCCAAGACGCGCCCATGAGCCCGGTCTTCGACTCTTCTCATCCAGTGTTTGCCAGCTACACTCCACAGATCGTCGCTCCATCTCGCCGGAGGGCGTCCTACACTCAACATCACACACAAACATCTCTTATAATCTTGTCGCATTCATAGATAGCTAGAGTGGCAACACTAACAACATCGTGGGTTTTCCCAAACTACACAATGGCAACACTACACAATATGAATTATAGTAGGTACACGAGTGTTCTCGTTTTTTCTTAGCCTGGTGACTCAATTGATAACATCGCACTTTAATATTTTACTAGTAATTTGTGGCTATAGTTCCACCAATTTAACAATGTTTCATTGTTAATATGCTAAGCATATAAATTGAAGCTTAAACTAACCGTAACATTCACATGAAGTACGTAAATATACCTTTCTTCAAAACAATAGACTTTTTTATAAAATTGTATATGATCTTCCAGAATTATTTCAATTACTGAAGTCAGAAGACTCATCCATTCACGTAGAAAGCAGGCTAGCACTGTTTTGTCTTATCGACAAGAACAGGCAGAAAAAGTTCCCATCATACTGATCGATATATACTATTTTATACAAGAGAAGAACATTATTTTATTATACTTTTAAGGTCTATATATTTTTTATTTGAGTATGGAC
Organism: Ecliptopera silaceata; assembly: GCA_932527185.1. Lineage (NCBI taxonomy): Eukaryota > Metazoa > Arthropoda > Insecta > Lepidoptera > Geometridae > Ecliptopera > Ecliptopera silaceata. The sequence goes on from OW052199.1 coordinate 10,907,317, forward strand.
CCTAGACCCTGAAAGTAACGAACATAGAAGTGTTGAGAAGAGTAGGCGAGCAAAGAGCCCTCATGAAAATGGTTGAGAACAGAAGGGGGAAGATGATAGGCCATCTTATACGACACGACAACCTCATCAGTAACATCATAGAAGGAAAGGTAGAAGGAAGGAGAGGAAGAGGAAGGCCGAGGATAAACTACATGAGCCAAGTAAAGATGAAGGTTGCCCTCGTGTCGTATAAGGAAGTCAAGGAGGCGGCCCTGCAAAGAAAAAAATGGCGTAGCTTGCATTGATTACGCAGACAAGAGCATAGCTCTTTAATAAGAAGAAGAAGATGGACCCTAGACCTATCTAGTCTTGTTGTAGTTTACAATCAGAATACGTAGGTTTAGGGCCCATACTTGGTATTATTGAAAGACATTGCCTTTTTTGTATTTAGCTGCGCCTATACGAAATTCACGTTGCAAGAATTGCAGAATAAAACTCTCTTCTGTTAAAGTTGGAGTCACCAATAAAACCTGTTTTGATTGCAAATGCGTGAAAATGCCAAAATATGCGAAACCCGTTCCAATCGGAGTTTTACAACTTTCAGGATCTCGCCGGCATTCTTCATCGACAAAATACTTCAAAGAGCGAAGCCAGTTTAATTGAAATATTTGGGCCAGGTTGTAATATGATTTTAATTTCACATCTTAGCCGACAAACTTAGAATCAAAAGTTTTGCTACGTGCAGCCAAGTTGACTTTTATAAACGTATTTATATTTTTTTTACAAAAATTATATAAAAATGTAACATTAAGCGGTCAACAAAGTCGTAAATAGTGAGATTATATTTTCAAAAGATCGCTGTCGACTTAGGATGTGGGATAAGGTAGAGATTTAAAAGTTTATAAGTAGGTAGGTACTACATACTACCATGTAGGTACCTACTGCTACTATTCTGTACATTCCATCGCTCCGTATACCTAAAAAGTTGATATAATTGTTTTTTTTTCAATTACCCAGTTCCTCACACGTGCCTGCACGCCAGCCGGTCCGTATCCAACACCTAATTGAAATTCAGATTTTTATTTTGCATTTTGTATAAAACATGACGTTTTGGTCGTCGCCCAAATTACAAAAGACACACACTCTTTGAGAAAATCAGGTAAATTTAATCAAAATATTAAAAAATGGGTCCTCAATCCTCCACAAACATTTAAAGTGTTTTTTTTTTTCAAAATCTTGTAAGTTTAATCACAAGATTGTAAAAACATTCCAAGTAACTATAATTCCGCCAGCAGTGGCATGCCATTAGTGTAATAGAAACTCACATCCGTACCATTCCAACAAAGATACAGGATGGTGCTATAAAGTCGCGCTAAAAAGAATAGTCAGCAATACTAAATCATAGATTTAAATCTGTATAATCTGAAACTAAGTTCATCATTATTTTGATTATTGTTTTTCATTGATTAATTATTTTGCTATTTTTTTTTCAAGCAATAGCCTTAGCAATTTTTAAAATGAATTATAATTATTGATTTTTAATTTCTAATAGAAAAGCTAATAGTTTTCGCGTACGGCTAACCAGAAAGGGCGAAATATTGTGTGGTTCATGAAGGAAAAGTTATTCTTAGGGTTTTAATAAAGTTTATTGTTCCGATTCGCAAAATACACATAAGAAAAACTTAGATAATACAAAAAAAACTCAAAAAGACATTCTGTCCACCCGATGACAAAAACCATAGTGCCGATGCACTATGCATAGACCAGTCTCACTCTATTCGTTCAGGAATGTTTGTCTATAGAGCGGACTGGCCTATGGCTTTTGGCACACGCTACGCTATACACTCCCCCGCGAGTTCTTGCGAGCGACCTCGCGCAAGGACTCGCACATCTTTAACACTAGAACAATAACTAAACACTAGAACTACTATGACTCTAGAACAATAACTATAACACTAGAACAATAACTAAACACTAGAAGAAACTTAGAAGCTTTGAGAAAGCTTTGATTGAACCTCCCCCTGGTTCAAAGACACCATTGCTGTCAAGAAGCTGAACTATCATACCATAAGCAGTCTCTAGGGAGCAAAATGCTTGTTCATGGCTTGTACCTAACGGGTTGCACTTCCCACACTTTGACCTAGTAACATTTGGTGCATCACACCCATAACACTTTAACACACGCGGCGGAGGCGATGTCGGCGACCGTTGCGACGGCAATGACGGCGGCCGCAGTGAAGGCGGCGGCGACGATAACGGCGGCCTCAGCGAAGGCAGCGAAGGCGGCGGTGACGGCGGCCGCTGCGGGGGCGGCGGCGATGATGACGGCGGCCGCTGCGGGGGCGGCGGCGATGACGGCGGCCGCTGCGGGGGCGGCGGCGATAATGACGGCGGCCGCTGCGGGGGCGGCGATGATGACGGCGGCCGCTGCGGAGATGATGACGGCGGCCGCTGCGGGGGCGGCGGCGATGATGACGGCGGCCGCTGCGGAGGCGGCGGCGATGATGACGGCCGCTGCAGAGGCGGCGGCGATGACGGCCGCTGCGGAGGCGGCGGCGATAATGACGGCCGCTGCAGAGGCGGCGGCGATGACGGCCGCTGCGGAGGCGGCGGCGATAATGACGGCCGCTGCGGAGGCGGCGGCGATAATGACGGCCGCTGCAGAGGCGGCGGCGATGACGGCCGCTGCGGAGGCGGCGGCGATAATGACGGCGGCCGCTGCGGAGGCGGCGGTGACGGCGGCCGCTGCGGGGGCGGCGGCGATGACGGCCGCTGCAGCGGACTGAGACTGCCGGTATTGACTATGGCATTTGACGCTCTCACTTCCCGTATTAGCTCTCTGCAAAAGCTTTCCTGCGATTGTAGCAGAGAAGTGAGAATCGTACTCAGGTCATTTGGCGACATACGAATGTACCTTTCCTGGTGTACTTTCATAGATGGAACATTAGGAACAGTTTCTTGAAGTGCTTCTTCATCGCTGCTAATAAGATCGGAACCGGCGGCGGCAGCAAAGCCGGCACGTGACCGTGTTTTCGGCATGTCGGATGGCGGTCGGAGCAGACGCAACGAAGGACAGCTTAACTGGGAGATGCGTGGCATCGACCGCGAGACACTGCGCACACGAAGAGAGTCACAAGATCACAACGATGTGAAAATCACTAGAACACTTCCCGGAAAACCCAAGAACCACGTTAGGCGCCATTTTCGCGTACGGCTAACCAGAAAGGGCGAAATATTGTGTGGTTCATGAAGGAAAAGTTATTCTTAGGGTTTTAATAAAGTTTATTGTTCCGATTCGCAAAATACACATAAGAAAAACTTAGATAATACAAAAAAAACTCAAAAAGACATTCTGTCCACCCGATGACAAAAACCATAGTGCCGATGCACTATGCATAGACCAGTCTCGCTCTATTCGTTCAGGAATGTTTGTCTATAGAGCGGACTGGCCTATGGCTTTTGGCACACGCTACGCTATATAGTTTTATTTTTGTCGGATTTACAGTTTAGTACTAAATTCTAGTCAAAATCAGTTTAATTATAAATCTTAGATCTAAACTACAATTCTAAACATTGGCATCGCGGAACACCAGTGATGTAGTAGATTATACTACTACTACATCACAAGGCCTGTTTTTCTGTCACGGATAATAGCTTTTTATATTAGAATATGTTATGCTTTTTTTAAATATTTTTTATTTTGTATTTGTTTTATCTGTGACACAAAAATTTTTTTCTTTACTTCTTTCCTAAATTAAAAATGAAAGTTTGCTACACAAAAATATATTATTCTAGCACCACCCTGTATAATAATCTTAGTTATTCTCTCGCAAACACAGACGATAGTCTTGCAGATTGCACCGAGATTGTCGGTTTCCCACGTCTGTTGAAGTTGCCGCCACTTCTGAACTCCCACACACACACACACCCTCTCACGTAAACGTACTTGCTAGAACTACGTCCGAGTTGTACGTGGGTAAGTAAATTATCCAATAATACTAAGTCCTGAACTATCTTTGGCAGTAGCTTTTAGATAAGATAAGACGATTTTAAAGATCCTCGTGATGTAACGGCAAAAAGTACGACTATACGACTATATATACGACTGAGGATGAGTATTAATGTAGTTATTAGTTTTATATAATGTATAATGCTTTTCTCAATAAAGTGTTTCGTAAAGTGAAGTTCACATTGAGGTTGCAAAATGTCCAACACGGCACTATTATAACTACCTATGTAATAAAAAAATCCTTGAAAAATTTCCAGTAAAATACTAATTTTTAGTCTATGCTGTTACAACGGCCTGATACTCGCAACCATCGAATTCTGTAAAATATATGTAAGTAACTAAATTAAATTATTTATCGATGCGAGGAAACACTCGATGGTAGCCGAGTGCTGGATGAAAGCAAATATTATCATTAATTTAATTTTCGCGCAACGTCGATAAGTGGTTAGGTGAGAGTACCTACATTGCAGTGGTTTTCGTGGAAATAATATATATTCTCAAACACCTGATTAATATTAATTGACATAGCCATCTCAGTTGTTATAACTTTGCCTTTAAAGTCAAAGTCAAAGTCAAAACTACTTTATTCAGTAAAATCACAAGGATCATTTAGAACTTTCACACTGTGGGCCATGGGTTTGATTCCTACGCCTTAACTTGTGAGTTAGCAAACACATACGTATACTGTGTCAGAATGTTACTATATTATATAACTTTATCGACATATGTATTTATATTTGTGTTGCTTCCTTTGTAACATAACCGAGTGCACCGCAGTCACCACATTCGCGAAAGCTCTCTTAACTCTACAGTTTTCACTTAAAACGATAAAGTGAAATATGAAGCTATGATCCAATAAAAACCTTATACATTTTACCTCTGTTTTATTCGCTCGTGACCCTTAAACATAGCTTGTGCCTACCTACCTGCTGCTATAACAATTTTACGAGAGCACCGTAAAATGAGACCTCGAATAGAGCGGCTATATCACTTTATATCGTTTCTTTTGTATATTTAACGCCTCTATTTCAAGTATAAGGTATATTACATTTATTGACAGACCAGCGGTAGTGGAGCAATATTTTTAGTTTTATTTGTGACAAGGTAAGCACCAGTGCTTGAACTAGACCACAAATATACACAAGCCTTAAAAAATATGCTTTTTTTTACAATCACATAAAAATCCAACAAGCAAATTACAACTGCAAATAATTTTGCGTTTTAGCTAATACAGCCTGATAAAATTTCCAAGAAAATATTTGGATGTTATTTGAGATGGCCTGCAATATCCACATATTGCAAGGGAATTGGCAGACACTGTGAGACGCCTATAAACTTTGATTAGACGTACTTACTTAAAAAAATGTTTGTGGGAAGTATAATGATCGAGCACTGATTTATTTATTTATCACCTCTTACAGTATATCCAAACCCAAAAGAGTGGTTTAGTAAACCAATCAGTGAACAATAGTGGAGCGAAACGTTACCGAACTCGCAATACAAGTCAATATGAAACGCTCACTGCAATGGTCTCGCAGTCAAAAAACCTATTGTTTGAACCAGTTCTACGCTACTTTGGATCCTTAACTATAAAATTTCATGGAAGTGGAAAAAGAACAATTCAATTCCCGATACAAAACGTTTTATTCGGAGGGCGAGATGAGGGCACATATCGGCCGCAGTACAATATCAAAGATGACGCGGGTTATATACAGAAACGAAGGCGTTGCGGTAAGTAGGCCCTACCACGAGCCACCACTTCTAGACACGCATCTAGTTCCAGGCATGGAAGGATTGTACTGGGACACTGTTTAAAAAAAAAAAAAAAAAGTGATATTTTTTTATATTCACGGAAATCCAACCAAAATCGATGATATTTTTGTTTTTTTTAAACTAAACAACGAACAATGGATAGTTTTATGGCTCACAAACACTAATCGATGTTTTTTGTAAGATTACTATAAATATGAACACATGAACCAAGAAATATTTTTCTCCATAGCAAATCAAGTTTGTCTCTTGATTTTTCAGTCTAAAATCCGAGCTCAATCTGTGAGAAACTGACGAACTGGTTCCAATAGTAGGGCGCGCGGTAACTGTACAGGAAATAAGGGCCCGCCTGGGTCTCGATACGGCCGCAGAAAACATTTGGCCTGATTGGCTCGAGCACCGACGATATGGGAATACCCATTCAGCTACACAGGCCATCTCAAATAACCTCCAAATATTTTCTTGGAAATTTTATCAGGCTGTATTAACTAAAACGCAAAATAATTTGCGGTTGTAATTTTCTTGTTGTATTTATATGTGATTGTAAAAAAAGCGTATTTTTTTTGAAGGTTAGTGTATATTTGTGGTCATTACATCTTGCATGTTTAAGTAGCACTTAAGTAGCAATTCGTGTATCCCATACAACTTTGTACAAAAATTGCAGTCGGAAAATCTTTGTTGTAAAAATGCTGTAAAAAAAACTATTCAAAATGATCGAAGTACGATAAAAAAAGGAAAAAAGGATAGTGTAAAAACCGTAATTACTTAGTTTTTTCCTATAATAAGATACATGCCCAGGCTTCTCGATGTTACAACCGCAAATGAACTAATGACTTGGTTGCATTGGCTTCATTTTGATTACCCAGAGGTGTTTGCTTATAAGTTTTATTAGGAGATTATTGGTACATTTAATAATAAGACTCTAAAAACAGAAAAAAATTATAAACACAAAATAGAATGAAAAGTTTTATGACCTAAATATGAGAGTAGAAAAATAGAAAAATGTCAGTAAAATTGTATTAAATTAAATTCTATTATTATTATTATATTATTTTAAATTTACCTACAAAGAAAAAAATATGCATTCCTCGGGTAAAATTAAAATGAAAAAAGAGATATAAACGTACTGAAACTATAATAATATGTAAGTACCAAAATAAACGGATTTATTTCTATTTAATTAGCTGTAAGAACCTCATTAGCAAACGCCCCACGACTACGGTGAACGATCAATATCGCCGGTAAAAGCCAGGCACTAATAAGATGCCTGCAATGCTTGCTATACCTACCTACTCCGCAAATGAACTAAACCCTAATTGCTAGCCGATCTGAATCAGTATCAATTCTCTTTGTGAACTTCCAATTCGTTCTGGCAATTTCATTTTGACTCGTTCTTTATTATGGCTCCGCACTTCGGGATCGTAAAAAGAGACCTTTTGCATTCCGCCTGTTTTCTTTACACAGAAACGACTGTAAGTCCTGTAAAGTAAAATATACCTATTCTTTTCATGGGAAAAGTATTTTGTATCGTCATCATAACAATCAACTTTTAGAAGTTTTTACAATAAAATTATAGACGCATTTTAGAGATGGGCGCAGTAAACAGCATCAGGGAACAGCCTTAAAGGACGTGAACTGTTAGGCAAAGCATTAAGGATTTGCCTCTTACCTTGGCCCAGTGGTTTTTCATTATTTAGATGTATTAATCATTAAGATTTCAAGAAATAGATCTTTCATTATCTTCTACGCGTAGAGCGTTGCTTTCCTGTTTTCAACATAATTGCCTAACAAAAAAACTTGTGTAAGTACCTCAAGTAATTAGCCTTCTCATTAAAAGTAGGCAATCACAGAAAACAATCGCCTAGCGTAGAGCTCAGTCATAAAACACTTAGCGCTTCATACAATTAAAGCTGTAACAGTAGTTCAAGTAAGCAAAGTTTATTATGAGAAAAGTTTCCGAGGCGAGTGGCACTCGACACCTAACACAAATACCTGCCGCTGGGTTCGTCTGTCTTCGGAATGCACTCACAACTTTACTTAATTACTTACCTCTCGGACATAATGCCTAATAGCAAAGGTTACGTAGATTTGAATAAGAATTATGTCAAGAAAGGAGTATGTACCGTGTCTGGAAAGACTAAACGCACTTTTGGATGCAAGCTATTGTCTAGAAAGACGAATTTAGCTACTTTTATGCTGTTGAGTTAGGGCCCCCGCAAACTGCAGACTTTTTATCGGCCGATAGTTTGGTCGGCTTCTTAATCAGTATGAAGATGTATGCAGATGCGCACATTACAGTGATTCAGTCTTCATACTGATTAGGAAGCCGACCAAACTATCGGCGGATAAAAAGTCTGCGGTCTACGGGGACTCTTAGAGTTCATATATCATTTTTAATATTACTATAAAAAAATACTATTAATACTACTACTAGTATGTATGGTGATTATCAATTTAAAAGACATAATTATGGATGTGAATTTAAGAATGTTTGGTCCTCAATCTTGACGCAACGACTGATTGTGATAAAACTTGAAATATAAATAAACCAGAGATGAGAAATCGAACAAAACGAATGCAGACAAAGTCAAGAGCGTAAACTAGTCTTACAACATGAACAGGAACATTATTATTTCTCTTATAACTTTATAGGAAGTGCTTGACTACTTTCCTGTAAAATTACAAGCTAGTTACAATTTGTATTATTTTACACACAAATTCAAATTGTACAAATCTTGTAAGCTTTTAAGGTTGTCATTACATTGCTCCCAAGTTGCAATAACATACGTTCTGCTCGGCATGAAGGGACGTAATCAGGACGGCAGGCAGGGGAAAAAACTAAACTTCGTTAGTAGGAACATTTTATTAAGCGCAATTTATTCTGAATGTTCTTAAAGCATGTTAAGTCTTGCTTCAACACAATTTGAAAAATTCACGAATACTCTCTACTCCACCCAAGCTAAGTGGTTGGTTTCACTAAGTTTAATGCTTCTTGCGCTGATTAGTTCTAAGACAATGGGCATCCTAATTTTCTATTTGACTTATAATGTTATTTTTTTTGAAATAAAGATTTTTTTAAGTACTAACGTAGTTTCATAGTCAAAAACTGCAAAATCATTTTTAGCCGTGAGTTATTCTGCAACATTTATATCATTTACATAATTGGTTTTTATAATCTTGATTCAAACCAAGGACCTTCAGATCCAAAAGCGTGGTTTCATTAGTGATTTACTCCTTTAGTTTATAAAAGCTCCCTTCAACTGTATCAAGCCCCCACTTCTCGGTAGTGACAAGCCCCCAGCCTCAGCTACATCCCTGTACGACAGTCGCAAGCGGCACACCGTGCATTTGAAATGAAGTGTTCTTAATCGCCGCGGCAATTAGGAGCAGCAATGAGGCGCCCTCATTAGTCACAGATCTGCGGAGAGCCTTTTATGACAGAGCCATAAAACTCCATATTATATGTGTTTCTAAACACACAGCATTGTTAATATATATGAAGAAGCAATTTTCAAGATCTTACCTTATATCAAGCGTTTAGTATGGCATTTCTTATCAAACCTGTCAATTCTTCAATCTTTCATCTGTCGGCGAAGCTGAGGAATCTCCGCTGCTGAGTTATCTGTGGTCTCATAGCATTTTCGAATTTTACTGAACAAGCGCGTAAAATTTTTCAAAAATAACTTTATTGTGTTTTATTTTCAGTTTTTAGTGAGTGAAAAGTGATAATTAGTTACGACTAAAAGCTTAGATAAGAATAAGTGCCAATCAAGATCAGAGCTATGGTCAAATAAACGAATTTCAGTTGTTTGTGTGATTGTGTGTGACGCTGTTTCGTAAGAGCGTTCTGTTAGCTCTAGAAGAATCACGCAGTGCCTCCTTCTTCAGAAAGATGAAGTAGGGTACGTTGCACCGCCGCCAATAATCACCGTAAGTACACAGGGCACACTAGACGTGATCAGTAGATTGGTTCCATGTTTGATACATTAACTGTATCTATCCAGATACCATGATCAGGTATCCATCTGACATAATTAATATCGGAACAGACACAGCCGTCTTGACCCTAGTAGTCTAGAACGAGCTTATTTCTAATAACATATTTTAAAACACAAAATTCAATAAAAAACATGATAGTATATGTAAGCTTAAAAAAGTTGATAAGTTTTAAAAGTAAATAGCATTCCTTTGTAAAATTTGGAAGGCGTTGCATAACATGCATTACCTACTCCAAGGACATTTAGTTTTGTCCAATAATAAAGAATATAAAATTATAACAGGACTATTTGGCATAGAATATGATAACCAGTTTAATGAAAGTTATATAAATATTTTAGGAGAGTTACCCTCTTGTATTGAGCTTCTATTTAGTTGGCAAACTTTACAGCCGGGCAGTTATTCAATAACTGGAAAAATCAAGTATACCTATATACATAGAAGTTTATGAACGATAAGGAGCCAAAAGATCAGGTCTAGTTCAGGTTACAAACAAAATAAAAGTATAGTCCATATGCTTTTAACTTGAATGAGTGCATTTGCAAATGTACAAAAGCTAATAATTGCATTTTCAGCTGATACACAGCAATACTTAGTACAGATAAACTAAATTGACTGTTTGCAGCGAAGCAGATTTAGTTTGGTAAAAAATATTTTATTTGTAATGAAGTAAGTAGGAAACACATTCCATTCTGAATGATATATCTTCTATACCTTCACCAAATTTGTTAAAGAATTTTGAAACAAAAATTTCATCCGAGATGAAAGCTGTAATTCAGTACTTATAAAATAGAGATAATAGTAAAACATACAATCTTGGACTCCAGTTTTCTTTCCCAAAGGTTCTTAAAAAAGAGTTTCATAGAAAGGTACATCCTATTTTGGATGGTATTTATAAACATTTTCAATTGATGTCTTTGACAGATGTAGCTACTAGATAGTGATTGGATGACTAAGATAGACATCAAACAAGCTTACTTTTTTATTGTCTCATTCAACAACCAAGCCATCTTCTTATTGGCCTCTCATTGGCCAACAAAACCTTTCCGCCATTGCAGAGGTTCTATGAGCCAGGGTAGTGCAACCCTTAGTACATATACTCATATCTAGATTATTGTATCATTACAAGTCCAGGCAAGAATATTAATTCATGAAAACCGCAACCACTCTGTCAATAGTGACACGAATAAGAAGAAGAGACAAGTCAAGAAGTATCAAATAACAAGACAACGCAGCGCCATATGGCCAGGCAAAGCATAGACTAAGAGTCAAGGCAGCGTTAAATCGCAACTCTGGTCTTTGAGACTGTAGGAACTTTGTAGTACTTGGACTGGTCCACCAATTATCTTAATTAGTCAGCACCGACTCAAACTCAACCTATTTACATAATGAGGCGTATTTTCCGAAGTTTTTATACTCTAAGAGAAATACAGAGCTTATAAGGGCCACCTAACATGTCAAACCTTACCACTCAAATGAGAAGACATCAAACAACAAGGTTTTTAAGCAAGTTTAATTAATACAAGACAAGATTAAAACTATTTTTGCCCTGCCCAGTACAACAGTGCAACGCAGTGGACCACAACATACAAAGCTACATAAAGAGTGGTTTGGCACAATAAGCAAGACCTCAGCGCAGCGGATGCTGGCTGGGGCGCTTACCCTCGCGAGAGGTACCTTACAGGCGGGTTGTACGCCATTGATTTTGACACTCAGATGCAAGGAGTTGTATACAGTGCATAGAGCCATAAGTTGCCACAGTAGTTCTCTGCGGAAGAGACACAGTCAGGTATAATCTGATAACAGAACACTCGTAGCAAGGAAAAGAAACGATAAGTGGATCTAGATCGTTAACCCTACTCGAACTGATGACAATACTGGAGCTAAGCGAATGATTGAATATCACTCTTCCGGCGGCCTATCTCCCGGGGAGGTATAGCCAACCGCCTGTTCAACAATTATCCAGTACCGGAATGGTACTTGTTGCCCCCGGCCTCGGAGGCTGTGTTCAGTTTTTGGGGCGCTCCACCTAATATGACTGATTTACTCCAAGAAAGAAAAACTGTTGTCGTTACCTGTTCAGTAGTCAACCAGTACTGTAAAAGTACTTGCTCCCCCGGCCTCACTGGCCATATTCAGAATGGGGTACTCCAAACATAGAGAAAGGTTGCTGGCTTGACCGTTTCAGAAATCATCCATTGCTACCCCCGGCCTCGGAGGCCTATATTCAAAATCTGGGGTACTCTATATAGAGAATAGCTGCTGTCGTAGCCCGTTTCAGCAATCATCTGGTACCGGTATGGTACTTGCTGCCCCCGGCTTTGGAGGCCGTATTCAGAATCTGAGGCGCTCCATATATAGACTGGTTCGCGTCGAGAAAACTGCTGTTGTAACCTCTACGTGACATGGGGCTCGAGAGACAGATCAGTCAAAATTTTGAACGCATTCAGTCATCCTTGGAATTTCAAACTGGCTTGGGTGTTCCCACCAGTAAACCTGATTCAGCAGCTTCTACATTATCTAGATTCGTCAAGGTATACCTATAGCCATAGTGATAAAAGTCATGTCAGTGGACAGAACGTTTCTAGCTAGCAGACTTGAAGGCGCGGGTCTAGCCCACCACTGCCAATAAAAAGCCTGAACAACAACCTAACAGACCTCACCTCTGCCCAAGTGATAAAGCTAGAGCTTGTAGCATAGAAAAACAAGGGGGGGGGGGGGTGATCAGGCATTGATTTTTTATTTTAATAGAAAAATATCTCTTGGGGTTGACAAAATCAACGCTCTCAACACATACCTACAGCCCCAATTGGGAGCTATATTATACAGTGTGAGAATACAAGTTTGAAACTTAGAACTATGCAGAGTCAAAGTCAAAGTCAAAATTACTTTATTCAGTAAAATCACAAGAATCGTTTGGAATCGTCTTGCATGCTGGGTGATTCTAGGTGCCAGTTCCACGCGACCAGAGTAATAATGTAGCTAGATTCCTGGCCTAGCTGTAACAACCTTAGGGACAAACTTGCGAGTAGAGACAACATTTATTTCCATTATACTATTTGGAACTCTTACATAAGTTTGCACATACTCAAGTATTTAAACTGCAAAGATATCAAAGAATTTCTTTGTTGCTATTATGTATATTTTCTAAAAACATATTATTATACATGTGTTCTCTAAGGGCACTAACTATACCTACTGTCTTACTTTTCAACTGGCCCAAAAAATACTCCATTTCCAAATACATATTTGATGCAGCTAGAAGAATAACAATTCTTTTAGTATTATTTGTTGAGTCTGGTCTGGTTATATTCAATAACACTCTTGTATCAATCTGCAGATAAATTAAAAATTAATGAGATACAGAATGAAATATTGCTGTGGCTTTAAGTTGACTCAAAACAAGACAGTGTCTGGTTGAACAGGTAATAATAAAGACATTATTATGAATCACTGATAAATAGGTTCTGATGTAGTTGAGATAACTAAATTATTAATATTAGTCTCTTGAAAGTCCAGACCAGTTACCTGTACAATGATAGCTAATTGGATAAATTCAATTTGCATATGGATCTAAATAAACGACTTAGTACCTAGCTAGGGCAGTATAAAATCAGAATTTGCCTTACAATGTTTTATATAAAATGAAAAATAATATATATACATATATATGTAGGAATATATAGAGGTCTATATTGAGATATTTCAGGTAGAGATCATTGGAGAGTACCCACATACCCAAACATTTTTTCTGTCATTTAGCAGAAATTAACTTACTTAAATGTTAATCATTTACCATTTGTAAGAATCAGACACAGAATAAATTCTCATTTCAATAATTAGTTGATCACATTTGATTGTATGTATTCAAAGAAGTCTGACATGAGTTAATACATAAAGTTGGAGTTTGACTAAGCTGAAAGCCAAAGTCAAAGTCAAAGTCAAAGTCAAAGTTATTTTATTTGCTTGAATTAAATGTACATAGATGTTAAAAGATAGTTTGTTTCAATTTAATTCTACCTTATATAAGGCATGCAAAATTTTAAAAATTACAAATTATTATTAAATTGTATTCTATTGCTAATTAACATTTTTCGTCTTTATGTTATTAATTAATAAATATAATTAAGGAAATAGAAAAATAGTTATAATAATGTCAGTAATTAAAGTAATAGTTAGGTAAGTATAGATTTTAGAATAGTATTTTTAAGAAGTAAATTGAGTTAGATTATCAGTAAAGAATTGGTTTACAGTATAATAACATTTATCGGCCAATATAGTTCTCAACTTTCTCTGAAACAACGAAGTGGGTAATTCGCGCAGTGATAGCGGGAGTTTATTATAAACAAACGGAGCCATACAAAAGACACTTTTGCGCATCAATGTGGTTTTAGAATTACGCACACAGACTTTCTTTTGATCTCGTCTGTTACGTTGAACGACATCAGACAGCCGACAAAACAGGTCTGGATTGTCTCTAACAAACATAGCCGTTTCCAGAATATACAGTGAAGGAATGGTTAAGATGGTGTATCTCTTAAAGTATGGTTTGCATGAATCTGTTACTTTAAGATGAAACATGGCTCGAATACATCGCTTTTGATGTTTAAAAACTTTGTCAACGTCCGTCGAGTTGCCCCAGAAGATTATACCATACCTAATATGTGAGGCAATAAGACCATGGTACGCTTAAATATTTATTTATTCTTGGGACTGATTTTTATTGAGGGCCCTTTTTAAAGGATAAGTTTTCTGTTTAATTTAAGGCCTTTTTAGTTCAATATAGTTTTTGGATCCCAAAGAATTTTAAATTTTATTTTACAAATTTATTGTACTGGATTATAGCAGCAGAATTTAATTTAATTTTAAAAATACCTACAGTTATGTTATTTTTAAAGGTATTTCACATAGCATTTTCTAACTAAATCTTTCACCAGCAGATAACAAACAGGTCTTCATATATATTAACAATGCTGTGTGTTTAGAAACACATATAATAATACTGTTTTGCACTCCAACAAAACAGTTATTATGTGTGTGAGAAACACACAGCATTGGAGCAAGCTTCTTGCTGGTGTTATGAAGAATACTATGAGACCACAGATAACTCAGCAGCGGAGATTCCTCAGCTTCGCCGACAGATGAAAGATTGAAGAATTGACAGGTTTGATAAGAAATGCCATACTAAACGCTTGATATAAGGTAAGATCTTGAAAATTGCTTCTTCATATATATTAACAATGCTGTGTGTTTCTCACACACATAATAACTGTTTTGTTGGAGTGCAAAACAGTATTATTATAGCGAAATGTATCCCCGGTTATGTATGATATCGACCGATACCGTTTCTGTTCAGTTAAAGTCTAAATTTTAGACGTGTAGTAGGTACCTAACAGTTTTCGTAGAAAATGTAATAAAAGATATAAATAATTTTGATATTATTACAGAAAAAAAAAAGAGTTTTATTTGATTGAACCAAAGGCACAAAGTTTTATGAATAAGTAGGATTGTTAATAAGTACCTTATATAATAGCACCTTATCTATGTTGCAGACCTAAACCTTTTACATAGAATTAGTCATTAGGCAGTATGTTAATATTTATTTCATTATAATCAGTTTTGTCGACCTTAAAAGCCAGAAAAGGGTTGATAACCAAGTACGTGGTAATTATTATATTTAATTAACACCTATGTTTTTTCATGGGTTATACCTAAACTTTGTTTAAATACAATATCTATAGCCATGGTTTAGGCCTTTGCATGTAATTTAGATAATTTATTCAGTGTCATAGGCTTTTTGTCCATGTCCTGATAAACAAAACGATAAGATAAAGATAAAGATAAAATAAATTTATTTGCATACACATCACATAAATATTACAAATATGAGCTAAGAAATAAAACTATAATAAAAAACTAAAAATATATAATAAAACGTTGTAGTGTCTGGGATATTTCAGATGCACCATCCTCTCGTTCTCACCAGCCCTGATAAGGCCGATCTTATCCACAGAAAAGAACTTCCTCCAACAAGGTTCGGCGTTAAAATGTAGGACAAATCATGAAAAATAGATAAATTACCATTTTTCACGCATTAAAAACTGAACGTGATTATTATTTCTTAAAAACAATAATTATTTAACTACAAACTGGATTGCTATCAGTATAAAGAGCACTTGCCCTTAAAACGCCTGACCTGAATTATTCAGCAAATTCCCGTTACCGCAAATCTTGATGTAATGCGCAGATTTAAAATAGATCAATACAGCAGCCACGTTCGTAATCAGCAGCTTCAATTTGTGTACAAACGTGTAGTTGAAGCAATTTTCAATTTGGCCCCGCGCACCACCTGCCGGCTGTTGGCTGTTGGCTGCAAATGCTGCAATATTAATCCGCAGAGACGCATACGATCCTAGACTGGGAGGCCGATTTATTTTTTACTTTGAGGATAGAATCTTTTGCGAAATTTACAATCAATAGACAATAGAAACTTAACTAAGCTTTGACTATTTTATGGCTAGTTATAATGTATTATGGATACGGTACAGGTAAAACAAAGTTTTGGCTTGTGTTGAAGTTTTGTGTTAGATAAAACGTCGCTGAATATGGCACGATTGTTTGATTGCGTATGTCAATAATTGCTTACGTTTAAACTTACTACTACTTATTTAGACTTACCGGATTAGTGGTAGCAAATTAGGTAAAACAGAACTATAGATTTCTAGTCACCACGAGACGAATGATTCTTAATGCGAATATAATGACGTCTTAATGCGTTTATACTCAGACATCATTTATAGTAATAATGTAATTCAATATATTTCATCTATCAACAGTTCAAAAAACTTCACTTCTCTAGCTCCTGGTCTATATCACGCGTGAATAGAATCCTAGGTCGGGAATTGGCACCGCAGGGCGATGCGGTATCCTCTCACGTTGCATCACTGAATACATACAAATACAAAGGATCTCACTATGCCTGACACGACATTTACCTACCCTAAGGAGAGCTAAGATACTAAAACATTTAAATAAATAAATAAATAATGCTGGACAATCCACACAACATCCTCTAGCTAAGCAGAGCTTATGTTATGGGTACTAGAAGACTGACATACTTAATACAATACATAGTTAGATATTTTTTATTATATATATAAAATACCCAGAACACCCGGAATAAATATTTGCAGATCGTACAAAAATTTATCCCAAGGCGGGAATCGAAACCGCAACCTCCGCGTCGCAGGTGGACCTTCGCCCGCCGCGCTACATCGGTCGTCTGATTTATTTACTAGTAAGATTTAAATTTAAATCGAAAATTACTGATGGCCCGCGCAACGGCTAGTTCTAGACCTAGACTAGCCCTGGCGATCACAAAAAGAGTACTAGCTAATTTGAAACATTACGTAAAAAACCTATATAAAAAATACATATATTCAGGAAAAATAACATGAAACAAGAGATCTATTTATTAAAATAAATGTTACTACTTAATCTAAATTAGTTAACTAACTTATATTAGTTAACTTAAATTTTGAACTTAAAACTTGTTCACTCCTTCTGGAAATCGCAAAAGGGTTAAGTTTTTCGCGCTTTATTTATAGCTACGTAATCTAGATTTGTTTGACAAATCCTATTAAAAGTAATAAAATTCATTTTAAACTCTTGTAGTACTGGTAATTTTACTGACTGCTATAAATATATCGCTATGACTGCGAATTTAAAATGAATGTAAAATCGTGTCGGTATCGGAGAGTGTGCAAACACCGTATGGGTTCCTTCTACGTACAGAATGATGTGTACAAACTATGCATGACATTTGTTATGCATTGGGAGAGGTGTAATAACATACTACACTTGATATGTTCCTCAATGGATTTAAGTAATTGGAATGAAGATGTTGTAGCTTGAAGGTGGTTTTGTAGCTGAGAAACCAGTGTAGTCTATGTATTTGAATATTTTTTACGATTATAAGATTATAAGAAGACACAGCTTTGAGCCTATTACTTTGTTTTTTTTTCCATCTGGATATGATAATTAAAAACTTAAAAGAAAAACTTTTATTTATTCTAAGCACTATTCACACATAAACTACTACGTTAAGTTATCATTTCACTTCATTTTATAAAATGCAATGAAAATTAATTAAAATACTTTTTTAATCTAATCACTGTGAGACCGAAAGGTACCTGCACCGGCATCCATAACCAGCAATTCGAACATCACTACTTTACGGCAGTAGGCACAGTGAACTTAAATAAACTATTTCACAAAAAGCTATACTACCACTAATATAATAATGAAGTAAGTACTTAATTACGCCCAACATTTGAATGTTCGATAGCATTGAATAAGTAGTGCTTTTTATTATAAACAGAGCATTAACAGCACAAACAATGGTAGAAGCGAACACTACACTTTTATGGACAAACAAGAATAATTCTGTAATAATATTAATGGCACTATAAAATATTTTATTATCAGGCCGCTGTCCGAATAATTTTCGACTTGTAAATGCTCCTATTATGCTGATTAAAGTCGTTACGATATTCCGACTCAACTATTGTGAGTTTGTAAATCTAAAAATATTGCAAACAATTTATCACATTTCACTTTGTACACAGTGTAATAAAATCGCAGTAGCTTTTAATTAAAGCTTCGTCCCGTTCTATCAACTGCTGTGTTAGATTTAAACGCACGCCTACTGTAACCTCTTTGCTGTGTCTTAAGTGAGTTCACCTTTTTAGGATTCCTCCATTGATCCCGGATAAGATAGGGATCGGGTAATAAATGGGGGGAAGCGATAATCTGCAGATTTAAATAATCCCTGCGATCAACCGGAACTTTGGACGGGCGGGGATTTTTATCAATACTTGTTGGGAATTCTTATTAGGTGATCAGTTGGAAACATTAATATTTTAGCAGCAGTTTACGATGATATAAAACGTGCTGGTTTTTGTACAAGGAAATTTGGGCGAATTTCTTCTTATCCTTCATCATATCAGCCTGATTATTAATGTTTATTTTACTAGCACCACATGCCGAGACCGGACACCAAAAATATTTGTTGATTCCCGTCCGTC
Source organism: Ecliptopera silaceata (assembly GCA_932527185.1). NCBI lineage: Eukaryota > Metazoa > Arthropoda > Insecta > Lepidoptera > Geometridae > Ecliptopera > Ecliptopera silaceata. The sequence goes on from OW052199.1 coordinate 10,926,157, forward strand.
TCACTTGATCTTCACACTGGTGGTTCATAATTTACTTTCAGAAATCGATCTCGAGATCAGATTGACTAAGCACGTCCTCTGGGGACGTACCTTGTGCATGCAATAGTGCGTTTATTTTCCTGATATTAATGCAAGCCATGCTCAGGTGTAACGGAACCATGAATGGCAGCTCATTCTATAGTTTGTAGATAGGTTGAAGAAACTATCAAGTACGGTGAACTTCCAAACATAAGTAACCAATTAGTTCTCCAATTAGTTATTTAAAATTAATTAATTCAAATAAAATCCCACACCTTTTATCATACTTTACGTCTAAAACAAAACCAAGTACAAAACTTTGAAATTAATTACGTATTTTCATAACCCTAAAAGTTAAATTAATTCGTTCCGACCGAAAAATACAAAATTAAAATTTCACCAACGGAAATAAAATATGCGTGTGCCCGCCGAAACGGAAAAACCACGAAGTCTACAAGTTGGACGGCTCTGCCGGAAGGGGGCGCCACATCTGGCTGCTTACGGCCGGATCTGGCCGCACTCCGCACTTTCCAACGCTGGACACCCTCGTGTGACAGGGCTACCACGCCTTAGCGAGGAAATAAAACATTGATAACAGCAATTGTTCTAAGGCAACTAAATGTGTTTTGGAAAAGATTCAAATATACCTAAAAGTTTACTAATTACGTAGGTAATCATAACCCGTATTATTTAATGTACTTATATTTAAATACTTATGTACAAACGAAATGTTACTATTCTACTCATTCACGCGACAAAAAACTAGGAGAAGACTAATATATCACAAACTTTTTTTATTTATCATCTTTATGGCAACCCTGAGTACCTGCCCAGCGACTAGCGAGGTTATAGGGATACTGCGAATTCGTGGAAAATAAATTGACACACACAGACCGCCACAGGGCGATAATCGCTCGCTGATATGTTTGACAAGTTGACTGAACGCGCCGGAAGGGGGCGCCACATCTGGCTTACGTGCCGGAAATACGCACTCGACACTCGCTCGATCGGACCTTTCGTTAAGTACATCTGTATTTTTATATTAAATACAAAGATACAAAGCATTTTATTACGGCATAGCTTTTATAAACATTTGCATATAGAATTTAAAAAACTCTTCTATTTAGAATACTCCACAAACTCAAGGTATCCTGAAGAACAGTTTGTTAGTTTCCTTACTACTTAAACGGAATAAAGTGATGTATACTTTACTGACTAAAGAATACAAACAACACTTCATTAGAATACAAACAACACTTCATTCCAAGGAGTCCATTATCGGGCATCAATATAAGGTTTATCTAGACAAGTCGAGCCGACGTCGCCGTATTCGAAGCACGCCCTTTGACGCTGATCAGACGCCGTGATTCCGGAGAGTCAGTTACTGCCCTTAATACACCCCCTGTATATTAAAGTTGCAGAGGTTTAGTTGCAAACGTAGCTAGCTGTATTTTTGTTTGTAGTGGGGTCGGGGCTGAACAACACGTTTTCATTATCCTACTGACTTCTTTGCTTCAATTATCTTCAGGAAAATAAAGAATAACGTATTAAGATTTATCATAATTTTGATTATTAGGGTTAAATAGAACAACCCAACGTTTTCATGAATTTTATTTTAACTCACTGCTGCTTCTTCTTCTTCTTCTTATCGTGTCGATGCTACAACTGTATTATCTCACTGCTAAAAATTTTAGAACCAAATCTACAGTAGGTTACATACAACGTTGAAACCTAGTACTAACTCTTTCTAGTCTCCAGACTGTCTTTAGACTTGTTAGTAAATAATAGGCGACGTTTTGAGATAAATTAGCAAATTACCACAACAGTTTGGCATGTGATAAGTAGACATGTAGGTACTCCGTCTGTGCGCACCGATGACCCGTGGCGGAGACACGAATGTGGATTAATTAAGTGGTTAGGCAATTACTGCAATGACAACAACAGAATTACGAGGGCTTGAGAGGATTCAATTTGAATCATGTCATATGAATCGAGACTGCCACAGAACGAACTGTACTTTAAATAAACTTTTTTTTTGCAACTGTTAAAAAGAAATTCATGATAGCGAGTTTTCATTATTTAAAACTATGAATACAACTAAGCATAGATGGTTTGAGTATTAATAAAATATCCGTTCCAACCTACTAAATAAATACGCTTTGTTTTCAGTACCAAAGATGTATGCTATTTTGGCAATATGTTCACCTGTACACTACTTTGAAGTGCTATAAAGAATTTTCCGTCCATCTAATTAGGAAAAAAAATCTAGCTGCAATTATATCCATGCTAGTCTTCATCGCAGTTTTCCATCATTACTTTCCAAACAAAAACAACGAGTACTTTATAGAAACCAACAAACGATAAGGGTCTGCAACAGATGGGCTATGAGACGCTTTCTCAAGACACTCTTATTGTGCAGCAAACTATTTTATTATTTTTCCAGCAATAGATAGTTTCGAAATGAATTCTGTACCAAGCACTTTTGAAACTTTGTGTGGAAGGACAATTGAGATGTGTTATCTTTATATTTGTTAAGTAAGTAGGTATATTTAAAATACATAAGAAATAGGTAAGCTATTTCTTATGAACTTACAGACCGTTGCAAACGATCTATAGATAGCTTAACTGATACAAATCAGTGCCCAAGATACTGTGGCTGCATTGCCGCGCTGAATAGCAATGCTGATATGATTTATATTGGTTTTAGATTTCTTAACCGCAAACTATAGGTACCTACTCATTGAAAATCAAATCAGACAAAGCTGCAAAGTTTGTCTTGTCCTAACGTATCTAACGACTAACGGTCTATCTTATAAAAAGTTAGCGCAGACTTGAAGTATTGATTACCATACGTAATGATGACATAAAGTCAACGCTAACTTTTTATAAGATAGAGAGTAATATTGTAAGCGTTTTGCTACAAAGGGATCAATGTGTTGCTACGAAAGGGCTACGCTTTGCTACAGAAGTCTAAGATTTGCTACGGAAGTCTACCTGCCTTGCTACGCAGCTCAGAAGTGAAACTGAGCGAGGACTTACACTTGCGTTTATGAAGCTTTGATATTTTTACAAACGTCAACGAAGAAAGTTCTCGGAAAGTTACTCTATTAATGTGATGTAAAATAATAATGAATATTCACGGACATTTCACACATCATGCTTTAGACTAACGGCCGGTTTCTGGAAACCCTAATCACGATTAATCCGAGTTTGACACATAGTAATTATTTGTTTTTTTCGTTGATCATCGTTCGAGAAACCGGCCGTAAGCAAAGCAAGTGAAATATGTGATATGATGAGATATGTGTGGATGTTAAGATAATTGTCTTAATGACATCGTTACTAATGAATCAATTTGCATGAAATTTCTATAACTAAATATAGTTTTTAACCTGGCTTAACATAGGTTTATTTATTCAGATAAATCAACAAAATCTTGGTACGAAGACAAACAGAACGTGAATAAAGTCGCGGGTAAAAGTTAGTTATAAAGTATAAATATTCCTCTCTTTACTTAAACTCTCAAGTATAAGTCGGAAACGGTTAAAGATTTAAGAAATAAATCACATTATGTACGCATGCGTCAATAACAAAGTTATAATGCAACTCGGACGACTCTTGTGTTTTGGAACGCCATAGATTAAGTACTCAATTATAATGTAGATATGCCAATGAGATAAAAGACGCTATTTTCTTATGATTTGGATTTGAAGAGATTATTGATGTATTTATTCGAACTAAACAACGTAAGTGTTAATGGTAAAATGGTTATAAGAGATCAAATAAAAATATTATATATTTAAACAACAATAGAGAGCAAGAAAGCATTATCTCAGCACTTTTTAAGTTTCAGACGATCAAATTAATATTTATTAAAACTTTAGTTTTAAAATCTATAAAAAATCTTTAATTTAAACCAAAACAAACAAATGTTATTAACAAAACTTAAAACTGGCAAATTACATAACATCATTTATTTTAATTAATTTCTATTTAATCTCACTTTTTATTTATTCACTATTGAAATAAAAAGTTTCATAGTAACTGTTGCATAGTGCACGGTAAATAAAAATTTGCAATACTCATATAGTACTTTATTCAATCACAAATATTATTTAGAACCTTATAATACCTACCTACCTGATAATATTGTTGATGATTGATGTTGCATGTTGTGGTGTCCTATAATTGGGGAAACACTAGATTTAAGTCTTTTGTTTAAATTTTTGTATTTTTATGTGTTTTTTTTTCCGTTGGATACCCTTAATAAATAAATGAACTTCATTAACTTGCGTTCGTTGCGACCAGAGCCTAGAAGAGGGTAGTATAGTGTTACATCTACATCAGCTTGTCTATGCGGCGTCACGTGCCATATTGGCTGAATGGGCGTCACGTCTGATGTCGCCGGCCAAGTTTCTTGATTATCAACACGCGGCGGGAATGTCGACTAACTTGAGGCGCTAATCACGAGCCGCTTCCGCGAGCCTCATTGCTGTGCTCATCTGTTTTATTGTTCTTTGGACTAATTGTTGATAAGATATGTAAAATAATATTTGTGTCTTCTTTCTTCGCCTAGAGTCAGTATGTAAGACGTTTCAAAGTGATCCTTGTGATTTTATTGAATAAATGCAATTGAAGTATGTATAATGGTCCAGTTAGATTAGAAGGGTCTATGACGCTATTCATATCATTATATATATATATATAATATAAGAAATATATATAATATATAAAATATATATAATATAAGAAATGTTCCTTATCAAAAGATTAATCAAATAACGAATAAAAAAAATTATGAATTCAAAATTTAAAATTTTTATCTACTTATAACTCAATAATTCGAAAAAAACAAGATGCAGTTTATACTACGACAAACAAAATAAAATGTCATGTACAAAGCTCGACGGCACGTAAATCAAAAGTATTTGCACTGGATTTGAATTACTAATTTGTGTTAATAGCACGTTCAAAACACGGCTTCCAGCGCTGGAGCCACTTAATTACGACAAGAAATCTCCTGCTACTGTCATTGAATGCAGAAATCCTAGGAGCTGAGCTGGGTGCACAATGAAGAATTTCATTTAAGCCGGGAGCGTTTTAGAATTAGATAATTATACTAAAATTCTGCTTAGCATTAAGCTTTACACAAAACAAATATCTTAGAGGAACTACCATCTCGTAATATCAACATTGTTTTTTCGGTGGTGTAATTTTGTTGCTAAAAAGTTTTATTACAATCCAGTAATGTCAACTCAGTTAGAGGGAGACAAATGTAGACCCGGCCGAATGCGCAAACTTGTGAAAAACATCTTGGCCGGAGGTTCATCAGCGATGCAAATTGCCGCCGCCCGCCTTGATACAATTATTAACCAGCTGTAATATGCTAACTACCCTCTGCTCGTTATTACTTGGGCATTTGAGACTTGTAAATTCATTTTTTAGCTAATTTACTTTGTTGACACAAAGGCCAAACTGACGCGATCAAAATAAGTGCTAACTAGAATGTAACTTTCAAATCTATGTAATTGCATTTTCAAATCAGTTACGGAGCTTATCATACAACGAAAATAGATTTGAATTGAAAATTAACGATCAAGTTTGCGGAGAAAACTGCACATGAAAATGCATACAATTATTTTCATTGTCATTATAAAATCGCAGTGTATACGCAGCTTAGCTATAATTAAAGTGATTTATTTACTTGTTTTTCAACTCAGTTGTCTGAACAGTAATTAGAGAGATTTTCAATAAGATTAAACACCGGCAACAATCAAAGTAATTACAACGACATTTTATTGAAATTCATCGCGACTTCGAGAACTTTTAGGAATTAATGAATAAAATTTTGCAATCATACAATTTATCTTTAGTAAGAAGAAAACCATTTACGTCAACCCTTAGCGGTAAGGGTGCATGGTCAAACAGTTTCTGTGTTGGTCGTTTTATACACAAAAAACTCTTCAGTCTATGCAATCTGTTCCTTCCCAGCCAGCCACTTGCACTAAAAAAATTTTTAATTACGTTTATAAAAAATAGTAGTATTTAATTATAGTAAAAAAATCAGCGCATAATCTAGTTTTGCGCGGTCCCCGGGCCTGTGTAAATACGCCGCCGAACGACGCCCGGGGGAGCCGATACCATCCGAACTTGCGTTATTTACCGACTTCATTTAAATAGAGGCTGTGTCATCGTCACCATCTATTTAAAATTTTAATAGCCTTTGCTACGATTATGTTGACCTTTTTACGATGCCCTAGGCGCATAGCCGCTTGAGTTTACTGAAATTATATTCGAGCTTTTCAATATCATTTGATCTAGTTCATTTTTGAAAATGGTAAGAAACTACGCTCTTTAGGGATTCGGATAAGTGCTATTATTTCAAACTATGTAATCATTCTAGGTTATGAGCTACGTTTCAAAGTTTCATTCAAATTGGTGGCAGTTTTGACGTTCATAATAAAAGTTGCAACGAAATGCAAGTAGGTATATATATACCGACGACCGATGTGGCGCGCCGGGCGAAGGTCCGCCTGCGACGCGGAGGTTGCGGGTTCGATTCCCGCCTTGGGATAAATGTTTGTACGATCTGCAAATATTTATTCCGGGTGTTCTGGGTATTTTATATGTATAATAAAAAAATATTTATCTATGTAATGTATTGTATTAAGTATGTTTTCTAGTTGTTGTTGTCTTCTAGTAGATACCCATAACACAAGCTCTGCTAATTACATTTTTATAGTTGGCATATCATTCTGAAATGCTTGAAGATATTTCTGAGCGGTCTAAATATGTTCAGCTAAAAACATCATTGAACTGAACACGTTCTTAAAATATCAATTTATCGGAAACCAACTGACATTTACTGACCTTAATAGTACCTTCATCAATCAGCCGATGTTGCTGAAACTGTAGTATTTTTAGGAGCATTGCTGGTCTTGCTCATAGCATTTTACAGGCTGATGTGTGTGCTCCCAAACGGTGGAGGAATACAACGTGATGAAATCCGCGGCTTAGTCAGCTCAGCACGTATTGACTTGCCCTTGAAAGTCAAAGCTGATGTTTCGAACCTGTTGTTGAAGTCAACCGGACTGGGAAAGCCACACATCATCCAAAAAATGTTTCAGAGATTTTATTTTAAGAGATTGGATACCCAACACGGGTTTACACTGTACATTTAAAAGAACATCAACAATAATAAAAGCTAAGTGCTCCCATAATTAAAGGGTACCACAGCATGCATACGTGATTGTATCTGTAAAGCATCCTCTAGCACTGTATAAGTCATCAAGACTAAGCACAAAATTATCTTTGTATATTATTCCGAAAACATATTTTCTTGACAAGAAAATTATTTATATCCAGATATTTAGCAAATAAACACCATGAAATGTGTCATACTGAAATTACTATGTAAATACTTATGGACCCATTTGATTATTCATCTAAATTCTTATTTGAATATTCTAATCTTTTATTAGAATATGCCACAGACGGTACAACTCAAAGGTTCTCAGGAAAAGGTTAACAAGAGGTTTTAATGTTCATTCAGTGGAAAATTACCTGTCGCATGAAGAGCCGCGTCACTCGCACATCAAACGTAGGTATGTTGTAAGATTGAAAATAAAAATAGTTTTTTTAACGGTATCGAATACAACTAAAGGGCACTAAAACTTTAAAGACAAAAAACAATAAGTAGGTATAAATTTTGAAAAAATATGGTTTATTTCCAAGCAAGTTACTTCAGTTAAGCTAACAACCAGTGATCTATCTGTTAAAATTACTGAAAAAACGTGGTAATATTTAAATTATTCACGTCGGTGTGCGAAGCCCTTTATCCTTACCCTACCCACTCGTGTGTATAATCCTAAACGCGAATAAAGTGGAGCTATGAATCTGTTTCTTTCAATTTCAGTCAGAATTCCTTCAGAATCATCGGAAGCACATGATTAGGCTACGCGGCTCTTTTGATCTTTCAGTAGAAAAATCTGGAATGTAATTTTCCGGAGCAATTTGTTTAGCAAAGACGATAAAGTCCGTGTGTTAGATAAATGTGTGTCGTGGAACGTCACTACTTACGACACTCGTTTATCGATAAATTTAGCATGTTTGATCTTACTTCACAAAGCATATTGTCAATTTGGAATCTAAAAGTAACATCTCCAACGTAGACTGTTTTAGAGACCATGCAATTTGTCGAAGCTAGTAAAAATGTATTGTGGTGCAAAATATACATGGTTCTATTACAACAACATAATGGAAACTAGTGCTGAGAACTCTGTGCTCGTTTTTCATGCAACTGTGTAGAAGGTACATGGCGTCCCGTACCCATGCGTAGGCATATCCACGCCTCTGTATTAATTTTAAGATTCCTACTTTTTACTTGTTATATCTCCATCTGTATTTTTTTTTTGTTAAAATGTCACCTGTCATGTATATTTTTGAATGAATAAATGTTTTGTATTATATGAATATATTACACAATATCTGTTTTAGCCCTGAGTGAGTCTGAAATATCCTCAAAGAATACAAGAACAGCTCCACTGATGTGGAATAGAGCTGTTATAATAACAAACGAAGTGTCTGGCGCCGCGTGTGAGGGCATGTCTCATCCGATGTTTCAGTTGGTTTCATCCTAATTGACGGCTTAAGTGCGACCTAGATTGGTTTTGCGCCAACATGGTGAATGGAGAATTTCGCTATTTTTCTATGGGTTTTGGAAATGTTATTTTATTGATTTCTATTGCAGTAGGTACTTAATAAATACATGAACTTTTTAGGCATAAAACTGTTGAATTATCTGCGAATCATGGTTTACTAACTAAAAACTCAACGTGAATTCGAATCCAGTACCAATCGAAAGCGTCCCCTAGGTACAAACTGTACCTACTAAATGGTAAATTGTACCTATTAAAAATTGACACGCTGACATACAAACAACGCCATCAAGTCCCAAACTAAACAAAGTGTAATAATCTAAAATGATTGGAAAATTCTCACTTTGTTTTTCTTTTTTTCTTACCATACATAATGATACGTATAACTATTCCCTAGAGACGTAACATAGGGTGTACGTACGTGCTTTCAATCGGTCATAATTCATTAAGTAGGAGGTGACAGCCTACTGAATATTGATAAATCCTGAAACCCTGAAGTATAAAACGGGAAGCGACCATCATTTCCATCGTACTTGCTCAACGTGTGAAGCCAAGGTAAGCAGTGTTCCGTAAAAGCTTATAAACATATTAGTCTCTACTTCATTTTATTTACGGTAGCTATCTTCTAAGATCTATTAGTATTCAAAATATCAGGGTTCGATTATCTACTCTTACATATGGCCCATATTGGCCTATATTATACATTAAGTACCTACTTGTTTTTGACGTGACAACGTCTTATAATTCGATAGAGCCGGCTGCACGCACGAAAAAACATGACTCATGAGGCGTTCTGAGGCGTTCCATGAAGTGCAAGCGAGAGCGAGGATTATTTTGCAGAACCGCTTACAATTCCGTTCGTTGACGTTGTCACGTTCAACTATCGTCAGTAAACCGACTTTACAGACAACCATTTTTTTTTATAGGTAGGTAGCTAGTCGTAATTCCGATGTTTTTTGTAATTGTTTTTTGCACACCAGAGAACTGGCATTTCTCACATCAATTTAACTTTAACCCTAAATACATACCCCAAAAAGTTGTTTATAACAGATACTTATATGAATGCAATTCGTCGGAATCCATAGGCAGAGTCGACATAAAGCTGCTTTTGTATATTTATGATGTATTGTATTTGTTATCAACCTTTATAAAAAAATGTTATTAAAGTAAAAGCATTGACCATTACTTTAATAAACTAAGTAGGTAATTATTTTTATATTGAGTAGAGCTCCGTTATTTCAGTCGATAAGTCAATCGTCATAAATTCTTGGAACTGTAAGTATTTAAAAATTGTATTTCACTTTTCTTTTTATATTGTCGATTGAACGACAACTTTTATTGATTCATCCAAGACCTTTGATTTATCAAACTATTCTCACACTTATACCTCTCCCCGAATTATGACTCTAAAATATTTATATATGTTTTCTATATGTTTTTCCAGATGAACTCCCAGCAAATAATCTTTTTCTTCGTCCTGGGAGTGGCAGTGATGTGCTCAGCGCACATCGGAGGCTCAGCCCCGAGCCAGGAAATCACCCAGTTCTACTGCGGACGGACCCTCTCGAGGGCTCTCGCTTTGCTCTGTTTTGGCAGTCCTTCTAACTCTAACAAGAGATCTGATGGTGGAATGTATAGTAAGTGATTTATAGACGTAGATTTTATAGGGAACTTCTTTATATTTTTATTGTAACCTGAATATCTTCTAGGCAAGTGTGATACATCGTAGACCGCATCGTCACTTAACATCAGGTGAGATTGCGGTCAAACGCTAGCCGATAACTTGTAAAAAAAAAAAAAAAAAAAATAATAGTGCAGATTATTGTTCCAAGTGGTTGAATAAAACCTACATGTTAATAAGTAACAAATGTTTGTAATTTTCATGCGCAGAAGGGTTAGGTTACACATTTTATGTCAAAGAATGTTACACGTAGGGTTTAGTTTCACAAAATAAAAACAAATATTTTCGTACACACCGTTTGAAGATGAAATACCTGCTTTAATGTTTACTTTGATGTAAATATTTTCAAAGTAATACTTAATTTAGTTTTTTGTTCCTAACCTAACCAATTGGAAGTTTTAAGCCACTTTGTATATCTACAAACGACCTATTTCAGTTGGTTGATGTGTGTACCTAAGTATCGCGTTGATATATTACAGGCGCAATTCTGTCATCACCATACAAAGAACAAGATATGCAAATGGAGGGACCATGGATCGTTCCATACAAAGCTCGAGGCATGTCCAGTCAGAGGAACAAGCGGCAGTACGTCGTCAGCGAATGCTGCGATAAACCCTGCAGTATCAACGAACTTATGACCTACTGTTAAACACCCAATGAACTACCAATTAGTAGCTCTTTCGACCAATCAACGGCTAACAAGCGATGTCTCGACCAATCAGGTTCACCGAAATAAAACGTTTGTATAATAGACGTTATAGAAGTAAATCGTTGAAAGCATAAAATGCGTTTATTGGCCTATAAGTTCAATTTTGGTGTATTATAGAATTAAGTTACAGTTTAAGTGTTGGATACTAGTGTTTTAAATTGGATATTGTGCTTCTTAATATTTTTTTATTTAGGAATAAATAATATTTTTTGTGGACCTGCATTAATTTTTATTTTCGCTCGTTTGCTATGAGTTATACCTACCTAAACCTTTAGTTCTACTTGAAATAGATACTTACAACAATAATAAGAGTTATTTTGTAATTAAAAGACCTAATTAAAATCTCTCACGAAACAGTTCAAGTTATCACCAATATTCAAACCTCAATAAAGGTAGCATAAAAACAAACTTTTGGGCAATATTCATTGATAGATTGCACATAAATAGACCGATCGATCGGATGGACCGAATGAGGATTGTCAAGGAGGCTTTTATGTTGTAAAAGTATGCATTTGTTGGATAGGAATCAGTATTCAAGTCACGGGGCACTCTAGGCGTTTGGCGACGCGGCGTCGGCGAGTGCATTCGTTTTAGCATAAGTTCCTTTACTTTGCCCGTGCCCAACAGCCTGACGGTTTTCATCAAAATTTTTGCCTTCTTTTGACACCAAAAAGAATTTTTACGAGGGACAACACTCACTGCATTTCTTTAGATGTTTGTCGATTTCTAGGTGCGAGTTTGGTTCCTCGTAAAAAACCTTATTGTCAAAAAACGCAAAAATATAGTTATAAACCTACTTATAAAAAAAAAGTTAAACCTGTAGTCTTACTATTTCAGCCTGTAGGCTTAATTTTTAAATTGTATCAGTTGGCAATCATCGAAAAACACTAAAAATTCTCGCATGCGAATAACAAAACAATATCTATTTATATACGAGTATGACCAATTCCATCAAACGCAATTCTTTTGTGCCCCCAAGTCTCACTACAAAAATATTCTATCTCGTTTTATTTGCAAAAAACTGCTCGTTTGCAAAACCCATCACAAAAACAAGACAGAGTAAGTTTTCTTTTTCACAGGATACTTTTCAATGTCTCTCTTTTAAGTGAGATGTTGCTGCCGACATACAAATTAGTATTTACAGCGAGTGAGACTGTTAAAAGTTGTTTGTAACATTTTGGGGCCGGTAAAAATAGCAACTTTTATCTAGAAGTATAGGTAAGTAAGTAAAATTATAGATGTTATGCAAAGGGATTAGATTACATGAGATAAACAAAATATACTTAACCATCAGAATAGATGTGAAGATATATAGATTTGTATAGGCGATCTAACTCGTTCTATATTTTAATTTTCTCAAAATAACACATTGTGGCTTCCTCACATAAAAGCTAATTAAGTCTCTTAGGACAAACATACTATTTTGAATCTATCTTGCTGTAAATACAGGAAACAAGCTTCTGAAGCATTTCTACGAATATGATATTACGGAAGCAGACCTGAATTATCAAAGAGAAACCTAAGATAGAATAATTACCACGGTAGTTAGTTATTGAGGATTCTGCCATAGACATAGCACGTTTTAGATTCGCTAAGCCTGGGGGTTGTTTCTTTTTTGGCTTGATTGGTCAAAAATAGTTAAAAATTTTCATAGCGATTTATAGAATAGAATAGAATAGAAAACTCTTTATTGGTACACCAAAAATAAAATTACAGGTAACAAAACAAAGAAACATAAATGGTTATACAATGTTACACAATGGGCGGCCTTATCGCTGAAAGCGATCTCTTCCAGGCAACCAAAATTAATGTGTAGATGAAACGTATATTTTCCACAAAGCGATAATCATAACACGCCTTTTTATTACTACGCTCGATACTTTAATTTGTTGGTTTGTTCCTTACCTCAAAATATACGTATTTACAAAAAAATATTATATCAGCGATTTAGTTCCCATCCAGTTCAAGCTTTGCTTAGTTTGGGACTTGAGTGTGATGTGTGAATTGTCTGTGAATATTTATTTAATGATACATAATATATTCAAGATATGAAAAAATGTTTAGTAATTAAGATATTTTCACGTATGCAATTAAAATCCGTTCTGTCAGCATCAGCGAGGGCTTAGAGAGGATCACGTAAGTGGCTCGCCAGTATCGGATCAGAGGCTCGGTCATCGACATCATGTCGTCTTCTGGACTCCTCATAAAAATCTCAAACCTAAAATAAAATAGGAGATTCTCAGAACATTTTATCATTCATTTTAATTTTGAAGCTGTAGCATTTCATGTAGTTCCATTAAAATTGTATCAAGACCTGACAAGTTTTACTCTAGTATGTTTTTGGCGAGGTAATAGGTACCACTAGTTCATATTTTCACATAACATTATCTCTAAAGATAATAATATGATTGTTTTTGACCACAAGTTTTAGTAGGCAGCGGCTTATGTATCTCCATTATCATCTTATATTCAATAAATAAATAAATAAACAAATTGAGTCTTATGTAAGTATGAACAACTGTATAGATTTTAAGGTTACGGTTGGAAAAATTTGAAGTATCTGCGTTTCAGTTTAATTTGAACTTTACAAGAGTAAATTAGCGTCCAATGACTGAATCGCTCCAGGTGCGTTGTTATAATCTATTGCACTGAGATTCCACAACAAGCAGTAGCTTACTCTTTGGATGTGGTATTTTATGGCGAAGCTTATAAGCCCAGCTGGTGCAGTGAAATTGGTTTCATATGAATTAAGACTAAGCATGTAAAATGTGCGAGTTCATGCTGAACTGTAAGTTAGCCGGTTACCAACGCTGAGTTAATTTTATTAGCTACACAGTTTATCAAGTTACTTATTTATTAAAATGCTTGTGTAAGTGACTTATGTGTGGTTAAGCTGTGGCTATTTTACATACTTACTTAGTTGCATTTTATTGGACATGTTTACGAGGTATACTTTATAATCGGTCAAGGAGTGTACTTATTAAAAATGAACTCCAAATATTTGCTCATTTTAACCATTTTTGCATAGGGTTGACCCGGATTGCCAAAACTTTTAAAAATCAACTAAATTATGTTATAATTTTTTTGTAAATTTAAAGGAACATTCTATGCGATAGAATCTATCGAATATTATACACAACAGTGTTTTTCTTATGCTGGTCGTATTCAGTTTATATCTGTCTATTTGCCACAGAACGACTAAAGAAAAAATGGTTGTCTGTAAAGTCGGTTTACTGACGATAGTTGAACGTGACAACGAACGCAAAGGCCGAATGTGCTTCTTTGTCGCTCGTTCCGCGCTCTCGCTTGAACTTCATGGAACGCCTCAGAGCGAGGTAACGCCGCATGAGTCACGTTTTTTCGTGCGTGCAGCCGGGTCTATCGAATTATAAGACGTTGTCACGTCAAAAAAAAAGAAAACCAGGCTTTTATATACCGCATCCAGTCCTAATGCGTGCAGACACGAGGTAATCCAGCGGGCAGGATGAAGTGTTGTCACCGCTCCTCGCCCACTCATGGACGTGCGCTATCGGGAGATGTTTACCTCAGACACTCAACCGAGATCGTGATAGGCGAAGCCTTTACAGTCTTATTTCTATTTCTTTTCAATTGTTAGAACGCATTAGGCTACAACAGCGACCATGCGCCTGGAAAGTTGAAATAATATTTCACGTAAATCTATAAAACTTGCGTTTTAAAAACTAGGAAGTCTAAATGAAGTATTGTTAAAAATCATCACTAACTCACAAATTTATGGTGGGCTATACTGAACAAAACTCTGCATATTTTTTTATTCTCGTTCCCATAATGTTTTTGCTACGATAGGCTTATTACGCGCAATGAGCATCTAGTAAACGATTGTTTGAATTGCAATAAGTCGCTGGTCGCCTAGTGTAAAAGTTTACCGATCGATACAACTGTGCTATGTTTCTGAAACAATACAAACATTATAATGTATTTTCTGTTTACACAAGACAAAGATACACACAATCTTCGACCATCTTGATTTGTTTTTTCATCCCAGCCCAAAATATTTGGAATTTCTTTCTACGTACGTACACACGATAGATACGAAAGATCTAATCTTCAACAGCTATAACATGGTCCTCGAAATACTTCAAACATACGAGTTGAACATAAAATCCTTTTTTTAGGAGGCGGCAGGCAATTTTATTAGTTTTCGATAGACATAGTGCCTTTTACACGAGATGACGAGCATAAAACGAGATATAACTATAGATTCATGTGTAAAAAACGTCTGTATATTTTTACGATCCCGACGCTGAAATATTTTCACAAAGTCAAACTAAGTTTATCTATTCTGTGACAATGTTTAAGTATGCCAAGCGTATGTGAGTGTAATATGTAAGTACCTATTATTTATTTTGTATTTATTTACAATTCGCAAACTAATGATCGATTTTTCTTAAGTTTGATTGGTTTTGCTGATAATCGATATAGATATCGAAATAAGTTGTTTTATTTATAAGAATATATAAAATATTTACAAAATATAATAAAACGAGAAATCTTCCATGCAGGAAGTTATTTAACAGACAAAGATACTCTTACTCTCATAAATCAAATGAATTTTCAGCAAAACTTCCTCACCAATGCAAACGTTTAGAATGAATAAAAGTATTTTTGTATGTAAGCACAGCCACAACACATAATATATCAGTGTCAGAGGGGGCTCAGTTGTAGCGGTCCGTCTTGGCGCCAACTCTTTTTTGCCGTACTTAACGACAGAACACAATTAATTAGCCCAAGAGTACCACCTGCTTCGTGGGAGAAAATTACGAAGTTCTTTCATTCAGGCCATTCTAATTAACTGTCGTATACAAAAAGTCTAAAAGCCTAAATTGGGCTCGACATATCTGGTACTGACTGGCAGAAAATTGATTAAGTATTTGTCTGACTTCTACAACCAAAAACCCTTTAAGTAAAAGAAAAACTTGCAGTATGTATCTATTAATTATACATTTACATAAAAAAAATGTTAAACAAGCGAATTCACAAACATTAATAAAATTATGTGAAACTAACACACATACTGAAACTATTATTCAAACACCGTTTAGGATAGGAATTTTTTTACGTCTCTCTCTTCTTCTTCTTATCGTGTCGATGCTACAACTGCATTTTGTTGTAGCATCGTGTTGGAAAGATTAGCCAGACTAGACACTGCTTTACCGTGCCTAGCTGTTACCGGTGTGCGCCACGAGGAGGCTCTTTCCATGCACCCTCTTTCTCTTTATCGGTCATTTCATTACATTACCTTTAAGTAAGAGATAGGTACATTCCAGGCATCGCAACATTACAAAACAACTAACCGCGCTACATTATTCAAATTCGCCGGCCGCGCCGCGTCGAACCGTCTAATTCGAGATGTAAAATAAGTGTGGCAAAATTCAATATTCTCGAAACAATATAGCAACACCTGTGCGGCCGATTTCCATCTACCCTCACCACAGGTTAAGTTCTAGTAGCTGCATGTCACAATAAACATGCGGGACAGTTTGTGCTATCAACAAAAAAGCTTACTAGAATAAGTTTTCATGTAAATGTCTCCCTAAAGTATGACGTAAATGTCAGTCTAACGTAACGTTTATGGCTGCGGTATCATATTGCATCTAGGTTAAAATCCTTGTGGTTCTGTAGACAAAACTTAGGTAATTAACTACTTTGTGCTGCATTATGCACGATTTTTTCCGAATTGTGATTAACCGACTAATGGTATTCGTAGCGTTTACTGTAAGAATCATGTATTGTGCACGCACCCTCGCCCGCGGCGGTTCAAGTATAAATATTCAATTTAGGAACCATACTTGTTCGACATACTCCACGCAATTCGGTTCTATTTTACCGTCCAATTTAAATAATCTTTTTTAAATTGCCTATAGCCCTGATTGTGCCGGAAACATTGAACTGCCATTTTTAGATATCTTTACTAAAGCCGAATTGCTTTATAAGAACACAAAAAGTTGGAATAAAAACTATATTACCTTTACATATGAAGGTACTTATAAGACATAAACGAATTCACACACACTTTGGGTATATGTTGAACTACATAAACTTTGAAATAGAATAGGCTACCAACCCTATTCTAAATGTAGAGAAAAACTCCCGAAATGTTCGTAAACTGTAAAATAGTTGGTCCAGTGGAACTTCGCACTTTGTCGCGGTCACGGCACAGGTGAAACTTTAATGTAATTCCCAATGTCTACGAATTCGCGTACACTCAGAAACATAAATAGCATTTTTGTTCAAATAAATAACTTTATTATGTAAACCTTCGGTCTATCGGCGCAAGCGAACATCTAAGAATAGGTACATTTTTAGTCAGAAGCACTTACGTATAAGTACACTTCGCTTTCAGGTTTTGAACTGTCACCCTTAGTCTCCAGTATAAATGTATTGTATTTAAAAAAGTAGAGTTAGTAACACCAATTATATAGCTCCTCCTTACTCTCTGACTAACATAGGCTATTATATCTTACTGATTCGGCGATTTATGCCGGGACGGGCTCCGTACGGTGGACTCTAGTTATTATATTATACCATTATTCCGTTAAATTTCGTCCTTGATTGTACCCCAACACTCCCTTTGTGAAATTCTGTGGTTTGTTAATCAAACGTCGCCGGTTATTATTTACTTTAACCACGGAGTTGGTAATAAGCAAAAGGTGCTTTTAGTTTTCGGTTAAGCGGTGGAATGTTAGAATTTCAGTTTAAATTGTTATTAGAACGAGTTATTTTATTTGACATTATGTGGTTTTTGCGTTTCTCACTGTGATTAAAAGTGTTAATTGATATTGTCTAGCCACGTTGTAATATTAAAAGATAAAAAGCAAAATTCTCTAATTTTGAGGTAAACTGAAATGTAATAAAATTGTTTTAGTTGTGATTGGCATTTGGAGTGTTTTGGAGGCTTGAATGTTTAATTCTAGCCTTTTGCGGTTTTAGGTAAAAAAGTACTACCATATTATTGTAAAGCTGAAAAATTAATCTCTCTCTGACCCTCTCGAATTTTAATCACGTTTATTATTAGTAGGTAACTGTATAATAGGATCAAACTTGACTACTCCAAAGTACAAGTATCCCTAGCTTTGTTGTTTGCGGGCGATCAGATGTCCGAGACGCGTCTTGTTAACGACTGGAATGATAAATCAGCTTGCGAAAACAATAAGTCCCCTTAGTTTGCTGCTGTATAAGGGTGCACATCCAATGTTTACGATATTATATATAAGATATATATACTTAGGATTGTTTATAATTAGCCTACTATTATTACAGCACTTTGAAAAAAAAGGTTATGTAGTTTTCTTCTAAAGCAGATGAGAATGAAAATACGTAAAAAGGTTTCGAAAAGCTTCTGTACATGCATATACAATAATAGACTGGTAAACCTTAAAAATTTAGCAACTATAAGTTAATTAGGCACTAGAAATGTTGCACACTTCTATGTTGTCAACCGCTCCAATGAAAGGAGAGATTCATAATAATAAGATACCAAATTATGGAAGAGGTACATAAGCTTTATCGCACATCTCCCTCTATAAGACCAGCCCTCTAGTTTGGCGGGGTCTCGAAATTAATCAAATAGTCCAGAGTTATGACAGGTCGGACAGTCCGCCGAGATTGATGGACTCTAGGGACTGCCTTTGTAGCCGGACCCTACTAAATACAATGATAAGTGATTTAGTAATTGTTGTTATTGGGTTGGATTGAAGACATTTCATTGGGTTGGTTCTGGGTACATATCAAATTGGGTAGTTAATAGACGTCCGTGTTCCGAGCTCATTGTAAATGGGATTACTCGAAGGGACATTTTGATGATGTTAAGCTGTCGCAGACATCCTACTACATTTACTACGACCCCCTTGTCAGACAGATGAAGAATTTATAAGTAATTTAAAAGCCTTCGATATTGATTGTCTTTATTTTGATACCTTCTTATTAATTACCTACCTATTATATTGTAGTCTACCTTGTCTTCTTCCTCTCTTCTGCCGGCGACCCTCTGACTAAGGCTTTGCGACCTCCTAAGCGACCCACAGATTGAAAAACACTGACTTAGACCTTACAAAGACTGAATAGTAAGGAAAATAAACTGCACATGTTGCCGTTTTTCTAAATAGTTTAAAAGTTGGACACTAGCTTAAAGTTTTCACTAAATTTCATGTAGATTAGGTACTAAACTGTTACACAATATCTATATTAAACGAGAATCAATATCCTAGTGTTTAGTTTTTGTAACGGATCGTGAAGGTTACACTGAAACCGCAAATCACTAGCTCCTGAAACCGTTCAACCAAATATTTAGTTCAAGCTAGGTATTCTGGAATCTAGGTACGAAAATCACAAAATAGATGTTTCTAGGAAAACAAACTCTTAACAAAATTCTGAGGAATATTATGTGAATAGGGTCATTTGCTTCATTTTATATTTTTGTTGGTTCTGAAGTGTGTAATAACTTTATCTAGGTAAACTGATTTTATATCAAACTTTATGCTTCTCGTAGTACCATTACAATTTTTTTGAGAAGTTTTGATCTTACCATTAGGTTTTTTTTATTTATCTTAAATTATAAGTAAGTAGGTATCATAATAATTTATCTGTCAAAGTCTATTTTTTTTTATCGTAAAAAAATGCGTTTACTTTTTTTAGTGTGGCTTACTAGAAGAGTAGTTTCAGAAAATAATGCTTTGTGTGTCAGCCGTAAGTAAGTAGTTTTTCAGAACATTGTAGAAGCAAACCGTGAACCGTGACGGATTGTGGTGCGGTGTGGTCGAGAGTGGGGGTTCTAATGTCGATCTCAGCGGAACATATCTGGCGGGAGTGAAACCACTGATTTTTTATGGGTTCTCAACAACTTTGGTGAATTTAAATTCAGATCTTTTCAGCCTGTGGTACTGCAGGGCAAAGGCCTCCCTTCCTTTTCTTCCAGTTCCATTCTTTGGAGTCAAATAACTATTATAAATTTTTATAAATATTAATTAAGTTTGTACAATTTGGAAATAAATAAATAATAATAAATAAATAAATAACATCTATATTAGGATTCTAATAAAAATAGTGACTACTAAATTGTTCTTAATTTTTAAGTTGTAATATATTTTTGTGAATTAATATAATTATATCAACGTCTACTAATACTTATTTAAAATGGTTAATAGTTTTTGTTACCTACTACGTCAGCTACGAGCGCGTAGCTCAAAGTTTTAGAACTGCTACGGCGTAGCACACACGTAGCTATCTGAACAAAATTATTTAGATTTTTAAGCTTTCGCGATCAGAAGTCCTAAGACGTACCATTGACAACGTCACAGCTCAGTTCTTCTTCATCTTTTCTTAGTGGCTTTTCGCAGGCTAGGGTTGCCACGACTTTGCCAATGTTTACGTTTACTAATCTTATAACAAAAAGGCGGAGATCTGAGTAATTGTTCAAAAATGACCGGTAATTCGAACTTAAGAAGAAGAAGAAGCGTTGAGTGTAAATAAATGCCGTTTTACCTTTACCTTCCGCATCCCCAGTCCGTGGGTAACAAAACGCTATGCTCTGGGACGTCTCGCACTCGCGGCGTGTGATGTAGGGCACTATTCCGAGGCGCGATCGAGCCATCGCTCAGCCACGGCACATTGCACTGTGACGCAGATTACTAGTAGTTGCTGGCAGAGGATTTAACCGTGACTTTGCTTGCCAATTCCTGGATAAGCATTTTCATGGATTAATTGAGTTAAACCTGCTTTAAGATCCAATCACCAATGTAAAAATAACAATTTTAATTTTATTTCAGAGAAATTCGAGTGATTGGTTTATTTGACAGGCGTCACAGCTCAGATGGTAGTAGCTCTGCCTTCCATGCTGTAGATCGTGGGTTCGATTCCCACCCAAAGAATTTTTTTGTATGATCAACAAATAATATTTGTTCTGTGTCTGGGTGTTTCTATGTATTTTAAGTATGTATTAACAAAAAAAAGTATGTAAGTATTCTATCAGCAGTCTAGTTCCCATAGTACATCCCATAGTTCCTAAGCTTTGCTTAGTTTGGGACTAGAGTGTGAAGTGTGAAATGTCCATGAATATTTATTTACTTAGTTGATGTTTGAAATACTTTTAACTGACAGTCAACGTTTCAACATTGTATATAGATAGTGCCGTGATAGATAGCTGGTTCGTCTGAGCGTACTTATCGATGTGACGTGCGCCTAGCGATACACCGGCTCAGATGGGAATCAAATAAATTGTACTGCTGTAACTCGGCCGGTTTTTTAAATTAACGTATTAATAACTTTTAGACTTTTGTACACAATTTGGAAAAATAAAAATATGCAGAAGAGATGTATGAAAGTTTTTCTCAAGTTTCATATCGTTATTTTTTTACATTAACTGTATCTGCACTAGTTCAAACGCTAGACTATGAGAATACTTTGCCTGCGCCTCAACATTACGTATTTGTAAATAACACCTAAAACAATTGAAAAATGTATTGAAACAGTAGATTTGAATCACACTGCGCGTTAACGCCAGCTCTACCGCCGAACGTTGCAACGTCACTGTGCAGTATGTCTCGAATACAACTGTCACATTTATTCAGGGTCACCTTTTTATACGGCTTTGTAATATAGTTGGGTATAAAACACTTCTTCTTCTTCTTCTTATAAAACACTGCTAAGCCAATGCTTAATTAAATCAATATCTATACCGAGATTATTTTATTAGAATTTTTCTCTAAAGGTTCAAAGTTTGAATATGTCTACCGTGCCTGGAGATAAACCATTAATATGTACCTCTACCATGAGTTGTCACAGTAAAATCGCCTGACTTTACTACAGTAGATAAGTAAATTAGTATTACGATTTTTAGTACCCAATTATCCGCTAGAGGCGCCGTACAAATCTTCATACATTTTTTTACCTACAGACGCTAGCCAGTATTGATTGTAAAAACTCATGGTAGAGCTAATGTTCAATTACTGAGAGTTGAGAGCATGTCATAGTGACATAGTGAAGGAGTAAGTACGAATGGCTACATTACCTGAAGAGCCGCCCCTTCCGTGTTCTTCAATAGCGATGTACTCCGCCTTTCACCGCTGTCCAGAAACTAAAATCCTTGTTCTAGAAGATTTATGGTATTTTAAAATGTTTTAGTAGAGAATCGTTAGATTTGAGACTATTTTTGGAGTTAGCAGCCATTTTGTATTATAGCCTTGATTCGTTTTCTTTATAGTCTACTACTTTCAAAGGTCTTGCTGTAATTAGATAATTAGTTAGTCTAACAGTAACGAAAAAAACTAATAAAAACCTATTAATTTCTTTTTAAAAATATTTCAAGTACAAAATTTAAAATAATTAATTTAACGTTACTGAAACTGGCATCTAGATTTGCCCAACTAATTAATTTTACAAAATAAGTTCTTATTATTTGCCGAAAATAACTTCTTAGACAAAGCAATTACTTACTAGAATAAGAATTTGAGAGTTTCTCGGTACATACGAAATACACTACGGGCTATATTTCACCGGGACGCCATGGCGGCGCAACCAGTCGCCGCGACCAACAAAATGTATACAGCTCTATAGAGTTACTCACCTGGTGTCCGTTTGGTCGCGCAACCAAACGTACATTTTGTTGGTAGCGGCGACTGGTTGCGCCGCCATGGTGTCCCGGTGAAATATAGCCCTAACTGCCTCTGAATTGGACACCTCCTTAGGGTATCCGCATATCCAGTCAATCAGCAACTGCACCGATAGCTCCCGCGAGACCCTGGAACACGACGGGGGGACAAATTTGTAGATCCGCACCATCCTCTTGAGAAATTAAATGGTGACAGCTTCATACGGTGTCGGAATTTATGGGTTATGCTACGACGACCTACAAGCGCTATGTAGGTACTGCTACGAGCGCTACGAAATGCTGTATAGATTAGTATTACTTAGATCAGTCGTAGCACCATAATTATTTAGAACTGGCTGATGGTCGCGACATAATCTTATCATCGTTACATTTTGGATAATAAACAAATATTCATGGATATTTCACACATCATTTTTTGTAAATAAATAAAAAAATCACACAAACATTTGTTCTGAGTGAGAATCAAACCCACGACCCACAGCATGGAAGGCAGAGCTACTACTGAGCTGTGACGCACGTGTCATCATTGACACAATATCTTTTTATAATATAGTCTATGTGTTAATCTGATGTATAAACTATATTATTGTGCGACATCATTGAAATCCATTCAGTAGTTTTTGTGTGAAAGAATAACAAACAAACATCCACACATCCATACAAAAATTCACGTTTATATAATATTATTACTTAGTAGGAGTATAATATAAGATGTATAATATTAGTAGGGGGATTAGTAGGTAGTCGGTCTGTAACACACGATTTTTAGGTACTTATGTTATTTTAGATACGGCCAATTATTTATTACGTACCGTAAAAGAATCTCAAACATCAACACACTAACTCAAAGTTAAAGTCGCAACAAGAAACTTTTGCAGCACTCTTCTGAATTTCAAAATCATAGTCCACAAGGAATAATGTGTCAAACGCCTACGAATATTTCAAGAAAGTATGAATTTTCACAATCGTCGCAATAGTAAATAAAGCATATGTAACATACATTGCGTGGTGACTCCGCAGCGCACTGCAGTTGAGAAGAATTTGTCGCGCAGTGTAACTCAAACGGGATATGAATACGATCGTCATTTATTTATCGTGATACCCTGTCTTCGGGGACGGTGTAGCAAACTTCTGTAAGCAATAAACGTATCGACATGTCACTCCGTCGCGTCGCTGGGGATATGTATAAATTGGAATAAAAGTGGAATAAAATCCACTTATTAAAAGAGGTGTTTTGGTGACTTTAACAAGTGGATGTCTGGTGAGGTGACCCGTTTGCCATTGATAACTTAAATAAGGAGATAAGGACAGTGTGCTGATAAATAATGCACTAGTTATACATAAAAAAAACGAACCTAAACATTTTGTGTGAAATTTATTTTCACCGAATTTCCCTAGTATAAATTTGGCAAGATTCTCTGTACAATTTCACTACCTATTTCAGTATTAACATACATTGCATGAGTACAAAAACGTATAAAAGCGTGTTAGGAGTAGGTATAAATCTAATTTCGGAATCAAAATTCGTCTTTTTGTGCTATCTTCCTCAAATAACAAATCTATGGTGTTTCAACCTATGCCATTAATGAACAACCTATCATCATGTCACTCCCACTCATGTCACTATAACATTACGTTGGGCGGACAGTTTGACGCTTGATCGATGGACTTTAGTATAGATTTTAAGGAGTTCTTACCTACTAATAAATAGCCTCACTTTTTCATAGCTTTCTTGACGTTTTCGTGTCGACTTAGTTATCTATTATTTAGAAATACAGCTCTGGTCATTGTACTTAGTACTTTGACCTGAACAAGTTACAACAACCAACGCGCACACTTTGCCTGCTTAAAGTCTGCAAATGGAGCTTAAAATTTAAAAATGCTTTATCACTTTCCGCAGAGAGCTTAAACTTTACCACGACCTAACTAGTGACTAAGCTCACCTAATAACTCGCCGAGTTTCGTGTAAAGTTTTTCTATAAAACTTTGACGAAGTAGTGAAGAGAAACATTGTAAGTAACGGCTAAGCTTGTCGCGTGCTTTAAATCCCGAACTTTGATTTAAGTGCCTGTGTTCCATTAATATGGATATAACTTAGAAAAAAAACCCCTATTTTTAAAACGCAGTGAATATTCCAATTCGCAAGTAATTTTTTGGGGTTTCGATTAGCTTCGAGTTTCGGAACCCTTGTAGGCCACTTTGTCCGTCCATCTGTGACAATGCTGGTTATCTTAGCAACAAGTAATACTTTCAACTTGTTTGAAATACTTATTCCTTCTTTAATATAAAGAACCGTAGTAGGTTGATATGTTTCTGCAACATTCACAGTAGACATAAATACCTAACTGAAACTTAACTTCTACTTTATACAATTTTATTTACTTACAACGTTCTACGCGTAAAACTTGGCAGTGAAAATAACCAATGTATTCATACAGTACAGTATAACTTTAGAGTCGCTTTGAACCCTCTAGCTACAACTACGAGTCATGACTCAGCTGAACATGGCATCCCCACGTGCTTCTATTTCCATATCGACGCCAATTCAGACGTCGAGTGTTGCCGATTGACGCGGGAACGCGAAAAAGAAAGGCGTTCTTACGCAGCATCCGTCCGGACCGTCCGTCCGTCCGGCGGACGTTTCGACAGATCCCTGATTGGGTTTCCATGGCCTGGTAGTTGCGTGGAAAGCAGTCTGCTAAAACGGAATTTCTATCACAATGTTGCTGATAGTGCATACGATATAGCTTGGGTTGCACACGCAAAATAGACCATAAGCACGGACCGATTTTAGGGGTATCCAAAATGAATGATTTATACTGTCCATCTGTAACAGGTCACCAAGAACTAAACACCAATGTGTAGCCACGCCGATGATGATGGGTAATGTTTTACGAAGACGTGGCGTTATGACGACGAGTACCAAGTATAGATAGGCTTGTCTGGCATGACAGAGATTTCAAAATATAACAGGACCGATATGTAGGTGCGTACCTACTGGCAACCTGTTTTCAACGTGATTGGGCCCTATTTTCTGCTTTGTACGGACAGACAAAAGGTAAAGAAAACTAGAACTGGGGCTGGCGTGAATAGTTCCATTGGAAATTGTGTTTCTGTTCTGCGAGTCGTACTAATTTCTGTGGGCGTTTATTCGATGCTCACGTAAAAGTTGGAATTTGGTGTACCTACCTTTATGTAGTTGGTAGGTACCTACACGTAACTGAATGCTCTTTGATATTGATAACGCTTTGTTCCATGAATACCTCGGTACTTAAGTACCTACCTACTTAATCCTCAGAACAGAATACACTTAGCTTAGTTTCAACACAGTTAAGCATGTAAGCGTTTGTGTTTATTGCTATTACACATTTATAGTTTTTACCAACCAACGCTGTAATTTATTTCTAGAGTTAACATGAATGCGACTCATTTATTTCTTCAATTTGTTCACCCATCCGGGCAATGACTCTACAAAAACCCCTTTCCCTACTTCCGATTCACCATGGAGTTCACCCCACTCATGAGAACAAAACATTCAAGAAATGAGTTCGGGTATGAAAGTGCTTCTAATTTTGTTAATTAATTATTTGAACACGTCCTGAACAGAAGAGTCAGAGCCTACATAGATACAGGATCATGACCACTTTACGATAAACTCGACAAATAACTACCCCAAATTGTGAAGCTCTTCCGTCGAAAAGATTCACATTAGGTACAATAGTTACATCTTGATTAATGATTTCGTATCAGAGACAAAGAAGCCCTTTGTCGAAATCGATAATAGGAGAGCATAAACGAATGTTAGAAAAAAAATTGGTCCTCTATGCTACTACGTATCTATGTAATTCTATATGTAGGTACACATAAAAGTTCAGGTATCTAGGCAGGAACTAGGTTGCCAGTACAGCCTTTATACCTAATTATATGTATAGATCTTGTAATAACTTCATATTGTTGATACCACCATCAAGTTAAATATTCTAAGAGCACCTCACGCTATTTCTAAAGAACTTGTACTAGGTATCTACATCGTGTGTATAGTAGGTAAAGATAACTTGGGTAGATAGGTAGGTACATGCGAATCAGAGTCACCTGTCGTGTCGTGTCCCATGTGTGGCGTGTCCCGTATTTTGGGTTTGACAGCTTTTTATTGGATCCCTGATTTCCTATTCAATAAGTTTCGGGTTTGCATTACGCTGCTAACTGGCCCGTGAAATGTGTTGTGTGGGTGTATAATGGAATGCGAGATCATGTGACCGATTGCATTACAATCTAATTGCTGGTACTCAGGACCTACGAGAATGTTGGTTGGGTTTCTGAAGTACCTACTTACCTACTTAAATAGTACTCGAACGCAGCACAGATCAATAACGTGATATTTTACAAAAATAAAATTTGTAGGTACTTAATAATAAAACATACTTATATAGAGGACGGAGGGGGAATGTGCATTTCTATAATTGTTCTACTCTTCGAGTCACTATTAATTACCAGGTACCTATTATTTAGAGTTATTATTCATTTTTATTTTTAACTACACTCATGGGCAAAATTAGAGGAACGGTACAAAAAAGAGACAGATCGGACGTAAAAAGATTTTTTTTGTATGAAGTATAAACATTTTATTATTCACTTATTTCATTTTAATATTTTTAATGAAAATAAAACTAACTTCAG
The DNA here is from genome assembly GCA_932527185.1 of Ecliptopera silaceata. NCBI lineage: Eukaryota > Metazoa > Arthropoda > Insecta > Lepidoptera > Geometridae > Ecliptopera > Ecliptopera silaceata. Next base: position 10,953,543 of record OW052199.1, read on the forward strand.
TAAAATAACACAAGACTAATCAATAGAAATCACAAAAATGATGTTTTGATGAATGAACCCTTCAATCATCACATTGAAAATACCAGGGTTTTATGCCATTATGGGGACTTTTTGTCGAGTGTTTGGGCACATTCAGTATTTAGTGGTACCCCCTCTAGCCGTTAAAACTGCCAGCAATCTTCTCGGCATGCTTTTGATTAAGTTATCAATGAAATCTTGTGGTATTCGATTCCACGTTTCTTCCAGTGCTCTTTTGAGATCTTCTATGTTTCTTGGTGATGGATCCCGCTGTTTTTTTTGTTTTACGAGCTTGTCTAAAACATGTTCGATGAGGTTTAAGTTTGGCGAGCGTGCTGGCCATGGCAAAACGTCAGTTTCAACCTCTCGAAGATACCCCCAGTTCAGAGAAATCGCACTTTGACTTCTTCTGAGGTCAAATCTATGCTCCAAGACGTTCGACATGTGATTGTTAGCACTAAAACGATAAGAAGAAGAGTTAAAGAAGCTGGAATAAAAACGTACTTGCCAGCCAGAGGACCGTTACTTACCACAGATCATCGAGTCACATTGTAGAAAATGGATCCCTGACTGCGGCTCGATACGTAAATGACATCTAAGAACCAGTTATCATGCCCTTTGCCCCGTACATCGGAGAGAATTTTCATTTATGCAGGACAATGCCCGGCCTCACACAGCAGCGGTAGTTTGGCGGTATCTTCGAGAGGTTGAAACTGACGTTTTGCCGTGGCCAGCATGCTCGCCAGACTTAAACCTCATCGAACATGTTTTAGACAAGCTCGTAAAACAAAAAAAACAGCGGGATCCATCACCAAGAAACATAGAAGATCTCAAAAGAGCACTGGAAGAAACGTGGAATCGAATACCACAAGATTTCATTGATAACTTAATCAAAAGCATGCCGAGAAGATTGCTGGCAGTTTTAACGGCTAGAGGGGGTAGATACCACTAAATACTGAATGTGCCCAAACACTCGACAAAAAGTCCCCATAATGGCATAAAACCCTGGTATTTTCAATGTGATGATTGAAGGGTTCATTCATCAAAACATCATTTTTGTGATTTCTATTGATTAGTCTTGTGTTATTTTACTAAAGTTAGTTTTATTTTCATTAAAAATATAAAATTAAAAAAGTGCTTAATAAAATGTTTATACTTCATACAAAAAAAATCTTTTTAGGTCCGATCTGTCTCTATTTTGTACCGTTCCTCTAATTTTATCCATGAGTGTATTTAAATCACAGATTAATATTTACTTGAATGCCAACGGTTACTTTTTGAATAAACTTTCTGCTTCTTTTTTATATGGTTTCGTGTTGTGTTTATTTCGAATATTTCTTTCAAGTCTTTCAATCTTTCATTTGTTTTAAACGGGAAATGGTAGTCAATTTTTCATTCATAACAGGAAACGAATTTTATCATATTCCTTCATTTTCATTTCAATGGTATATACTGCTACGACCTCAAGTATTGATGGTTAAAATTTCTCCAAAATTAAACAACGAAACTCAACATAACATTAAAAACTCTTAATAATTATTCACAAACAAACTTACGACTATACAGTATTTACAAAATGTACATAGACATATAAAATACATAAGAAACAGCTGAGCTATCTACAGACCGTTGCAAACGATCTATAGATAGCTCAACTGATCCAAATCAGTACCAATCGGAAGCGTACCCAAGACACTGGCTGCATTGCCGCGCTGAATAGCAATGCTGATACGTTGGGCCAGATACTCACCAGCCCTCGGGTCACGCGTCGCTTCGACTAGAAAAAAAAAAAAAAAAAAAAAACATTAAAAATAAAAATGCTACATTTAGATTTAGCAAACGATTTCGAACTTCTTTGATTATCTTTTTCTTCTTTTCATAATGGCTTTTCGCAGGCTAGGGTTGCCACGATTTTGCCAATGTCGGAGTTTATGGTGATTTATGTTTATTATTACCGCTGGTATTACCAGCCGAACGTTTATAGACATGACATAACTGGAAGACTGACATTCACACTGAGTTTTGACATAAGTACCTACTATGAATGTGTGACAGATGACAGATATCAAAATATCAAGAAGAGATGACGGTGGTCATTCCCGCCATCTTCAAGATGGCGGGAAGACGCTGTAAATAAAATAATAAAGAAAATAAACTAATTTAAGAGAAAAACATTTACTGTAACAAACTAACTTATGAGAAAAACATAACTGTGAAGTGAATACATGAAATACTGAAGAAAACGGGTTAACATAGGAGAGAAACATAACGTACGAAAAATCTTGAGGATGGCGGGAAAAACATAACTGTAAAGTTGTAAAGGGAATGCATAAAATACTGAAGAAAACAAACTAACTCAAGAGAAAAACATATCTGTGAAGTGAATGCATGAAATATTGAAGAAAACAAATTAACATAAGAGAAAAACATAACGTACGAAATATAAGTGGACTTCCCGCCATCTTGGGGATGGCGGGAAAAACATAACTGTAAAGTGAATGCTTTATGATAGAAGTGTAAAGTGAACGGGAAGACGTTGTAAATAAAATAATAAAGAAAATAAACTAAAAGAGAAAAACATTTACGTAAGACTAGGCGGTATGGTTCTAAAACTTTAGCCTGCTCGGAAGAGCAAATAAATAAAAAAAAAAAAAAAAAAGAGATGACGGTGGTTCGTGAAATATAAACAAACTTATAAACAAGGAATCTAAAAAGTGATCTAAAATCAAAATTATTAGCAATAATTTCTTGATACGGCTTATTAAATACACTTCTATCCGTATTGGACATCCATCAAGGCTTACAAAAATATCGTTAAGAAAATAACCTAAGCTTTGTATAGAGTTTCAAAGCCTTCATCCAAGCCGTTGCCATCCGAGCAAAATACTGGCCTCATAACAGAAAACCTTCGAGATTTAAGTAAAATGAATTTTGAATGGACAAAAGAGGTGCATATCAATTGGTAAGTACCAAATTCGGTAAGATAAGTCTTGCCCAATACTATTGTAAGTATTTTACATAATACTCTTGACTGATTGCTATACCTGTATGGTAAAACCAATTCATACTACTAGAACTATAGTGAGCCTAAATAATAACAGCCATTTTCCTTAATTCATTGCACTTTGTATGTAGAGTAGAACACAACTTTATACCAATGTCTTCTCTTGCCAGACTACTCACACTATTTCTTAGTCTCAGTATGCATGCTTATATATCTGTATTTCATGCTAATGCATAATGTATGTGTTATATTGTACGGTACTACTTTAATTACAGGAGAAATGGTTTTATAAAAGAAGAGGATGTAGGACGGTCTGTGATTCAGCGCTTGCTAAATAACACTTACTGTGCACCTCTCTCTGAGAGAGTACCGATTCAGCAAACACCCTTCTGGAGTCCTCAGGATGCATTCGGAACAACCTGCAATGAAAGGGTATATCCTACTTTTATTATAAATGTGAAAGTTTGTATGAATAGATGGATGAGATGTATGTTTGTTACTTATTCACGCAAAAACTATTAAATAGATTTTAATAAAACTTGACAATAATGTAGTTAATACATCAGAATAACACATAGGCTATAATTTATAAAGATATTGCAACATCATAGATGATGTCGCTTTCACCAGCTTGTAGAATTATAATTAAACAAGTAGCATTCATAGCTTTAAGGGCCGGTTTCTCCAACGATGTTCAATCGCTCATTCATCTGATCACCGAGTTAACTTAGCAGCGCTATAAACTTTGATTGAATTGCAGAAAGGCGAATCAAACATATTTGGCTACAGATTAACTAATCACAGTTCTACGTTTGTTTGATCGAGGAAAATATTAATTGATATGGCAACAACGTTTCTTTTCACGTATTGTTCATTCATTTTTCGGTCTGTGTCATTGCTATAACGTCTGTGGTTATATTTTTACTAGCTGAACCCGCCGCGACTTCGTCCGCGTGCCGTTTTAAGATATTTTGCGATAACCCATTACCATTACTATCTTCTTATGAAAGAAATTGACGGTAAAGTGCAGTCTAAGAAGGAAAACTTAGTACATATTGGTACTTATTCTTAAAACCGGGCAAGTGCGCACGAAGATTTTCGTACCGTATCTATGGCCCGTTGCCCTTATCAATATCGAATAAATAAAATTTACGTTTATATATAAGCCCCCTTGAATATTAATTATGCGTGATAGTTAGAGAATTTAAAATAGACAGAAATTAAACACTCAGTAATACGATCTAGTTTTACCCTTTGGTTACCGAACCCTAAAAACCCAATAACGTAAACTACTAAAACATAAGTAATCAAAACTCACTAAATTACCGTTACCGTAAGTAAATAAATCAGGCCAAGTGCGACTCGGACTCGCCCGCTATAAGTTCCGTGCCATACCTATGTAAACGATTAAGAAAAAAAACATGTTTTTGTACCTATGCGAACCCTCTAAGCATGTTCTGTTTTTAGTATTTGATATCTATGCCGGACTAAAATATAATAACTATGTCCGGTTAATGTACAACCATGGAAAGCACGACCCGGAATGTACGACCACGGAAAGCACAGCCAGGAATACGCAACCAGGAATTCTCAGCCAAAATGTACATGAAATCCGGGCTGCGCATTCTCGACATGTGTTAGGAATGTCCAACCACGGAATGTAGAGCCGTGGAAAATACAACCATGGAATTGGCGTCTATTGCTCTGATTGGTCGAAATCAATTGGAATGAATTGGGTGCATGGAAAGAGCCTCCTCGTGGCACACACCGGTAACAGCTAGGCACGGTAAAGCAGTGTCTAGTCTGGCTAATCTTTCCAATACGATGCTACAACAAAATACAGTTGTAGCATCGACACGATAAGAAGAAGAAGATTGGTCGAAAGCCTAGCCTATGCTTCGTTTAGATGAAACCAAAGATTAAAATGTTACTATCCCATTTTGATAAAGATAGACTGCACAGATTATAATATGAAAAGAAAACAATTCAATTCAATAATTGTTATCTGGCAAATGGTTCAACGCATGTAGGTTCTGGCGCGGTTTTCTATATCAAACTAACGCTCGTCGCTTCGCTCCTCGCACCTACTGTGACGCATCACACATGAAAAAAAATCAGTTTAAAAATAATATTTTGACAGTGGCATAGTTAGCTACTTGTACATGATCGGCTAAACGAAAAATTCGAGTAAGCGCAAACGAAGCATATGCTATGACGTCATTTGGCATCAAATTCCCAACACGTGTCGGGAATGTACAACCATGTAATACACAGCCACGGAATGCACAGCCCGGAATTGGATGCCAAAATGGTCACCGATTCCGGGCTGTACATTCCGTGGCCGTGTCATTATCCGATAGGGCGTTCGATGGTACCGCCAGCATATCAGTGTCGGCTCCGATATCCGATATCGAGACGGACAATATGAAAGACAGGTACATTTTTCATACATTTTAGTTACCCGGATATCGGATCAGCGTCCGACACCGATATCGGATCGGATAATGTGAAAACGCTCTGACTCTCAAACTTGATTGAAATCGTTCATAAAAAACGCTACTACAAACTTCCTTTTTGCAATATTTGGTGTAAAATCAAGTCATTAATGTGCGTCTCAATTTTCATTGACTTTCGTCTATAAATAACGTTACAGAAAACTTCCCTCATTTTATTGCATTCATTAGAGTAAAATTGTCACAAAGCGCCTCTTAATAATTTGATTAAAATTCGTCGATTTTTATCGTTACAACACACTTGCCCCCTTTCCCACGGAGGAATTTTAAAATATTATTATGAAAATAGTTATATATTTTATAAAATATTATTATATTAAAAAAACAAACCATCTAAGTAAATTATGTCTTTGTATGAGACTATAAGCGCCCCTTGATTATTTAACATTTTGTTTTTAAATATTTATTCGTCATTAGCGGTAATTGGGTACGCAACCCTAGATAACTTAGCAAAATAACTCGATTCAACGAAAATATTGCTAATACCGATCGACTTACCTATAACACATTGCCAAAACGCACCGATAGCGCGTTCTAGGATTACGCCACGCATGACAGCGCCATCTATACTCGAAATCGTATACTAAATCGTATACGATCGAAATTTTAAACTTAGGGAAATTTTTACAGGGAATTTTTTCTAGAGAAATTTTTACATTTAGCAAAATCATCCCCAGATGATTTTGCTAAATGTAAAAATGCAGATCTATTTTATTTTGTGTCAACATTATGTGTATCAAGTTTCAAGTCAATCGGTTCACAATAAAGATAAACTGCACAGATTATAATATGAAAAGAAAACAATCCGATTCAATAATTGTTGTCTGGCAAATGGTTAAACGCATGTAGGTTCTGGCGCGGTTGTCTATATCAAACTAACGCTCGTCGCTTCGCTCCTCGCACCTACTGTGACGCATCACACGTGAAAAAAAATAAGTTAAAAAATAATATTTTGACAGTGGCATAGTTAGCGAAAAATTCGAGTAAGTGAGTATGACGTCATTTGGCATCAAATTCCCAACACGTGTCGGGAATGTACAACCATGGAAAACACAGCCACGGAATGCACAGCCCGGAATAGGATGCCAAAATGGTCACCGATTCCGGGCTGTACATTCCGTGGCTGTGTTTTCCTTGGTCGTGTAATCACGGCACCCATGATTGTGGTGATTTCCATACTCTTTACCTTAGGTTAAAAGAAGACCCAATCAGTTTTTTTTTAATTACCTACTTAAGAATGCCTAGAGAATGTTTCTTCGAATTACTGGAATTAGATAGATATAGTAAGTATTTCAATTTCATTTATAAAATCCTCCACATTTATATCAATAAATGACTCCTCCACATTTATATCATCCATTATAAATTACCGTTTAGAAATTTGCCTCCTTCTTGTCACCGCACTATGAACGCACTGAACTGAACACGTGGGGTTGCGACACGACGTTGCCGTCCTGCTGTCGAACGCTCGCGGTACGGACGCCGCACTGTTTCCGCACCGTGCATTTTGTATGAAAACATACGACCGTCCGTCCTTACGCCGAACGACGAACGCACCGCTTCGGCACTGCAGCGGTCCGATACGAAACGCATAAATTGAAAGAGCCCTAAGAGCGTTTTCACATTATCCGATCCGATATCGGTGTCGGACGCTGATCCGATATCGGGGTAAGTAAAATTTATCAAATATGTCCGGCCCGATATCGGATATCGGAGGTACATATTTCATACATCTTACTTACCCCAATATCGGATCAGCGTCCGACACCGATATCGGATCGGATAATGTGAAAACGCTCTGACTCTCAAACTTGATTGAAAGCGTTATCTCATTATCCGATAGGGCGTCCGATGGTACCGCCAGCATATCGGTGCCGGCTCCGATATCCGATCTTTATCTTTATCTTTATCTTTATCTTTATCTTTATCTTTATCTTTATCTTTATCTTTATCTTTATCTTTATCTTTATCTTTATCTTTATCTTTATCTTTATCTTTATCTTTATCTTTATCTTTATCTTTATCTTTATCTTTATCTTTATCTTTATCTTTATCTTTATCTTTATCTTTATCTTTATCTTTATCTTTATCTTTATCTTTATCTTTATCTTTATCTTTATCTTTATCTTTATCTTTATCTTTATCTTTATCTTTATCTTTATCTTTATCTTTATCTTTATCTTTATCTTTATCTTTATCTTTATCTTTATCTTTATCTTTATCTTTATCTTTATCTTTATCTTTATCTTTATCTTTATCTTTATCTTTATCTTTATCTTTATCTTTATCTTTATCTTTATCTTTATCTTTAATAATTTGATTAAAATTCATCGATTAATAACGTTACAAAACACTTGCCCCTTTCCCATGGAGGAATTTTAAAATATTATTATGTAAATATATATATGTACATAAATAAAAAATATTTATTTATTTATTATATATATACATACATATTTAATAAAATATTATTATATTAAAAAAACAAACCATCTAAGTAAATTATGTTTTTGTATGAGAAGACTATAAGCGCCCCTTGATTATTTAACATTTTGTTTTTAGTTTTTAAATATTTATTCTATTCGTCATTAGCGGTAATTGGGTAGGTACGCAACTATAAATAACTAATCAAAATAACTCGATTCAACGAAAATATTGCTAATAGGTACCGATCGACTTACCTATAACACATTGCCAAAACGCACCGATAGCGCGTTCTAGGATTACGCCACGCGTGACAGCGCCATCTATACTCGAAATCGTATACTAAATCGTATACGATCGAAATTTTAAACTTTACTTACTCAATTTTAGGGAAATGGGGATGATTTTGCAAAATCTAAAAATGCAGATCCATTTTATTTCGCGTCAACATTATGCGTATCAAGTTTCAAGTCAATCGGTTCAAGGGATAAGAGAAAATGAGACAGCGCCATCTATACTCGAAATCGTATACTAAATCGTATACTAAATCGTATACGATCGAAATTTTAAACTTTACATACTCAATTTTAGGGAAATGGGGATGATTTTGCAAAATCTAAAAATGCAGATCCATTTTATTTCGCGTCAGCATTATGCGTACCAAGTTTCAAGTCAATCGGTTCACGGGATAAGATTCTGCATACAAACTTCAAAGCCTTATTTTAGGGCTCCGGAGCGTTATTTCCAAAATTCCTGCCTTAGTACGCCACACAGTCACTCCAGGAACACGCCTTCCAAATTTCAAGTCTCTAGGACCAGCGGTTTGGGCTGTGGCTCGTACGTCAGCCGTCAGTCAGTCAGGACTTTGATTCTTATTAATGAGATTTATTTTGGTTTTCTTTTCTTGTGATTTCATCTTTGAAAGTGAAAACTTGATTTATTTATAGGATTTTGGAGTATAAAATTAACTGTTGTTGAGGGATAAAAGTCCTATGAAGAACATAATCGATATCTAAGTATAATTATACCGTGTTAGTTCTCTTTACGTGCCATTTACAATTTAGTGACTTGTTGCAATGTGTTTATCTATTTTCAGAAATAAATCAACACAATAAAACCATTCTTACTTCATGTCGTTGGAGCTAAAGGTACTCCAGAAAAGTACTACTAAAATGGGTCCTCAATAACAATTGAAATAGTTGCGACAGCGCTTCCTGATAGGTATTATGATATTGGTAAGTAAAATCTTTCAAACTACAGTGTAGATACAATTTTACTATTCGTATTCATTACTATACTACGCACACATCGGTACATCCCTACATGGAATTATATTACCTATTTACTCGACAAGTAAAATATATTTCAGATGAAAATACACTGAAATTAATCCAAGAATGTTATCAGGGTGGTGAAGTCTATGCCCATAATGTATATTATCCTATAAAATATGGTTCTATAAATTAGTGCAAATGATTATTCAATATGTTTAAACTTCTTTATTACAGATAAAAAGGCAATATGTCTCGCAGGATAATGAAGCTACACAGTACAGTCTTCTCCAGTTTGGCAGAAAGATGCCTACAACATGCATACCTGGAATGAGAAAAATTTAAAATGAAAATAGTTGAACACAAAAACACAAAGTAATAATACTCCCAAACAGTTTGCTTCGGTGTATTTTTACAAATAATGAGACAAAAATAAAATAAATGTAATATTTTAATGATTGTTTTATTTTAATGAGGTTACTTCAATTAGGGTTTCTATGTTATAATTTTTATTATAAATTCTGTGGTTGGAAACGGCTCATAAATAATATAACTAGAAATGTACTGAGCCTGTGTCATATCACTAACCCGCTGAGGGTTAGTCAGTATATAGTACATGTTGTTAAGATGATGATTCTTTAATTGGAATTAGGTACAATAAAATATATAATCTCACCTTACTACATATAATGATATTATAGGGGAAGCACACTGAAGTATCATTAACATTGTCCGCCACATTCACTGCCATTTTTTCTTCAGCAAATATTCAATAGCATCTTCATGCTAGAAAGCAATTATTATGTGTTAAACCACAAGATTCAAGTATTATTACATAATAGTGCTTCCTTTCTCGCTATTTGAACTCAGAAACATGATCTAAAACAACGTTATGTTGATTATGAGATTAATAAATCTAGGTTATCACATAATATTATAGGTACCTACTTATGTTTTTGTTATTACCTGAATTATTTTTCGGGTTGGCTATAGATATCCGGTACCTGCGCCGGGAGTCGTGACTAGGTGGAAAGGGAAGGGTAGACAACAAGAAGTCTTCCCCTGAAACCAGTTTTTCTAGGAAAGCTATAGTTTTTGAGTTATAACACTTTTTAGGTGCCAAAATCTTCATTTTTAGGTTAGTTTTTGATGAACTTCACACTAATTTCTGGCACTAGCTGACACTTGAACTAGTGTATGTCAGTTTGGGAGTGTCAGGAGGCCTAAATGTAAACAATAATAAAAAGAAAAGTGTAATTTAAATTTAAATAATTTTTTTTCGCGGCAAATTTCTGAATTTTAATTCAATTTATTTTTTTCAATTGCTTTTGAACTCAGAAAGGTGATTTGTGACAGAATACTAGAATAGGTGCGAGGAGCGAAGCGACGAGCGTTAGTTTGATATAAAAAACCGCGCACGAGCCGAGCGAGCGTGCCGCGGCAGCGGCCGGCGAGTGCCAGAACCGACATGCACAAGATGAAGTGCCAGTGACAGGAATTAGTGTTTAATGCATAAAAAACTAACCTAAAAATGAAGATTTTGGCTCCAAAAATGTCATAACTCAAAAACTATAGCTTTCCTAGAAAAACTGATTTCAGGGGAAGACTTCTAGTTGTCTACCCTTCCTTTTCCCCCTAGTCGCGACTCCCGGCGCAGGTACCGGATATCTATAGTTTAACCTTTTCTTTCTGATCTATTATTACCTCAATATGTAATAAATTCATATCATTGCCCATAAATTATCTTCGAAGAAATAGTCATCACAGAAAATGCAGGACGTATAAAAAAAAACGTTATAAAACTCATCACAGGTCGTAATATTAGGGCATCTCATATCGGAGCCCGTCTTGTATATTAAAATCTTCAGAATTAGCGAAAAACATAATAAAAACTTCGAAAATATATTCAACAATTCGTCGCGATTACAATTGAACAGCCGCTAATCGCTCGATTTTTTAGATTAGTTGACATGCCAAGTTGACAACGGTTTTACCACGCATTCTACCCTAATCATCCTTCGAGAAACTCAAATTTGGATTTTACATGGCATTTTTGATTGCTTGCTTCGTTTAATGTCAAGTAATCTGGTGTTCAATATTTCGCAGTTGACAAGAGTTCGAGAAACCCAAATCACGATTGATCAGAGTTTTGACACATTGTTATTTGATTTTTTCGTTGATCATCGTTGGAGAAACCGGCCCTAAACCTTTTAGATTTGATTCAATAACAAACAAATTTGCTTGAAGATAATTGTGCTAATTCAGGTAACAAAAGCACATTATATTCCAAGTTTACCCAAATACATTTGCTGAATCATGATTTTTACAATTATGTACTTATAGGTAATTATGCATTTTTTGTCTTAACTTTCAAAATATATGACAAAATGCAATTCTTGGTTTCAGAATCAAATGAATCATAAGTTCATCCCAGGACAGTTGCAAGTACCGTCTTACCCGCAAGTGTCTGAGCTGACGAGGCAGCAGCATCTACAGGCTATGAAAGTGGTGTGTGTTAAACACAAGAATGTACAACCAAAATTCTATATGAAGCCGAATGCACATGATTATAAAGTATTTGAAGTAAGTGAGGTTTACACAACGGCGGATCCGGGGGGGGGGGGGTCATGGGGGTCATGACCCCCCCCCCTGAGCTGGTTCCAGCACTTAGGTGGACCACTAATTGAACATATTTTTTTTTTAATTTATATAAGTTCTTGACTTGACCACGACTGTGTGACCCACCCTTGGCGCCAAAATATGATCGTGACCCCCCCCTGGAGCCAAAGCTGGATCCGCCCTTTTGTTTACAAAAGTTATCATTTCAAAAATAGTATTGCAACATTTTAATGAGTGGACCTAACACAAGAAAATTGAACTCCTTATGTGATGGTTTTTGGGGAAGTAAGACGAGTTTTCAGGAGTAATACAGAAACTTTATTTAGGAGCGCACGCACAGCCATGACAGTCGTAGACAGAGAAGGAAGAACAGACATCTTCTTCTAACATTACAAGTGACATTAACAAACTTTGACAGATGAAGTTTACATATTATATCATAATGTTCCAACACTACCCCATAAACTTAATCTTATTTGCTAATTAATTCTTAGGCATAAAATATTAACATTTAATCTTATTGCCTAATTACATTAAACTGAAATACACTTGAAAAACACAGAAACAAATCTTACATGCTTTTCCCTAGTTAATGGTTTAGTTAACACATCTGCAATCATTTTATCAGTAGGAACAAAACCTATGCTAACAATTTTTTCATTAACCAATTGTCTTACAAAATGATGCCTAATATCAATGTGTTTGGTTCTTGCATGACAAATTGAATTTACACACAATTTCTGTGCTGACTGACTGTCATTCCACAGAGTTACATTACAATTTATGTTTACACATTCAGATAAAAATGTACGTAGAAAAACCGCCTCTTTACACGCATCAGAGATTGCCATGTATTCTGCCTCAGCGCTGGAGAGAGCCACAGTTCTCTGCTTACGACTTTCCCACGAAACCAATGAGTTACCAATATGGAACACATACCCGGTATAGGAGCGCCGATCTACTTCATTTGCAGCCCAATCCGCGTCCGCGTAGCCAGTAATCTGCATGTCGCCTTTCTCGAACGTGAGACCATACTCTACTGTACCCTTTAAATACCGTACTACTCTTTTAGCAGCCTTCCAATGCTCCTCAGAGAAGCAGTCGTTGAACTGACTCAAGTAGCTCACTGCAAAGCTGATATCTGGCCTGGAACAAACTGATAAATACATTAAACACCCAATTAAATTCCTATAATCAAGCTTGCAGTTTTTATTCTCAGATTTCTTGAGTTTCAATCCAGTTTCCATGGGAGTTGGTGCTGGATTACACTCAGACATGTGAAATCTCTCTAATATTTTCCTGGTATAGCCTGCCTGGTCCAGTGTAATTTTATTTTCATTCCTGGTAATTCTCATACCCAAGATATGACTGGCCTGACCCATATCTTTCATCTTAAATTCTTCTTTGAGATTATTCTTGATCTCCTCCTTCTTGTTCACCAAAGACCGAGAAGAAAACAACATTATATCATCAACATACAAAGCAATAATTATATATCCCCCTTTATGATGATATACATATACACAAGGCTCTGAAGATAATTTTTTAAATTTCAATTTCTTGACTAAAACTCCATTTATCTTCTCATACCATGACTTGGCTGCCTGTTTTAGACCATAAATTGCTTTATTCAGTCTGTATACTTTGTTTTCGCTTCTTTCCTTAATGAAACCTTCTGGCTGTTCCATGAACACAATCTCTTCTAGATCACCATTTAAAAATGCAGTTTTCACATCTAGATGTTCCATTTCTAAGTCATTTTGTGCAGCCAGAGCTAGTAATATTCTAATTGTTGAATATCTTACTACAGGAGAAAAAGTTTCAGAGTAATCTATTCCAAATTGCTGGGAATAGCCTTTTGCTACAAGACGGGCTTTATATCTCAATAACTCCTCGTTTAGCCCTCTTTTCTTTGTAAAAATCCATTTACATTTAACCGGCTTCTTGCCTTTTGGTAAATCAACCAGGGTCCAGCATTGATTAGTAATAAATGAATCATACTCATCTTGCATTGCTGCCCTCCAGTGCTTGCTTTCACAGCTGTTCAGTGCTTCCTGCACTGTCTCTGGAACGTCTATTTCGTCTTGTAACATGCCAGCCAGCTGTGCGTACTCGTGTACATCTTGAAACTCCAGCTCCGAGTCCTCATCTGAAGAACCTGGAACGTAAGTTGGATCCGAAGAGTCATCTGTTTCAACTACCCCTGTTTCATCACTAAGTTCTGAATTATTAAGCCTAAATATGGCTTGTCTTCGCCTTCTATGGACTATGTCATCAGAAACATGATTTATATCAGGAGATTCCTGTGAAGCAGGACTGTTCTCTGGCAACCTACTATCAGAGCTATTTAAATCAATTGGACATTCATATATATCAGCTGAAATGTCTTTGTTATCATCATGTGACATATTCCCCTTAACAAATACATTTTCCAAGAAAGTTACATGTCTTGCTTTGATGCATTTCTTAGGACATGATGGATCAATCAGCCTATACCCTTTACTGTCCTCACAGTAACCCACGAATATGCATTTCCTGCTCTTGGAGTCTAGCTTTTTCCGATTTTCCTCCAAAGCATATGCAACGCACCCAAAAACTCGAATATGTTTGACGTCTACCTTTTTCGAAGTCCACTTTTCCTCTGGAACAACGCCCATGACCGCCTTAGTAGGCGAGCGGTTCTTCAGATAGACAGCTGCATTCACGGCCTCCGCCCAGAACTTCTTTTCCAAGCCCGCATCCTGGAGCATTGACCGAGCCTTCTCCATTATTGTCCGGTTGGCTCTCTCCGCTACCCCATTCTGGGAACTGCATCGCGGTACCGTAGTCTGGTGACGGATTCCGCTGGCTTCCAAAAAGTTCTGAAATGCACGATTAACATACTCAGTTCCATTGTCACTTCTCAAACATTTTATTTTCCTATCAGTTTCATTTTCTACTAGGACCTTGAAGCTCTTGAATATATTGAAGACCTCATCTTTAGTTTTCAGAAAATAAACCCACGTTTTCCTAGAAAAATCATCAATGAATGTGACAAAATACCTTGCACCACTGAGCGATGCTGTCTGCAACGGACCACAAACATCCGTGTGCACAAGGCCTAAAAGAACCTTAGACCTACTTTTAGATTTCTTGGGAAAAGGCAATCTAGACTGTTTACCTTCAATACAAGCTACACATTTGTTGTAATTAATATCATCAAAATGCATACCTGTAACCATCCCATTCTTCATTAGGTTCATACTTCTGGAGTTGAGGTGACCTAACCTCTTATGCCACACTTCCTGTGTCACCTTGTCCGCAGCACGTCCTATGCATACTTCCTGTGACTCCTCAGGCTTCACCCTAGAACTCATGGCAATCCCTGACTCCCCAATAGTGTCTAGTTTATAGACCCCATTGTTGTATGATGCTGTAGCGACTATCTCATTACCTTTACGCAATATTTTACATTGTTTATTATCAAATTTAACTGTAAAACCCTTCCTAGTCAATTCACTTACTGACAAAAGATTAGTACTTAAATTAGGTACATAATAAACATTGCTAATCAATTTATCACAGTCTTTTAACCTAACTGTCACACTTCCTAGACCGGCTGTTGCTAACTTTGCCCCGTTGGCAACATGCACTTCTAGAGGTTGAACCGCAACGCACTCACTCATTATGTCTTTTCGGTTACACATATGGTTTGTAGCTCCAGAGTCAAGATACCACTGATTGTCTTTCACGTTCACCGCAAGCGCCGTCAGCATTGCCTCCTTGGTGGAATCCTTCCCCTTGGTGCTGGTGTTCCTCACCTTGCTGGTGTTGGTCGGGCAATCTTTCTTGTAGTGGCCAGGTTTCTTACACTTGAAACATCTCACCGCTTTCCTCACTGTCAAAGCCGATGCTTCTGGTGCCTCAACGTTGTCCTCTCGCCTCTGTGTCTCTTGGAGCAATCTTGACTTTACTCGGTCGGAAGTCAATTGTACATTTGAATTTTCCAAAGCCATGATGAGGGGATCGTAATCTTTAGTGAGCCCACTCAACATGATTACAGCTATAAATTCATCATCCAATGGTGAGTCGATTTCTCGCAGTTGTTGTGCTAGTTCAGTGATCTTGGTAATGTATTTTTCCATGCTGTCCGTCTCCTTAAGTTTCAAGCCAAATAGTGATCGCAGCAAGCCAAGCCGCCTGCTCAATCCACGATCTTCATAAGCTTTTTGCAAATTGTTCCACGCTTCAAATGCAGAAGAAGCATTGCGCACATGCGGTAACACCTCCGCACTCACCGACAAGCAAATTTTTGCAAAAGCCTTCTGCTGCTTCTTCGCGTCCTTACATGCATCAGCCGAAGATACACAGTCGTACATATCTTCATGCATCAGATACATTTTCATAAGAAATTTCCACGTATTGAAGTCTTGCAATCCTTTCAGTTTTTCAATCGGAATTGATCCGCCCGTCGTCATGCTCGAAGCCATGGTTTTGTGTAGAAATCACACCGTCCAGTATTTGGGAAATCCCTGGGCCCATAACCTGATGGTTTTTGGGGAAGTAAGACGAGTTTTCAGGAGTAATACAGAAACTTTATTTAGGAGCGCACGCACAGCCATGACAGTCGTAGACAGAGAAGGAAGAACAGACATCTTCTTCTAACATTACAAGTGACATTAACAAACTTTGACAGATGAAGTTTACATATTATATCATAATGTTCCAACATTATGAGATGGCAAATACTTAACTTTAACCATAGAAATTTAACTCTAAAAGAACACCACTCTCACCAAATTAGAATTCGGCAAATACCGTGAGGGCACGATGGAACTGGCATAGTCCACTAACGACTAAAGTTCCTTAAGGCGACGGGTAGGGTGAAATTTTTCATAATAAATAAAAATGTCAATAACTTCCAACTTTATTATTTATTTATTATATCTACACACATGTTAAACTTGTAACACGGCATAGTTTTTGCTGCAGTGGTTAAACTCTAGATAGTCAGCGTGGCAACGTCGCATTTTCAACTTCAGTAAGAATGCTGAAAACGACGCAAAACACATAGTGAGCCGCGCACAGTTTGGATTGTCAAACTCTTAAGCAGCGCCTTATGAATATTTGCGAGCACACAGCAATGGAACACTTATAGTTCCTAAGGCGCTACTCTTCTTCTTCTTTAAACACCTTAATGTAGAATTTTTTTTCCTTGGATGTATAGATATCAACCATAAGAATAGCTGTGCTGAGTTTGGTACCAAACAAATCTGCCAAACCCATAAAAAATGGGATCAAAAATCACACTTTTGCAAAAGGTGTTGGTACTAAACTTACATTTTAAAGTAAACTATAAACAAGAGCACACATTTTGTTCCCTACCTGACTAGTTCGATATATGTGTTATAGGAAATAATAAGTTGCACAACTCCACATGCTATGACTTCTTCAGAAAACACTCCCAAAAACACGCATTTGGCTATACCCGTCACCTTAAAAATTAGAATTAAAAATAAACAAAAAAATGTGTTTCCTACACAACTAAATAGCATTACGCAGAAAACACAATTTATGATGTCAAAATCCCTCTAAGTTTGTCACATATCAGGATTGAGATATTTTTAAAGCATCTTTGATACATAATCATTATCTTATCACTAATACAAATTCTACTAATAAACATTCTTCTCCAGGAAATTAAAGAGTTGTATGAAGCAGAACAAAAGAAGTTCCTAGAATGGGCAAAATACTTATGGATCAACGGAGGCTGCATTCGCGCTTTGCGACCTAAACCCATCATAGAACAAGTTTACGAAGCAGAGTTTAAAATGAGAGCTCATAATGTACGATCTTGGCCGCAAAACTACAAGATGGTGGCGCAAATACCGCTCGAGACGAACAAAGACTCCTTTGAGATAAATCACAAAGAAGATTTGCTGAATGTAAGTTGATTTTTTCTTATAAAATAGGTATACATATAAATATTCATGGACATTTCACACATCACACTCTAGTCCCAAACTAAGCAAAGCTTGTACTAAGGGAAGTTTTTTTCCTGCTTCACACATTTTGTGCATTTTCTGGAAAATGCTGAAACATCTTTTAAATGTCAAAACAGAAGTTCCAAAAAAATCTTTTTAGCAATAACCTAAAATGTCATGTACTGGAGTGTGTAGCATTTTTATGTAGCAAAATTGTTTTCAAATAGACTGTTAAATCTGTTTCATTTTTATTAAAACTCGATTTGTTCCCAGGTAAATGTAGAAGACTTGCCAATAACAGACTACCCCGAGGTAATGGTGAATAATCTTAGCATATTGCTAAAATCGTGTCCGATGCCAGAGCCATGCAGAGAACATATCTGCAAGTTTGTGCTGCCTTGTGAGTTTTTTTTTTCTAATCTGTTATCAGTTTGCAGACTATAAGAGATATTTATTTTTGTTTTATATAGAAAACAAATGGTGTTACAATTTGTATGAAAAACAACTTGAAAAAAATTAATCATAAATTAGATGAGTATGATGATAAAGAAAAACTTGTTTTATCAGAAGAACAAAGAACTAGAGTAGATAGCTAACTTGATAAGATTGTCAGATCTGCTCCAGTTAACACTCCCTGTTTTAAGCAGAATAACTGATCGAATTCCAACAATTTAACAAACTTTTATCCATAACGGACATTGTTGAGGCAATGCCTCCATATTTAACATCAGTTGGATCATACCATGTTCTATCACTTACTAGTATAAATTAATTAAAGTAAAAAAATAATTCTAGGCTCTGGGTGCAAGGAACTGGCACCTAGAATCACCTAGTATGTAAGACGATTCTAACTGATCCTTGTGATTTTACTGAATAAAGCAGTTTTGACTTTGACAAATAATAATACCTAGTTTGATGAATTTCAGATGAAGACTCAGTATCAAGCCTGCCGATGTCGGAGATCCACCGCGAACTCGCACACTTCGCGATATCGCACGACTCATCATTCGTGGCCAGTGAGAACGCACTGCAGTGCTTGCTCGAGACAGATCGCAGCTGGCATCTACCCGTCACTGTCATAGAAACTATACACCCAGGTTAGTTTACTACATTAAACATATATATTATATGGAACACTAGGCTCTAAGATGTTTTTGTTCATTTCTGTAATAAATATAATTATGAAGACCCAGACGGGTGGTCCACTAAATGTTACAATCGAAAACATTATGTTATGATACAGTGTATGCACACTAGAAACTAGACTAGCGTACTAAGAATCCATTAATATCCAAAATCGTTTTAAATTGATTTTTTAATTTACTTATTTGATTTGGTTCTTTGACATCTTATTCGATTATTATTATTTTTTTGTATTAAAATTAAAAACATTGTAAATAACAAATAACCAAATTGCTGCGCCCTAACAGGGTACATGATTGTACAATTAGCAACATATAACACCTGAGCTATAACTAATACCATGTGTGCAATAAATAAATAAATTGATTTAGCCATTTTTTGAACAGAGCATGGTGATAGAAGGACTGTCATAGTGCTCGGCAGTGAATTTGGCGTGCAAAAGGAATGCGCCACACAACGGACATATCGGGCCTACAAGCATTTACTGCATCATGCTTTTGTACCGTAAGTCTCATTCATTAAATAAAATAAATATAATACATAACTATTCATGGACAATTCACACATCACACTAGTCCCAAACTAAGCAAAGCTTGTACTATGGGAACTAGATTGCTGATTGAATACGTAACATTATTTTATAAATAAATACATAGAATACAGGGTAACACCCAGACACAGAACAAACATTAGTGCTCATCACACAAATGTTGGTTCTCGGTATGGATCGAATCCACGACCTACAAAATGGAAGGCAGAGCTACTACCAACTGAGCTGTAATGCCTGTCCAATTAATTCTGAGAATCTCAATTGTTGAAGGAAAATGTCGTCTGTTGACTTCAATCTTGTTTTCATAAAGTTTTAGTATCTCCAACCATGTCTACAGAGCATCCTTTTGCTCTAAAAATCTTTTTTGGGTATATTCGTTTAATACACTTAAATATGATGATGTCTCTGTTACTGCACTGGGACCCATAACAAAAAGAGCGCAAAAATAAATCTTCTAAACAAATATTGTGCTTTACAGATCAATGGGACAATACAACCTGAAAGCGTCTAACAAACAACCCACTTCACTCAATAAATCCATTGAAAATGTGCCAAATACGAAAGAACCAGTTGCTCAACGCATGAACCGCTTTGTATCACTTGACGATGAATTAGAAGCGAGTAGTGATGAAGACGAAGCTAATAAACTACTTATAGATGATATCGAACCGGAAAGTGAATCTAAAAAAGTAGTTGACGACTATGAACCAAACAAAATCTCAAATGATAAGGAACTGAACGGTGAACACAAACATTTAGAAAGTTGTGAACCAAATAAACGAATAAATGAAAGTATTGATAGCGATCCCGAAGTCAACGAATTATTAGATGACCCTCATGAACTTGATTATGATGAACCGAGCAGTGACACCGATCAACTGATAATTGCTGATTCAATTAATCCCAACGCAGAACCGAATTACGATACCTATGAACCAAACTATACACATGATTGGTTTGAAGAGAGACCAAGCTATAGTAATACTGAGCCTAGCGATGATGATACTCAACAAGCAAAACTATCTATTTGTAAAAACTTTTATTCGAGAATGGCGTCTGAAGATGGAAATCGCGATGCTTCAAATATGCTTGAGATACAAAAACCATCGGTATTGTTAAAGACAAGTAAATATACTGAGTCAATACCTGAAGAAGTAAATCAAAATAATTCTAAAGCTAAACAAAGCAATGTTGATAATCTTAGCAATAATGCTATTAAAAATAATAAAATAAACTTACTTAAAGACGTATGCTCTAGAATGGCGGAAGAAGCAAGCAAAAGTTTAGATCACCTTAAATTTAATGAGTCGAAGATTCTAAAACCTAAAGAGATTCAGAAGAGTCTTAGAATAGATAAAACAAATAATTTTAAAGATAACTTCTTAGAGGCTAACAGAAAAGAGGGTAGTCTAGAGAGTTTTGAAAGTAATGTAAAATTACTTTACAAGCCCTCTACTATTAATTCTAGCAATAAACAAATAAAACATACCGATAAAAAAATGTATACCAAAACCAATGAAACTTTACTTTGCACAGATAATACTAAAGATGATTCAGAACCTAATAAACAAAGTAAAGTTACTCCCAAAATACTCAGCCCTATTAAACCTTGCTCAGTTTCATTAGGAAGCCTCAGCATATCCGAATCCAAATCTTACAACCTCACAGGGCTTAGTAATGTTCTCAATATAGTTAGTCCTAACAAAAACAAGACATCCAGCAAACGAAACGATAAAACAATCAATGATAGTATTGAAGACCAGCTTAGTTCAAGAAAAAATGACAACGTTCGAGTAAAACCAATCGCAAGTATGAAAGATCCCAAAGACAAAGCTGGAAATGTAAGCTGCAATACTTCTAGTAAAGAAATTATTGGCAATGATAATATAAGTGATCTGGAGAAGTTAAAAAATCTAGATACTGGGCCTAGTGCTACCAAAATGCCCCGGTTAATGGTAGATGATTCTCAAACTGAACCGCAAACAACAATTAATAATCTTTCTAGAGTTAAAAACAACCCAGTTAAGGTAAACCTTTGTGAACTTTTTGGTGACGAATCTGATAGCGACGAACCTATTAACACATTAATTAATGCCAAAAGAGAGGATATAACACAGGCAACACACAACCTAGAAGTACTTAATTGTGCTGACATTCTAAACTCCAACAAGATCAATACTGATGGCAAAAAACTCAATATAAACAATCCTATGTGTACACTTAAAAACTTAAAATCTCCTGTAAATAAGAGAAAACTTAGCTGCAGCGATCCTTTGTCTGATAGTTCCGAAATAAATACAAGTATAAGTGGGTCTGAAAATGAAGAGGCTATTTCAGGTTTCCAAAATGGCTTAGCAATACCGACTCCATCCTCGCAAAAGAAATCTCAAAAGCCACCAAAAGTTACCCGCACGTATAGTCTACGTTCAAGAAAATCACATACGAAAATATCTAAACTATCTCACACAAATAAAAATAAAAGTAGCATAATCGAAACAGACTCACGAGTCACACGCTCTCGGAAAATCTCATACACTTCAAATATCTCCGATGACTCTAAAAATGTAATAAAAGATATTAAAACGGATAATGTTCCTCTCAGAAGAAGTCGGCGGTTTTCTACCAGATTGAACTCTGAAGAACATGAGGACTTGCTTAAAGATAAAACTGTAGCTCAAGAAAAGCCAGAAGGACTAAGACGTTCTAGACGTCTTTCGGAACGTTCAAATGCAAGCGATATACAGCCAAAAATAAATATTACAATAAATAAAACTCCAAAGGTTAATCCTCCCAGACGATCGAACTCAAGAGTATTGAACAAAGATTTAACTTTGGATATATCAGATCGGAGCAAACGAGCTTTACGTCGTACATTGAATGTAAGCTCAGATACCGATTATCACAAACCAAATAAAACAAAACACGAAAAAACCAATTCAACTTCATCTAGAAATAACTCAATCACTGAAAGTGATTCAGATTCCGTCGAGAATGAAACAGAACTTAAAATATTCCATTTCACAATAGATGAATCAGATTCTGAAGAATCTGACACAGAGACTTTCCTTACCATAGACGATTCACAATCACAAAACGCTATCACAGAAGAAAATGAAGATTTAAAAACAAAAGACGACTCAGACATAATAAGTGATACAGCTAAATTTAAAACACCAAGTACAGTCGGTAACACAAATGCTACTAAACTGATAACACCAACAAACGCACTACAGGCATCAAAACCTTTACAAACAAACAGTAATAGTACAGTTGAGAACACAAGTTATACATCAATAATAACAATGAAGAAAACAGATATCTCTCCAACAGTAAAAGGTACATGTAGTGACAAAAATGTTACATCAATTAACGAAATTTATAAATCAAAAATGACAAGAATAGAAAGTACAGCTGATACATCAATAATAACAATGAAGAAAACAGATATCTCTCCAACAGTAAAAGGTACATGTAGTGACAAAAATGTTACATCAATTAACGAAATTTATAAATCAAAAATGACAAGAATAGAAAGTACAGCTGATACATCAATAATAACAATGAAGAAAACAGATATCTCTTCAACAGTAAAAGGTACATGTAGTGACAAAAATGTTACATCAATTAACGAAATTTATAAATCAAAAATGACAAGAATAGAAAGTACAGCTGATAACATCAATGCTACACAATCAAAAGTCAAAACGAAAGAGATACTTCAGAAAACTAACGCAAACGAACAAAGAAACGGAAAATCTATTTTTGACGATAAAATCATTAGAAATGAAATATCAAATTCAAAAGATGGAACATTGGCCCAAAAGACGATTCATGATATTATTGGAGTAAACCGCTGCACTTGTAAAGGTATATAACTCTATCAAAGTTCATTATTAGGATAATACATTTCTTAATCTATCTCAAGATAAGTGATGAATTTTAAAATACTTCTTTTAGTGCCTTTTTCCCCACATTAAATATGTGACTAAGTCTTATGTTTATAGAAATAAGCTAGGTACATCTTAGCTTGATTGACTAAAATGTTCATTCAGTCATTAAAATCTCATTAAATAAAATTATAATATTTATTCTCATTTTTAGATACTCTATTCGCAGTGCCGCCGCCGAGATCGTTCAAAAAGTGGCAACTCAGGAATAACACGTCAAATGTAGCCTATGACGTCATTGTCCACTCTTCACACAAAGCTAGGGTAAGCTGACGATCGTTCGTCTTCAACGTTCCATCCGTTAATCATATTTTTCGGTCGCCATAACCTGCGCTTAAGAAAACCTCACAAAAGTCTACCGGGGTCAAATCACACGATTGGCGACCAGTACCCCAAGTACGAGTTTGTGCACACACGGATCGCAGAAACGCAATCGCCGAGCGACACCGATTTTGTATAAAGATCCAAGCTTCTCAAGAAATCTGCTAGGGGCGCTGCTTGGATTTCCATACAAAATCGGTGTCGCTCGGCGATTGCGTCCCTGCGATCCGTGTGTACACAAACTCGTACTTGGGGTACTGTTCACATCGCCTCCACGACCATGCCCTCTTATAACAAATTACTCTTGCAGAATACCTTGATCTAACATATAGCACATACTCTTAATATATAACATACCCTATTGATACACGCGTTGTTGCTATATCAAATTAAAAGACTGAATAAATGCCAAACGTTTTGACACAAGTAGCTTCAACAAGTGTCAAAGTACGTGTCCTTTACCTCATGTATGTAACAAGTACGTTTCTACCACAGCTAGGTAAGAAGGAGGTGATACTGGAGCCCATAGTGGAGTTTCAGCCGGAGCTGGGCGCTACGAGACAGTCGGCGGGCAAGACTCGCACACTCGCACTCGCGCTCATGATGCGAGACTCGCCGACACTTGTCAACGGTGTGTATTCTCATCTACAGGCAGACGTACTCAGCTCTGCTTTCCATAGCTATTTCAAGTGTTTTGACGATTGGAAGGCGTAAACTGAGTACCTTTTAAGACACGAGTTTGCTGAATGTGTAAAAAATCTACTAATTCAAACAAAAATGTATTCAATAAAAACACAAGGATCATTTTAAAACGTGTTATACACTTGGTGATTCTAGGTGCAAGTTCTTCGCGACCAGAGTTTAAAAGAACAGGCATGAAACTAGACCTGGACCCTACTGGTTTTTATATGATCCTGATTACAATTGTTCATTAAAGAACTAATTCGACTATAACTAATAATATAAATAAATAAATATTCACAGATATTGCACACTTCACACTAGTCCCAAACTAAGCAAAGCTTGTTGCATTGTACTATGGGAAATAGATTGCTGGTAGAATACTTACATGTATACATAATTGTATTGTTTCAGTGCGAGTGAATCACGAGAATGGTAACGTGATAGTGATAGACTCCATAACCCAGGATCAGTTTGTAGAACGTCACGGAGACCTCACCCGCGATATATCCGACCGACTGCATACAGCACTCGACCAGCTTCGCTTCTTAATGCCGGGACAGTACATATTGGCCCATGAAGTAAGTTCTTATATTTGATCAAAAATTATGTGGTTTTTAGAAACAGTTAGTAGATTTCACGATATAATACCTTTCTACGAAAAATGAAGTATTTGAAATCCTTACTTCATTTTCAAATGATCTACTTACTATGGATAGATTAAACGCTACAAGGCACGTCCATTTATAATGGATTGATTTTACATAAATAGCACAGCCCTATAAAGCGAAGAATTGAGAACCTCCTGTTTGAATCAGAGTAATAAATAAAATAAAAAGTCATTTATTTTTCTCCTAATCTTAGAAATACTTTTTGAGATTTTTGATCTTAGATTTTTCTTTATTTCATAACTAAGATTCTACATGCGTTCGATGACTAATGAAACCAGTTTTGTTCATTTTCAATGTAAGAGACGAGTCTAACAAAGTTAATGTTGCAGCCATCCCACGGTCCGAACGCGATGCTGTTCGCGGCGGGCGCGGGGGCGGGCGCTCACTCACTGCAGTTGCGGCGCGCTAACATCAACATGCCGGACGTAGAAGACGCACTTCACGTCAAAACTGCACCCGACCTGGCGCCCATACCGCTGCCGTTCCACAAGTAAACATTTACCCCTATCTTATAAAAAGTTAGCGTCGACATTATGTCACCATTACGTATGTTAATCATGACATCAAGTCTACCCTAACTTTTTATAAGATAGACCGTTATTCTACTGCTAGGTGTTCTCCACGACTTTGTCTTATTATACATAGATAATATTTGCAACTATCACGGTTTTGAACATAGTTTTCTTTATAAACGGGATATTTATCACCATGAAACTGTGCCGAAATATCAGGAAATAATCAAATTCACAAATCATGGTAAATATCCTGTATATAAAGAAAACTTCGTCTTACTATTATTGTATTTTAGAAAATTCACACATTATCTTTATAAGATAGCCTTTTTGTTATTCTGATGTGATAACTACATTATTGTAAAGTTTCAGTAGTTTTTACATTCATCCATTCGCTCAATCATCTATAAATACTTTCGCATTTGTTATATTAGTAGAACTGCTTTTTTTATAAACGGGGTTACAATGATATGTGAGTGATTATATTCCGATATTTCGGCACTGTAGCATGCACCATGATCACGTCGTTTTAAAAAGACTTTCCATAGCACTAACATAACTAATTACCAACAGACACCGAGGAATACTCCCGCTCGCGTTCAGTCCCAACCAAAACCACGTGTCGACTAACAAGAAGATCACAGCCGTGTTCTCTAAACGCGCTAAACTGCCGCCCCACGGGATCCAGGTAAATAAACCAAGCATTGTTTTTGGAGGAGTATCCAATGGAATCCTGCAGGGTATAGGGTGTACAACAATCATAAGTGTCCTTACTTGAACTTAAAACAAGTTAATAAAAAAAACTAATTATTTAGATATCGGTAATATGAAATTCGTGGTATCAGAAATAGCTCATTTTTTTTTTGATTAGATCTTGACAAATTTAAAAGGGTCGATATAAGGATCAATAGCTTTCAAGTAAAAAAATTCATATGCATAACTGTAAAATCCCACAGTTTATTTTGAATCGCCATAAGATGATTCTAAGTGCCA
This sequence comes from Ecliptopera silaceata, assembly GCA_932527185.1. NCBI lineage: Eukaryota > Metazoa > Arthropoda > Insecta > Lepidoptera > Geometridae > Ecliptopera > Ecliptopera silaceata. The sequence goes on from OW052199.1 coordinate 10,980,173, forward strand.
GTTCCTCGAGATCAAACCCTAGAAAAACCGGCAAGAAACTTACGGTCTTGTTTCTATCGTTATTTTATTTGGTCTTTACAAAGTATGTTCGCGGTCAGTATTTGACCAATTTCTATGATAATTTCTTAGCATATTTTTTTTTAATCATAGTTTCTTTGAAACATCTACAGCGTAATCTTTCGTGTTTGGGGACAAAGTCTATACCAGTAATATTCACAATCACTTATCGTTGATATTTAACATCATCTCTCATCATGATTTATTTATATTATTTTATGTCACCAGGTGGGATTTATCAAATGGTAAATCTTGGTGAAAAAATATTAGCAAACTTAACCAACTTTTATCAATGACAGGAATGACACCAATAAAGGTGCTTACAGTCCACCATCTTATCTGTTCAGTTGATGGCGTCGCTAGTGTAGCAGGCGTTTCTTTTCTTTCATATAAAAAAAACTTTTAGTTACTACTTATAACTTCGTGCGCATTACTTTTGACAGATTTCAGCATTATATTCGCACTTTTCATTATTAAATCGAACAATTAGCAATAAGCACTTACAGTGGACAGAAACTGACAGCGGAATGTAGTTCCAATTTTGTCCACCTGACCAGTTAAGTTGGTAGCACTGTATTATGTTGGTTATACAAAAATGGTTGTTAAGACAATATTTCTCAAGTACCTACGTAAATATAAGCCAAAGAGTGGATAACATTTTGCATGAAAATGATTAACATCGTTTTTTTGTGCTAGTATTTTCCCACCAAGATGAAATAAAATTATTCATTTAATTTTGAGCTTATTTTCAGTTTAATCAATATTTCATTCATATCTATGATGGCAGATAGAACCTGCTAACAGGCCAAATACGGGTTCGATTCCCGCGATGGGACACATATTTATTGATAATCTGCATATATCAGTAAAGTTTCAATATCTGATACTCACACACATAGCCTGGTGTGGGTTCAGAGCTATGTATGTGTATGTAGAGCGTGTAACACTGAAACCTAGAAAAAAACCACGGCTGTTCTATTGAAAAACAAAGTAAGTAACCACATGAGAAACTCTGGATAATTTAGATTAAAAAGGCGAAAGATCTCTACAAAATCTTAACTGATTTACTTCAATTTAATTAAATACATTAATTAATGGTATTGGTAAAGTTTTCATACAAATGAGTTAGACCGCGCAAAGTTACAAACTTTATAATGTAGAGTATGCTGTTTAAGAGAAATCAAATAAAGTCACAGAGCAGCGGCCTAAGGTAATTAATAGTCACTTACTTGTTCTTTCGTTAGGACAGCCTGCGAAGGTGCTATCTACGCCTTTCTGTCCAATCGCATATCTGTACCTCTACCATGAGTTGTCACAGTAAAATCGCCTGACTTTACTACAGTAGTTACTTCAATATTATAATTCGGCCGTTTTTAGAATGCGTTCCTGACACATGGCGATTGAACTGACGACGTAACTTTGTAATGGCGTTGCAGTTACGATAAAAATATTTTTGCTGGTTGTTTACCGTTTCAACAATTGATGAGCATTAAAACAACGTTATTATATCAATAATCAATGAATGTTATGATTTTGTGCCAAACTGAGAGTCAAATGACTTTGTAAACAATATTTTTCTAAATATATACTGCGTTATTACAAGGTTATGTCAGCGCTTGATATTTGTAGTGCTGTGCTAAAAATAAAACCCAATAATAGTATCGTAATCCGTTCTAATACAGTTACGGTCTATCTTATAAAAAGTTAGCGCAGACTTGAAGAATTTATTACCATATACGTAATGATGACATAAAGTCAACGCTAACTTTTTATAAGATAGGGGGTTATACTTTATAAAATAATACGTTTTGTTTTTCTTTTTAAGAATTTGAAAATAATGGACTATAAGATAACTGATATATAAAAATAAAACTACGTACGCACATTCAATTCAATGTACTTTATTGCATAGAAATACAGATTGTAACTTTGTAACAAAGAATTACATTTATATTACCTTTTTTTGGTTTCCACTTAAATAACTAAAACATAAATTTTAAATGATTCCGCCAATTTAAAACGAAAATAATCCTAAAAATATTCCGGCGATTCACTTTGGAGGAACGGTAACGAACTCAGTGTTATGTTGTGCCCATCACTAGACGTGACTAATTGACATGTGTCAGGAACGCATTCTCTGAGCGGCTAGATTATAGTACATATTACGAATTTTAGTACCCAACTAACCGCTAGAGGCGCTGTACAAATCTTCATACATTTTTTCACTACATACTCTAGCGAGTATAGTAAATATAGTATAGTAAAAACTCATGGTAGAGCTACAGCCCTGCGTTTATGTATGTGTCGGTCGATATTTTGACATAAATAATCAACAATAATAAATATTCATAGACATATCACACAGAGCTATGTAGCATCAAACTAAAAGCTTGCACTGTTGGAACTAGATTGCTCATAGAATACTTACACATCTTTTTTTTTAAATACATATGAATACATCAACATAGAGATACAGAACAAATCGACACATCCATAATCGCAGTGTAGACCTCACCATAAAGTTATCTAAAGTTAAATGGTATAAAAATCTACTTTTTAGTTTTTTTACCATTTTGTAAAGATAACGTTTTATGGTTTGTTTGTTTGTATGTTTGTTCTGGTCGACGAGAGGACGTCCAGTACAAGAGGTAATATATCTACTAAGTTCAATGACCCCCATTTGATGTTTGTATATTATTTTGTTCATTAGTCGGACGGCGCGACGAATGCTGGAAGAAAAAAGGTAGAAAAAGGATAATGGCTCTTCAATACCCCTTGAAGTTGCGGGTTTATAGGCCTTTGTGCCGGCGGTGATGTAGCAAACCAAGTGACTGCAAGGGTGGATCCTGGAACCTATATTCTACCTACCACTATCTATGAAAACCACTTAAAAGTTTTAAGAACTGCGCCAAAGAAAATAATTTTCAGTCAAGAAATTGAATGATTCGCTATGGGTCTCTCGTATGAGAAAAAACAATTAGCGATGACAATTTTTACATGGTGAGAAGATCAATGATTGAAAATTATTATTTTTCTGGCTGTATCTAAGCTGTATCAATTCTGTAAATAATAATTATTTTCATAATTTGAATCGAAAAATTAAAAAACGTCAAATTTCGTTTTTTTAACAGTGATTTGTGATACTAAACGTGGATCCACCCTTGCTTGATGATGTTCAAAAACAAAAAAACATTTTATACTTTCACGTCTTAATAAAAATATGAGCAGGGGTTTGATTCCCCTATACAAAATTTCTGTGTGATCTGCAAGAATGGTGTGTGAAAGTTTAATTACTTAAATAAGTTTACCAAAATCTCATAGCAATTGTGAAAAAAAAAAATTTTTTTTTTTTATTGTAATTGTTTCTGAATGTATAAAATGTTACAACTATTAATTTAATCAACCTACCTATTATTATTATTGTTAACAGACAACACAAAAAGCTATCATTATTCTATGTTACAAATGATTGCTAAAAAAAGCCATATTTTTTAGATGCTATAAGATTCTGGTACACTTATCTTATTATTTGTGAATGACTTTTGTAGTTTATGAGTAAATAGAACGCAACGAACGATCATAAGATTTCTAATGAAACGTCTTGAGGTGACGAATAAAAATAAAAACTCGCGAGTGAGCGAGTACGATAGCTACCTATCTCTCTTGCACTTATGTGCACTTCCGTTTATCACATTAGAGGCTCGGACGAATAAAGCCTCATTTAGACGGGGAGATTTTCTCGTACGTTTCCTTACGAGAAACTCTCCAATAATCGCAATCATAATCGTATCAAAATGTTTACACACAGGCAAGAACTAAAATCTCGCCTACGATTATGTCATACGAGACTCGCATATGACTTATCGCTAGGCGATTATTACTTTGTCATTCTGTTTAGACGGACAAAAAAATATTCCATTGCAAGGCGATTGTCGCCCAGGGCAACGAGCGAGGAGAGCGATTGTTTAGACGACAAAAATGTTTTATATTCCTTCGATAATCGCATGTTCGAGGCGAGAAACTCTCCCCGTATAAATGGGGCTTAATGAGATAATCGAGTGTATTCGAGTGACACTGCTCGACTGCTGAACATTGCAGCGTCACCGTGCGGTATGTCTTGAATGTACTGTGCTATCGAAACGTAATACGATGAAAATAAAAAAAAATACTGCAAAATCTTTCTGTAAATCATCTGCAGTAAAAGCCGTGGGTTCAATACCTGCATCTGACAGTTTGAAAGTAAATTGTCAAGTCCAAAAGTTTACATTTCCACCAGATTTCATACAGATTTGAAGGTGGTTTTCTAGCCAACTACTGCTTGCTATAGATTTGACCTAATTAAAGTGCTTTTTATAAAACACGTGTCCGTCTGTCTGTCTGTCTGTAGATTAAGGTAGATATTATAAGTGCCTATCCAACATAATATTTAGCTTGGTAGTTAAAAGCTTTGACCCTAATAATATAAATACGCAATTTAATATTTATAAGAGTCAATGCGAGTTTTTTTCAATTGTAGTTACAATTCCATCTAGTGTATAGATGAGACTGAGAAATATGATTTATCGAAGGGTTTGTTTCAGTGGCCGAAGAAAAAGAAGAAGAAGGCAAGGAAACCACGCCAGGATAGACAGCCGCAAGCGAATAGTACTCACTCACTAGATTAATTTCATTATGTTTAGTGGGCTCGGAGACTAGGTAGGAATAGGTTATTATAGTTAACTATGTGTAAACATAATTATGTATGTATTTAATCTGAGCTAATGTTATAACGACTTAGTTATAAATGAATATGGTAATTATAATAAAATAACCATTTGATCTCTATACTGCTTTATTTTTAAAAATAATTTATGGGAATGCTAGATAATACAATAATATTCTACTAAGAAATATACAATAATATGTAATACTCATAATAAATAACAATCAATATTTTTCCATATTAGGCAGCCTCATCAAAATATCCATCCAATTGAGTTGCAATCTGAAAGTTTAAAAAATTATCATATAACGTCAGTGTAATAAAACATTGAAGTATCACAAAATACTTAAAAATAAACCGCAGAAACGAAAGCAGCAAACGAATTCAAAACAAAAACAAACATACCTATCTAAATTAAGTAATGAGAACCTAATGAGCTATGAAGTCTTTCAAAATCTAACCATCTTGCTGCAGTATAATAATAGTATGTATTGTCAGTTGTATTGATTAGAGATATTGATTTATTAACGCATTACGTTAAAACAAATTATAATAAAAAGGTATGAAATCTATCAAAATCAGGTAAGTACTTAATCAATTATAAATAATGTTGGACAATCAACACAATATCAACTAGCCCCAAGCTAAACAGAGCTTGTGTTATGGGTACTAGAAGACTGACATACTTAATACAATACATTAAATAGATAGATATTTTTTATTATACATATAAAATACCCAAAACACTTGGAATAAATATTTGCAGATCGTACAAACATTTATCCCAAGGCGGGAATCGAACCTGCAACCTCCGCGTCGCAGGCGGACCTTCGCCCACCGCGCCACATCGGTCGTCGCTTCTACAGTAGGCAATGTAGGTACAAGTGAGGTTGTGAGGTTGCCTGGAAGAGATCGCTTTCAGCGATAAGGCCGCCCATTGTACCATACTGTTTACCGCATAGTTTCTAGTTTTAAGTTTTTGTTTCATGGTGTACAAAGTATTATCATTCATCATTCATTCATTCATTCATACAATAGTTTTGCTGTGATATTCATAAAATATATATGTAGTAGATACCTGCACAGGCGTGTACTTGACGTATTTGTCCATGTTCTTGGAAAAGGGCAGCGGCGCGCACTGCTCGTAGAAGTGCGAGTAGCGCGGCAACAGCGCCTGCTTGTTGTCTCGCTTCAGCGCCTCGCGCAGCTCCGCGTCCGGCACGCTGTAGCCGCGCTGCAGCCGCGTGCACTCCTCCCACTCGCGGTTGAACGACTGGGGGAAAGAGACAACATCATTCGCACACTCTTACTTTATGAAACCGTACTCTCTGTAGCTCTACCATGAGTTTTTACAATCTATACTCGCTAGCGTCTGTAGAGGTACATTACCTCTACCATGAGTTGTCACAGTAAAATTGCCTGACTTTACTACAGTAGTTACGTAAATATTAGTATTACGAATTTTAGTATCCAACTATCCGCTAGAGGCGCTGTACAAATCTTCATACATTTTTTTAACTACAGACGCTAGCGAGTATAGTAAATATGGTATAGTAAAAACTCATGGTAGAGACACTGATTATATAGGAGCATTTTGTAACAACGTTCGTCTGTTCAACGTCATGAACGGAGAATCGGCATTTTAGGCCATGACTAAATGACCCTCAGGGTTGCCACCATGTGACGGATTTTTGCCATAAAATAGTAAAAGGTAGGCCAGAAAAAGCCTTTTAAAACGTACTACGTGACAACCCTTTTTTTATTCGTGGCCACGATCCATAGAGAATTGCCTATTCCTCTTTGGAAGCTCATTGATTAAGCGCCTTTGAATTTGCATCAAAATGTTTCATGGGAATCACATTTTGAAACAAAAAAACCTGTTGATGTAAAGAGTTTTAAATAATACTTACCGCAAACTTATCTTTGAGCATCTGCCGGTCCTTGTCTCGCAGCTTGGCGGGCAGAGTCTCATCCAACACGAGATACGCGAGAATTTTGTTCCAACTGAAAAACACGACATAATCTTAATACAATATTATGACACTTTAGGTATAAAGATTTAACTTTTTTTTAAACCTAAAATCAAAATAATGGTTGATCCGAGGGCTTAGTCCGAGGTTCCATTTTAAAACTCCCTACTCTCAAGCCGACAGTCGTCTCTCGGATGTCTCTCGGATTTTTGTATGGATATCCGAGAGACAACTCTCGGCTCGAGAGTAGGGAGTTTTGCAAATGCAACCTCAGACTAAGCCCTCTGCACAATAAAACTAAAAAAAACACAGCTGCCACACTCGGAGACGTACATAAAAGATCGACACTAAATTCATAAAATGACGAACAAAGATAATGTTAACTTAAAGTAATACATACTTGTGTCTAACTAACATCCCTAAATGTAGAAGTTTCTCTTAGCAGTTTCACAGTATACCTTTGTAAATAGGCGTTTTTGTGTTCTTGTATCATGTCCCGGTAATTCTTTTCACAGTCGGGCTCCGCTAACGTCAGCACATCGAGCAAACCGCTGCGTTGGAGACCCTGCAGACAGTATTCATTATTAGTTGCTAACTAAATTATTTGTATGCCCAAGAAGACAGACAAATAACATCTAAACATTATAATATTAAGAACAAAAAGATTTCGCGCTCACCTGTAGCAAGTAGAGAGTGTTGTTTAGTAAGAATATCGCCTTCAATGCGTCCGGATACTGTTCGCTCTTATTACGCAGAGCTAGGTTAAGTTGAGCTAGAACTTTGCCTGAAAGAGATAAAGGTGGGTCGTTATGTACATAAATTAAGTAAATCTACTAGAAACTCAAGGTCGCATTATTCAACCAATTTAAATGAAAATTCAACCAGTTCAACCAGTTTTCAGCCATCGCAGAGACAATCTGCTCTGGAGAAACCTTTATATAGTTAACAAAGGTTAGGAAAGGCGCCATCTTTGTCGCTTCATGATGAACTACATCGAAGTTAACGCAACATACCCACAGGTGGCATGGAAAAATCCTAGATCGCGCAAACGAAGATCACGGATTAGCCAGAGGTCGCTCGGCCTGGAAGTCTTCCCATTTCGTAGGAGATACCACACCTATCTCCTCATTATACCTACCTTTTCTAAGCATAATTTACCCGCAGGGTGACAGAAGATTACTTACGCATATAAACTGCGAGCATGACGGCATCCCTGTCATGCGAGCCTGGCAGTTGACTGACGGCGCGGCTGTACGACGGCTCCGTCGCCAGCGCAGGACCTGACGATCAATCATCTAGTAAAGCATTGACGGTTACACACTAATCGCACACAATATCTCAACTGTATTTCATAAGTGATTAATATGACGGAAACAGTTGTGGTTAAAATACTTACTTGGTAAACAGGTGAAGTGGTTACGATAAATGGAGCTAAACGTGCTCATGTGGTGTTCAGTGGTGAGTGTGGTGACACGTAGGAATATACCGCCATGAGGTGGATGAGACTTAGAAACACAAAAAAACTTGAAGCCGGGCGATTATCGGTGAAACGTCAGCTGTCAACTTTACAGACTTTTTTTTTTACCTATAGTGTGCATGTGCGCGGCCAGCGCGTGGCAGTGCGCGAGCGCGGCGGCCGCGAGTTGGTGCACGGTGCCGTCCACGGCGCCGCGCACTGTACGTACGTACCTATAGTGTGCATGTGCGCGGCCAGTGCGTGGCAGTGCGCGAGCGCGGCGGCCGCGAGTTGGTGCACGGTGCCGTCCACGGCGCCGCGCACTGTACGTACGTACCTATAGTGTGCATGTGCGCGGCCAGTGCGTGGCAGTGCGCGAGCGCGGCGGCCGCGAGTTGGTGCACGGTGCCGTCCACGGCGCCGCGCACTGTACGTACGTACCTATAGTGTGCATGTGCGCGGCCAGTGCGTGGCAGTGCGCGAGCGCGGCGGCCGCGAGTTGGTGCACGGTGCCGTCCACGGCGCCGCGCACTGTACGTACGTACCTATAGTGTGCATGTGCGCGGCCAGTGCGTGGCAGTGCGCGAGCGCGGCGGCCGCGAGTTGGTGCACGGTGCCGTCCACGGCGCCGCCCGCACTGTACGTACGTACCTATAGTGTGCATGTGCGCGGCCAGTGCGTGGCAGTGCGCGAGCGCGGCGGCCGCGAGTTGGTGCACGGTGCCGTCCACGGCGCCGCGCACTGTACGTACGTACCTATAGTGTGCATGTGCGCGGCCAGTGCGTGGCAGTGCGCGAGCGCGGCGGCCGCGAGTTGGTGCACGGTGCCGTCCACGGCGCCGCGCACTGTACGTACGTACCTATAGTGTGCATGTGCGCGGCCAGTGCGTGGCAGTGCGCGAGCGCGGCGGCCGCGAGTTGGTGCACGGTGCCGTCCACGGCGCCGCCCGCACTGTACGTACGTACCTATAGTGTGCATGTGCGCGGCCAGTGCGTGGCAGTGCGCGAGCGCGGCGGCCGCGAGTTGGTGCACGGTGCCGTCCACGGCGCCGCCCGCACTGTACGTACGTACCTATAGTGTGCATGTGCGCGGCCAGTGCGTGGCAGTGCGCGAGCGCGGCGGCCGCGAGTTGGTGCACGGTGCCGTCCACGGCGCCGCCCGCACTGTCCCCGCGCACGCCGTCGATCCATTCCTCCAGCGCGCGCACACACTGCAAAAGAAATAACGAAAAATGAAGCATTCACTTAATTCTTGAAGCACTCAGGCGCCCCCGACGCGACGGGTCGGTACCTCTCGCTGGCAGGCGGCCAGCATGTCGGTGTAGGGCTTGATGGAGGCGGGCGCGAGCGCGCGCTCGAGCTCGGGCTGCAGACGCAGTAGACGCGCGCGCAGCGCCCAGCAGCCCGCCGCGCCGCCGCAGCGCGCCGCCGCGCGACGGGACGACGCGCACGCGCGCTGCAACACGTCCACCAAACTTATTCTTTACCTTCCTCTTCTTCGTAAGAACTTAAGACTACAGTTTTTTCTCAAAATGTAGCCCCCGCTATGACGTTTACAATAGCAGTAAGTATAGAAGTCTGCCAAAGAACATAAACACTAACTATTTTATTTATACGTGCATATCCGACACTAGGTCACCGTCTGACTAACTGAGCTAGTGTATGCGCCGCGGAATATTTCTTATTGAAACAGAAAATAATGTGTCGTTTCGGATGATTCAGGAAGAAATCACAAAATGCAGTCAAAAACTATCCATTATCACAAATTATGATGTAAAAATACTACTTACAATCAAAAGCTTATAGCGGAATCTATCATCACACATACCTCGACATCAGCGGCCAGGAGCGCGAAGCAGTCTTTCATAACGGCAGAGAGCAGAGCCGGCAGTCGCTGCAGCGGCACTAGGCCCAGCATCTGTCTCTGCTCGTGGCGCGCGATGCGACACAACGCGTGCGCCAGTGAACCCGCCACCTCGCACTCCCACTCCTCCATAGCTTCTGTCGCGTCCTCGGAATCTATCAAATACATTTTTTTTTTTGTTGTTGTATCTGCGATCAGTCCCCAGACTGCAGGTAGTCGGACTTGTTGGGTCAGAGCTCCAGCGAGCACTTATCCCCTTTTTTAAATACATAATAAACAACGCTTTTTGGATACCACAAACACAGGAAACAAGTAAATTTAAAATAATAAAGCTAATATTATTTATTCACTAACACAAGGATCATGTAGAATCGTCTTACATACTAGGTGATTCTAGATGCCAGTTCCTCGCGACCAAAGCCTAAGAGAACAGGCAAGGAACATTTAAAAACGGACGGCATTATCGCTGAGAGCAATCTCAACAGGCTATTTAAATTACAATTGACAAAAGAATTAATTATATTTGTGTAATCGTAAACTTACATGACTCGACGACGGATCTCCGCGGTCCAATAGCCAGGCCAGTGGATTGTTCCAGCGTCTGAGAAGCTTTTAACATTATTTTGTTCGCGCGTTTCTCAATTCTGTAATAAAAAAAACATCAACATGCTTAGATAAACTTTCAAATGAAGTTAATATATATTTGTCCGAGTCTATTTGTTTGATTTGTGAAACATATTTTATTTTCAACTTACACTTTTTGTAATTTGCTAGTTCTCCTGTTGGTGCTATCTGAACGATTCAATATGTGTTTTGCTTTCTGTAAATTAAGTAACACTTCCATCATTAATTGGGTATTTGAATTTAAAAAAAATATTGTATTTTTTTATGTATTTTAAAACTTTATTGTTACTAATATTGATATATAATGCAAAAAAACTAAAAAAAAAACATTTATTTCAATTAATTATAAACAATTAAAAATTGATGAAATGTAATAATGATCACGTGACTATAAAACGCGCCATGATTGGTCGCGATGGTTGTGACGTCAAAATGTAATATGTAGCTATTATAATAACAGTAAAGGCACAATAAATACAAGTAGCGATAGGAGGTTCTTTTTAGAGTATGAGTAAATGACGTCGGGTATGTTCGGGAGTTGTCGGCGTGTTTTCGGTACTGGATTTAAAGATGAATTTTTATTTTGAAATGACTTTTGAATTATTGCGAAAAAAAAAATAGTTTTGTTTCAAAACTTATACATGATCTTTCCATTTATCACATAAAAAAAAATAATCAAATACTCAATTATACAGTACAGTTGATTTCACTGAATATTACTCATAAATACATAATCAAGTCATTACGTCACTACTATTTTCAGCCACCATTCCCTAGCATAGCTAAACCTCAACTACATCATGACGTTTCGCGTCACTTCACTAAATTTTCAGTCATCTCCCAAAAATGTTCAATTCGCATCAGCAACATTTTAATTAGGATGGTGCTCTTACCATCAGCGGCGAGGCCTGCATGGATCGTGAACGTAGATAGTCCTTGAACGCTTGTAGTGACTGCTTCGCTGGCGGTGCTCTGTCAAATAGAACATTGTGTTATAGATCACAAGATTGTAGGATTTTTTTATGTATCATTATGTTTCTACTACCTGGTGCCCATGACTTTGTCTTACCTGCGTTATATTTTTGTCGATACGTAATGTCTTCGTAAATTGTAGCCTATGTGTTATTCCAAAGTATACATAAACTCCATTATTGTCAAGTTTCATTAAAATCCATTCAGTAGTTTTACTGGCACCTAGAATCACCTACCCCCTATCTTATAAAAAGACTTTGACTTTGGTGATGAATGTTATGCCGGAATGTTATGTCCTTTTTTGGACGCGAGTGGCTTATTAAGGGTTTTAAGGGCGGTCGCTTGTCGCATAGCATGCTTGGCTATGATCATAGACATCCCTTGCTTCTACCTCGAAATCATCGGTTGACGTCACTCATCATAGAAGAATATCACCGCAGGTTTTTGCATTCAGGTTTGCAGACGTTGCAAAACCTTCTCGCCCAAGATTTCTGGATCCTTTCACCAAAACGAGCAATTCGCTCGGTGGTCTCTAACTGTGTGAAATGCTTTAGGGTTAATCCAAGATTAACGGTAAATAAATAAATAATGCTGGACAATCCACACAACATCATCTAGCCCCAAGCTAAGCAGAGCTTGTGTTATGGGTACTAGAAGACTGACATACTTAATACAATACATTACATAGATAGATATTTTTTTAAGAACAACATTATGCCGAAGTGACCTGGCCTGCAGCAGCGCCTGTGCGGGCGGCCGCCCCGCCGCGCTGAGCCAGGCCGCCGCCACGCGCATGCATTCCAGACCAGTCGACGAGACGCAACTGCCGCTCACACTCACACTTTCCACGCTCGAATCTGTAACAAAATAGGGTGAAATTAGAAGTTACTTGCCAAACATCTCATGCAAACGCCTAGTGCATTCAATTATAGAGCGAAGAGCCCCACAAGACCTCTTATAGTTGGCGTTAGTTAAAATTTACATGGAGACACTGCTGGGCGTTTACCATACATGCTGTATGCGACGAGAAACAAAAAACCAAACTCTAGCTCAATGCCCATACAGGCAGATAGCAAGAAATAGAGGAGATAAAAAAAAATATATATAAATGCAGTGGACCTCCGGTAATCGGGCCTCTGTCTGATCCGGCACCCCCTGTATCCCAACATGCCTTTGTTTTTTATCTAAGTTCTTTTGATTTGTAACTTGACAGATTACAGGGTACATTACCTGTAAAATGTTTGTCAGTATACCAGAAGTCCACTGTATTGAATTATTACAAAATGTAGTCCACAGTGAAATGTTACTTTTTTTTGTATTTTTTTTAACAAGTTATAGGCAAGCGTTTGACCGTGATCTTATACAATACAATGATTTATAAAAATAGAAAATGCCACACACCATCTTCCAATGCAATCATGTCCATAAGCATGGTCGGTGTCAACGGTCTTGTGTTGCGATTAAGAAGTTCTTCAAATGCTGTCTCTAAATTATTTACTCCTTTGTTGTAAAGTTGATTCTGAAATTTGAATAATATGATTACATTCAATTAAGTATTAGTGGTAATTCTCTTTATGATTATAATACATTATTATTTTATTTTCTGCATTATTTCGAGATACTTACAATATTTTCTAATTCCACACTCTGTGGGTTATTTTTGTTGAAATAGTTTTGTGCTTCTGCTAGTTTATCCAAGGCCTGTAAAATATTCACTTATTAGTGTTCCAAACTTACATTCATTAAGTTAGACAAAACTCTAGATTACTTTGTGATCTTGTATTTTATTAGTAAATGCTTTTAATATCATTCAACTAAAATGCTTACTTCAAGATAGATGTTCAAGGTATCAGTAGAGGATGTGTGGGGGCCGGTTTGAATGAGATCGGCCAACTCTCTTGTCACCATGTAGTAATTTATTACATGGTCCAATGCTGTTACTGTGCGCTCCATATCTGTTGGGATTTTATTTTATCATAATAATGAGTATTTATACTTTTTATAATTACTCTTAGAATTTTTGCTAAGCTAAATTCGTAATGGCGCAGATGGAGGGACGAATTTGATGCCCATACAAAAGATTGGACCACAATAGCCCAGGACAGAGTGAACTGGAGAAAAGGAAGGGAGGCCTTTGCCCTGCAGTGGGACACCACAGGCTGAAAATGAAAATGAAATGAAAATTCGTAATGAAATTTTTCATGACAAACTTTGATGTATATGCTGCAGTCGAGCCGTGTCTCCATAGAGCGGCAGCACAGCCGTCTCCAGCTGCTGCAGGCGCTGTTCGCAAGCGCCCAGCACGTTGCACACGTCACCTGCCAGCGCTGAGCTGCGGTTTGCAGCTGCTTTTAGTTCTTGGATGTTCGTCATCTCCTGCAAAAGTTTTCAATCTAATCACTTTGGTCTTTGGTCACAATAATTTGGTCTAAATAGTTAAGCAAAGGATCTAAGGATGTCTAATATGTCTTTCAGAGTGCGCCATACACTAGTATCGCTTTGAGTACTGTTTTCTTAATAAAAATAGGGGTGGTATGACAGTATCAGAAAATGACGAAGAAAACTAACCTTTCTCAGCTTCATTTCAATTTCAAATTTCTTTTCTACTGCGTACATTTTAAATGATGTACGAATATATTATCTAGAAAAACAAAACCGCAGAACAATATATTTCTATCGAGAGAAATTTACTCAAATAAAATCTAAACAAACAAACAAACCAAGAGAGAACGTGAATGACAGTTAAGCAACAAATGAAATGACACACAGTAAAGAAGTTAGAAGTTGACATCATCATGACATGACATATTTTTTCATAGAAAATCAAAACTTAGAATTTTACTTTTTATTACACATTACTATTTATTATCACTATTTATTACATTACATTATGTGTAAAGTTTACGTTTTATTCCTCCGGAAATTCTTATTATTGACAACAACCAAGCTGTAACGTCTAAGATGTCTCAAGAAAATGTAACAGAAATTAAGAAAAATGAAGCTGCTGTTACACAATATAGTCAAATTTCTTCAACACAGAGCTGTATAGAAAAACACTGTGATGCTAATGAAAAATGTATAGAAAAACACTGTGATGCTAAGGAAAAATGTATGCAAACACCTAAACCGAAAATCATCATAGTTGGAGATCAAGAATGCAAAAACTTTGCATCAGAGCTCATACAAAAACGCTTGATGAACAAGAACTCGAAGAACTATAATGTCATAAACTATTGTTACCCGAATGCACCTACTAGTTATGTGTTGAAAAATTCAAACATAAGTGATATGGACCTGAAAAGTGAAGACTGGGTTATATTAGCCATGGGCTCAAATGATAGTAACCCCACAAATTTCTTTATAGAAATATCTGCGATACTAAAAAAACTAAGTAAACCTAGTATTATAATAAATGAGATTATGTATAACCCATATTTAAATGAAGAAAAAATGAATGTCAATTTAAGAAATATCATAAAGAATTTCAGCAACTGCCACTATTTACCAGGTTGTAAAACATTTAATAAAGCATATGCTTCACACTTTACCTTAAATAAAATTAATGATTTTATCAACACTCATGATTATATGAACTGCTTTCTAGGTAAAAACATAACAAAAATGAATAAAAATACTAGAAATACTTCAAACACATATAACGGATTAGAAAATAAACAACTAAAAAAAGGTACTATACCATTTTATTTTAATCAAATGAAAAAAGCCATTCAAACCAAAACAAATGAAAAAATAGAAATAGAACAGATTAATAAACCTAAACGTGGAACAATTCCATTTTATTTTGAAAAAAAGGATCACTTCAGAGAAATGGTGTCAAACACAGGAGAGTTGACTCCAAAACAGCTTTTTCGTTAATAATAGTAAAGAAAACAATATAAGCATAATGCACCTAAATGTTCAAGGAATCCGTTCAAAAGTAGATCAACTAGAATTATTTACTAACTCTAGAAAAATAGATATTCTTTGTATTGATGAAACTCTTTTAAAAGATGATGAAGCTAATCTTATAAAAATAGATGGATATGTTAAAGCAGGTAATTACTCTAGGAAAAGTAAATCTCGATTCAGAGTGGGAGGTGGAGTTAGTATATATGCCAAGCATTTAATTAATTTTAAGAAATTAGATTGGATATCAGACATGTCTATAGAGCAGCATTTTGAATGCTGTGGAATAATTTTGACTGAAATAAATTATATTATAGTATCTCTTTATCGTACACCAAATAGTAGTTTTGAACTGTTTTTAAAATCTTTGGAATGTTTATTACATAAACTTGCAGTACGAATAAAAAATAAAAGTAAAAAAGTTATCATATGTGGTGACTTTAATATAGATCTCCTTATAAATTGTAAAAAAAGTGAACTATTCAAAAATACTCTGAAGTTATTTTATATGCATCCTACAGTACATGTACCAACTAGAATAACTTCACATTCAGAAACATGCATTGACAATATATTAACAAACATTAAAAATTATCACATAGAAATACTGAATTTAGGCATATCTGACCATATTATAAATGTTCCTATTAGTATAAGTTATATAGAAAGATTCTGGTTTGATACTAAGCGAAATATTGACTTGCATATAGATATATTCAACAAATACTTATCGCAATTAAGTTTCTCTGAAGTTTATAGTGAAAGTGACCCTGAAACAGCATATAAAAAGTTCATAGAATTATTAACTCTAATATATAAACTTTGCATACCACTTGAAAGGTATAAAATAACATTCAAAAAGAAAGTTAACTGGAAATCAAAGGGTATAGTTAATTCTAGTAAAAAAAAGCGAGTAATGTACTTACAATGCATAAAAGATAATAATCCTACAAAATGTGATTTATATAGTAAATATTGTAAAAATTTGAAAAAAGTTATAAGAGTATCTAAAAAAATATCTAATATAAATTATATAAAAAATAGTACAAATAAATCCAAAGCCACATGGGGAATAATCAAACAATATACAAATAGTAATAATAGTATAAAGTCTACAATAGACAATATTAAAATAAATAACCTAAAAATAACTAAACCTCTTGATATAGCAAAGTCTTTCAATAATTTTTTTATTAATATAAATAAAAACGAACAAACTAATAAAGACAAACATTATAATACAGTGAATACAAGCTGTAGTAGTATATTTCTAAACCCAGTTAGTAATGATGAAATCATGATTATAGTAAAAAACTTAAAAAATACAAAAAGTTCAGGATTTGATGAAATACCAATTCAAGTAATAAAAAATAATATTGAGATTTTAGTACATCCATTAGTTTACATTATTAATCTATCTTTTGAACATGGATGTTTTCCCTCCGACTTAAAAAAAGCACTCATAAAGCCCTTGCATAAAAAAGGTTCAAAAAATGACATGGCCCATTACAGACCAATAGCCATCCTTCCGAGTATCTCTAAAATTTTTGAAAAAGCTATTTATAACAGGTTGTTTTCATTTTTTGAATCTAATAATGTTATAAACCCAAATCAATTCGGATTTCAAAAAAGAAAAAACACAACTCTTGCTATCTTTAAAACTTTGCGACAGGTATGGGAAGAAATAAATAACAATAAACCAGGAGTAGCTTTGTTCCTCGACTTATCCAAAGCCTTCGACTGCGTAGTCCATGACATTCTGCTTGATAAGCTACAAGAAATAGGAATAAGAGGAACGGCATTATCTTTGATGAAATCATACTTAACTGACAGAAGTCAATCTACTTTAATAGAAACTTACAACAAAAATAATAAAACAATCGAACGCATAGAGTCAGGGTTTGAAAAAACTTCACTTGGTGTACCACAAGGTAGTGTACTTGGTCCTCTATTGTTTCTCATATATATAAATAATCTACCACAAATAACTAAACATATCTGTGTTATGTTTGCCGACGATGCTACGATTTTTATACCTCACGAAAATAATAATATAGACCAATTTGAAAATGAAATAAACAATACCCTTAAAATCATAGTAAACTGGTTAGATTTAATTAATCTCAAGGTGAATATTGATAAAACTAAACTATTAAGATTTAAACATTACAGAACGCCTTCATTAAACTTAAACATTCTCCACAATAATAAAGCTGTTGACGAAGTAGATGAAATTAACTTTCTTGGTATAAAAATTGATACTAACCTAAACTGGAAATCTCATGTCACTAAAATAAATCAAAAAATATCTAAATATTGCTATGCAATTTCTACACTTAGCCATGTCTCCTCTACGTCAATAGCAAAAAATACTTATTATGGTCACGTGTTTCCTCACTTGTGTTATGGGGTAATATTCTGGGGAAATTCAGTAAATGTAAATTCAGTCTTTATCATGCAAAAAAAATGTATTAGGGCTATTTATAAACTAGAAGATACTGATTCTCTTAGAACTATCTTTAAAGAAAACAATATACTCACTTTAACAGGAATATTCATATTAGAAATTTGTCTTTTTGTTAAGAATAATTCATCTTACTTTAGCACAAAATCTAGTCGGTCTGAATCTCTACGCAATAAGCACAGATATAATATTTGTATTCCACAAATAAATAACACAACATTCTACAAAAGTACTTATTATACAGCTATAAAAATATATAACAATTTACCAACAGATTTAAAAGAACTAAACGGAAACATATTTAAATATAGATTAAAAAAATGGCTTATAAATAAAGTACATTATAATTTAGCAGAATATTATGATGCTCAGTGATAATTATTAAGTTTTGGGCTGTAATTAGATAATAGTGGTTATAATATAATAAAATAATATTTTAATGTAACTAATACTAAGTAATAATTGTAATGTAAGTCCCTAAATTTAAATTAAAATATTGTACGCCCGAAATGGGTAGGCTGTTGAAACATTTATATATTATAAGATCTTTATACACAGTTTTACAATAAATGATTCTTATTCTTATTCTTATTCTTATAACGTTTACGTTTAGATTTGTATGTGGGAATTCGTGCACCGATGCTGATGACACCAATCATATCGACCGTTTGGAGTATCCGAACGTCACCGATGACGTGCCATGATTTCCGAGACGTGGCCTGACGTTTTGTTAACTTTTGTGTCAGTTTTTGATTGAACTTACTATTTTATGTGCGTTTGCTGCTTGCGTTTTACCAAAATCGTGAATTGTGAGTTGAAATTAGTTTTAATATTAGTATTTACTTGCTATATTGTTAGGTTTAAGTGTATCAAACAATTCTTGGATTCTGTGACCGAATATCAGAAAGAAACAACACCCCAATAACTCCTTGTCCTATTTCCAGAGAAATGGATCAAATCGCTAAATTCGTCGAGCCTGGCAAGCAGTTCGCCAAGGACTCCATCAGATTAGTCAGAAGATGTACCAAGCCAGACAGAAAAGGTAATTTTTTAGATATAATAATTTCCTAAACGGACCTACCCTATCTTCGCTATAGGTAGGTAATTCCTATAAATTCTGGAAGAGGTTCAAAAGTATTCTGGTCTAGATGACCGGAACAGTAAAGTAATGCTATTTAAATTAAATTATTAATTATATATATTCAAAACTATATATGTTAAAGGTTATAGACAGCTTGCCTTTCACTTAATATCTGCTAATTGAAACAGAAGTATTCAATAAATGTTTGTTATTTGATCCTTCATGCAACATTATTGAATTTTCCTAAAACAAATTCATGATCTTTGAAATCAGCATATTATTATGCAAATACATACCACATACCTTTACCTACATCAAAAAAATATTCATGTGCCAAAGTTGCCAATTTTTGTAAGTACCTATATTGTCTCTTTATATTGGGTAACTTCTATCTTCAAAGTATGATCTGATGCTGAGAATTCTATATTATGAATCTTTTAATTCCAAGTATATAATGATTGGCCTCCTAGTATAGATTTACTTATTCAATGTGCTCCGATAAGACTCCAATGGATTAACTCTTTGTTCCAGAATTCCAGAAGATCGCTATCGCAACTGCTATCGGTTTCTGCATCATGGGCTTTATTGGATTTTTCGTGAAGCTGATACATATCCCAATCAACAACATTATTGTAGGCTCATAGACCACTTAGCAGTTAATTAGATATAATTATTTTCCTATAAGACTCCGTTTCTAAGTTAACTCTATCAATGTTATGATAATTTCTTAATAAATTATTCTTTTCATCAAAGTTTAGTTATTAATTTATAATTAGAAACCTATTGAAATTGCAGCAAATATAAACAAATAATAAACATTGTAAAAACCGTATAATTTGTAAAAAATAGTAGGTTATATTATTTTAATTTTTATCTAATAAAAATCTAAAAACAAAACATTATTTTGAAGAATTGAACAATGTGGATATTATCACAGCCAGATTGTAATTAACATGAGTTTTAACATTTATGCACAATCTAAAGCTTTATATCGCTTGATACAAAGCAAATTTGAGCTTTCAAATGATAGATACATTTGCAAACTATCAAAACCTATCACAATACCATCATATAAATAGTCAGTAGTTTGTATAATTTTTTAGGACTCACCATTTATTTTTTTTAAATAAGGGAAATATATTGGTACCTTTGTACCTATGGAGGATCTTTATTGAACACAAAAAAAAAATGCATTATACATATCATAAAATGTACTATTTGACGAAGTTTTCGTACGCATCGCACGCATTGTATGATCGATAGAAAAGAAAAAAGATTTTTAATGAAAGGAGTTTTCATTCACAACGCCTTCTGCATGACATGGATGTAGAATCCTGGCACCGGCACCTGGCGCAGCGGTTGGAAGTCTGCGTAGATGCTGTGCGTGGCACTGTTGTCAAATGCCTCGTCCAGCATCTGCGTGAACTTGTCCAGCTTGTGAGGGTAGTAGCACAGGCGGAACTCGCTGTGGAGGACATTCAATTAGTTAGTTATAGGCAAATATTCATATGAGTAACGTTGAATAAAGCGAGCTTTTTCCACGCCAAGTTTTAACACGTTTAAAATAAAACTAAATTCCATCTGAATAATTCGTAGGTTTATAGGAAGCAAAATATGCAGAGTGGAACGGTACCCTCGATCAACCGATTAAAAAACAATTATCACGGGAAATCGAATTCTCTAGCGTTTCCCAAAAATCTACATGTTCAGGAGTGAATTGCTTCAGGCTGATCGCTAGTTTTTAAGGCTCCTTCAGATATTGATGTCAGACTTTGTAGCTGACGTAGTAGGTACCTAGGTTCGATGAAAATAACTTAAAATATGCAAAGCATATTCAGTACCTCGTCTCATTGATTTCACCGTCTCCCGTGGTGTCGATGAGGTAGTCTAACGCGACCAGCTCGGGGCTCCCTCGCACGACCAGCACTGAAGTCTTGATGTCCACCGGGTATTTGCACTAAAATCATACAAACACAGTAGGTAGGTATAGTTACTTAGTAGAGTCGTTCTTTGTTGACGATTTTTATATGTACCTACCTATGTTATGGGCGCAGGAGTTTACCCAATTCATTTCAGACTATAAAGAAAGATAACTCCTTATTGCATTCCACACACATATAAAACAAAATAACTTAATCTAGACTTAATAAGCATCACAATGAGCGGCCTTATCGCAGAGAGCGATCACTTCCAAGCAACGGAAATAAAGAAATGTCTAGCTAGGCAGTTCAATTTGGTTACCTAGGTGCAAAATTCGGAATCTGTTATGAATGAACTACCAAAGATCAGTGAAAAATCACTGGATAGATGCCTACTCATTATCACTTGTTTTACTTACATTGACCTCCTCACAAGACTTTAATATTTTGTTTGTGATCATGCTGACAACAACATAACATGAAGATAACTAATTATCTACGTACCTAGTTTATCTCTGCTTATTACTTCATTGGAGTAAACTTAAACTGATGTAATCTGGTTTTAGTAACTAATCATTACGTTAAGTTGTTGTAGATACTTATTTATGTATGGTCATCCATTTTTTGTTGCCAAATCTATAGATTTGTTTTTGAATCTATCATTTATTACATTAGTAGTGCTCTTAACTGAGGTCCTCTAGGTAGGTCGTAGGTAGGTACATACCTAAGGTAAGTAGGTACTTACATTGTAGTAAATAGAATGACCGGGTGTAGCGCCACTGTCGATCATAGCATCATAATTCCTATGGTCAATAAACAACAGACCACCAGGTTTCAAGCATGTTGCGAAATTTTTTAAGCACATCTTCTGTACCCTCTGGTCTCCATACTCGTCTAGGAGATGGGCGAAAGAGTTTCCTAGGCAGATAACTGCGTCAAACTGAGCCCCAGGCATGAACGAGTTGATGTCGCGAGGCAAAGTTTCCCAGTTCGACTCCTCGATCACTGCAACAGAGAGCATCGGTGACCAAAATGAACGGGCCAGATCATTTGTGAATTCGCGTAACCTCTGTTGAGTTTTTCAGTTTTCAGTGCTTGCATTTTCTGTAAAAACTTGAATTACACAAAGAAACTACCTACTTGCGCACAAATAATAGATATTACAAATAATAGACTATTTTTTTGAACCTTTGTGGTCTGACATACCCCATTCATCATATTTGGGATCTTTCCTCTTCTCCCACCTGGCTTTCAGTGCGTGCTTTAACATCTTGTCAGAAGCGTCCACAGACACCAATTCAAAGCCTTCATCCACCAGCATCATAGAGTCGATCCTGAAACATTAGAAGACTTTAAACCTTCAAACCTGTAAAGAATGTTTGCGGGAGATTATTACTCACCTCATAAACTTGCCGTAATATTGGTATTATTATAGCTTATCCCTAATTAATTATGTACACAGTAAGCAGATAGGTATTTGACCTTATAAAGATGATCTTAGTAAGTAATAGTATTTTTTCCTGTTTTGTGAGTCTCACAAATCATGCAACTCGGTCGCATTTCATGTGTCTCGTTACAAAACAGTAGGTACCTATACTTAATTTCTTAGCTCGCTGCAGTTTGTGGTTTGGTCCATTTCACTTCACAATATCAATAAGCTTTTGGGTGAGATCAAAAAGTTACATTACATACCCAGTACCACAAGCGGTGTCCAGCACATTTTTGCAGTTATGTTTTTTCAGTAAACCTATTAAAAAGTCCTTGTAGTTCTGTGTACGTTGGTTGCTGTCTCCGATGAACTTATTCCAGGCTCGAGCTGCTTTGCCGTCGGCGTACTGATCCTTCACTCCCTCCGAAGGAATACCTTGGGACCGAGAGTGGAATACTTTGTCTGCTGACATGGCTTAACCTGGAAAGGTTTAGGTGTAGGTATAAGGTTACAACGCAAGTATCAAGCTGTTTTGATTTGAATTTGAAAGTGTGGTAGAGTCAAGTAACATAAATTATCTTAATTAGGTAGGTACTCGCAAACCGTAAAATTTTAAGATACTTACTAAGTAAATATATTGTCAAGTCATTGAGATGAACTAGTAACTCATTTCCTTGTTAAGTAAAGTTTATAAAAATCAAAGTTGAAACGCTACTACCTCTAGCAACTATTCCGCACGTTTTTAAATGTGTAATTTCCATATAATCATTCGCATTCGTAAGACTCATAAACACCGTGACTTACCGTATCAATTCGTATGACGCAACAACTCTTACCGTTGCCAGCTTGCGACTGACTGAGCGACGGTGAAGTCGGTGAATCGACTCTATCGACTGTGGAATTCAAACAGCGATAAAACAATAACAAGCCAAGCCTCGTTCTGTCACTAACTACACCGCTAACTGTGACTATAACTCCATGTTAGGAAGTAACGACATGATATGTCCAACCCAGTAGGCCGTATCGATTAAGTTGTTGAAAAAAAACAGGCCTACGCATCTCATCTAGGTGATTTACATATCTTAGGGGCTACGTTTTACTCAAATCTCAAATCATGGTGTTTTACCTGGGACGAGGATTAGATGGAATAGTATCTGGCTTTCCCAGAACCTATACCTACTATTTTCTCAGCTTAGTAGGTATTTTATGCCTTATTCAAATGTAAAATAAGGTCAATAATACGAGTAAGATTGCGGATCTGATCTGACTAGGCCGCGGATTTCCTCGAGATATTTTCCTTCATATTTGCCCCGGCAGCAACTACCTACTTAATGAATGCACACACAAGTGGCATTGTCAGTCTTATTAAATTGCATCATATTAATCACTATTGGTATGTATGACAATAAATTTCCTAGAGTAGTTCCTTCGGGAAATTCCCGCATAGGCCGCTTTACGAAAATATTGTTCGTATCGTAATAGATATGTAATGCAGGTAATCCCAGCAAACAAGAAGATTTTGAATACGCGGTCATTTAGTGCAGCATAGGTGCAATCTGAATATCTAGATAAAAATGTAGGTACCAAAAAACACCGAAGATATAGGCCTAAGACTGTGTGTGCCAGGCACATGGGTCCTCAGCATACACATCTGGCTGGTTACGCCAACCGGCTGATTGTACAGCATTTATTTTAAGCTCTAGATCTATTGCATATTTGGTGCCTACAAAATTAGGAAACGTGTAAGCTGGTCCAGCTTACACGTTGATATTAGGTAGGTACTTTATAACTCTGAAAGTATTGATGGTACATGCCTGAAAAATTGGTACCTGCTGGATATAGAACCAATGTCTCTGGCATACACATCTTTGTAAGACCAAACGGCTGAATGTAGTCTGTAGTTTCCATGACTCTAGATTTTGTAGGTACGTCATTGGCGCCTGAGATGAGGTACCTACCAACATTTTTATTCTTTTTAATTTCAAAGTAAAGTCCAGTAGAAAATTGAAAGTCCTGTCGTCGTTGTCTGTTCTGGTTTTTCAATTATTAGACATAGCCATGACCTAGTTCCCGTGACAACAAGGCCTCCCATAAATAAGGTAGGTAGGTATGCTAGGATTACCTATGACCTGCATGACTTTTCTGGCTAAAAAGGTACCTTGGGTGATAGATAAAACAATCATGAACTTATTCATTTCTGAAAGTCATTCCTATGCTGTACATGATCGCTTGTCGAAACATGCGATAGTGATAATGAGTCGTGAGATGATATCTGTTATCGCGGTAGGTATAGGTCACGTTCCTTCAGTCAATAATAAATTACGTACGCTTTGATAACGGCTTCTTAAATGCATTGTGATGTAAAATATTACATAATTAGAAACTATATATTAAATTTTGACGACCGATGTGGCGCGGTGGGCGATGGTCCGCCTGCGACGCCGTAGGTTGCGGGTTCGATTCCCGCCTTGGGATAAGTGTTTGTACGATCTGCAAATATTTATGCCGGCCCGGGTGTTCTGGGTATTTGATATGTATAATAAAAAAATCTATCCATGTAATGTACCTATTGTCCAGCATTATTTAAAAAAAAACTGTTACCGTGCACTTGAAGTTTTGGGAATTGAAACTGTTATTAGATACCTAAAGGCTTAAGTATATCGTTTAACACGTTTAGAATGAAACTAATGTTTTGGTTTCACGATATTTATTATTATAAACAATATATTACGTAGTTACAAGTCTCATAACAAAATATTTTT
The DNA here is from genome assembly GCA_932527185.1 of Ecliptopera silaceata. NCBI lineage: Eukaryota > Metazoa > Arthropoda > Insecta > Lepidoptera > Geometridae > Ecliptopera > Ecliptopera silaceata. The sequence goes on from OW052199.1 coordinate 11,005,378, forward strand.
CAACTTACTTGAACTAGGAAATGTTAACGCAATAATTATCACTAAGCTTATGAAAAACCCACCCTTTTGTGGTATGTGTCCAATAAATGTAAATTAAAATTTTATTTTCATTGTACCAGCCACCCTTTTTTTACTGATGTTAAGCAGGTACATTACACATCTAATTCCAATTTAATTACAACATGTAAAAATGACTTGCGTATTATAATGTTAATACTTATACATTCTAGATGACTCCTAACCCTCACGTCTATAGTGCCACATGACCCGTTAGCATAATAATATGAGAAATTATGATACCGTCTACACACATGTTTCCTGGAACATATGAAAATCGGTAATTGAAAGTAACATTGTGGCACTATATCTGAGAAAAACTAAATGATTCTCTTTATTTCTTTTGGTTATACATCTATTTATTACTGACATTTTTCCGGCAGTAACATCATTATAAACTATAAAAAACAAGAAAAGACGAAACTTACTCATATGTATAGTATCACTTCTAATAGGTGTTTGAAAACTAGAATTAGAAGATACAAAAATAATATGATTTAGGTCTAAACATGATTCTACCATAGTAGACAATAATGCAGAAATGCTGAAAAATCATGTTAAATGTGTAGTTTTAAGTTGGGCACAGAAAAATATATTTCTAGTCAGAACATCAAATTCATGATTAGATTATGTAACAAGGCGGTTACAATTTGTATAAACTAGATAAGTAATTAAGTAATCTACAGTCCACTTGTAACAAAGAATGTCAAATTTTTAAGAAAATAGTAAAGTGATATGCGAGTACTAATAAATGTAACAGTTGCCACGTTGCGTAAGCTTAACGTCTACGTGTTACACTGCGCGTTAACCGCGAGCTCGACCGCTGATTGTGACTACGACAGTTTCACAATATGTTTACAATCGTCACATTTATTTGTACGCTTCCTCCGGTAATCGTCATCTTAGATATCTTGCACTCAGATGTAAAGTAGTGAGAAGCCCGAACACTACACACATGCGCACATTTATCAGAATCATGATTCAATTATTAAATATTACAAAGGATTTTACAGATTAATTCGAAAAAACCAGCCCAGCTCGTAGGATCGCTTTAACGTCGTCTAATACGGTCACAGAAATAAAACATATTCAAAATTGAACGTGGAGCTTTCGCTAGCGACTTTAGCTTATCTAGCGAGTAAAAACTTACTATTGTATTAAAATTTTCATCACCAACACGCTTCGCGGTAAGGCAGCCGTTTCAAACCAATACAAATTGAACCGAGTCACGATTCAGCTAAGCTTCGACATACACTCCTATTCACATGCCCGAGCCGACATCCGAGGCGTCGATGCCGAGCATGGCCAGCTCGTCCAGCTCCTCCTTCTTCTTGGCGGCCGCCTCGCCGTTGTTGGCGGCGGGGGCGGCGGCGGCGGCGGGGGTCGCGGGCGTGGCGGGGCGGTTGGCGGACGCGGCGGGGCGGTTGGCGGCGCGCTTGTACTGCTTGCCGTTGTGCGCGCGCGCGTTTTGCTTGTAGGGGTGGGCGGTGTGGGCGGTGTGGGCGGCGGGCGCGAGCGGCACGTGCTGGTCGTAGAGCGGCGGCTGCGGGAAGAGGCCCGCGTTGAGGTCGAAGCCGAGCATGCCGGGCGGCGGCTGCATGAGGCCGAGCGGCCCGAAGGGCGGCATGAAGGGCGGACAGCCCAGGATGCCGGGCTGCATCGCCGAGAACAGGTCCTGGTGCAGCTTCTCCGACACCTTGCTGGGGTCCGTCGGGAAGATGATGTCCAGCGCCTCCTGGAAGTCCTTCGGCAGCGCCGGCGCGCCGCCTGCCATCGCGCCCGCCATGGCGCCCCCCATCGCGCCCGGCCTGGAAGGTGCGCGTTCTTTACTTTCATTTATATGATTCAAAATAGTTAAAAACATGCAAGTGCCCGTCTGATCGAAATTAGTTATGGAATGTCAATGGCCACTCGATTTGCACTGCTTTACTACGCCTAGGAGATCGTGAAATGTATAGAGAACGTGAAACACCTCTGCGATCTCAAGTCTACTATTTCTGGTGGCGTGGTATTCTACAAGCTTTCAAAATTTTGCTTGGATTGAGATCGAGACTAGGAGCTGCACGTATAACGTGTAACAATTCTGTGTTAGTACTCAGAATTGACAATAGGAGTGAGTGGGAAAAGAAATCATGTGGTCGCCGAGCGTGGGACAAGCACGAGGAGACAAGGGCACAAGGGCACAAGGGGACAAGGGCAGAAGGGGACAAGGGCAGAAGGGCACAAGGGGACAAGTGGACAAGGGCACAAGTTGACAAGGGCTCAAGGGGACAAGGGCACAAGGTGACAAGGGCACAAGGTGACAAGGGCACAAGTTGTCAAGGGCACAAGTTGACAAGGGCACAATGTTGGAACATTATGATATAATATGTAAACTTCATCTGTCAAAGTTTGTTAATGTCACTTGTAATGTTAGAAGAAGATGTCTGTTCTTCCTTCTCTGTCTACGACTGTCATGGCTGTGCGTGCGCTCCTAAATAAAGTTTCTGTATTACTCCTGAAAACTCGTCTTACTTCCCCAAAAACCATCAGGTTATGGGCCCAGGGATTTCCCAAATACTGGACGGTGTGATTTCTACACAAAACCATGGCTTCGAGTATGACGACGGGCGGATCAATTCCGATTGAAAAACTGAAAGGATTGCAAGACTTCAATACGTGGAAATTTCTTATGAAAATGTATCTGATGCATGAAGATATGTACGACTGTGTATCTTCGGCTGATGCATGTAAGGACGCGAAGAAGCAGCAGAAGGCTTTTGCAAAAATTTGCTTGTCGGTGAGTGCGGAGGTGTTACCGCATGTGCGCAATGCTTCTTCTGCATTTGAAGCGTGGAACAATTTGCAAAAAGCTTATGAAGATCGTGGATTGAGCAGGCGGCTTGGCTTGCTGCGATCACTATTTGGCTTGAAACTTAAGGAGACGGACAGCATGGAAAAATACATTACCAAGATCACTGAACTAGCACAACAACTGCGAGAAATCGACTCACCATTGGATGATGAATTTATAGCTGTAATCATGTTGAGTGGGCTCACTAAAGATTACGATCCCCTCATCATGGCTTTGGAAAATTCAAATGTACAATTGACTTCCGACCGAGTAAAGTCAAGATTGCTCCAAGAGACACAGAGGCGAGAGGACAACGTTGAGGCACCAGAAGCATCGGCTTTGACAGTGAGGAAAGCGGTGAGATGTTTCAAGTGTAAGAAACCTGGCCACTACAAGAAAGATTGCCCGACCAACACCAGCAAGGCGAGGAACACCAGCACCAAGGGGAAGGATTCCACCAAGGAGGCAATGCTGACGGCGCTTGCGGTGAACGTGAAAGACAATCAGTGGTATCTTGACTCTGGAGCTACAAACCATATGTGTAACCGAAAAGACATAATGAGTGAGTGCGTTGCGGTTCAACCTCTAGAAGTGCATGTTGCCAACGGGGCAAAGTTAGCAACAGCCGGTCTAGGAAGTGTGACAGTTAGGTTAAAAGACTGTGATAAATTGATTAGCAATGTTTATTATGTACCTAATTTAAGTACTAATCTTTTGTCAGTAAGTGAATTGACTAGGAAGGGTTTTACAGTTAAATTTGATAATAAACAATGTAAAATATTGCGTAAAGGTAATGAGATAGTCGCTACAGCATCATACAACAATGGGGTCTATAAACTAGACACTATTGGGGAGTCAGGGATTGCCATGAGTTCTAGGGTGAAGCCTGAGGAGTCACAGGAAGTATGCATAGGACGTGCTGCGGACAAGGTGACACAGGAAGTGTGGCATAAGAGGTTAGGTCACCTCAACTCCAGGAGTATGAACCTAATGAAGAATGGGATGGTTACAGGTATGCATTTTGATGATATTAATTACAACAAATGTGTAGCTTGTATTGAAGGTAAACAGTCTAGGTTGCCTTTTCCCAAGAAATCTAAAAGTAGGTCTAAGGTTCTTTTAGGCCTTGTGCACACGGATGTTTGTGGTCCGTTGCAGACAGCATCGCTCAGTGGTGCAAGGTATTTTGTCACATTCATTGATGATTTTTCTAGGAAAACGTGGGTTTATTTTCTGAAAACTAAAGATGAGGTCTTCAATATATTCAAGAGCTTCAAGGTCCTAGTAGAAAATGAAACTGATAGGAAAATAAAATGTTTGAGAAGTGACAATGGAACTGAGTATGTTAACCGTGCATTTCAGAACTTTTTGGAAGCCAGCGGAATCCGTCACCAGACTACGGTACCGCGATGCAGTTCCCAGAATGGGGTAGCGGAGAGAGCCAACCGGACAATAATGGAGAAGGCTCGGTCAATGCTCCAGGATGCGGGCTTGGAAAAGAAGTTCTGGGCGGAGGCCGTGAATGCAGCTGTCTATCTGAAGAACCGCTCGCCTACTAAGGCGGTCATGGGCGTTGTTCCAGAGGAAAAGTGGACTTCGAAAAAGGTAGACGTCAAACATATTCGAGTTTTTGGGTGCGTTGCATATGCTTTGGAGGAAAATCGGAAAAAGCTAGACTCCAAGAGCAGGAAATGCATATTCGTGGGTTACTGTGAGGACAGTAAAGGGTATAGGCTGATTGATCCATCATGTCCTAAGAAATGCATCAAAGCAAGACATGTAACTTTCTTGGAAAATGTATTTGTTAAGGGGAATATGTCACATGATGATAACAAAGACATTTCAGCTGATATATATGAATGTCCAATTGATTTAAATAGCTCTGATAGTAGGTTGCCAGAGAACAGTCCTGCTTCACAGGAATCTCCTGATATAAATCATGTTTCTGATGACATAGTCCATAGAAGGCGAAGACAAGCCATATTTAGGCTTAATAATTCAGAACTTAGTGATGAAACAGGGGTAGTTGAAACAGATGACTCTTCGGATCCAACTTACGTTCCAGGTTCTTCAGATGAGGACTCTGAGCTGGAGTTTCAAGATGTACACGAGTACGCACAGCTGGCTGGCATGTTACAAGACGAAATAGACGTTCCAGAGACAGTGCAGGAAGCACTGAACAGCTGTGAAAGCAAGCACTGGAGGGCAGCAATGCAAGATGAGTATGATTCATTTATTACTAATCAATGCTGGACCCTGGTTGATTTACCAAAAGGCAAGAAGCCGGTTAAATGTAAATGGATTTTTACAAAGAAAAGAGGGCTAAACGAGGAGTTATTGAGATATAAAGCCCGTCTTGTAGCAAAAGGCTATTCCCAGCAATTTGGAATAGATTACTCTGAAACTTTTTCTCCTGTAGTAAGATATTCAACAATTAGAATATTACTAGCTCTGGCTGCACAAAATGACTTAGAAATGGAACATCTAGATGTGAAAACTGCATTTTTAAATGGTGATCTAGAAGAGATTGTGTTCATGGAACAGCCAGAAGGTTTCATTAAGGAAAGAAGCGAAAACAAAGTATACAGACTGAATAAAGCAATTTATGGTCTAAAACAGGCAGCCAAGTCATGGTATGAGAAGATAAATGGAGTTTTAGTCAAGAAATTGAAATTTAAAAAATTATCTTCAGAGCCTTGTGTATATGTATATCATCATAAAGGGGGATATATAATTATTGCTTTGTATGTTGATGATATAATGTTGTTTTCTTCTCGGTCTTTGGTGAACAAGAAGGAGGAGATCAAGAATAATCTCAAAGAAGAATTTAAGATGAAAGATATGGGTCAGGCCAGTCATATCTTGGGTATGAGAATTACCAGGAATGAAAATAAAATTACACTGGACCAGGCAGGCTATACCAGGAAAATATTAGAGAGATTTCACATGTCTGAGTGTAATCCAGCACCAACTCCCATGGAAACTGGATTGAAACTCAAGAAATCTGAGAATAAAAACTGCAAGCTTGATTATAGGAATTTAATTGGGTGTTTAATGTATTTATCAGTTTGTTCCAGGCCAGATATCAGCTTTGCAGTGAGCTACTTAAGTCAGTTCAACGACTGCTTCTCTGAGGAGCATTGGAAGGCTGCTAAAAGAGTAGTACGGTATTTAAAGGGTACAGTAGAGTATGGTCTCACGTTCGAGAAAGGCGACATGCAGATTACTGGCTACGCGGACGCGGATTGGGCTGCAAATGAAGTAGATCGGCGCTCCTATACCGGGTATGTGTTCCATATTGGTAACTCATTGGTTTCGTGGGAAAGTCGTAAGCAGAGAACTGTGGCTCTCTCCAGCGCTGAGGCGGAATACATGGCAATCTCTGATGCGTGTAAAGAGGCGGTTTTTCTACGTACATTTTTATCTGAATGTGTAAACATAAATTGTAATGTAACTCTGTGGAATGACAGTCAGTCAGCACAGAAATTGTGTGTAAATTCAATTTGTCATGCAAGAACCAAACACATTGATATTAGGCATCATTTTGTAAGACAATTGGTTAATGAAAAAATTGTTAGCATAGGTTTTGTTCCTACTGATAAAATGATTGCAGATGTGTTAACTAAACCATTAACTAGGGAAAAGCATGTAAGATTTGTTTCTGTGTTTTTCAAGTGTATTTCAGTTTAATGTAATTAGGCAATAAGATTAAATGTTAATATTTTATGCCTAAGAATTAATTAGCAAATAAGATTAAGTTTATGGGGTAGTGTTGGAACATTATGATATAATATGTAAACTTCATCTGTCAAAGTTTGTTAATGTCACTTGTAATGTTAGAAGAAGATGTCTGTTCTTCCTTCTCTGTCTACGACTGTCATGGCTGTGCGTGCGCTCCTAAATAAAGTTTCTGTATTACTCCTGAAAACTCGTCTTACTTCCCCAAAAACCATCACACAAGTTGACAAGGGCACAAGTTGCCAAGGGGACAGGGCACTCACGGCGGCGCCTGCAGCAGCGCGGGCGGCGGCAGCGCCACCTGCATCTGTTCGAGTTGTTGGTCGCGCTCGTGCTGCGCCTTCGCTATCTTCTCCTTGAAGTCCGCCACCTGGACACACCAAATGTCATCTTGCAATCTGTTCTATGAGATACTAAATTATATGTTGCCAAAATAAATAATCAGGAGGCAGTTTCAAACTTCTTGCTAGAGCATGCTATTCATAAAACATGGTAGCTCTTAGAGATTTTTTAAAATCAACACAAATAATTTTAAATTATTCTTTTCTAATGACGTTAAATTCCGTGAAAATTATACAAAAAGTCGATGCATTTTCTGTATAGTTTTCAATACTGAGCAATGACAAAAATAGTTCACCTTTCTCTGTATCTCAGCATCCAATTCAGCCTTTTTTCTCTCCGAGCTGCCTTCCTCTTCTCTCCTTTTCTCTTCCTCTTTCTTCACCTCTTCCGACTTCGCGCTCTTAGCTAGTTGTTTGTAGACTGGCATCTTACCTGCGAAAAAAAACTATGGTTAGTCCTACTTATGAATCGTGAATTGATATAGCTTATTTAGTTTAGCAAATCTACAATCAACGCTTTCATTCATTTGTTTTTATATTATTTAGGATCTGCTTAGCTGTGTGGTTTTGTAACAAAATCAGACAAATGATCCGTATCAGAAACTACATTATCACGACATTCATGAGTATGATACATGTTGATTTTCATCAATAGATTTTGTTGAAATTGTCGACTGTAGATTGGCATCAAAACAGTCCCGCTAAGACTATGAAGGGAGGAACGTGCTAACCTTAATAGTCGCTGGGTCCCGGGAATGTGTTGTAGGGAATTCCAATGGCTGCGTCGCGTCGGGTGAGAGGGTTCCGATTATTGCATCAGCGGAGCTCGCAACACTTTATGAGCGGTCTGAGCATAGCCACTTGCATACTATTTTGTCTTAGTTCAATTAGACGACATTGTGCAATTAAATTAATAAATGTATCGAAACTGATCATCACATGGCCACGCCCGTTATTATCATATCTTTAGTGGATTTTAACTGGAAATGTATGCAAGTATGTTATATTCGGACCGATCATAAAATGGCGACCAAAACAAATATTTCGTAAGCTTCGTGGGATCACCGAAGCGGGATACATGCTAAAATCCTACTAATTAATTTGTAACTAGTGTTTATACGAAGGAGCGTTTGAGCGTTTTAAAAGCTGTGTTTAAAATTGTAATTCGCTACTATGAAAATTGTGGATAGGCGCTTTCATAATACTAAAAAGCTAGCAATAAAAGATATGTAACGTGGATACCAGCGACAATTATGTTAATAGCTAAAATACATTTTACTCTAAATATGTAAAAAAATTCACGCTGCTACGTATTGAAGCTTAGAATATGTTTCAGAAGAGCGTAGCTTATTAAATATTAATAGAGCAATTCGCTAAATTAAGCTAAAACTGCTGTACCAGAAAAAATATACTATTACATATTACCAAAAATGTTTCTTAAAAAAAACTCAAAATTAAATGTTTATTAGCTAATCATGCTTACTCAGTAAGCATTATTCTTCATGATAATGTAATTATATCAGAAAGCAAAAGTTACCAAATAAATAAATCTGAATTAATGAGCTAAAAAAATGATAATAAATAGTTTTACTTTACGTAGCATTCGCGATTACTGCGATTATGTTGAACTAATAATTAATGATCTGGGACGGATAGGATATTTCTTCTGGCTGGCTAAAACGGTGGCAAGTTTACCGATGAATGGCATCTTCTTGATCTCGGGCTTCTTGGGCTGCTGGTCGGGGGAGCGCGCGCGCGGCTCGCGACGCTCGCGGCGCTCCTCGCGGTGCCGCGACGGACCGCGCGCCGCGCCGTGCCCCGAGCCTAGGGCTTCGCTCTCTCTGTCAGCCACAATTGGGTTAAACTTTAAACGTGTCAGGCAAAAAAGTATTCTTTGTATTGAAAAGTATGGGACTAGGCTCACTAGACCGTTCCGTCACCGACCAACAACGTCGCCTTTCTCGATGAGAATATTTTGCCGGTCCTGACACGTTCATAGCACGGTCATGGTATGATACGGTGTAATGGGTACCTTTAGTAAAACTGAACATAAGACACAGACATTATATAGAACACTAGTAGTACGCCCCGGGTACGCACGGGTAGGGTGGTATGTAATATAGCCTATGTCTATGTTCAGCGCAGATAATGTAGCACAGCAGTGAAAGAATTTTTGAAATCGGTCCAGTAGTTTCGGAGCCTATTCGATGCAAGCAAACAAACAAACAATCAAATCTTTCCTCTTTATAATATTAGTTTGGATAAAACATGTAGCAGTATTTGATATACTAATTCTAAATACATCCTGTATTTTAGCTTTGAAAGCAAAGGCAGGGTTTTCATTTATTGCAAGCATAAGTAAAATGTTTTCCTGATTTTATAAGCAACAATAAATGCCTGAAAAACTTCATTTTACTACTTTTACATAAAAACGAAACAAAATGACCAAATCAGGTAGATATGTATTCCATAAAACTAATAATTGGTCTAGTCCAATTGACATTGTATAAAGTTGGATGGCTTTCGCATTATTTTAAGCAAACCCTAGTTTGGTCATATAACAAGTGTTTAAAGTATCAAAAATTGCATTAGCATTATTCTTATTCTAAAATAAATACCTAAAATTTTTATGGCAATGTGTAGATGGAATTAGATGAATCTAACCTTATTTTCCTTTGCATTTCAGCAACGCGTTGTGTATCGCGAGACAATGATCTTCTCTTATCATCTCTCTCTTTTCTAATCCTGCAAACATAAAGAGACAAGTTACATACATTGGTTGCGTAATGTGTTCTGTGGATATTTTAAAAATTACTGGTCCGATTCCTTAACAATCCTTTAATGACTAATAGTTACCAACATTATTTCTGAGTGTTTATTTTGATAAAAACGGTTTCCAGAGCGTCAATCTCAATAATAGTCTCATCTAACACAGGTTGAAGAACTTAAAAGAAGAGTTCCAAACCCAATTTATGTACACCACTTGCTTACAATAAAAACTATTTTGCTTTTGAATAGTAAAATTAGTAATGTAGTGAATCATGGAATCTTAAAGAATTAAAATAGTGAATGTTTCGGTCGTTTTACCTGCTTTTAAGATTGTCGAGTAACTTCCTGTCGCTCTCAGCCAGTTTCTCAGTTTTGATGGTCGACATCCACTCCTCTAGAGCTTTGTCGTCTTTTATATCTATGTTCTTTAGCTTTTTGCCTGCAAAACAAAAACAAACGTTAGCGCCTACCCCTAGCCGTATCGGGGGGAAAATCGCTCGGATTTGCATACTAAGTTTTAAACAGACACATAATTAATATTAAAATCTATGGATGCTCGGAATGTCTCTATTAATATATATATTATAATATATATTAATTCCCCGCAACATACATATATATATAAAAGCTAATAGTATTTTTTACTTGAATATAATGCTAACCTACTTAGAATCAATGGTCCTAGTCATTGGGAAAACTAGTGAGTTCAAATCTCACTTAGCGACTTTTATAATAATAAATACATCGTGATTATTTCTAGATTATTCTGTTTTCTCTCCAAATCCATTCCAGTCTTGAATGTCTTGCAATGCACACTTACGTAATCCTGCAGCAATACAAAGGCGTGTTTAGAATAGTCTCTAGATAAATCTTAATCTGAATTTTGAAATCAAACTTCAATACTAAAGAAACAATTATTATTGTTGATTTTATACTTCTTTTGTTTCTTGAAGTTGTTAAATGTCCATAGTTTTTATTTACCCCACTAGGATTAGTAGTTAGAGCCGAATTTTATTAAAAGTTATTTGTCAGCTAGGAAAGTGTAAAATAAATTAAATATATCAAATTTATTATAACAAAAATCAGCAAACAACTTTTAATTAATATTTCGATCTAAATGGAAATTGTTATCACTGTGCAGTATTAATATTAAGGAAAATTTAGGAAAATTAGTGCTCTATGATATGGTAACCTGTAATAGTGTGTAATGAGAACCCAAACCGCAATTTAAGAACCCTCTGGTAGATGATAAACTTACTTTTCCTGAGTCTCTTCTTAGCGGAGTCGCTGTCAGAACTGGTGGAGTCGCTGGAGGAGCTGGTGCTGCTGTCACGCTTCTTCTTCTTGGTTTTCTTCTTCTCCTTCTTCTTTTTCTTATCATCCGGCTGCGGAGTGGGACTCTTCTTGCGTTTTGTGTGGAAGCCGTCCTGTATAGAAACATAGTTGTTTTATCTCCTTGAAACTTATGAAGTATCATTCGACTCATTGGCATTGATCCTCATTTTGTTTTGAATTAGCATTGATGTTACTGCTGAATCTTTGTTCATAGGTTTGTGAAGCCGCCTTGTTGTGGTCTATTGGATTGTTTAATATTTTTTTTGTAAGTAGTCACTTTTTGTATGATCAACTATAGATCATCTTTTTAATAGTGTGCATTAATTTCGATTGCAATGTTAATCTAATCCTAGGATTATCAAAGTTTAAGAACATTGACAGGCATCACAGCCCAGTTGGTAGTAGCTCTGCCTTCCATTGTGTGATGTGTGAAATGTCCATGAATTCTGACAATTCATTCTTCTTCTTCTTCTTCGTGTCAATGAACACAACAAGAATTTTAAACGCGGTTCATGTAGAACTTTGCCACATTTATACCCTTGTCTGTACTATTGATAAGATCATCCCTTGTGAAGGTATTAGGGCACAAGGACACAACAACATACCCAATTGAATTCATTTATAATTATAACAAATCGTCAATTATAAGATTGCCATTAATAACATTACATGAGCAGTAACCTTGCTGAATGTGATAGTCTGCGGCGTGTACTGTGGCTTCTCTTCTGGCGGCTTGTTCTTGAGCGAGGCGCGCGCCTTCTCGAACGCTTTCTGCCGGTCCGACATCCAGTCCGTCTCCCAGTGAGGATTCTGCTCCACGAAGTTCTACGGAACACAAAGATAAGATAAAGATAAGGTAAGATAAGATAAAGATCATTTATTTGCAAAAACACGTGTAAATAAGATGAGAACAGTTTTTTGGCCACAACATGCTTTACCGCTAACGGTGTGCAAATCGAGATGGCACGCTACTAATCTAAACTATATTATATAAAAAAAACGCCTTTTACAAATCATGTTCCATCAGAATTAATCAATTACAAATTTATCGTTCAAGAACTCGCCATTTTACAAGAATACTTATTCAAGTTTAGCAGAAAATTAAGGACAGAACGGTAACTTCTGGCCTGGTGTAGCATATATTCACTATAGTTAAGTAATTATTCTATAATTTATATTTAAAGTATTTTATCTGTGCTCAAAAAAAAAACTAAAAATTCAACCTTTGCTAAAATTCAGTTAGGTTTATTATATAATAGCATCGATAATATCTTTATTGTACACCAGAAAAAGAGAAACAGAAGAGAGAGATTAGATCTGCATCAAAGCCAATTTGAAGACGTTCACCATCTCCTAGTGGAGTGTGTGCGGAGCGAATCTATGAGGGTAGATTTGCGGAGCAAGTATGGTATAAACAGATTGGATGTTGGTGCTATTCACCTTCTCTTGTCCGCGCCAATGAGTGACGCAGCCAACACATTGTATAAATTAGTATATGATATTTTAAGATGTTAGATATGTAATTTTGGCTTAACGAGGCTGACATAGTCAAACTGTGACTCAAAGTCTCATAAATAAATTATAAGAATAAAAAAATAAATAAAAAAAAAAAAAACTACAGATCGCTAGCTAATGAATAATGTTTTGGATTACAAGGCGTCACTGAGGTAGGAGTTACACTTACAATGTAGTTTTTAGAATGTGTGATAGATTTCAAATGTGCCGACGCGCAATGCAGGTCTCCTATAAACTGGTCGCACAGTTTGCAATACCAAGCGGTAGACGGCACGAAGAATTGCAGACCTAAACAGAAGAGACATAAGGTTTAAATTAGCTTTTATTTATGTTACACTAACGGCGTATTCACACAAAGTAAATTTATTATCGTTTAGGATGGTGTGATGCATCATTACTGAAACAGCAGAGTTACACATTTTTTTTCCTTAACCTAAATTGTCCCACAGCTGGGCAAAGGACGCTTATTTTACCTGGACGCCCACGAAAAAGATTGGTGGAATGTCGCTAAGGACCGGGATGAGTGGAAGACTTTGGGGGAGACCTTTGCCCAGCAGTGGGACATTTTATATTCAAAATATTTATTAGAGTATAGTATGAGTTTACCTCTGATAGGAGTACGTTTGGTGGGCGCCGATGGAAAACTAGGATAACCCTCATTCATCCCGGTTACGGTGTGCCATGGGGCTTCCATATGGGCCGCAGCCATCCTGAAAAATACATGTATCGGTTACATAATGTTCTATTCGAATAGCTGTAAGACCCTTTGTAGTATCCTCAGCTCACGGCAAGACATATTTGACACTAGCTGTCCGTTTCAAAAGTCATTTTTAGTTTATCTTTACTTTATTACCACTAAATGTATAATTGATCAAACATTGGCTTGTTTACGAAAAAATGTGGCAATCGTTAACGTACCGAAACAATAACGTATTTGAGATACATTGCGCGTTAACATCAACTTTATTGTTGAAAGTTGAGGCGTTAGCCCGCAGTGTATCTCAAATTTAGGTTACGTTACGTTTATGATTGTCACATTTCTTCGTGCTCAGCCCTCAGTTGCTATAAAATTGGTTAAGTAAGTAAGTAAAGTTCTAATCAATAAAATCACAAGGATCATTTCGAATAGTCTTATATACTAGGTGATTCTAAATGCCAGTTCCACGCGTCCAGAGCCTAGAAGAACGGGCAAGAAACTTACGGCATGGTTCTTACCGTTTTTTTATATGATCCTTCTTACAAAGAATTACTAATAACTACATTAAGTACTGAAGTTCCAGTGCATAATAATTCAGCAGTCTATAATAATTTCGAATTTTTAAATATTCATCAATTATTGTAGATATGTAATGTGAATGACTAACTTGTGATGTGCGACGGAATGCAGATGGTTCAAGTAATCCTTGGCGGTGGGAGGGAACTCGTTGCACACGCGGCACCAATGCATCTCCGGGTCGTAGTACACATAGTTGAACTTCTTGTTAGTCGGCGATCTGCACAGACTCATAGCATCACATTCTATTCTTGCTAATGATATATCTGAATAATCTATTATTTGGTAAAGTTATTAAATAAAAGAATGTTTAACATGTTTGAAAAGTGCAACAATAAATGTAGTCAGAATTAAATAATCAAAAGCGTAATCAAATTGTAAATGCTTTTTAAAGATAACACGTTAACGCATTTATGTCTGTAACGGAACAGAAAAAATAAAGAATTTCCAAACTTCGATAATCATGTAGATAAGCTCATTTAAATAAAAAAAAATTCAACAATTAATCGATCCTCGAACTTTTTTATGAGCTTTCGATTCAGCTCTAGAATAATACCAGTTTTAAATTTCTATGAGGGCTGCATCCAGAATACTTTCGGTTCACGTCGGTAGAATATCTTCCAATGCGGCTCGATGGAATGCTCCACACAACACAACACTTATAGTTATAAGCAATTATTTTAAAGCAGGGATAATAAAACTTCATAATTATAATATAATTCATTTATTTCATTGTCGTGCTCGCTGGGTAGAATATCACAGGATAGGATAGTTTTTTATACAATATATGTAGGTAATAAAAATGTCTAATTTACAAAAAATAATCGTAGTTAATATAAAATAGCAATTCAAGAAAGAAGCCAACAAAGATGTACAATTATTTAATACTTACTAAAAAATCTGATTCAAAATGAATACAAAGTACATAACTTACAATTGACACAATCATATTGTGCATGAAGCAGTGAAATAAATGAAGCATAATGTCCTTCGGCGGCGTCGCGCGTCGTCCCTTCCGTCGAAGCACTTTACTGCAGGTAAAGCGGATAGCTTTTTGCGAAATGACGAATCGAATAAGCGTTGCAATCCTGTGGTTCGGGGGTAAAAGTAATACTAAACAACGTACGCTACATCTCATCGCAAATAGCATTATATCACTGCGAATCATTAAGTTCATTTTAGAACAGCAAATATAACCAGAAACAAAAAAAAAACAAGTGGAAAGGGATATAGAAGTTTATGCTTCATGTACCTACATAAGATGTCGGCTAACCTGGAGTTGCGCTTGCGGTCGGGCGAGTCCTCGTCGCGCGGCTCGGCCTCCTCGCCGATGATGCCGTTCAGCATGTCCACCACGTTCGTGATGGTCTTCAACTTGTTCTGGATCTCCAACTAGGACAATAGATATCGTGACGGTGACATTCATCTCTGCACACACATCAAGCGCAATATTCAAAGCCAACTACGAACACTATGTATTATAACGAGAATTGTACTATGAATAGTAGGATCCGCCTTGCGGATCGTACATCGCATCGCCGTCAAACCTGCAGCTTGGTGTTCTCCTTGAGGAAGCGCTTGGTGTCGGGGCTGGGCGAGCGCTTCGGGTCTCCGCGGAGCTCGTTGCGCTGATCCTTCAACGTGTCCATCTCCTTCTTGAGAATGCCAGCTTTCTTTATGTAGTCCTCTCGCTGCTTGGACAATGCAGACTTTTGGAGATGTCTCTCTGTTTCGAGGCTCGCTGGAAAAGGAATTGGTGAGTTTTTGGTAGCACCAAATGAACTTGGTCTAAAATGCAAAAAGTTATTCGATGTTGCACTCGACAGTGAGTCCAGAAAATAGGACATGGCTTAGCTGCTTGTTTATGTATCTCTGCTTTGCTCGGATTGGAGCACATGCGTTGCGGAACCAACCCTTTAGAAGAAGTAGCATGATCTGTGGAGTTTGGAAAATACCATGGTGCTCTCTGTTTTATTTTGAAGAATATGCTGTTTATCCACTTCTATTATTCGCGTGATCTAGATGGTGTGTAGTGGACTGTAATAGCGGAACACATTGAAGATATAAAATAGTTCTGAAATAATATACTTGTGTAAAGACATGATGGAAGTTAATAATAATAAGAGGTAGAAAGGAGATTCAGAAAATTTTTGATGAATTGTTGCTAGCTGACTTATTCTGACATAACAACAAACCGATGTAGCACAAAAACAACTAAATGATTTTATCCAACTGTGCTGCACAATGTTCTCAATATTTTTCACCAAAACAGTTAATAATTTCATTGTTCAAAATGAGAGAAGCAAACATTTTATAAGCTGTAAATCTTAAGAGCATTTAGAGGTATGATAATTTCATTTGCCCAGTAAATAATATATATTATGTAACTTATTTCAGGTTAAACAGACTAGATGATATTAAAGTAATTGAATGTATCATGCCCATTCCTTTGTGCCTTATAAACTAGGTAAAGTGCATCACATACTTACTACCTATAGATAACATGCAGAATGTATATAATTATTAAACTTTATACATACTTTTACAAGCTTATTGTAACGGTAATTAACTAATAAAGTATTTTTCTAAAAACACAAGATTATAGTAAATGAACATTGAAATATTATTCAAGAGAGTTATTTAGTAAAATAAACAATTTTATAATATTTTTAACAAACCTTCCTTCTTCATCTGATCTTCAGCATTTTGATATGAAGTATGAGGCCCGGGTGGTGGGGGCAGTGACATCTGGTTCCATGATGCGATGTCCGGCATGAGGGACACAGGGCCCGATGCAGTCGGTGGGAAGTCATCATAGATTCCCGAGTATGACGGCTGGTAGCTAGCGGTGTAGCTTGGATTTGGCGGCTTTGCAAAAGAAATTTTTACAAAATAGAACTCTTTATCTGAATATCTCAAGATTTAATTAGATTTTCTAAGCATGGTATTAGAAAAATATTTTTTAATTGGGATGTTGCAAATAACAATAGAGTAGCTGCAAGCAAATATCCACAAGCAGAGGCAGAGCATCTAGATATAGGTTAAGCTGAATGTTGTCTCAGGTCATAGTTCACATGGATTTGGGACAAAGTCAATTGATATGCATGAGTTATGTACTTACATTTTACTATTTAAGAATAACCTACAAAGTGTAGAAAATGTTTTACAAGTTACCTCGGGCGGGAAGCCAGGCGGCGGCGGCGGCTGCGGCTGTCCCGGGAACCCTTCTGGAAACTGTGCGTTGGGGTTCTCCCACAACTCGCTCGGCTCCGGAAGCTTAGAGATTTCGCTCAAGATATTGTCATCGATCATGTCTTTGTCATTTTTTCTAGGCGATTGTCGCCGCTTGTCGATGTCGGACCGGCTGATACTCCTGCTACGCTTCCTCGAGCGGTCGCCCCTGTCTCGTGGGTCTCGGGAGTCGAGCCGCGGATCTCTGTTCTCCCTGTAACTCTCAGGACGGGCCCAAGCGCGGCGTTCGTTGCCATGGCGGTCGCGATCCCTGTCGTAGAAGTTTTTTCTTGGATCGTGACCGTGAGACATTTTACTTGAAGGTTTTATTAGTTTCCAAGTGATGTAAACATAGTTCGTATAATAATAAGCGTACTAGTAAAGATTTTTAAAAACAACACCACACAAACACCACAGAATCTTTTACGTCTATATTATACGCGTTTTGTTTGTTCGCTTGTCATGTCAATGTTGCCAGTCAATATCGAGTTTTTGTTTGTTTGAGTTTATCGGGAAATGTGTTTTCATACTTAAAATGTTTAGATCCTACTATTTTTCGTTTTAACTAACTATTGATATTCTCTGATTTTATTAATCTTATCATTTGCTTATTAAGTGCAAATGTAGACTCAGCAAATAGCTTAGCGATACAAATTTAGCGTTTTCGTTATGTCCAAAAAAACTTGATATCATTATGACTTCTTTAAAATCTCTCAATTCTCTATCAAAATTAAATAAAGAATTATTTACCCTACCAATACCCCCTAATGTATATACCAAAGTTCCCAAAATCACCTAATTTAGAAGAATTTACCCTTCTTTATGTTTCTTTTTAGGGATGCGATGGTGCATTAGTTAAATGCACTAAAGACGTACGATACGCTAAATAATAAAATCCTAATATTTAATAAATAATTTAATATTTAATTATAGCATTCAAAACAAACATCATCATGCAAATACAATCAATAACCTTTCTACTTGTGATGAAAATTGCCGAAGTTAGTTTTGTTTGCATTTCGATATAAGTAGATTACAAATGAGTTAATTCGAATTGAATTTTTTTTACTCAAATTGATTTTGTGGCCTCATGCTCACGTTCTGGATGCTTATCTGATAGCTTCCTTCTATAGTCTGTCTGTGTCATCATCAAGGGCCGCCCAGCCCAAGGCTATTACTTCTTAAGGCTCCAGTACACAATGGCGTATGCTGGGCCACGCTTTGCAATGCACCACTGTAGGCCACGATCACTTGGTGTTCACACAATGGCGCATGTCTCATTGCTGTCTGGCAATCCACTTGCGATGGACGTCGAAGAAATGTCTCTTTTTTTTAAATAGGTATTTTCAGGGAGTCTACTATACGATTAAATGCATCATTCATCTGAAAACATCGTACTTAAAATACTACAATTATTATAAATCAATAAACTTGAAAGTTGTAGGTGACAAACTAAACAATGGCCCATTGTGTGAACACCACAGGCCACGCTACGCCACGATTCCTTTGAAGTGTGCCCGAAAAACCGACAACTTTCCGATTGCGCGCCACGATCGGCAATTGTCCGCCATCATACGCCATTGTCCCGTGTACACAATGGCGATGGCCTGTCGTGGGCCAGCATACGCCATTGTGTACTGGGGACTTCATACGGAATTGGGATGGATTTTTCTGGCTGACCATGGTCTGGTCCTAAGATGATAAATTGACAGTTTTAAAAATCCACAGCTAAACATCTAGATATGACGACTCTGGCTGGACCTCCATCTATCTTAAATTATGATTGTTTATCGGGTCGATATGCCCTACACTCACCTTCCGGTTCGTGGTTTATAAAGTTATGTTTTTGTAATCGAACTGTTTCGAATCAGCAGTGCCTAAGTAGGTACATCATTATTGTGATTTCGGATTTCGAACAATCTTAGTAGACGCACTTCACCTTTTACCTTCACCTTCATTCTGTCCGCCGCGCTGTTGGCCGAATCAAAGCCGCTGCAGGGGAAGTTTGTTGTCTAGTGCTTCTGACTGATTAGTGGGTCGTTGCACCACGATGGCGGGGAAGCAAAACCGGCGCGTCGCCTGAAACGCAGCATTGTCGCACGACCGCAGCACGCATGCGCGGACTCGCAAAAACCGCGCGTAAACTTTCCTAATATAAGTTTTTTATTTTTTTATTTTCTGGTTTTGTGTTGTGATATAAAGTAAATTGACAGCGAAATTGAAGTAAAATGAAGTACAAGGTAACTGTTTTACATTTTATATTAATCAAGCTCTCAAAATGATGTACAAAAATTGTGTGTAAAAGGCGTTTGTAATAATTTTAGAGTCGAGTTAATAAAATATAAAACCTACAATGCTTCGAAATAACCAAGAATTTTTTTCTCGGGGGAAAAGCTTTAGCTAAAATGTTTACCTATTAACTATAATTATCTTAGGCGCCAAGCATTCGTTGATGCCTTGATGAGGTGTCTAATAATGATTATAAGTTATTATATTAAAATTTAAATACTTTACTTATCTACTTAGATTGTTAAAAAATAACTTATCAACTTTTAGAAAATACTTACTTACTAACTTTTCTTAGTTTTTTTGTTATAATGTGAAGGTAGTATGGATATACTTACTTTTAAAACAAAATAAGTAATCAGAGTTAAGTAGATACCTATAATAAAATATGAAATGTATTTTGTTACCAAAAATAAACCTCTTTCCCTATTTGCCTCATCATCATTACTAACGATGGGTGACTGGCGTTATTTAAAACAATTATGTGCCTGAAAGACGAGCGCCTACGAACTTCTAAACTAAAACATACGTAACCTAAGTAGATACAAAGACGCAATAGGCACATAAGTTTTACGATAAAGTAATATCACATTCATTGATGTTATTTACGACGACTGATGTGGCGCGGTGGGCGAAGGTCCGCCTGCGACTAGAAGGCTGCGGGTTCGATTCCCGCCTTGGGATAAATGTTTGTACGATCTGCAAATATTTATTCCGGGTGTTCTGGGTATTTTATATCTATAATAAAAATATCTATTTATGTAATATATAAAACGATTATTTTATTCACAAACAAACTTACGACTATACAGTATTTACAAAATGTACATTGTCATATAAAATACATAAGAAACAGTTGAGCTATCTACAGACCGTTGCAAACGATCTATAGATAGTTCAACTGATCCAAATCAGTACCAATCGGAAAAAAAAAATAATAATAATTGTAATATATTGTATTATGTAGGTATGTCAGTCTTCTCTTCTAGTACCTACCCATAACACAAGCTCTGCTTAGCTTGGGGCTAGATGATGTTGTGTGGATTGTCCAGCATTATTTTATTTAAGTACTAGCTGACCCGTGCCCACTTCGTTGGGCATCATTTTTTTTAATATAAAAGTTAGACATATGCTGTCGTTAACTTTTTTGTAGGCATTTTCAAGCTCCACATCATTTTTCTAGAACACAAAAATATATCTAGGCGGAAATGCTGCGGTAGCCGGAATTTTTTAAACATTTTAGTACATGTCTCTATTGATAAAGATTTTGAACCTACATACATGAATAACAAATATAATGAAATAAAACATATATGCATTTAAAAATAAGTACTTAATCGCTTTATTGTTAACATGTGTATCATAATTACTAACAAAAATCAGTTTTATTTTCATTGAAGTGCTTTGTAATATACGATGTTTTTTGTTTGATTATCTGGCGCATAGACAAACAAATCTGATGGTTTTCCGACACGGGAACAGGCGACATACAATTGACCATGTGAGAAACATGGGTTTTCTAGATTCATACCACAAACACTCTATGATTGACCCTGGGACTTGTTTATGGTCATAGCAAAAGCAAGCCGAACTGGAAACTGTAGTCGTTTAAAGTCAAATGGCACATCAGTCGGAATCATTGGGATGCGCGGTATGAGAACGTCTTCTCCTTTATACTTTCCTTTCAGTATAGTTGCTTCTATCACGTCGTTTAGTAATTTTTTTATCGCTAACCGTGTGCCGTTGCATAGACGCGGTTGGTTGATATTTCGCAACATTATAATTACCGACCCAATCTTTAATTGAAGATTGTGAGGTGGCAATCCTGGTAAATCCAGAGAGTTTAAAAAATCTGGTGGATAGTTCACTACATCATCTTGGTTATTAGCCGTATCAACTGATTTATATGTCCTCAATTCGCCTGTAATTTGTTCTTGAATTTTAAAATTCAATTCATTTACATCAATATTTTTTGCAGCTAATATAGCTCGTTCGCTCAACCAATCATGGTTTCTGTAATTTTGAGAAACATCTGGAAACACCTTATAAATAAGTTCATCTTTTGATCGAGTTAGCTGACAAAAACTTTGAGGAAAGTTAATGCAGCCAGGCACCATGTCTATAGGCAATTTACCATTACCAATGTCAATGAGTTGTTTAGAGAATATGTTTCCAGATTGGTCATTTTGCAACTCGACACGCATATTCTTGCTTAAATTAAGTACTTTGACATGTTTCCATAAATTGGAGGACTTTAGACATGCATTCAGTTCATCAGCTGGTGTTGATCGTGGAATCACATGGACACATCGTAACTGAAAGCAGCTCGATTCAAACTTGCTCGATTATTAGTTGAATGTCGCGCTCGCGCTTCACGGTAATTAATTTGGTTTGTAGCATTTCGGGTTCTTCTACCTAAATTGCTTCGTCTAATAGGAGGCATTTATAGATAGATTACACATGCAAAAAAACACTTTTTTTAATTAAACACGTTGACAAAAGCAAACCACAAAGCAAACTCAAAAGATTATGTAACCGAAAATCCAAAAAAAAAACAAAACTGACATTGACAGTTTGTTGTTCTACTTTTTGTCAAATCGTTCAAGGCGTACTTGACTGATGTAATGACTTGAAAACTGATGCATGCGATTTTGAATTTGAACTTTGTGTAGCGGTAATAAAGTGCAATTTGACGTTAGGAACATACCTGCCAAAAGTGAGTGCACTTTATTCAATGGCAATAAAGCTCAAATTGACTTTGCGATTTAGTTAGAAAACGTTTGTATGGGACAAAGAAAAGGGCTGTTTTTAAGGTTTTCTGGCAATTATTCGAATTTTTCTCGACGTAAAAACCATCCTTGAACTTCAACGAACATTTTAAAAAAAGAATTGGGCAAATTGGTCCAGGCGTTGTGGAGTTATCCGCTTACAAAAATTTGCGATTCATTTTTATATTATAGAAGTATTTATTAATTACGACATCCAACGAAAAAACACAAATTAAAACTAATCTTAAGATCTTACAATCGTGCCCTTTCAAATAAAGGATGCCACGACCTGCACAAACATAAAAAAAAAAAAAAAAACTCAACTAGACTAAATATAATGATGAATAGTATAGGTAAGCAGATTTAGTTATGTTGTCTGGAAGAGATCGCTTACGATAAGACATACCATCGTACGTCTTGTTTTTATTGTTTCTCTTTTTCTGGTGTACAATAAAGATATGTACCTACTCGTATATACTTACAATATCTACTACTTAAAATGAATAGATTTCCATGATTAAGTAGGTACTTACATATTTCTTTAGTAAAAGAATCTCCGTATGTCTGACGCATCCGCGTCTCATCTTTTGGTTATTGAAATGTTTTAAAACCCACATAAAAATAAATAAATCGAAGTTACGAATAACATTGATTTAACAATGGTGCGCCCATCGGTAGGTAACAATGACTTACAAAAACATTATATTGTTTCTGTAACATGGGACTTTTACTTTGATTCATATCACACACTAAGTTGGTACCTACCATGATTTGGGTAACCCATTATTTTTTAATAAAATAAATAAATAATAAACACATTTGCTAGAAAAATGTATAGCTTTTTAAGTAGATACCTACTTATTTAATTTCCATAGTTGTTGGGGTGATAGACTTTATGATTCTGACAGGACTTTATGGTGCGATGCGACTGTCCCTTTGTCCGTACAAAGGGACAATCGCACCATAAGGTCCTAAGGGTCCAAATAAAGATTCTGAACCCTAAAAATAGTAGCAACTCCGTAGCGATTTCGTAGCACGAGCCTAAGGAACGTTTCGAAGTTCTTACACATTCGTAGTTTAATTATTTATATCTACAGAATCTACAGATATGTATCCAAGCACCTAATATTATTTTTTCAAACATTTGAAATTACTAAAGGTATGTAGGTACGTACAACCTGGGTAGGTAATATACGTATGTATACCTCGATCGTAAAGCCTAAACAAAGAGCATTTTCCTCAAAGGTTTGATTATAAAAACTCATACTCATAAAAAACGTAGAGGTATATACAATATAGACAGCTAGTTATTAAACATTTCCATGTACAAAGCTTCTGCGATATATCAATTATTTGAGTTCATAAAGTTATCAGTCTTTGTAGATACCTAAAAATTGTAATCTACCTTTCTATGGGTCCTACTAACTGTTACGGTAACAAAATAAGTCCGTTGTCCTCAACCAAAGAGTCATCGGTGCCTCCCTCATCAATCAATGAGACATAAAAATAATCGCACTAATCTGGCCTCAATATGAGGTCCGTTACATAGATCCCACACGTGAAGGACAATAATCAGCCCACCTCCACGACCGTTACTTGATCTCCATACAATGATTGTTCCTTCCGAATCATCACCGATCAACGACCTCACGTGACAATAATACGAACCAGTTACTTATAAACGTTTGGAACTTGCAGCTTTTTTTTATTGTAAGAAAAAATGGTTAACGGAAGTTTCGTGTGCTCTGTTTAAATTTTAAATAAAGATTTTGTATTTGAATATGGGATGTGCAAATTTAATCAGTGTTATGAAACCCAAAATAGGTTATCAAAAAATTATACTTTTTAAAACTAAACAACATTTTTAATTGAGCCTTCAGCCATTTAGATTTTAATATTTCTGATTTATTCAATTATCCACCTAGCTTTAGGCTACAACTTTAGCTTAAGTAGGTATTTACTTAGGAATAAGAACCTATTACTACTGATGTCGGTACAAAAGCTCGTCCTTGCTTAACGGATGCGCTTGCACATCTTTACCTACGAAGTTATTTCTGTGTAAGCAGAACTTGAAATAGGTTATGACTACTAAACATCACGAATTGTACTTAAGTACTACCTAGACTATCTAGATAAGTTGAATAATATAAGGTAGATACATGTGGAAAGGTACCTATAAGTATACCTTTACATCGGTACAAGTGGCGATTTTTCAATATTATTTTTACACTTTAAAAATATTATATACCTACTACAATTAAAATCAGACAGAACGGCAAAAATTTACCTTGGTGTGTCATTTTAATAGAAGTATAGGAAACATGCATTTTAAATGCGTCATGTGCGTCCTATGTACAAGTTCTTCCTATATCTTTTCGATTCCTGATCACTAATCCATAAATCTTTACAAAATGTAAAACCACACAATAATCACTAGCTAGGTGTGATCATCGCACGCAGTGTTTAGTTCACTGTGCTAATGAGCTTAAGACCCTATGTCCACCGAAGTGTTGTAGCGGTAACACCGCGGTTCGGGTTGTCCTTGTCCGAATAACCAGAGCCGACCATTTATCCGTCCGGTCAACCAGACTATTACGTTTTTGATGGTCCGGTTAACCAAAAAAATAATAACGGTAATCTTAAAGTTATGTAACTTGTAGCTAGATGGAATAATTAATCGTTTAGCTAAATATGTCAAGCCATACTTTTGACATTTTCGTTTCACTCTAAGCTTTGGTCAAAATCGTTTATTCTTTGTAGAGGCGCTGAGTAGAACGTCAAAATCTTTGAATGTGAATTCATGAGCCATTCAATAAAATCTGTATTTAGTTTACCTATACTTATTACAGTTGTCTCGCAGTGCGACGTTTAGACAAACAGCTAGTCATGCAAGTTTATGCAGCGATGCTCTTAATGGGTCTAATTCCTAAGGCCTATCTGAAGATGCTGCGATGAATAAAACATGCTTTGAACTGCGCTGGTCGTGCCGCCGCCACCGTGGCCCGTGGTGATGCATTCATTGTTGGTCATTTAATTGCACCGATTACACGGAAAGAATAATCACGTTGTCTTGTTTATAGCGCGAGGAAAATGATTATAGTCGATGTGTATTGAGTAAACAGTGAGACTAAGAATGCCGATGATCTTATTTGTTCAACGGCTGGTTAGGATATAAAATAAATAAGCTAGCTCTACAAGGCACCGATTAAGCAAACCCTTCCGGCTACAAGGCACCGATTAAGCAAACCCTTCCGGCTTAGTGTCTTTGGTAACTAGTTCATCCATCGCAGACAAAATTGTGGACTATGGTCCTTGCAAGCTCGTGAAAGCGTAAAGCGTAAAGCTCGTAAAAGCAAGTCGATATATTTATTTTGGTAATTAAGTAGACTCACATATTTGATAAGACAGGTTCTCATTATTCTTTCATACAGTTGACTCATTCTATTTCTGATAAGATGAATCCAGTCTTAGTTTATATAATAATAATAATGCTGGACAATCCACACAACATCATCTAGCATCTGTTATGGGTACTAGAAGACTGACATACTTAATACAATATAATACATAGATAGATATTTTATGATGTCATCATAATGAAGCTCACGAAAATAATGCGATTCCTAGGTTCACCTGTTATGTTTGACAGATATTTTCTGAGCCATTTGTTTGGGTCATACTTAATTTTATTGAAATCATCTTCTATTTCAGAGACAGACTAAAGCTCAAACTGGAAAAATGTAGTTATGTCGGTTTGCTTGGTGTTATCTTGAACTTGAGATTTCTTTTGGAAATCATATTTCGTTGGCGATGGTGAAGTTGCGGTTTTCTCCAAACAATCGGTGTAATTTGGAGACAAGCGAAAATAGCAGAATTATGGCTGTTTCGCAATCATGGTGGCAAAATGTAATGGCGCAAGTTTCGAGGTCATAATTGTAATGATTACTGCTGAGTGGCCCAATAAACGAGCCTGAATGCAAAACGCTTTTGTAGTAAAATAAGCGTGAACTTACCTACTCGTATGATGCAGGTTGCGGAAATTCTTAAAAGTTAGGTTATTAGGCATCGTGTATGAATCCAAAATTATTTTTACCAAGTCATACAAAGCGCAGCGAATATCTGTAACTCGTTTCAGTCATTTTTTATTGTCCAGGAACCCTAGATATTCTGATAACATTGATTACACCATCTTAACTATAGGTACTTACCTACTTATGGAAATTGCCTTGTCGAAACTGAGATTGCTGGTTCAATGCACATGGTGTTGTTTTCAAGCTTCACGACCTCGATGATGTTCTACAGGTACATGCACTTGTTTGAGAGCAATCAAGATTATTTAGAAATAGACGAGTTAAAACGTGACTAAAACTGCGATGTTGTATTACCTCGTGGCGTGGTTAGTTCGGCTGAGTGGTTTTGTTTTAACCTGATCCTTCCTTCTTATTGCTAAGTAAAGCAGTTTTTAAACTGTTTAAACTGTGTTTTATTTGTAGCTGCTAACAGACAGAATGTCTAGTCCAGCTATATAACTATAGGTATAACTATAAAACATGCAAAGTACATGAAGTACATCACCCTGCCCTAATGTTAACTTTTTTAATTCTTCATTGATGAAATGCTACAATATCTCTCTCTTTCAGCGTTGATTATTATTATTTGTCATTGACAGTTTACGCACTATGTAGAACGACGATTACGCTTCAGATATAATTCACGTTCATTGTATATTGAAGGTAACGTCAAATATAAAACTAGCTATATTTATCTACATTTACGGTGACGGCAATTTATCAGATGCAGTGTAGTTGCTAATGCTGGTTCGAATCGCATTCGTTATATCACACGACCCACTTCTAATGTGACACGTGCATCGTTGTTTTTACATTAGTGCTAATGCGTTTTTACTATAGTGCCTCTATACCCTTCATTTAGCTTAAAGAATATACCTACACTCATCATTCTCAAATTTTTAAGACCAGTTTTATATTTCTACGCTGGTTTTCTAAGGCCTGAACCAATCCTTCTTTGAATACTAGCTGAATGTTGGTCTGGCAGCCTTTAGTTACAGTACATTTAGCAGCATTTTAAAGAAGTTTGTAGTGTTTTAATAATATCAATATCATTTGAATAAGCTTCATTTTATCATACATACCAGAAAAAAAAGGAAAAGCATCATTTTATTTTATGTCTAGTAAGGTAGATAATGTATCGCTTATGTTTATGACAATTCGCTTGCATGCATTTTCCATTCATAGATAAATGCCAATAAATTTGGCACAAGGTGCTCATTTGAATGGTTATCGCAGCCCTGAGCCCTTACATGATAATTGACAAACAGTCATGAGGTTTCTTTAATTTAACTAGGTTCTCTTCCAAAACCGCTTCACATTTTCTTAGCACATTAAAAAACTGCATTACCGATAAATGACTGATTGACACATTGATACGTGCAATGATTACACTAATTTAGTTACGTTGAAAATAAAAATAACAATAAATCAAATCATAACAGTCGAGTAACAGTATGCATCTGACACACGTTATCGTGACATAATCTTACGTTTCGTTTATTGTTTCGGTGCAACAAAGCCGATTGTATTCTTACTATTATCGTACTCTCCATCATCACACGACGTCATCAGACTTATAAACTAATGCAATGAGCGATTTTCCAAATGGCATTTAAAAAAAAAAAATAGTTCAAAAATAGTCGATAGATGGCAGTAGACAAATAGTGTATCAAAATCCCTCTCTTTTTTATCTGTATAATCTATTGGTAGCTCTGTCGTGTAGCTGTCATTATCATCCTGTCACGTCCGTTTCGGTGTATTCAGCGTTTTGATAAATTTTGTTTGCTTTTATTTTAGCATTCGTGTACCTTCTTGTGCATTTTACTTTTGACGACAACAGACTGTATACTGGTTTCTGATTTCTGCCACGATTGAAGACTTTTAGCTTTTGTCAAACAGTTTTGAATTTTTTCTAGGACAAAAATTTCACACCACAGATAAAAATATGAAAACTTTTTGTGTTGACAATTGACATTGAAATGCATTTGACGTTAAGCGCCATCTATCGTGTATTATAAGAACACTCCCTGGAAAATCGCTCATTAAACGTACATTTCACAAATTATAAAAAAAACAACTTATTGGTTTTATTTATAAAGTAAATTCCGTATTCCGGCTCAAAGGACCAAAAATATTGAGGTTTAGTAAATTCTCAATACTTTTCAGTGCCTATCTATTTAGAACTCTCCTAAATTAAATGATAATAAATAATATTTAAGATATAAGTAATCTGTGCGAGCCACGAAAAAACGTAGACAAAATATTACAAAGTGCAGTGAAACCGTGGTTAGTACCTATAACGAATGAATTTCTTTGTCACCAGGTCAAGGACGCTGATGCCGAAAGCCAGCGGGGGAAGCCAGCGGACACAGCCAGCTTGGAGGAGAAACTGTGAGTTGACTTCAACATTTCAAATTATGCCTAATGTGAAGCCAGTGTTTATCCAGACATCCTTATCTTGAGGTTTGTGGGGATTTTTACTGAGAGTTAAAGGCTTAGGTATTTTAGGTACGATATAGGTATCCTTGAGGATGCTTATGATGATTACTCAAACCCCTGATTGGTTATAAAGCACGTGACGTGAATTTTAGCAGGTAAATTCGCTTGAAAAACTTCGCATCAAACCTAATTGTCGAAAGTTTTTGCACGATTTCTTATTATGAAGCATTTCAATTTATGTGCAATATTTTAAAAAGAATACCTACTACCGAATTCTACTAATAAAATATAAACGCACGCGGAAACAGTTGTTGCCATTCTTCTATTTAGAAATCACAGTAATAAAAGTAGGTTCGGATGAATACTTCGCCCAAAAGCTATGTTGGTGCTCTTCGTTCCCATGCACTAATTCTATTAGATAGAAATCTACCTGTCACTGCATTCCTAAGAATATGTAAGTAATGCAAATGTTTCGAATGCTCTGCGAGTATTGATCCAAAAGTGAAGGTGTAACATAATTTCAACACTTGTTGCGGTAATTAGGTTGGTGCAAGCGCTTGTGCTCGGATGAAAGAAAATAAAAGAAAAATTAAGCATTATTTCATACGATTACCTAGCTTAATATATTAAATAAACCAAGGTTTCTTATTCTTAGTGCATGTCGTGATTTCATAGATTTTTTGTTTTACTGCTATTTGTACACATTATGTTGGAACTTAGAACGAAACGCTGCTCGGAAATTTTTCCGATTTTAATCAGTTAGCTAAACTAAGTTCATGGAAAAATTGCAAATTGTTTTAAAATAAAAAATTGAACTAGGAAAGAGATTTATCTGAAATAATAATAAGATTTACCATCGCTTACAATGAAAAACTCCGGAAAACATTATGAGTACTTAAAACGGAAGTGGCGTAGTAAAGTACCCTCCAAAGATACTATACTCTTCAGAGGGTCATTGCCTTGGACTTTTATTTTGATAACTTAGGCCTTCCTACACCCATGTCATGTTCAAAATATACTTACCAGAAAGTAAGCTTCGCAAGTTAGTCTATTGGATCCCGGCTTGAATTGTCTATGTATAAACAATTTATGGACGCGATTATACTATAGGTATATGGCCAGGTAATTCCCAAAAATATATGGCTTGGATTGTTTGCTATTTGTACATTTCGCACCAACCTTTTCCTAGACAAAAATCGATCGCTTGGGAAATTACAAACTATACCTAGATAGATACACTTTTAATACTAAATCATGTCATGAGAGAAATAAACTGTTACGAACAATGGAATGGCAAAAACCTGTTTCATTCCACGCGTGGTGTCATGGTGTGACACTAGTTGCTATTTGAGTTGCGTTACGCAAAAGTCATATAAAAGAATATGTCAAATTAGTCAAGTTCGAGACAGCGAACTGTATATTTAGAGTTAAACTTGGTAAATAACAGACAAAAAAGATTAAGATAGAAGAATGGGCACAAATCAATGTGACAATCGTAAAGTAAAGGTGACGCAGCGTATTCGATTCACATCGCGTGTCAAACGCCTGCTCGTCGATAGCCGAACGTTGCGCCGTCATCGCGCAATGTGTATCGAATACGCTGCGTTAAATTTACTTTACGATTGTCACATTATTTATGCTTATCCCTCAGGAGAAGAGGTTTAACTTCCAAGTAAACAAACCCGGTATAACGTGTTTACTATTCAACTACGTAATTGCGTGATAGGTTGCACCTAGCACTGAAAATATAAACTTAATTGACTTAATATATAGTCATCTAGGATAATTAATTGTGTTGATGATGTGCATCCGACGGTTTTGTATAAAAGATCATCGTCTGCACCAGCGGTTGGATAGGACTAGTAGTTATTTACTACTTTAAGTACCTACTTCAAATCCTTTTATGTGGTCAGAACCATTTATCAATTAGATTACATAGTTTGTTTATTCGATTTTTTATATAGGTAAGTACTTACTATATAACGATTTGTAGACGTTATGTATATTCTATAATTGGGTCAAATCACTGCAAAAAAACTCTAAATGTTTGTTTTACTCATTACGTGTCCGGGTGGCTAACTGGTTAACCGGACAGAGCTGTCCGGATCACGGAAAATTATGGTAATTATATTACAAAGATTTATGTAGATATGGTCTGATCAAACGGACAATCTCATTATATCATGTTACAAGTCTTACAAGCACAAAGATTATGTAGTTTCGGCATTCACACGCGAGCTCTGGTTTTGACAAACATTCGTGCAAGCATGCATGTCTGATAACAGCGAAGTCTTCCGTGTGGCAGATCTAGATCGTAATCGACCAGCATTTTATGTTCAAAGCAGTTTATAGTTAACAACCGTACATAGTTATACTTTACACATAGTCAATTAAGAAAGTTTGTTACAATAAGATATGTGGTCCCCGTAAATTAAAGAGATGAAGTAAAGTCCCGGTATGAGTAGAAGGGTTCAGTTAGCCTTTGTCTAGCGACGAAATAAGCTAAAGAAAAGTAGTTAAAACCGGTTTGCTAAAGGTAATTATTTTTAATACGTGCGAATCTTAGATTGATTTGTTGTGCACCATTCATTCGTATCAGGAATCCAGTGGCGTAACTAAGCAAGTATGCCTCGGATACAATAAAATAGGCACATCATAGAATTATGCTAAGTACTAAAGTGATTCCATTGAGCAAACCTGGTTACATTATGATAACATCTTAAATCTTCACGAAGTTATACCACTTTAGGGTCCTTTTACATTACAGTCACGATTTTATGTAAAGTTTGAAAGTAAAAATATCAAAATATCTATGAAATGAAGTAGAAGGCTAAATTGAATCGGACTTTCGCTATATAGTATATGTACTTATCTGCCTAAGCATGCAGTGTGTAAGGCGCATTAGGTTTAGGCAAATGCTGATTATTATAATTATGTAAATGTAATTATAGAATCTACTCATCTAGTGCTATCTGATAAAGATTATAATTTGCAGCAAACAGAAATGTGATTGTGACCAGGATGTTTTATGCTTATTGTTATGTTAAAGTTATTAAATTTAACGATACCTATATCATTATCTGTCTATATCATTGTCTATTTATTCTTTTAAAATTAATCTTAAAAAACAATTGTTAGATTCACAAAAAACTTCATCAAAAAGCAGCCGTTCTGTGCCCCTTTCTTGTTAGTGTTTTATGTTTTACTTTGTCTGTAGTATTTGTTTTATGTACGTATCTAATTTTAATTGAATTTCACAAATTGTTGTTTATATATATAGCCTTAAGTAATTGATTAAGTTAAGATTCTAAAGTTAGTTTCTAGTTAAGTAGTTAAGTTAGTTAATTTAAATTTCTAAAGTTAGTTATCAGGTATCACTGAAAACCAGCGCTGGTGTAGAGCCCAATGGTTCTACACCAGCACAAGCTGAGTGATTACCTTTTTCAGTATTTTAGCATTAAGTATCTTTTTATATGTTGTATCTTTTTATATGTTCTAGCTTTAAGTACTGAAATAAAGTTTTTCTATTCTATTCTATTCTATTCTATTCTATTCTATTATTGTGCTAATAACATCTTGCCGTAAGTATGACGAAAGTATTTCTTACGAAATCAAGAGCTTTATCTTTGATAATTAATTTAGTTTAATTGTATTTCTTTGTAAGAAGGATCATATAAAAAAACGGTAGGAACCAGGTCGTAAGTTTCTTGCCCGTTCTTCTAGGTTCTGGTCGCGTGGAACTGGCACCTAGAATCACCTAGTATGTAAGACGATTCTAAAAGATCCTTGTGATTTTATTGAATAAAGAAATTTTTGACTTAACTTGATTAAAAATTTCAATCTAAAACAAAATTTAAGCATGTAATTCTTGAACACAGACGTGTTTTCCAGAAAGTCAAAAAAGGTTTTGTGAATACAAAGGTTGATGATCCTTGTTCCCTGGTTCATGAATATTAAAACTCGAGTTTAATATACAGTCACTTATAATTCGATTATTTTTAGCAACCAAACTTTGATGTTTTAATAACGTCTTCGACAAAACGTAGGTACCTTTGTAACGCGTAATAACGCGACGCGACGAAAATTTTATTAAATCGATAATATACACTCAATATTATTGCTGATGTAGATGCGTTTTTGACACAGTACGAGGACACGAAAGAAGCATTTCAATTTTCGAGGCGCCTTGCAATAGTGGAATACAACACAGATTTTTGATATGGAGTACAGTACAAAAGTCGAGACTTTGAGCTCTCAGTACAAAAGATCTCAACGCGCTCTCGGCTCTATTCGCTCTTTCTACTCACAGAGTTAGCTTTATCGAGAAAAATTACTTATTTCAAGTATAAAATAGATTGTTTTAAGTATAATATAAAGTTTGTCAATAAAATTATTTCAAAATTTTCGATTAAGTACCTACTTTTATTACAAATCTACAGTGAATAAACAAATACAAACTAATAAAACAGCAGTGTCCGAGAAATCAAGGTGCCATGTCGTGTAAAGCATGGGTACAAGTTCTGCAGTTGGTTCGCATACCGATGTTACATAATTTTATTTTTAAAACCGTATTTATTTTCTGTACGGTCAACGCCCGTTGACCTGTGGACATTTTTGCCCAAAGTAACGGTGCATTGAGCATGCAATGTACTTAACTCGTTGCGTCTTCAAAACACAAATATTGCAATACTTTAAAAATAAATTAAGAATTAAAGCATAAATAATATTTTCTGAATAGCCTATTAAAACATTGTTTCAAAGATTGCAGATTTTCCAACTCCTATCAGTAAGTCCCAGGTCACGCCACGCTAAGATAGTTAACGTCAAAGACAAATCAGCAAAAAGCCTTCAACCTTGTTCGGAAGGTTGGAAAATCCATCCGCTGTAATATAACTAAGTAGTTAGGAACTTAATGTTTTGGTTACATTCGACGCCGACGTAATCATATTTAGGTATTAGAAACCTCGGTAAAATCGCAAGTGTTTTTATTATATTTAATAGGCATACCTATTTCGTTTAAGGACAATTGATGTATAGATAAGATTTTTATCAAATAATAAAATAACAATTTTAATAAGGTAATTAGGTAGGTTAATTGAACAATTAAGCTAGGTATATAGAACCAAGTAGGTAATGTGTCACTGGTTCACTTTTCGGTTTAGTCCTGAGGGCTTAGTCCGAGGTTGCATTTTAAAACTCTGGAGCCGAGAGTCGTCTCTCGGATATCCATACAAAAATATAAGGACATTCGAGAGACGACTGTCGACTCGAAAGTAGGGAGTTTTAAAATGCAACCTCGATAGCATTTTTCAAAATTAATTCAAACTCTGACATTTTTAGTAGTTTTTATTCGATATTTGGCAATTTTCGGTGGATTTCTCTGCTTCTTTCTGCTGGAACACGATCGCCTGGGGCGCCCGCGTGGACCTGCAAAAGAAAAACACTGAAATTAGCACATTAAAAATTAAAAGTCAATTTTTGCTTCACAAAAGTCTTGATACCCAGCGCATTTTTCATACAAAATTACAGACAATATTTTAAATTTCGCGCTAAAACATTTTTATTTGTCGCGAAATAATTTTCTTTAGGTGCCTATAGTTATAATAAGTAGTAGTAATAAGCGGACACCTAATATTATTCGTGTTTTAACACGATTTCATAGCATTTTTCAAAATTAATTCAAACTCTGACATTTTTAGTAGTTTTTATTCGATATTTGGCAATTTTCGGTGGATTTCTCTGCTTCTTTCTGCTGGAACACGATCGCCTGGGGCGCCCGCGTGGACCTGCAAAAGAAAAACACTGAAATTAGCACATTAAAAATTAAAAAATCGCCCTCCCACCCACCCGGTCCGCATTTACTACGTAAAGTTGCGTCAATTTAGCCAGACCGAAGCCCGTATTTGACCTATTTACTTCTGGTTTTCGCCAGAATCACGGACGTTACCTTAGAAAAGGTAATATTTTTATATTTAGCGACGCTTACGACATCGTAATTAATTTTAAGTTAGTTTTTAGGATATACAATTTGACAAAATCATTTTATCTTATACAACTTTTACAAATTTACATTAGATTATTTCCCCTCTACCCTATTTTAAGTGTCCCCCAAATTCAAACACCATGTTTGGTTTTCGCACCCCGTCGAAAGGCTCCAAGCCCTCTCAAGAACCCCCACGTAGGATCTCAACTGGCACACCACCAACAGTGCCAGTGAGTGAGCGGCCCACGTCGAGCGTTCGGAGAAGCATCGGGGAGTGGGAGTTTGGCAGAGCGGACCCACTCACCCCAACTTCTCCGAAAAAGGTTGCGCCGGTGGAACCCCCGAAGCCGAAAAAGGTGCTTTCGCAGGGAAGTAAAGTGGCTGCGAAGGCACCTGTAGAAGCTTCGGGGAGTCCACCGACTCAACCTAAATACACCAGTCGCTTGGCGGAGGCCAAGGCCTGTCTGACCAAGGCCAAGCTCAACCTCGGCAACTCCCGGAACATAAAGACGGAGATAAAAACCGAGGTGCTACACGCGATTGAGAGACTGTATCACCTAGTGAAGGAGTCGGAAAGTGACAATGGAAAGATAAGTAAGAAAGATGTGGAATTGGAAAAAGAAACAGAAAAGCCGGAGCCAGTGAAGGAAATGAGAAAGGAAGAAAAAGACCTCATAGAAAAAATGGAAGAGCATGCAAAGCTCATACGAGAAAATAGCGAAAGAATGACAAAGCTACAGGAGAAAATGAACGAACATCAAGAAAGGGTTGAGAAGCAATCGTATGCGAGTGTAGTAGCGGCTCAGCCCGGAAGGCAGCTTCCTGAGCGGGCCGCACTATACTCGGTGATTGTGACCTCAAAGGACGAGACTGAGAAAGGAGATGAAGTTTTGGGAAGAATACGAGATACGATAAAGGCAAAGGAAGGAGGAATTGAAATAGAGAACATCAGGAAGGCAAAGGACAGAAAAGTAATTGTAGGATGCAAAACGGAAGAGGAAAGGCAGAAAGTTAAGGAACGGCTGAGGAGTGCGGAAAACTACCTAACAGTGGAAGAGATTAAAAATAAGAATCCTTTAGTTATAATGAAAAATGTATTCACATACAATAGCGACGAAGACATAGTTGACTCCATTTGGACACAAAATTCTAAAATTCTGAAAGACTTGAGCAAAACCGAGAATAAAATTTTAGTTGTATATAAAAAGAAAACTAGGAACCCTCAGATGCATCACGTCGTCATGAGAGTGTCTCCCGCAGTATGGCAGTGCCTGGTCCACGCTGGGACCGTCGTCATAGACCTCCAGCGAGTACAAGTGGCTGACCAGTCTCCACTTGTACAATGCTCGCTGTGTCTGGGCTATGGCCACGGACGACGGTTCTGCGTGGAGACCACCGTCAAGTGCAGCCACTGCGGGGGGCCTCACATGAGGACGGAGTGCGCCGATTGGCTCGCCGGTGCGACCCCTTCCTGCTGCAACTGTTTGCACGCAAAGGCTGACAAGGCAGATCACAGCGCCTTCAGTCCTGAGTGTGCAATCAGGAGGAAGTGGGACGCACTGGCTAGGGCCACAATAGCCTACCACTGCTAAAGTGGCCCCAGGCAGTGAGATATGCGATCAACACCGCTACCACCGATGTGCCAAGAAAAAAGCTGTCCAAGTAAACGGTCTGGGCCATGTTGAACATGGGCCGCCGATTACCCCTGAAATGCAAAAAATGCACTCGATGGGAAGAGCCTCGGGGGCACAAAAGAGAAGAGTGGCCATAAACTGTAACATAGTAAATAATAATAGTATAAGTAAACAATTAATAATTAGTTATATAAGTCTTGTTGGCCGTTATATATTAAAATATATAAACCAAACAGCAATAATTTTAAGCATAGTACTAATAAAAAACAGTAAAATAGGATATTAAAAAACCAGAAAACAACAAAAACAGATACTTTATAAAAATAGTTTGTATAATAGTTAAAAATTTAATAATTAGTCTTAAGTTGTAAGTAAAAACACGTTAGTAAATAATTTTAGATTAAAAACACGTTAGATAGTAAACACATTAGTAAAACTGAACAGTAATTATAATCTCGATATCTGAACTAGTAAGTATTTGAACATAAAATATAGATAAAATTAGCACAAAATAGATATAAAAATTTAAGTCAAAATTTACATTAGCTATTTTTTTTAGAAAAACAATCTTTGACATAAAAATTTATATACTTGCATTAAAAAAGACTCGGCTTATTGCTGGGGGACACTGTAATACCGATAGAACGGTATTGTTCTAAAAAAAAAAAAAAATGCAACCTCAGACTAAGCCCTCTGTATTTGAAAGTCATCATTACGATGGGTAAATTTTTATTTATTATTTTTCTTGAGTAGTTAATTGGGTACCTACAAGTTTTTACCATAAATGAATAATAAGAAAAATTCTGATATAATGATAGTTGTTAGTGTTTACCATCTTAGCAGGAAGTTCCTACAAAGGACCTTACTTTTTAATTAACTGATGAATGCGATAGGTATTGTCATCAATATTTTTGTGATTAATTTTACCAGCAATCGATACAATGCTGGCAAACGCGATGCAGTGACACATCTCTTTTAATTTCCTCAATATGATAATGAACAAGTGTGTTGCAAATATTAATTATTATTTTTATAGCCAATAAAATTATTCTTACAGATTAATAAAGCAGCTATTATAGTAACTGTTTGTTAGCATAAACACCAAGAGTTCTTATTTTTAAGGTAATTAAATTATTCTTATGGATAAACTAAAATTAGCTACATTATGGTAAGCTATTGTGGAAGAGAGTAAAAGTGATCAGAGTTTCAGACGTAGGTATCTTGTGACATTTGTCTTTGTCCTAAGATGGCCGAACCAAATCCAGCTTCAAGCAAATTGATAAAATAATGACCGCACACGCTCGTCTCGATTTGCATATTTATAAAGTAACGCAATAATTCATCGAGCCACAAAGAAAGCCGCGAGACGCGGACAATGCAACGTTAACGCATCCATCATAAATATTAATCATTTTGTTCTTTGTTTTCATGAACATAAAGTAAGTATTCCTTTGTGTGATCACTTCCTTGAGTGAGATTAAATACGACTTCAAGTTCACAGGTCAATATTATACCTGTCAAGCTGAATTAAAAGATAAACTTTATGGTTTGTCCAAAGTACTTCATCTTTTGTATGTTTACAAGTATAAACGAAACCCAGCTCAGTCGTGTATTGGAACATCCCCTAAAAATGTCAAAAGACCTTTGTGCCATGAAAATTTACACTTTCAAGTGTGGTTTATTAAGGCCTTTAAAGGTAGGACCAGCCTTGGACACAGTTCAATCTAGCAACAGTCAGAACGTGGCGATTCCAAAGATATGACTTGGTCCTGTTTCGACCAACAAAAGCCACTATCAATGCATCAGGTCAACGGGAAGTGCAAAATCTGATTAACCAGCTTACACGTTTACAAGTTGTCATTCACTAGTTTTTCGGCTAGTGTTGTAGTCAAGTTGAGTCACCTGGCCGGCGTATCGTAGTTTTTATAGGTATACAATTTGGCAGAAAGACTTTTATCGTACAATGTAGGCAGAGCACGTCCTCGAGTGTGATTGGTGAGGCAATGTATTGTTATAAAAAACTTACGGCTTGACATCGGGTAGATTATCTGCTTGTTTAATCGCTTAAAAATACTATCATAAGACTAATATCTACTTCATGCTACTATGGAAGCAGTGCAATTGACCGTGCTCAAACTTAAACACTAGTCACACAACACTTAGCGCAGTTTGAACCAAAGCTAATTTGCCTGCTTTGGATATGTTTAGTGCTGCATTAACTGTGTTTTGCCTTGACATACACGCTCTGTAAAACAACAATGGACTGCGATTCAATAGGTAAAATAGTTATCATTAGGACATCAGTGACTGAGCTAGTTCTTGTTTGTGTATGCCAATATACACTCGAGAGCAATGAATCCGGGTCACTTAAAGAATGTTAAAAATCTCGGAAACTAAAAATGATAGGTTAATGCAATAAATTGTATTTAATAGACAATGTAATACTCCTTAAATGAAAGTAAAAAAAATATGAGTCACCATACATTTTATTAACACAAAATTACATAAAGAAAAAAACTGCTGATCTCTCCTTAAAACAAAAATAGGAAACATGAAATTTTTGAACTTTATTACGATTTTCTTGAATTTTAATACTTCGTATTGCCTCCTCGTGCTTCCATTACTGCGTTTACGCGGTTTGGCATGCTGTACACCAAGTTCCTTATACGATTTTGGGGAATATTCTCCCATTCCTCTGTGAGAGCAATTTTGAGCTCACGAAGCGTGATTGGGGGAGGGTTTCGTTGTTTTACGCATCTGCCTAGCTCGTCCCAAGCATGCTCGATCGGGTTGATATCCGGGCTGCGCGCTGGCCACTCCATACGAGTAATGTTCATCTCTTGAAGGTAGTCATTCACAATCCTACCTGTATGAGGTCGGGCATTGTCATGCATAAATATAGCATCCTCACCTAAATTGACCATAAATGGACCAACGTGATCATTGAGGATTTCTTCCACATATCTTACGCTAGTTAAAGAGCCGTTTTCTATGATCACCAGCTCTGTGCGACTTTCAGAAGAAATTCCGGCCCACACAAGTACAGACCCACCACCGTAGGCTACTTTTTCTTCGATGCATGCTTGCTTGAATCTTTCCCCTGGTCTTCGATACACTCTGTGTCTTCCATCGTGCTTGTAGAGCATAAATTTTGATTCGTCGGAGAACATAACTTTTGACCAATCTTCAATACTCCAATTTACGTGGCTCTGGGCATATCTTAGTCTCGAAATACGATGCCCACGCTCCAGTTTAGGGCCGTTTGCAGGTCTAAGGGGTTTTAAGTTAGATTCAGCAAGCCGACGTCTTACTGTCCATGCACTTGGGTTACTTCCTCCGAGGCGTCGAAACTGATTGGTGAGTTCAGTTCCTGTGAGAAAGCGATTTCGAAGCATGGTGTTCACCAAGTATCGGTCTTCTCGTGCTGTGGTACACCTGGTTCTGCCCGTTCCTGGTCTGCGTAGGTTAGAACCAGTTTCTTCGTAACGTCGGAGAACTCTTTGTACTGTTGACAGCGACACACCGACAGTCCTGGCTGTATCGCGCTGACTCCGGCCGGTTTCCAGCATTGTAAGTATTCTGGTGCATTCTTCAGGCGTAAGCGACATAATTTCAGCTTGAATAATGAATATAGAGCACTATCAACATGGTTTATGTACCCACATAAATGACAGATTACAAACAAAAGCAAAACCAAATGCTGTAATTTCGTAGTTCCATCTTCGAAAGTGGCCCTTTTTCAAATTTGATTTTTTTATGATATAACTTTACAATAACTAAGAAGTTTTAATACCTTCATTTAAGGAGTATTACATTGTCTATTAAATACAATTTATTGCATTAACCTAGCATTTTTAGTTTCCGAGATTTTTAGGATTCTTTAAGTGACCCGGATTCATTGCTCTCGAGTGTATTTGTGACACTCGAACAATTTACGGAAATCCGTTTCCAGCGCAGTTCTCTAGTTTTTGGTGACGAAGTTAGAGAACCTCGTTATCAGAAGCTCATCTCAAACTATCGCTAAAATCTCTACAGCCAAATGATGTTATTGCTAGACACAAATGGCTTTCAATTAGCGACCGATATTAGTCTAA
Organism: Ecliptopera silaceata; assembly: GCA_932527185.1. Taxonomy (NCBI): domain Eukaryota; kingdom Metazoa; phylum Arthropoda; class Insecta; order Lepidoptera; family Geometridae; genus Ecliptopera; species Ecliptopera silaceata. Next base: position 11,045,744 of record OW052199.1, read on the forward strand.
AACCTAGCCTTATGCTAGCAGAGTTTGTTTTAGTAGCAGCATATAAATAATACTTTCTGTATAAAGCGTACAAGTCACTTCCTACATCGTGTCCACTGTTCGAAAGCGATGGTCGGACCGCGGACGTGTCTCGCTCGCGTAATAGGGTAATAACAGAATCGCGTTCAGCGGCAATGAACCTGAATACTGACGCCTGATCCGAGGCACGGCTTCTCTAACTGTCACTATAATATAACATCCATCACCAATGCACACCTTTACTGATATCACTACCAGTTTCAAGGCAGTTCTTCCCGCGAACGTTCAGGTTGTGGAATGATCTCACTAATTAGATATTTCCAGTAAATATTGTAGCGTCTTTAAAAAGCAGCTATTTATAAATTAATAGCTTTTTTGTTTCTAATAACAGCGATTATTTTCTTACTCAAAGTATAAAAAGATTTCGACCATATGTACAATAGAGGTAGGTACCTACTTAGGTATTTTAGGTTAGGTAAGAACTTTATGCCAGTAGTTAGGTAGGATTAGCGAAAACTGCAATAAAAAAAAATACTACTTATATAACATTTACATAGCATCAAACCAATTGATTAGTTACTAGGCAGGTACTACAAATAGGATATAGCTGGATGTCGATAGAATTCCTAAACAACTAAGCAAAACAATACATAAGCGACAGCTTCAAAGTAGGAAGCTACGGTCTATGAACCCAACTACCGTGAATTAATAATTTATAAGTACCTTCTAATAAGTATCCAATCAAAGGTAATGAGAGGAGAGTGCGTGTCGGGAAAGAACTGCGTCTAATTGACAGTTCCACACTTCCAATCACACTATCAATTAGCCTCTAATTGAGTGTGGGCAGGGTGGGTATGTCGTGTTGACATAAAGTACAGCTGAAAGCTGAGCACGAATAAATGTGACAATCGTATCGTATTTAAGATACACTGTGCGCTAACGCTCCAACGTGCGACAGACAGTAAAGCGGATAGTTTAGTTAGATAGTTCAGATAGACTTAGTTTTAATTTACTATAAGTTACTGCTTGATCTTTTATGCATGCTGTGGTACCCTTTAATTATGGGAGCACTTAGTTTTTATTATTGTTGATGCTCTTATAAATGTACAGTGTAAACACGTGTTGGGTATCCATCTCTCATAAAATAAAAAAAAGATACTGACGCGCAATGTATCTCACATACGTCGTGTTTATTATGCTGAGCTAGGATCCATTTTGCAGCACAGTAAATTGGTTTTGTAATAAGGTATTGATGTATTCTATTCTAATTAGCTATTGTTTCTTTTCTTTTTTATTATTGTGCCTTATTTTTAGTTTTATATTTGTGTTGCAAATAAATGATATTCTATTCTATTTACTATTGTCACATTCACATGTATTCGTGTTCACCTCTCTGAACTCTCTGCTTCTCATTTATTCATGCATATGATCTGTGGATATCATTATGCATTAGATATTGTTCATAAACCGAATTATAAAACAATATAAAATAATGCTATTATGCTCGAAACAAAGCTTCCCCATATTAATCTAGACTTTCGTTTTCACATCTCATTCCCCTGCTTTCTGTTACAAGTCACATCACAAGACAGTCTCAGCCTTCGTTCCGTAGAAAGTGTATCGGCACAGGTAAAACGATTTGTCTCGTGTGTTTCGCCTTATTGTTTGTGGTGAGGTGGTCGACACGGTTATTTAAATAGGATTTATTTGCTTATCGGCCAGACTACGTAGGAAAGCTTAGGTACGCTCGGCCTTGCACTGTTCACTTCATAGATTTAGATAACAAACTGTTCCTACATAAACGTAATCGTTACAAAGATGCAGGGTAACACATAAAATAATAAAAAACAAAAAATAAAATCTTACCTAATCGTGTCACCTATTCTGCCTAAAATCTAGCGTTTGTAACTTTGACGTAAGAATAAAAGCGGAATCAAAATCTACTAATAAGTAGTTAGCAAAAATCAAGCTTTAGGTACATCAATAGGTAAATTGGTAGATTCGTTTGGTCGTAAACCAGAGAAAGAACTATTAAAGTGGTTCCACGTAATTTGTTAGGTAAGTACGAGTAACAGTACTATCAGCTATAAACAAACGCAATTGTGACTAAGTATTCATTAAACTACACTCGAGAGCAATGAATCCCGGTCACTTAAAGAATGTTAAAAATCTCGGAAACTAAAAATGATAGGTTAATGCAATAAATTGTATTTAATAGACAATGTAATACTCCTTAAATGAAAGTAAAAAAAATATGAGTCACCATACATTTTATTAACACAAAATTACATAAAGAAAAAAACTGCTGATCTCTCCTTAAAACAAAAATAGGAAACATGAAATTTTTGAACTTTATTCCGATTTTCTTGAATTTTAATACTTCGTATTGCCTCCTCGTGCTTCCATTACTGCGTTTACGCGGTTTGGCATGCTGTACACCAAGTTCCTTATACGATTTTGGGGAATATTCTCCCATTCCTCTGTGAGAGCAATTTTGAGCTCACGAAGCGTGATTGGGGGAGGGTTTCGTTGTTTTACGCATCTGCCTAGCTCGTCCCAAGCATGCTCGATCGGGTTGATATCCGGGCTGCGCGCTGGCCACTCCATACGAGTAATGTTCATCTCTTGAAGGTAGTCATTCACAATCCTACCTGTATGAGGTCGGGCATTGTCATGCATAAATATAGCATCCTCACCTAAATTGACCATAAATGGACCAACGTGATCATTGAGGATTTCTTCCACATATCTTACGCTAGTTAAAGAGCCGTTTTCTATGATCACCAGCTCTGTGCGACTTTCAGAAGAAATTCCGGCCCAAACAAGTACAGACCCACCACCGTAGGCTACTTTTTCTTCGATGCATGCTTGCTTGAATCTTTCCCCTGGTCTTCGATACACTCTGTGTCTTCCATCGTGCTTGTAGAGCATAAATTTTGATTCGTCGGAGAACATAACTTTTGACCAATCTTCAATACTCCAATTTACGTGGCTCTGGGCATATCTTAGTCTCGAAATACGATGCCCACGCTCCAGTTTAGGGCCGTTTGCAGGTCTAAGGGGTTTTAAGTTAGATTCAGCAAGCCGACGTCTTACTGTCCATGCACTTGGGTTACTTCCTCCGAGGCGTCGAAACTGATTGGTGAGTTCAGTTCCTGTGAGAAAGCGATTTCGAAGCATGGTGTTCACCAAGTATCGGTCTTCTCGTGCTGTGGTACACTTGGTTCTGCCCGTTCCTGGTCTGCGTAGGTTAGAACCAGTTTCTTCGTAACGTCGGAGAACTCTTTGTACTGTTGACAGCGACACACCGACAGTCCTGGCTGTATCGCGCTGACTCCGGCCGGTTTCCAGCATTGTAAGTATTCTGGTGCATTCTTCAGGCGTAAGCGACATAATTTCAGCTTGAATAATGAATATAGAGCACTATCAACATGGTTTATGTACCCACATAAATGACGGATTACAAACAAAAGCAAAACCAAATGCTGTAATTTCGTAGTTCCATCTTCGAAAGTGGCCCTTTTTCAAATTTGATTTTTTTATGATATAACTTTACAATAACTAAGAAGTTTTAATACCTTCATTTAAGGAGTATTACATTGTCTATTAAATACAATTTATTGCATTAACCTAGCATTTTTAGTTTCCGAGATTTTTAGGATTCTTTAAGTGACCCGGATTCATTGCTCTCGAGTGTAGTTTCACTTCCTACGTAATGCGTTATGGATATAGATGTGATTTATTTGTAGATAAACAAATCAGCGGATCCATACATAGGTACATGACAAAAAACTGTAAATAAGACTGATTTCAGGCAAACCGTGGTAAGGTGAAGATATAGGAAGTAAGTTATCACAATATAGCATTCAGAAGCACTTGATGTAACAAAAGAAAGGAGCAAAGCAAAATGAAGATTAGGTGGCGAATATCCCTTCCCCTTGGCCAAAATAAAAGAAAATCACTATAAATTGTACTTTAGGGCAAATGCTTATGTAAATCAAAAGCTACGACTCGTATACATCAACCTACGTAACTTTTAAGTATAGATTATTGAGTGAATACTCTGCACTTCCTACAGGCGGGTGGAGTCGCGGAACTGCGACAATATCGCCGGAACAGTTTCACTTTCCTATTGAATAATAGCTCAGAAAGATGATATTCATGTTTCAATAGCTCCGAGCCTATTGTTAGGCAAAGTGCTGTGTTAAACAGGAAACTGTCTTGAACACATTATTATCTAGTAATTATAGGTTTGAATTTTAGCTAAAATCTAACTAGTTTATTGGTTTAGAATGGAAATAAGTTACTATTTTGATTGCAGAGTTGCGCTTGCGCCTTAGAACAACTGTCTATCCCGCGATCATTATTATTGCAACGTAGGTAGGTATACGTAGCTGAAATGTCGAGGGAAAATAACAAAAAGTTGCGCGATAATACCAGTGAGCCAATAAGCTAGATGTTTTAATTACCAACCTGTGCCTCATAATTCTCATAAATCATGACCATCCTACAATTCAAGTGAATCAAATATCACAGAAAACAGTCACACGTTTCGCCTAACGGTGATACACCTTCCGAAATCATTGTCCATTCCGGGCACGTGCAACCACATGACATATATTAAGTTGTAGTACCACAGGTTCATAAATAGTTGGTACGAGGATATAAAGGCACTGACTCTTTGCTCGGATTGATGGACGGATGATAAAGTGATTGATGGGACCATAGATTTAAATGATGGGACACGTGATGCGTCAAAAAAACATACGGAAAGTTTGCGGTCTACGGCCAATTTGGAGGAAAAGCTATATGATATTATACTACACGATTTAATTTGATTTGAACAAGACAGCCTACACCTGACAGATACTTGGTAAAAAATTTACGGAAAATAATGCGCTATAAAAACCCCAATTACCAAATGAAGATGTTTAATTAAAGTAAAATATTGTAGGTAGGTACATATAATATTTTGTGTTGTGTGGACTTTGGTGTTGTTTTTCTGGCAAGCATACTTAAAACCTAGGTACCTAAAAATAAGTTATATTGGAATTCCCAGACAATGCTTACATCAACCCACTCTTATTTTAACCAAATATAAACAACCGTTTAGGTCAGTTTAAAAATGAGCTTTGTTAAGAAGTCCTACATTGATGAAGAATTTTAGAAGTAGCTTCGTGATCTTGTTCAAAAGTATAAGTCAAATATAAGTGGAAGTTTAAACCTAAGTTTCACTTGATCTCGCTTCTCGTACAAATACACTGCACACGCCGTTATATTATCCACAATGCCTTAGGTACTATACAACTTGTATGAAAAAAAGCGAAAGTGCAAATCATCTTGATAAAGATCACAACTGTTCTATCCGACGACACAAAGCTATGCGAGTTGATGCGACTCACTGACAATGTTCCACTCAGTTTACGACAAATTGTACACTAACGGTAGTTGAGTTTTGTAACCGTATCATTGCTGTTTTGTGTTTCAATAAGCCTACTGGAGATAAATAATAAAAAAAAATGGTTGTCTGTAAAGTCGGTTTACTGACGATAGTTGAACGTGACAACGTCAACGAACGGTATACGGTAACGCCTCAGAACGCCGGAACGCCGGAACGCTTCATGAGTCATGTTTTTTCGTGCGTGCAGCCGGCTCTATCGAATTATAAGACGTTGTCACGTCAATAATGATATCGTCAGTGAAGTTCTAACAGTGCGGAAGTCAGTTTTGGGTTTTGACTATTGAATGCTATTTGACGGAGAATGACGGTGCGGCTCGTTTAAACCAATCTCCTGTAAAATGGACATTTTTGACTTACGCACTGTTAGAACTTCACTGACGATATGGACTTCCCTTAGCGCTCAGCACCTCAGCAAAACTTTTCCTATTCGACTAAATAGTTTCCATAACTTATTTATGATATGTGAACGTAAGCTAAGAAAATCCATACATTTCACCATACACACATGGTAGCTACGTAGGATATGATCTGTGGCTCCTACTCATATTCATCCGTGCCCCTTGTTTCAGAGAGCGCACAGTTCGTTGCTCGTCAGTGCTGATAGGTGCACTAGGACTATCGCTGGTGGCTCTCGCAGTATACACGGCCGTGCTGGTGCTGACGGAGTATCGGACGCCGCGGCCCTGCATCAGCGAGGATTGTGTGGCTACAGGTTCGTTTTGGAACAATAATGCGCTTTTTTTCGATCGTTGGATCATGACGGTAGCACTTTCGAGGGATACTGCCATTATATCTGAAGCAGCCAAGGATCGACTTAGAATGCCAGATGAGTTTTACGATGAATCTATCCCTAAAATCTACCAATGATTTGTCGTTTGTTGGGGGACATTGAAGTTGGAAGTATCGTCAAACTTTAAAATTAAGAAATAGAATATAGAGGAACCAACAATCAGAGATAACAATATGGATGATTACCTGTCAGCTAAAGTCACGACACAAATTGCCTAGCAGTCATTATTACTGCTATACCGCATCTCTGCTTTCCTGGTATTTTTCATAAACACCATAAAATCTACATAATAGATTCCTGTCTACTTATTTATTACATAACTAGCACGTGTATGACTGCTAGAGACAAACGCAGTTCAATAATTGTTTCGAATAACTTCTTCAACGTACCTATGCAAATGGGTTAATGAATGCTAAGTAAATGCATATGGTCTGTCTGTGCTAATAAGGCACCTAATGCAAAACTATAATTGCAAACAACATAAATGACATCTTCAAATGCTTTAGATTCCATGATATGTCAAATGGAAAAATGAGGCTGCCGTCAACTAAGGCGCGCACACATTTTTATTTTATTTCGCTAATTGAATCGTCTCTGCGATCCGTGTGTGCACAAACTCGTACTTGAGGTACTGGGCGCAAAAAAACCAAGTCTACTAAGTTTTTTGTAACAGCAGAAATAAATCCTAGCAAAGCTTCACTTTCCATTACGATTTAATTTATTTTGTTTGGTTTTTTATTTATATAGCGAACTAGGTTGACATGACTAGCTTAACAAAATTATACTTGCACTGCTTCAGTGGACAGTAGACTTATGCAAATGTATAACAACTTAATGATATGAAGCTTCATCTATTTATTTCTACAAATGTATATAAAATGCGTAGCTAATAGCACGGAATCACAATTACCATCAAACGTTACCATTAATCAAGAATGAATGAAAATAAATGTTTGTAAATTGTTTACTCAGAGGTGATTAATTGTGACAACTTGAATTCATTATCGTAATAAAATGAGGACATAAACAACGAGCTTTGTTTTGAACTTTTGTTTTTCTAAAATATATGCATACCTATTAAGTTCAAAAGTATCACAGCATTTAGTCCTCTATAAAGCTTAATGCCTGAATATTATGTGTTTGTATTTTATAGGACCTATACAATACATAATATTCACCTATACTATAGGTAAAAACATTGAGTAAAAGTAATAATACATTCCTAGGTTACGCAATTTATCTACGCATCTGTAGGTACATAAGACGCTGCTTACCTACAGGCAAAGGCTTTCAAATATTATTCAAATCCGATTTGAGCTTTTCACATAAACAGTAGGTATTTATCACCCACGTGTAGATAACAAGATTCTATGAATTTTCTAATAGAGTGCATGATGAAATAAGTTATAATTTTTACTCACTGCGCCATTTTTCCTTTAATTATTATCCCTATGGTATGATCTACTTCGCATTAGGTGTTTTATTGCGCATTTTACGTGTAATTGGTGTTTATAGCGAGGGCTCGTGGTATAATGAACAGCATAAGTATTAATTAAATAAAGATATGACACATTTTTGATTAACCCTCTATCTGGGTATAGGTATACTTACGGAAACAAAACAACGAAACAAAACTATTTATTCGATTGTTATATCAACACCCTCCTATGTCCAGCACGTATTCGATCCGTTCAGTAAGAGTTTTAAATGTCTTAAAGGAAAAATGTTTAGTTTGTGGGTGATCTTTTGTCTACTAATAGTATCAAGCCATACTTTAGCACGGTCTACTGACTCTAACATTTATGAAACAGGTGAGGCATCATCACATAACATTAATTATTGTTGATATTTTAAATTTTGATCGTTGGTTCTTCGAAAGTCAATTAGCAGTGGCAATTAAAATATAAAATAAAGTTATTGTTCTAACGCTAATTTTTTTTAACAGCATAATCACTTGCAAACACGGTGTTTGTCAAAGTGGACAGGTTCCCGCAGTTATTACCTTAAAAAAACTAGATACATTGTAAATATCGATAACTGCAAATTCGCAAGCTTTTGCTTTTAAAATCCAACGTACAACTTAAATTCTTTTAAGTGTTTTAAGTTTAACGTTGTCTGCCATAGGGAATGGTTAAGACGATTCTTATTTTGGAAAAAAATAACGAATAGTGTATTTTGGTATTTAGCTTCCAGGGTTATAGCAGCACTGAACAAAGACATAAACCCTTGCACCGACTTCTACGAGTTTGCTTGCGGAGGATGGATCAAGAAGAACCCGGTCCCAGACTGGGCCACCTCCTGGGACCAGCTCGCCAAGCTCCGGGAACAGCTGGTCATTGACCTGCGGGAGCTGCTGGAAGCTGATGATGCAGAGGATCTGCCCGGAAGCGTTAAGAAAGCCAAGAGTCTCTACAGAACTTGTGTTGATACTGGTGAGAAAAACTTGCATAATCGTCTTTACCAATTAATATGTGTATCTAAAACCACCCCATTTCATAATATTCCGACTAAGAAACAAGAAAATTATCTACAACTCAATTTAATGTTGCTCCCAGACAAACTGGAAGAGAAGGGCATCGAACCCATCCAAAGGATACTGGAGAAGCTGAACCTACCACCTCTCCCGCCTTCGGAGGTGAGCGGCAACTTCTCGTGGGAGCTGACGGCGGGCCGCGGGCGCCGCGAGCTCGGGCTCAACGTGCTGCTCAGCGTGCAAGTCGCAGAGGACGTCAGGAATACCAGCAGGAACAGAGTCATGGTAAGAACTTGTAAGAGGGTCTAGAGTCATGGTAAGAACTTGTAAGAGGCTCTAGAGTCATGGTAAGAACTTGTAAGAACTAGGGTTGAAGAGCCGAAGAGCAGGCTCAATGACGCGTCTAGGGCGAGAACTAAGACGGGTTTAGTTCTCGCCCTAGACGAGAAAAAGACTAGAGGTTCTGTTGTGGACTATACAACAGCTGGGCCATTTGCTTGATCAACGCTTGAGGATTTCATGATTCTTAATTATAAAAATAGATGACGGTCGAAGACGGACCAGCGTCGGTTGTACGACCGATTTACGCTGAGTCAGAGACCGTTTCGGGATAGGAAAAGACGCGTTATTTTGAGCAACTTTTAAGTTTTTGTAGGTCATAATCGCGTTTCATACTAGGCGCCAGTTCCTCGCAATCAAAGCTTAGGAACTTACGGCCGTATGATACTTCTTCCAATCAAGGGCGGATCCAGCTTTGGCGCCAGGGGGGGTTACATAGTCGTAGTCAAGTCAAGAACTTATAATTTAATTTTGATAATGTAATTCCCAAACGTTTGACATCATACAAAGTTATTATATTAAATTAACTAAATATTGAAGGTATGTAGTTACATTAAATCTGTATGGTGACAAAATATAATAAATATAATAATAATGTTCAATTTGTGGTCCGCCTAAGTCCTGGAATCAGCTCAAGGGGGGGGTCATGACCCCCATGACCCCCCCTGGATCCGCCGTTGCTTCCAATTAGAATGAATCTCAATGTGTTAGTTGTGGTGTAGATCGAGCAGGTCCCCCCCGGGTTCAGCGAGCGCTACCTGCTGGAGCCGCAGCAGTTCGCGCACGAGATCGCGGAGTACCGCAACTACATCCGCGCCATGATCCACATCGCAGATCCCACCACAGACGCAGATCTCTTCGCCGATGACATCGTGGGCTTCAGCAAGGCTTTGGCTAAGGTATGAAACTATGACGGCTATAGACAGGATTTACCACGACTGGTGTGACATTGTCCACAAATTATTACAAGAATATCATGTTTATTTTTGTGTAGTACATCATGCAGTTTGGCATCCATGGTCTAGGTATCTGAGCGATGTATTAAAGTAGACTAGAGGACGTAGTATCTTTTCCAGTATCCATCCGTTCTTAATAACTTTTCCCTAAAAGATTTTGATCGCACGGGAGCAGACAGAACCGACGAATGAGAATATAATTTCAAGTAACACCTTCCTAGTTCTTAATACTCCTTAATTGTAAATGATTGTAGATAATGACTCCAGTGGAAGTGAGACGCAGTGGGAGTCATCTGTTCCATGAAGTGAGCGTTCAGCAACTTATATCTGGCACGGGCGGCGGACCGGCGCAGTGGAAAGATGTAAGTTACTCAAAGACTACTGAATACTGATCGTAGTCATATTCTTTACTCGGTAAAAACCAAAGGGTTATAAATAATTCGCTTTATTTATTTATTTATTTATTTATTTATTTCTCTCACTTATTTTAATGTTAAGCTAATACAGTGGTTTACCTTAAATCTAATTAAAGATTAGGATGGTAGATAAGAGAGCTGGTGCCCAAAAAGGTTTAGAAATTTATCTCTCACTATTGATTCTTCTAGACTCAGGAGGGTGAGCACAAATAATTGAGACAATCGCAAACGTATTTGAGACACGCGCGCTAATGCTGCAACGTTCGGCAATAAAGCTGATGTTGACGCGCAATGTATATCAAATACGACACATTTCGATACGCGCTCACCGTGAGCCTAGAAGAACCTATAATAAGAGATATAGCGAATTATTTAAGTAGAACTCTTTGTCCTGATTTAGGACATATTTAATGAGAAATGGGAATGGAGCAATTGAGCAGACACCAGAAGATTTTTAACCATGCGAAGAAACCTAATTTTAGTCTTAGATTCCCGTATAATAATGTATGTGTATGTAGATGAAGATGTATATATAATATTTGAAACTATCATGGTTTTGAACATAGTTTTCATTATAAACGGGATATTTACTATGCATATTATGGCGCATGCAACTGTGCCGAAATTTCGGGAAATAATCAAACTCACAAATCATGGTAAATATCCCGTTTTTAATGAAAACTACGAAGATGTATATGTTTGCAGCACGATTGGGAAGGGTATATGAAGCTAGTGTTCGCACACACCAACGTGACCCTGCATCCCCTACAAGACAGGGTGATCGTCATGGACCTGCCTTATCTGCAGAAACTGGCAGTTCTGCTCAACGAAACCAAACCTGTTCTTATTGGTAAGAAAACGTAATTATAACTTTTTGTTTTTAGTTTAGAACCTATATTAAAACTTCCGTCCTGCCAAGAATTTTTTTCGGGATTAAGAATAGAATCTAGTTCATGCTAATAAACATACTGTATGGACCTGTATGGACAAGATTTTATTTATTCAATATTGGGATACCTATCGGGATCATTCCGGGTGTATTTTTTAAATTCTAAATTTTATCGAAATTGAACCAGTATACACGAAGAACAACCTTATTATTTTTTATATTCCACTTTATACCTATACGAGTCTATACCTACCTACTCTCATGTGTAATAATATGCATAATAATTTATTTCCGATGTACCTGACTAAACATTAATTAACAACCGCAAAAAGTCATCTTTAGTCCAGTCAAAATAGACTAAAATTATGACTTCAGTTTGCATTAATTCCCAACAAGCTGGATTTTTGTGCAGGCCTTGAATACGACATTACAAATGATATGTCAAAAGTCCCTATCGATCCCGCTTGTGCGTTGTTTTTTATTCGAGGTCAAAGGTCATAAATTTGCATTTTTTGCGTATATCTCTGAAACAACGAAAGCTATCGAAAAGTGGTTCAGGCAAAGTTTGTACATCGTAAAATTGTCTACAAAAATATTTCAACACTTTTCTTCTACAAAGCATCGTTTTCGAGATATAGTGACTTTAGACCGCAGGAAAATCGTCGAAGATGCTGCGTTTTTTTCATTTCAGCCGTTTTATCTGCTTCATTGCCACAGAACAAACAGTATTTCTTGAAATTTACTGAAAGGGGTGATGGGTTCGATGGGTTAGTCCTCCTCCGAGGTAATGAATCGTCTTTTTGTTTCAAGAAATACTGTTCGTTCTATGGCAATGAAGCAGATAAAACGGCTGAAATGAAAAAAACGCAGCATTTTAGTAGATTTTCCTGCGGTCTAAAGTCACTATATCTCGAAAGCGATGCTTTGTAGAAGAAAAGTGTTAAAATATTTTTGTAGACAATTTTACGATTTACAAACTTTGCCTGAACCATTTTTCGATAGCTCTCGTTGTTTCAGAGATATACGCGAAAAACGCAGATACCCAGGTTAAAGTCATAAATTTGCGTTTAAAAGTCATAAACGAGAGCTATCGAAAAATAGTTCCGACAAAGTTTGTAGATCGTAAAATTGTCTACAAAAATATCTCAACACTTTTCTTCTACAAAGCATCGCTTTCGAGATATAGTGACTTTAGACCGCAGGAAAATCTACTAAAATGCTGCGTTTTTTTCATTTCAGCCGTTTTATCTGCTTCATTGCCATAGAACGAACAGTATTTCTTGAAACAAAAAGACGATTCATTACCTCGGAGGAGGACTAACCCATCGAACCCATCACCCCTTTCAGTAAATTTCAAGAAATACTGTTTGTTCTGTGGCAATAAAGCAGATAAAACGGCTGAAATGAAAAAAACGCAGCATCTTCGACGATTTTCCTGCGGTCTAAAGTCACTATGTCTCGAAAACGATGCTTTGTAGAAGAAAAGTGTTGAAGTATTTTTGTAGACAATTTTACGATGTACAAACTTAGCCTGAACCACTTTTCGATAGCTTTCGTTGTTTCAGAGATATACGCAAAAAATGCAAATTTATCACCTTTGACCTCGAATAAAAAACAACGCACAAGCGGGATCGATGTGGACTTTTGACATATCATTTGTAATGACGTATTCAAGGCCTGTACAAAAATCCAGCTTGTTGGGAATTAATGCAAACTGGAATGTCTATTTTGACTGGACTACTTGGGTTTTTTGGGGTTAACTACAATGACCTTAGGTTTACTAATAAAACAAAGTGGGCATTTATTTCTTGACACTAATAGTTTGTTTATTGCTCGTATCTGTCTGATAACTTTACTTGCGGTAAACTTATGTAATTTACAAAAAAAAATCCTATCTCTTATTCCCTATCTCATGTTCAAAACCGGAATCCCGAGAATAGTCTCACCAACAGATATTACACCAAAACATACAAGACGATATTTAAATATGATTATAGATTATGAGATATGTTTTGACATTTTAATTCTACAATATTTTTGTATATTACAATATTTTCGTACTCATCTAACGGCCGATTTCTGGAAACCCAAATCACGATTAATCCGAGTTTGACACATAGTATTTATTTGATTTTTTCGTTGATCATCGTGCGAGAAACCGGCCGTAAGTCTTGTTATTCAGTCGTGACATCCTGTATAAATTTGACAGGCGTCACAGCTCAGTTGGTAGTGTTGGTAGTAGCTCTACCTTCCATGCTTTGGGTTCGATTCTCACCCAGAGCAAATGTTTGTGTAATGAACATAAATATTTGTTTTATATCTGGGAGTTACTATGTATTTTATGAATGTATTTACAAAAATGTAGGTAAGTATATAGTCAAAGTCAAAATTACTTTATTCAGTAAAATCACAAGGATCATTTAGAATAATATATCTAATAATATATAAGTATTATATCAGCAATCTAGTTTCCATGGTACCTACAAGCTTTGCTTAGTTTAGGACTAGAATGTGATGTGTGAATGAATAATTAAAAATAAAATAAAAATGCACCTCTTTTGATGTTTGCAGAGCGTTACCTATGGTGGAGCGTATTCTCGACGGTGGCCCCGATGACGCTAAGTTCTTTCCGCGACTTGGGCTTCGAGTTCTCGCGCGCCGTGTTCGGACTCCAACAGCGCACGCCGCGGTGGAAGTCTTGCACGGCCAACGTCAACGCCAACTTCGGAGTCGCACTCAGCTATCTATACGTTAAGAGGCATTTTGATCAGGACTCGAGGAAAAAGGTAAGCCTTTGCCTTTACAACGAGTGATACCCTGACCAGGATTCATAGAAAAACTCTAAATTTCTAAAAGTTTATACTCTAGTAGGTTTCACGTGAACCATATAATTTGACCAAAAGTATAGGGAAGAGGTACGCATAAAACTTTAAACACAATTTTGAGCAATCAGACAAATTCATGATCAACAAAGTACCTACTACGAACAAATCGACCTTTCTATGTGATGACCTTTAAGAAACTGGGACATTTTTGGGCTTTAGTTTGATAAACTAACGTGCTTATATTTCCAGGCGATAGAGATGATAGAGGACGTGCGCAGCGCATTCGCAGCGGCCGTGCAAGACTTGGACTGGATGGACGGAACCACTCGCCTCAAGACTTTGAGCAAACTTAAAGCGATTCGCAACTTTGTGGGCTTCCCTGCATGGCTGCTCAGTGCTGATCAACTCGATAAACATTATAAGCACGTAAGTTGATAAAATAAGAAATAATTCAGCATTTGTATAACAATAAAATCTACTGGTTCATAGACATTGGAGTGAAATTTCAATAAATAGACAAGTGCATTGCTTCACAAAGCACGTCCTTGATAGAATTAGATACTCCATAAGCTGAAGGCAACCACAACGGTGGGATATCTGCTTATTCCAGTTCTTTATTTAGTAAAATCACGCGGATCATTTAGATCTAGGATTTAGTCGTATACACTAGGTGATTCTAGGTGCCAGTTACACGCGACCAGAGCCTAGAAGTAGGGCCAGTAAATTTCGATCTGGTTCCTACCGTTCTTATAATATGATCCAGACATTTTTTTTTCAAAAAATAATTGTTACCAAGATTTTTTTCATAAAAATAATGGTTACAATGATAATATTTCAGGCGGACGTGGTAGATGGAAGTCTCTTCGATTCATACCTGAAGCTAACATGGGCAGCTGTGAAGAAATCATTGGAAACCCTCCGAGAGAAACCTGATAGGAACAGGTAAATAATTCCTGATCTTAAAGAAGTTTCATAATAATTGGACACAACTTATGACTTTTATCGACATTATTAACAAACTTATGACTATTACAGTATTTACTAAATACTTACCCCCTATCTTATAAAAAGTTAGCGTTGACTTTAAGTCATCATTACGTAGGTATGGTAATCAATACATCAAGTCTGTGCTAACTTTTTATAAGATAGACCGATATGTATTTATAAAATACACAAGAAACAGTTGAGCTATCTACAGACCGTTGTAAACGATCTATAGATAGCTGAACCGATCCAAATGAGTAGCAAATTATTTTATCGACAGATGGGTGGCAACAGCAACCACGGTGAATGCATTCTACTCAGCCACGCTTAATTCTGTCAGTAAGTAGAATATACACAGAATGGAATGGAATATATTAAAGTTACTTACTTTGACCTGCTTCGAGGGTATCTTTCAAGACCGAAGAATAAAGCATGATCAAGTGCCCCTATCGACTTCAAATTACTCGGTTTACTTACATAAGTTTAAGAACTTAGTAATTAGGATAGAATAAATAAAACATTATTTAAACGTTACAGTTTTTTCGGCGGTTCAATTTTATTTTTAAAATTTTATAAGTTATTAAGTATTATTTTATTTTAGATAAAATTTTAACCTTTTTTTAATTTTTCAGCATTCCCAGCCGGTATACTTCAACCACCGTTTTATGGAAACGGAATTGAGTAAGGATTTTTTTTTATTTTTCTTTATTTTATTTGTAAAGATTTGATTCTAATCAATTATTTGTTTTTCAGAGCTATAAACTACGGATCAATTGGTGCTATAATGGGACACGAAGTGACGCACGGATTCGATGATCAAGGTAATGACGAATGGGTCACATTGAAGTTTATTTTGTTTCACACCAACATAATTGCAATCTAATATGAACGGGTATTTTATTTTTATAACTAAGACATTGACCTGCTGTGACTTATCATTTCGAGTTTTTGCTTAAATTGGTCCTTTAACAGGTCAAACCTGATACCTTATTAATTTATTCCAGATCTTGGAAAAGATTTACAAGTTTTTCGAACGCACAAATTAAGATGGTTTTTGATTAGACATAGCTTGATTAATTCCTAAGGACTCCTAACATCTGATTTAAAACTCACGTCATGCGTATATGCTTAAAGTGCGTCTGTTGCATCATAGCCCCCGATCGGGTGAACCGATTTGGATTAGTGTTTTGTTTGAAAAAGTCTGGACGTCGAGTGTTCCTAGCTATATTCTTGTTAATTTGTGTCACAACATAAACATATTAAACAGTATTTGTTGCGGTTAGGATCTAACTAACTAAGTTAAATTGACACCGCACTGAAACTTCAGTACTTAATTTAGTTTAATAGTAATTCTTTGTAAGAAGGATCATATAAAAAACGGTAGGAACCAGACCGTAAGTATCTTGCCCGTTCTTCTAGGCTCTGGTCGCGTGGAACTGGCACCTAGAATCACCTAGTATGTAAGACTATTCTAAATGATCCTTGTGATTGTATTGTATAAAGAAATCTGACTATTTAGAAGACAAGCAAGCTTGGGACGAACTAGCTCCAACAAGTAAGAAGGATCATATTAAAAAAATCGCTAGAATCCAGGTCTAGTTTCTTGCCAGTTCTTCTAGACTCTGGTCGCGACGAACTGGCGCCTAGAATCATCTAGTATGTAAGACGTTTCAAAGTGATCCTTGTGATTTTATTAAATAAATGAATTTGAAGTTTAAAATATTTGAGTTTGACTTGTCAGGTCGTCGCTACGACGAGGAAGGTAACCTGAAGCAGTGGTGGTCGGGCGCCACACTGGAGCACTACCACGGCAAGGTGCAGTGCATCATCGACCAGTACACACAGTATCACATGCCGCAGCTGCCCAACTACACCGTAACTATACTATTATACTTATAAATAAATTATAAATAATGCTGGACAATCCACACAACATCATCTAGCCCCAAGCTAAGCAGAGCTTGTGGTATGGGTACTAGAAGACTGACATACTTAATACAATAAATTACATAGATAGATATTTTTTATTATATGTACATATAAAATACCCAGAGCACCCGGAATAAATATTTGTAGATCGTACAAACATTTATCCCAAGGCGGGAATCGAACCCGCAACCTTCCGCGTCGCAGGCGGACCATCGCCCTCCGCGCCACATCGGTCGTCAAGTTATAATAATGAATGCAAAACTTTCTATGGATGGATATGTGTTTGGTACCCTTTCACGCAAAAACAGACGCCCCAGCTCAGTTGGTACCAGCTCTTCCTTCCTTGCTGTGGGTTGTGGGTTCGATTAAACGCATCAGACAGCCAGAGCGAATGTTTGTGAGCATTAATATTAGTTCAGTGTCTGGGTGTACCATGTATTACATGTATGTATTCGTTATTGAATGTATATATCCTGAACATGAATATATATAAGTAATAAAGTTATGAGGAGGGATGAAAATCATATTACGAAGAAAGTTATGAATGTGAGCGTGGGTATGCAAGTAGAGTAAGGCCGAAAAAGAAGTGGTTGGATTGTGTGAAAGAGGATATGAATGTGAAAGAAAAAGTCATGTTGTGCCGACCCCATTTAACGTGGGATAAGGGCAGGGGAATGATGATCCTGAACATGAATATGACAACACACCGGTAACAGTTAGGCACGGTAAAGTAGTGTCTAGTCTGGCTAATCTTTCCAACACGATGCTACAACAAAATACAGTTGTAGCATCGACACGATAAGAAGAAGAATATGATGCAGGTGCACGGGTTCAACACTCAAGGCGAGAACATCGCCGACAACGGCGGGCTGCGCGCCGCGCTCAGCGCCTACCGCCTGCAGGCGAGCCGGCGCCGCGCCGCCGCGACCGACACGCTGCCCGGCCTGCCGCACTACAAGCCGGACCAACTCTTCTTCTTGGGATTCGCACAGGTACTTATAAAACTGTCATAGAATGAAAATGATACAAGCCGGACCAACTCTTCTTCCTGAGATTTGCTCAGGTACTTTTCTTCTTCTTCTTTTCTTAGTGGCTTTTCGCAGGCTAGGGTTGCCACGATTTTGCCAATGTCGTAGTTTATGGTGATTTAGGTTTACTAATCTTATAGCAAAAAGGCGGAGATCCGAGTGTTCAAAAATGACCGGTAGGTAATGGAGGGAGACTCTAAAAGTTGATTTGCTAAATTAAAAGCTTTACCTATATCAGGTACTTTTAAAACTGGCGTAGATTTTTAAATGTGATGTGTCACTGGACGTATTCCACGCACGCCTGGCGAAGTACCGGCAAAACTCTCGCTCGAAGCCCAAAGGACAGATTGAAAGATAGAGGAATATATATTTTTTTCTATTTTTACTTATAATATGAGTAACGAGACGTTATGACTACGTTGCATTATATTTGTCAATGTTTTAGCTTACTCTCAACTGTTCTTGCTTCAGTCACAAGTTTTCAGTTTAATTTAAGTTTATTGTAACTTCCTATATTTTTATATAGATTTGGTGCGGAAACTCAACCGTAGGCGCATTGAAATCCAAGATGGTGGAGGGCGTTCATAGCCCGAACAAGATCCGAGTGATCGGAACACTCAGCAACTCGAAGGAGTTCGCGGAGGCGTGGCAATGCCCGCTAGGCACGCCCATGAACCCAGAACACAAGTGTGTATTATGGTGATTGTACAGACTCAAACTAATTGTGATCTAGTTGTAAGATAGCCAAAGACAATACTAGGGTTACCGACAAGTTACCGCCTTACTTTAAACATAATGTACAAACGGTTCTTATGTACTTATTCTGGTTAATTAAGATTTGAAATAAGAGACTGCATTTGAATTGACTCTATAGATATAGACAGATAAGAACAAATTAACCTAGTGATTTTATTTTTAAGAGTTATATGACAACTGTATTTAATAGATAGATTTAACCACAATGGATTTTAAGATAATGATGAAAACTTGATTGTTACGGACAGCTGATATCAGTGATTATTTATTAGAAGAATATGTCCAGAATATTAATTGTTTTGATCAATAAGTTTGTGGATATAATAAAAATTACTTTAAAATTGTATTAAATGTGTACTTACTGAACTCTCTTAATTGTAAATTCTCCTAGTAACTACATTAAATATTTATTAATTTGTACAACACATGGATCAAACATCTATTTGATAATGTTTGTAATTAATAAAAATAAACTTAAATTGTTACCGGATTTATTATTTCTTCCGACTATATTGAAACTGGTAGATCGGAGCGGACACTGCCGTTCCTGGTTTCACTCTTTTAGGTTTCAGGACTTTAAGAGAAGGATCTTGAAGATGCCTCTTCAATTCCATCTTTTGCTGGATCAGAGTTAGTTCTTTTTCTCTGTCTATCCTTTTAGATATTTCTTTGTAGATCTTTTCCTTTTTCTTCTTGTGTGATTCCAGAGTCTGTCAAAGGAAAGATTTTATACTCAAACATTTAGTAACAATAACACACAGTACTTATTAATATTATAGCATTATTTCATAATGCACAAAAAAAACTATAAGAAGACAGTTTTCATCTTTATTTTTTTTTTAATATGCTCATAAATAGGGTGACTAACTAAAGTTGAGAATAAAGATTTTTATAAGCATATAATTTTATCTACAATAGCATACCTCTTGATTCAGTTCTGGCAGAGTCATCGTAGCCAGGTCAGCCATTCTCGGCCGGTTGGCCTTTCTATTGATGAGTTGGGGATGAGTGTCCAGTCTCTTGGCTAAGTCAAAGGATTTAACTTCATCCTCATCTATGAAGAATGTGTGCTTGTTAGGAGTTCCTTCCGCTACATCCGTCATGTGGAGTTGAGCCTGTATTAACATTTAATATGTATTTTCAATGGAATAAACTATTTTCTATATGCTGATGCAATTATTATTATTATTGGGTTTTCAAGAGATTTTAAAACAGTAGATACTGAGGTTATCTAGTAGTAAAGGTAACATAATGAGAGCATACACACCTGTAACCTTTCTATCCTTCTGTTCTCCATAACTCGCTTCATATTTATGTACTTAACATCTTGTGTTTGCATCAGTTTCACTTGCTCTGTTGTATGAACATCTTCTTTTTCTAACTCATGGTGCTCCTGTGAAAAAAGAAGGCTCAGTTAGGATATCAGTTTGATAAGAAATGAAAATACAAAGTTTAGTGATGTGGATAATAGCTTACTTACTCCGCTCTTGACTTTTGAATTGATCATGTGAAAATAGAATTCATCAGGATTCTTGTCCAGCGCACGTTTGCGCAGAGCCTTCAGCGTTGCACCCTTCCTGTGGTAGTCGTTAGCCCTCTTCTTGTAATCATCTTTCTTCTCAAGAAGACCGAACTGCTTTCGAGCCTCGGGTTGGTGTCTTTCTCTATGAGTTTTTTGGTTAGCCTTGGCGGCTTTCTTCCATGAAGACATTGCTTTAAACTTACTTAGCTTTGGTTATAATAGATGCCGCCAAAAAATATATACAAAAGTAATGCAATGAAAAACTACAAAAAGTTAAAATTATCCGACAATACAACACAGAAGCCAACAAACAAAACAAAAAAAACACGTGTTTTTGACATTGACATAAAAATATGGCTGATGGTGATGATGACGATAATGTGAGATGACGGTATTTTAATCGTTTGACGTTTCATTCAACTTTTCGTATCTTATAATTTGATACCCTCACCTGCAATTGAGTTGAGTTGAACTTATAATTATTACAAAAATAGTATGTAAATAATACCTATGTATAATATTATTATTATATTTTTATTATATAGGTTAGAGTCTGTCAAGCGAAAGATGGCCCTGATAAATCGCGGCAAATTCAAAAACTATTAGTATGGCAATACATTAAATAATAGGATAACTTGGAATTACATAATTTGATACTTTGATATTATTCTAAATAAATATACTTACATAATTTTTGATGATGATTATGAATAAGTAGATGATATACTATTGCCATACTAATAGTTTTTGAATTTGCCGCGATTTATCAGGGCCATCTTTCGCTTGACAGACTCTAGGTTAGCTACTTAGGTAACTTAACTAACAAAATAAGGTTCTGTTTAAAAAAAAAAGCTTTGTATGTTTAAGGCTACGTCCAGCATGTTATAGTTATAGGCATGCAATGGGAACCAAATCCAATAGAAAACCGGATCAGGTGGGTAAGAAAAGAGTGTGCAAGAAAATAATGAGGACAGTATAAAAAATTATAAGGGATACCAAATTAATTTAATATCTTAAGGGTGGGTTTGTAATTTCTGAAGTATTTTTAAAAGCTATGGGTAATTTTACAAACATCAAGAACAATATTTCCAGAGCGCTAAATAGGCCCACTCCTAAAAACATGTTGAAAACTCCTCCTAGCGAAGCTGCAAAACAAAAAAGATACAATTGTTTATTTTTTAGACATATATTTAAGTTTAATAGAAGAAGTCGGCCCACAGCGTTCAGGCAAATCTACTTACATAATAAGCTAAGCCATGTTTCGGTGGGTTTTATTGTGAATAATCTGGAGAGACCGACATACACCGTCACGTGAATCACGGTCGATGACGAATTCAAATCGGAGCTGAAAATATACGTAGCTTCACAATCACTCCCAGAAACTACCTAGGTACCTACGAGTACACATGTTGGTCTACCGGTCAACTATAGCAGCTACTAAGTAATTTCAGTTGGTACTTACTAAATTGGATCTAGAACAGAGTCCAAAGCTTCCATGCGACCAGATTCCAATGTAACAACAGTGGTAACTTTATGACAACAAGGCAAGCAGTTGCATTCTGAATTATCTGAAACCAAATGTTCATACCGGTTTCTAATCAAAATCTATTGGTAACTGTATTAACTGAGTAAACAATATATTTATGAATATACTTCGATGAATCCTAAGACACTCTAGTTGAGTCACAGTACAAATTGGTGTTTTGTTTTTATAAGGATGTATGTTAAGGCGCAACGGGTTGATGCAGCCACACGCTCTTTCTGCACATCTATCCTGGAATAAAAAATACTTACAATAAATAATAATTCACTAATAAGTTATAATAGTATCCAATTTTAGGTTAGTCATTAGTAATAACTAACCTAAAATTGGATACTTTATACCCACAATCTTGAAACAACTTGTAGAATCGGAAGGCGGGGGCACTCCTACGAGATCAATAACGTTTTATATTTTACCAATAGCTAGGTCTAAATATTGGATCTAGGTTATGTATAGGTAGGTACCTATATTTATATCTCGAATTATAATGATAGCGTACCACGCAATTTCCTCTGTTGTATTCTTTATTTGAATTGCATGCTAATCCAACAAGTTCTTCGATGGAGTTCTGCGGAACCGAAGTGAAACGTAGTTGTGCAAAGTAATTATATCCAGGAAGAACTGTCATAGGTTCTATAGTTTTTTCAACTTCAAAAGTTGATATTAACTGAAAAAAGTAGTTTAGTTAGTTGTTCCGTCGGTTTAGCTTTATTTTTAAAAGATTTATAAAAGGTGAATTTACCCTGCAACCTTGAGTGGGTTTATTTGAACATTGTACCGCTAAGTCGAGCTCTTTTGTAACTTGGAAATGAGTAGATGGACGCTGGGTAAGGTCATTCAGCACTCTGCGAAAAATTACAACGTTTGGGAGAAACTTTATTTTTCACTAGTTTCTAGATGATTTGCTTGTGATTTTTTTTTTCTATGATTGTAAATTATTGACTCACAGCCTAGGTCGCATAACACAGCAAATTCCCCACGGAGTTAATTCTTTCTTGAATAATGCTTCACAGGGTACCATCATGTACTGCCAGCGGCATTTCAGCATGTACTGTTCACACGACGGCAGATTATTTACCAATTCATTGAGTGAGATATTGTTTGCTGCAAAAAACTGTAAAATAGATTTATGAGGTGTCTTTTAGGTACTTCGTATTACCATTTTTACCACATTATGTATTACTTAACTTGTCATAAACTATACATTACCTCATTAAGTTGCTCAAGACGGTGCATTGATGTGGGATGTAAGGAAAGAACTTGCGCCAGCGTTTTCCTTGCTTGCTCCGCTAAAGTATCGTTAGTTATCCTAATGAAGAAAACATTCTATTCAGATTCAGACAAGTTCAAAACATACATCAAGACATACATTATTTTAAACATTGATAGAACGATAAAATTGTTGTATTTTTTATTTCGTCTGCTAGACATCATAACTGGACAAGCCCTTCCTCACCAAAGTTTTTTGTTTTCTTTTTAGCCTCTTCTCACTATCTCACCCTTGATGCGTCCAGACTATCTCACTAACAGGTATTTAGCCTTATCTACATACAATAGGCACACAAATGTATGTAACATACAGTACCCCAAGTGCGAGTTTGTGCACACACGGATCGCAGAGACGCAATAGCCGAGCGCCACCGAATTTGTATGGAGATCCAAGCTTCTCGGGAAATCCGCTAGGGGCGCTGCTTAGATCTCCATACAAAATCGGTGGCGCTCGGCGATTGCGTCTCTGCGATCCGTGTGTGCACAAACTCGCACTTGGGGTACTGGTCGTCAAGAAGCAGAGCAGCGCTGGGATCGGGTGGCGGACACAATGCTACGACTGGCATGTGCTGGTAGACCGTCTCTTCAGACCGCACGTCCAACAGCTCGAGCACGGCCGGCACTTCGAGGAACCGTTTCCACAACACCGTGCACAGCAACCCGGCACAACACGTGCTTGTGCAACAGCAGATTAACCAAACTATTCTGTAACATCCAACATTATCCCAATTTATTTATTTTTTGTAACTCTTAAGCGCTTTTTCACGTTTCCGTTCAGTAATTAAGTCCCAGACTTGATTTAAAAACTCACAGATATGAATTAAGAGGCTAAGTAATAATAATAACGTACCGGTCCATGTAACATTCAGAGAATAAATATTTGAATCCATGGAGAGTCGTTGTGCTGAAGAAGTGCCGAATAGCTTGGGTCCAACTGGATCCATATTTTTTACCTATTTTCATTTTGTCACCAATATTTCTGCTTGGAATTGATATACCGAAGTTAGTTAACTGTTACTAAGCATAGATTGAGTGACACTCCAGCATGTGATTCGATAGACAGGTACTTAAGCACTAAAATTATTGTCACTGTGGCTGAGTGGCGATCCTTACAAAAGCGAACCAGCTTTTGTAAGGAACCATTTGCTGGTACTAAAACGTATTAACATACAAAAATCGTGCTCGCGAGTAATTATTGTCCGATAGCCACACTCAGCAATATACATACACTTTAGCAGTATATCTCATACTAATAAGTAATGTCAAACATAAACAGGTAATTTCAAATGCCACCCCTGAGTATGGCGATATGTTACCCCCTGCGAACCACTTATCGATGTTATCGCAAATTGTTCGAGGTAATTGCTACAACTACCTGGCAAGTGTTATGTGCCGTAGGTAGGTGAATAGATAAGTTGTGAACCTACTACTTGTTTACCTAACCAACATTTTTAAGAATTAAGCAAACCCGCAGTTATTTACACCCTGTATATAAGATGAAATAAAAAAAAAAACATCTTTAGAAAATGATCGTATAAGAGGCAAATTAATAGGTATAATCATAAAATTATTACAAGGAGTCCTAGCGATAGTTATCAAATAATAGTAGGTATCAACACTACAATCAATAGCCCATCAACTGCCATAATGCCGTATTGGCTTTTGTGACATGTCATTTGCTTATCAAACCCACACCATCTATTGCTTTTGACGGTCCAATCAATTTGATTGCTGAATTGTCGCCTGAATTTATAATTATCGCCGTGCACTAAATTAAAAATAATTTTCTATGTTAAACAACTCTTGAACCAAAATCTATGAAGATCGGGATTCGGTTCGAAAGTCATACATACAAACAAACAAACATACATCGTCAATTTCGACCAATTTAAACAATATATTCCACTCGTGTTGCTTGATCATTATTTGAATAATAAAATAACTATTCAGCCGTGCGGCTATTATAATCTATGAAGACAATACATATAAAAAAAATATTTCGGCTATTTAGTATTTATTGTTTCAAGTACTCAAAATACATATCTAAAAATAGGTGAGAAATTATACATATCGATAAAATCATGACATCAGTTAAATAAAATTGTATTAAAATAAATCTAGGCTAATACACCTAAATGATTGCAAAACATTATTTATGCAAGTCGTAATAGCTATTTTTCAAATTTTAAATATTATTTCATTTATATTTACAATATTCTTAGATATATTATAGTACCAACTATGTATTTACATTCCAATAATCAGACGCGAAACACGTAGTACTTGTATGTACATAAAACGATTAATAAAATATTATTTTTATTGCATGGACCATTATTTAAAAACCCCGAAATACTATGTACACTCGAGTTGCTAAAAATTAAATATAAAACTATTCGATCGTGCACAATCAAAATATTGAATAAGCCATGAATATTTTTAAAACATATTAAAAAAATTAGATTACATTAGGTCTACAAAAATCTCTTATTCAATTAGGATTACTGAAATCAATTTTATATCATCAGATTCATTGGTACACAATAATTTAGATGGTGGCATATGACTAGAAAGCTTAGTTTAGGTCTGCTCTAATCATATCGTCAAATTATATTTATCTAAGCAACTTTTTACGTAGCTTTGATATTTTGCCAATTACATTTTAAAATTATAATTTACTGTGTTTTTATTTGGATAAATTTGTCAAAGCTATAATACCCATAAGCTTATTGCTTAGTCGTACTCGTTATGTCACAATATTAGTCATATAATGCACCTTTACCTCAACCAAGCTTGCGAGTGAGGGCCTCATGTCGACGGACATACTACACGGGTAATATAACGTAAGTGAAGCAATCCTAATTGTTTGTCAGTGGGTGTGCGCCTTACCTCGGCGCGAGTTGCGGGTAGGGTCGTCGTGTCACGTGTCGACAGGAGTGGTGGCGGGGGGCTTGCGCGCGGGACGCACATCGAGCAGGCAGAATGTGGCGCGGCACACGGGGCACGTGCAGCGGCCCGACAGCCAGCGCGCCGGCGGACTGGAGCCCGAGCGCGCCGCCCACCAGCGGGCGATGCATGACATGCACCATAGTACCCTACAACACATACATTTATATTCGACAACAAATACTACTGTTGGTACTTAGCACTGGTGGCTTGAATGTACTATAATTTTGTAGGTAAACTAAGTTTGAATCTTATGATGTGTAGGAATACAGAAGCAATATTAAAATGCCACATTTGGCGAATCGCTTATTCGCAGGCTTTCGCATTACATAAAACCTTTAAAATTGAGAACCAAACCAAATTTATTTATTTATTGCTGCATACTTGGCCATAAGGTAACACATGTTCTTAGTCATGTCAAAATTGATTGCATCTACACTTAGTTCATATAATCTGGCGAAAGTTGCTGCCATAAATGACTGACCTGCAATGACAGGGCTGGCACTCAGGTGGCCCTCCAACCAGGTGCATAGGTGTTGGATGACAGCGACGTTCAATCTTTACGTCTGCGTCTTCCTGCATGCAGCCTATACATTGCTCGACCTCCTGCCAACCAAGAATTATGCTTTAGGATACTTTTTTGTACTTAAGGTGAAACATCTCGCTCTAGCGGGAAATTAACTTTTAAAAAAGGTTTTTTTTTATTGTGGCTGAACTGATATCTTTTACTAACTAAATTATAAAAGTGTTTTAAATAGTTTTAGGTTAAGTATTTTTTTTAATTACTCATTAGCCCGTGCTGTAACTTTTATTATATTAGGGTACATAATTAGGAATTCATTAATGTAAAACAAACCTCATTTTCTGGAATGATGTATTCCGGATTCTGCAATGCGCAATCCCTGAAGACAGTCACAAATCTTTCAATTAAAGTAGGTAACAGGAACAGGTGGTCGGGTACCCTGACGGGATGGAACAGCCGCGGCTGGAGGTCCCTCAAGGCTGCAGTGGTGATGCGGAAGGAGAAGGGTTTCACATCGTCCCTGGTGGGGATGGCTTCAATGTTGATGTACTGGACTTCATCCTCTCCTGCTACCGATATGTTGTGACTATCTGTCTGTGAAACAATTATTATGCGACACAGTTTATTTAACTACTGCAAATATTATCGTTTTTCCAAAAAATATTTGTACCTTGTTTTAATTCCAAAAATAAACTATTAAAATAGTATTACATATTTAAATGTAACCATTTTTAATAATTGATCTATATTACTTACTGTAGGAGTCCAAGAAAACGGGAAGTTATTGTAGCAGTGTTTCTTTTTTTCTAAGGATATTAAAAACACCAACTCATAGTCTCAAAACTGACAGCAAGTCAAAAATAGAAAAGAAACTTACTGCAGTAGCAACTAATGTGCATTCCGCCTGTCTGACCACATCTACCCGGTACTGTGACACCTTGATCAGCCACGTCGGGGTTGCTACAAACTTGCTTGTGGTCCTCAGTTGTATGGAAACTTTGTCTACACTGGAAATACACAGGTGGAATTAGAAACAACTATACTCACTCAGTCCCAAGCAGTGTGCAGGTTAGGTATATTTGCACTGTATAGATTTCAGTTAATTGTTAGTTAAATATGAATAATAAATAATTTAAGTACTAGACTAGAATAACTCTATACATAACCTTGTGAAACTGATATGATAAACAAAGAATTATAAAAAATTGTTCAATCATATTATTTTAGTATTAAAACCATCAGATTAACTTTTTAAGATGTCCCAAAATACTTCTCATAAAAAATCTTACTTTTTAAATTCAGTATTGAGGTCTGTAGCCACTACCCTCCAGTCACTTCCATGAGGCACATATGGAAGGAGCGTTTTGACCATGGGGTGTCCATGCTTCTCATACTCCCACCAGCATATCATCTTGTAAAGGCACACGAAAACGAACATCCAACAGGAGACAAATGTAAACAGCAGCCATTCCGACCGCCAACCTCCAAAATAAAGTGCAAACCAGTATCCCATCGGTAGAAACGAATGGACCACCATGGTGATGGAGGTCCTTCTCATGTGGTAGCTCACAAAATTCACATTCTCAGATCCTAGGATACTGTCGAAAATTTGGGGAATTGTAAATCCGGCAGTCACGAATTCAGTTGGTGGGTAGATTAGGCACGCTGTAAATAAAAAGTACACCAACGTGATGATTATATCCATCTTTATCTTTAGTTATTTTACTTCATTTTTTACTCTTATTATTTTTGGATTTGGATGTAGTAAAAACAATTTTGGGATTACGAAAACCAATTTGTTTTGTTATGACGTTAATGACGTTCGCTAAGACTGGCTGACTTTGAAATCTTTGAATAAAAATTGACGTGACAAATATTTTAAGAAATGAACGTTCGGTGTCTGCTATCACATAAAGTATTAAACTGTTTAAAATTAAAATTCACTTGAAAATTATATAAATAAATAAATAAACCAATCAAGTCAAAGGAGATTACTTTTACAGTATGAAATGAAAATCTCTTCAAATCTAAAACTGAAGTTGGTATTAAGCCGAACGTAGTTGTTGAGTTGAGCAAGATTTTCATTTAAATTTCATTTGTATGTCACTGTCTTTTTTTGACATATCCTAATACTTGACGTCTATATATTTAATGTTGGATGTGGACACGTATTCCTGTTGATTTTACGAAAAGGATAGATTTTCAGAAATTTAAGCTGAATTTCTATTATTACTTAACCTGTCTGCTCAGCTAAGTTATTTTTCATCATAAACACAAAGTTCCATAGTCACTAGACAAGTAAGTACTCTGTGTACACCGGGATTCCTGTAGCCCGATTGTTTTGCATGTTTTTAAAGATTTGTATTTGTATACTTACTGAAATCCATGTGTTACCGATCGGTGCTTGATATATTAATCCGTAAACTCATATCCTATCCATATATGCCAGATATAACCAATACTTAGCGAAGTTAAAAAGTGGAGGCATTGTAATACCTACCTCTATCAAACTTATTGTAATCAATATGTAATTATAATGAATTTGATATTTCTCTCTCTGTTATTTAAATTTAATAGTAACTGAACTTTTTTCATTCTCTAGAATGGGGGGTGTGGAGCAACCATGCTACACTTTGATCAACTTTCCGACAGACTCTGATCCTTACAATGAAATGCAACTCAAACTTGATCTGGGTAAGTTATTTTAATTAAGTTCATTTTTCAGTTCATGTTAAAGGAAGTTTTAAAAGCATAATTTCAATTGTCATTCTACAGAGAAAGGTGACACAAAGAAGAAGATAGAAGCCCTCAAGAAGGTCATCAGCATCATCCTGTCTGGTGATAAGGTTCCAGGTATTCTGATGGTCATCATCAGATTTGTGCTGCCACTGCAGGACCACACCATCAAGAAGCTACTTCTTATCTTCTGGGAGATAGTGCCCAAGACAACTGCTGATGGCAAACTTTTGCAAGAGATGATCCTTGTCTGTGATGCTTACAGAAAGGTAATGTAGGCTTAGTATTGGTAAAGAATTATACATTATATATATGAACTGACCATTTGATCTAATTTTGATGATCTACTCAGCTTTACTATACATCTAGTTGCAGATGTACAGGTGTTATAGAAATGTAACTTGGTTACATGTTATCCTATTTTACTTGGTTATACTGTAATTACTTGGTTTTGAGACTATGTGGCTCTTACTGTACAGCTGAGTCATTTCAAATTATAAACACACTGTCATATTATTTTATATTGCAGGATCTTCAACACCCCAATGAGTTCCTCCGAGGTTCGACCCTGCGCTTCCTCTGCAAGCTGAAGGAACCGGAACTCCTGGAGCCGCTGATGCCGGCCATCCGTGCCTGTCTTGACCATCGCCATTCCTATGTCAGGAGGAATGCTGTGCTGGCTATCTTTACAATTTACAGGTAATAGGAGCCAATTAAATACATATATTATGGTTTCATAATTAATTTTCCCATTAGTAGCTTGTATTCAATAGATGACAAGGCTATCTTTACCATTTACAGGTAACATGTGCAAATATAATACATTATGCTCACATGAGTTATTTGCCCGTCATTTTCAGTAGCTTGTTTCAATTGATGACATTGCAAGTCCATTGCTGCTTAGAATTATACTGCCCTTGTTGCTATAGCAACTTCAAATAACTATAGCATTAAAATTTTATTCTATGTAAAAAGCTTGTTTACAGAATTACTACTTACCATATCTATTTCTACCAACAAGCTTTGACGTTCACTTTACTAAGTAGAATATGTGTTGTATAAATTAGCTCTACCTATCAATGAATTCAAGCCATCCAAAAAAATTATCACTGACTCATCAAATTAAGACATTAGGTTTAAAGAAATTTATTCTCAAAAAGACATAGCTGACCCAACAAGCCCAACTACCTGCCACACACCTGCTCATAGTCTGAGGACTGATAGCAGATAAAGTGACAAAAATAAAATATATAAAAAATATTAAAGTAGGTATGTTTTTTTAAATTTTTATTGAATTCCAGAAACTTCGAGTTCCTAATCCCGGACGCGCCGGAACTGATCGCCAACTTCCTGGAGAGCGAACAGGACATGTCGTGCAAACGGAACGCCTTCCTAATGTTGCTGCACGCGGACCAGGAGCGCGCGCTCTCCTACCTGGCGCATCGCCTCGACAACGTGCACGGCTTCGGAGACATCCTGCAACTTGTCATTGTAGAGCTCATTTACAAGGTCACTTTAGGTGTTACTTACTCCCCCCAATGTGGTGACTTATGTAGAAGTGGTGATCACAATAGGCCATCTAGGTCGCAGTGGTATTGTAGCCGCAAAAAGATTGAAAAAAAATATTTGCTAATTAAAAGTATTCATAACTAATACAATAAAATAAAAGTATGGTTTTCTTGATTATGTCATAACTATCCGATATTTTGATATGTATAAATAAATATCGGATATTTTCGAAACCTGCTCAAGTTGAAGATTTCATCAAAGTGTTTTGACTCTTTTTTCTTCGCTATATGGCTTTTGGATTTATTGAATAATGTTTTTATGCATGACCATTGTTTATCTTTTCAAAACTGATTTACTGTTGATGAACTCTATTGTGAAAGTCTGTGAATTGATTGCCTTTTGCACTCTTTACTAAGAGATGTAATAATGTTATGACAAAGGTAGGAAGATGATGATGATGTGCACTCTTTACTAATAAATAGAGTATGTCAGGTGTGCCACGCGAACCCGTCGGAGCGGTCTCGTTTCATCCGCACGGTGTACGGCCTGTTGAACGCGCCGTCGGCCGCCGTGCGCTACGAGGCCGCGGGCACGCTGGTCACCCTCTCCACTGCGCCCGCTGCTATCAAGGTAAAGTATCACCTAGCACACAGCTCATACAGTCCATTTTCCTACCAAGAATTCATATTTTTGTGGTATTCATCAGTGGCGTGTCTAGTGCCACTGATGAATACCACCATTGGACAGAATACATACAGCTTACAAACCATGTTTTTTTTTTAATAAACAAAATGTAAGTAAGAGTTTTCTTGGACGAACTTCGTGACCTTCACAAAAAACTTCAAAAAACTTCAGTAGAAGCAAGGTGTCTTGCTCCATACAAATCGCTTAAGAAACACACAATATGGATCTAAATACAGAATCTGAATGGAATACCCAAAGTTTATCACAATCTGGCTTCGTTACTTGCTCAGATAGGTACACAACCTATATGAACAAGTAACGAAGTCAGATAGTTTAGTGTCGACGGTATTGTGTTTAGGCGGCGGCGCAGTGCTACATCGAGCTGATAGTGAAGGAGAGCGACAACAACGTGAAGCTGATAGTGATCGGGCGGCTGGAGGCGCTGCGCGCGCGCGGGGCCGACGCCGCGCGCCGCGCGCTGCCCGGCCTCGCCATGGACGTGCTGCGCGTGCTCGCCTCCTCCGACCTCGACGTGCGCAAGCACACGCTCGACCTCGGTACTCATACTCTTACTCGTACTCATACCCGCACTCGTACTCGTACCCATACTCGTACTCATACCCATATTCATACACATACTCATACCTATACCCATACTTATACTCATACTCATACCCATATTCATACCCATATTCATACCCATACTCATACTGTATGATGTTTCTAACGTTGCATCGTTCAAGATATTGTACGGTGTGATGCATTGCATTCTGTTACTGAGGGGGAAACCATTATTTACATCACTCGAATTACATGATTTTTTAACCGTTCCTCCATAGCTTGCCTTGTACCATAGTGTCACATAGTGTGACAAGGCCTCATCGCGCTCTTGTCACACAATATCTCAAATGCCACATTGTCCACCCCCTCCTCCCCCTTGTGTGATGTATGCATGAGTTGTAAGGGCTATATTTCACCGGGACGCCACGGCGGCGCAACCAGTCGCCGACACCAACAAAATGTACTTGTGGTTGCACGACCAGTATCCAGGGTGTGGTTGTGACACCAGGTGAGTAACTCTCTATAGAGCTGTATACATTTTGTTGGTGTCGGCGACTGGTTGCGCGGCCATGGCGTCCCGGTGAAATATAGCCCTAAGTGTAGTGATGTGGTAGCGTTGGAGTTGGTGACGTCCCGGCACGCGGAGGAGCTGGTGGGCGTGCTGCGCAAGGAGGCGGCGCGCGCGCACTCGGCCGACCACGAGGACGCCGCCAAGTACCGCCAGCTGCTCGTGCGCGCCATGCATCGCGCCGCGCTCAAGGTAATAACCACTTTATTACTATTCAACTAAGGAGTATACTTGAGTGAATAATATTATGATTATTATGAAAGTTATCGCGCACATCTTTAATAAACAATTGTAATAAGGATCATATATAAAAGAGTTTAAATAACAATGTGGATTTAATACTAAGTTATTAAGAAGTATAATTGTTAGTAAATACCTTAAAATCAATGTCAAATTTCATGAAATGATCCATTCATTAGCGTTAAAATTTGTTATCCTTTCATCGGCCACAAATGGCAGGTTCAAAAGTTTAAAGATATATTTTTGCAGTTCCCAGAAGTAGGCGGTCTGGTTGCGCCGGCGCTGCTGGAGCTGGTGGGAGACGGCAGCGAGGCGGCCGCCAATGACGTCATGCTGTTCCTACGAGCCGCCTTGCACTCCTTCCCGGACCTCAGCCCCTCCATCTATCAGGTAACTGGGAAGGAACTCGCTCCACGTCAAACAATTTAACTGCGAGGTTGATATAGTTGCGTCTAGCCCAAAAGTGGCAACACTGAGGCACATTTTATATAGTTGGGGCCCAGAGCTCCTACCGACTGATCTGGGACACCTGTGAAGTAGGTTTGAATGTGTTTGTTGCAGAAGCTGCTGGAAGCGCTGCCTCAGATCCGGTGCGACCGCGTGGTGCGCGCGGCGCTGTGGCTGACGGCGCAGTTCGCGGACAGCCCCGCGCGCGCCCGCGCCGCGCTCGCCGCGCTCGCGCCGCTCGTGCCGCGCACGCAGCCGCACAAGGTACTACACAGATCCGGTGCGACCGCGTGGTGCGCGCGGCGCTGTGGCTGACGGCGCAGTTCGCGGACAGCCCCGCGCGCGCCCGCGCCGCGCTCGCCGCGCTCGCGCCGCTCGTGCCGCGCACGCAGCCGCACAAGGTACTACACAGATCCGGTGCGACCGCGTGGTGCGCGCGGCGCTGTGGCTGACGGCGCAGTTCGCGGACAGCCCCGCGCGCGCCCGCGCCGCGCTCGCCGCGCTCGCGCCGCTCGTGCCGCGCACGCAGCCGCACAAGGTACTACACAGATCCGGTGCGACCGCGTGGTGCGCGCGGCGCTGTGGCTGACGGCGCAGTTCGCGGACAGCCCCGCGCGCGCCCGCGCCGCGCTCGCCGCGCTCGCGCCGCTCGTGCCGCGCACGCAGCCGCACAAGGTACTACACAGATCCGGTGCGACCGCGTGGTGCGCGCGGCGCTGTGGCTGACGGCGCAGTTCGCGGACAGCCCCGCGCGCGCCCGCGCCGCGCTCGCCGCGCTCGCGCCGCTCGTGCCGCGCACGCAGCCGCACAAGGTACTACACAGATCCGGTGCGACCGCGTGGTGCGCGCGGCGCTGTGGCTGACGGCGCAGTTCGCGGACAGCCCCGCGCGCGCCCGCGCCGCGCTCGCCGCGCTCGCGCCGCTCGTGCCGCGCACGCAGCCGCACAAGGTACTACACAGATCCGGTGCGACCGCGTGGTGCGCGCGGCGCTGTGGCTGACGGCGCAGTTCGCGGACAGCCCCGCGCGCGCCCGCGCCGCGCTCGCCGCGCTCGCGCCGCTCGTGCCGCGCACGCAGCCGCACAAGGTACTACACAGATCCGGTGCGACCGCGTGGTGCGCGCGGCGCTGTGGCTGACGGCGCAGTTCGCGAACAGCCCCGCGCGCGCCCGCGCCGCGCTCGCCGCGCTCGCGCCGCTCGTGCCGCGCACGCAGCCGCACAAGGTACTACACAGATCCGGTGCGACCGCGTGGTGCGCGCGGCGCTGTGGCTGACGGCGCAGTTCGCGAACAGCCCCGCGAATTATAAAATGTTTGATTGCCAACAACGTTGTATCTGAAGCAGGAGGACCAGGAGGCGGAGAGCAAGCAGGCGGAGCCGGCGCCGCGCCAGCTCGTCACCAGCGACGGCACCTATGCCACGCAGTCTGCTTTCAACTTGCCCACGTGAGTATTCACTTGCCCACCTGAGTATTAACTAACCCATTCAGTCTGATTTCAATTTGGCCACCTACACTTCTTACTCAGTCAGCTTTCGACTTGCAGCGCTATCACGTATCAAACGTTAAAGTTTTAAATAGCATGTGTATGCATGTTACTGTTTAGAATCTTGGGAGAGACTTAGGTCCAGCTGTAGACCGATATTCGTTGATGATGACAATACGAAGAGTATTGTCAACTGCAAGCTACTACTTAGAGTAGAGTTAGAGTCCAAGAGTTATGGTGATACCTCTCGCTCTAGCGGGATATTACGCGGCAAAAACTATGCCGTGTTATAAGTTGAACGTGTGTGTAGATACAATAAATAAATAATAAAGTTGGAAGTTTATGACATTTTTATTTATTATGAAAAATTTCACCCGACCCTTTAGGTGATACCTCAGGCTCTAGCGGGAAATTCAATTTCTTTTGGGTTTTCTTTTTTATTGCGGCTGCACTGTTACATCTTTTGCTCGATTAAGCTATTTTAAGTATAGATAATAATCCGTAAGTATCCTCCCAGCGATGCAAAGATCACGTCGGTGTGCGGCTTCACCCTGGCGCTGCAGGAGGGCGAGGGCTTCACGGCGGCGTGCGCGTGCTCCGCGCTCGGCAAGCTGGCGCTCAAGCTGGCCGAGCCACGCGACGCCGCCGAGGCCATGCATCTCGCAGCCTCACTGCTCGCCTACCACAAGCAGAACGCTAATGGTGAGACTAGATAGATAGATAGAATATGCTTTATTGTACACCAACACAGAAAAAGAAACAAAAACACCAAAATACCTTAGGTGGTAATTAAAGTATGATAGTTTGTACAATGGGCGGCCTTATTGCTTAAAGCAATCTCTTCCGGGCAACCTTTGGATATTTTTTGGACTACTTCTATTTGACGTGACAACGTCTTATAATTCGATAGAGCCGGCTGCACGCACGAAAAAACATGACTCATGCGGCGTTGCCTCGCTCTGAGGCGTTCCATGTAAGGCTTAAAGTGCGAGAGCGCGGAACGAACGACAAAGAAGCACAATCGGCCGTTCGTTGTCACGTTCAACTATCGTCAGTAAACCGACTTTACAGGCAACCATTTTTTCTCTAGCTTATTTCGTTCAAAAATCGGGCCAGGTCAAAGGCCTCCCCCAAACCCTTCCACTTCTCTCTATTCTTGGCAGTGTCCACCAATCGCGTGGAACCTGGTCGCGTGGAACTGGCACCTAGAATCACCTAGTATGTAAGACGATTCTAAATGATTCTTGTGAACTTTACTTACAATCCGTTTCAAATACGTCAAGGTTATCCCTCCAACGCTTTCTCGGTCGTCCTCGACGCCGCTGACCTTCAGGTGTCCAAGTGGTAGTTAATGTAGTCCATCTATCTTGAGGCATTCGAATGATGTACCCTACCCACAACCACTTGAGCTTTGTGGTGACTATTATAAAACAAAAGTAATAGGTAACGAATGAAGCTATGTCAAATGGTAAAGGAAAAATGAGGTTATGCGTGTATATGTAATAGGAATGCTTCGGTTTATTTTAAATTAAGCAATTGGATTTTCAAAGCTATCATTAAATGCAATACAAGTTAGTCAATATCATTTTTAAGTTTATGTGATTATTTTAAGCGTTTATATTATACTTTGTAAATGTTTCCAGCATCAACGTCAGCAGCCAGTGGTCTCACATCGGATGACTTGGAGCACTCGGCGATGTGGATCCAGGCCGCGTCGGCCAAGCCCGCGGTGGTCAGCACGGCGCTCCTAGACGGCACCAAGCAAGCACTCGCCTCACTGTTAGCACTGCCCGATAGGATTGCTCCTGGAGATGCTAAGGAAAAGGTTAGTTTTGTGCTCATCAGCTCATATTGAGCTGTATAACTGAGCTAATCTTGTCGATTCAAGCAATGCCAGTGTAACTTGAGTTTTTTGTCTAGATTTCCAAAACTAATATAAATAGAATAATACTATTCATTTGAATTTACATAACGCTGATTGTATACTTTTTAAATTCATACTTTAAATATTGGCAAATGTGTATGTTAAGAAAATGTTGATTATTGTGTGTTTAATAAGCAACCATAGACCTACATCGTCCAATAATACTGCTATATCACAAAGATTAGAATATCCCAAAAGTTATTAAGCTTGATTCGAACCCGCGACCTTCTCCTGATCATAGTGATGCTGAGTGTAGATTCTGCCTTAAACTAATATTATCCCATTACTATTCTACTAAGACCTATAAATATTATGTATTAATGTGCTTTTGAATGTAATAAGTGAATACTGTCTAGGGCTTATTTGTACTACATTCACTCTGTTACTCCCTATATTATATAAGCTGTTTGTATTCCAAGTAACATAAAAATAAATAAATAAATAAGTAATAAAATAAAATAAATGATGTTATGTTAATGTTATGACCAGGAGAGCGAAGACAAGGCGGTGACGGAGGTGGAGACGGGCATCTCGTTCGGCGCGCTGTGCGGCGTGGCCGGCGCCGCGCAACATCATGACATGTTCGAAACCGCACTCAACAAGGCCGTGCAAGGTACATTTCATTTTCATAACTATCGAACATGTGACTGAGGGCGTAGTCCGAGCTTGTATTTTAAAACTCCCTACTCTCGAGCCGACGTCTCTCGGATGTCTATACTTTTTTGTATGGCTATCCGAGAGACGACTCTCGGCTCAAGAGTAGGGAGTTTATAAAATACAAGCTCGGACTAAGCCCTCTGTTATTCACGTTCCGTTTCTAACTCGATTACAAGTAGATAAGATAAGATCTTTACTTATTTACATTAAAAAGCTACCTATCTACCTTTTCAAAGATTGTTCAAAATAAAACTTAGACAAATTAAAAATAATGAAGGTCATATTTTGTAACTAAAACAAAAAATAATGGCGTTGCACAATAGATACACAAATACCAAATGAAGAGTTAATTAGGTACCTGACTCTGCATATTTCCGAAATTACCAATGGGTATAGTGCACTGATATTCTGTCAGAGCCTTGAGTGGGTAACATCGCGGTACATACCTGTCAGACTATGGTAGTAAAAACTAAAACTACTCTTTATCGCTTTTAATCTTTCTTGATTTTAGACATTATAGATTATGTCTAAAATCAAGAAAGATTAAAAGCGATAAAAAGTAGATCACTTACATGAATGTGTTGGTTTCCTGTCAGGTCGCGTGACAGGTAGCGAGGAGCGCAGCAAGCTGTCGAAGGTGACACAACTGACGGGTTTCTCCGACCCCGTGTACGCGGAGGCCATCGTCACCGTCAACCAGTACGACATCGTGCTCGACGTGCTCGTCGTCAACCAGACCGGTCAGTACATACATACTTACATTGTGACACAACTGACTCGCTTCTCTGCTGCCATAAATATATCAATTAAATTAAAAAAATCAATTTTAATTTTAGTATTATCTTTGTTTAACTTTCTTGATTGTTAAAGGGAATATGGCATCTCCTACAAATTCATTTTCGTAGGAGATGCCATATTCACATACAAAGGACCAATGGATGGTTCGGGTTTGCTTATGTTCAAACTCTGCGATACGTGATAACTCCGTATGCGCGATCTAAGATTTGTTAGTGTCATCTGTTGATTTGTTGCGCAACAAATCAACACAACTTAGACGTAGTTTTTCATGTAGCAAGTTAGATGACGGAGTCTTTATGGATACATTATCTAATTACATAACTTGTTGATGGTCAACCAGATCGTTGTGTTCTATGGCGTTCACACCATAGATTATAGGGTACTTCAAGTACCCATAACACAAGTTCTGCTTATCTTGGGGCTAGATGTTGTGTGGATTGTCCAGCATTATTTATTTGTATGTGTATAGTCTCCTGTCACATGTGAGGGTGTGATAGTGTGTGTAAAGATTTTGTGGGCTCTTCTGCTACTCCCTGTCTGTTGTGAGATTGGGACTACAAGACTAACCCACTGTGTAGCTGTGCGATTTGTAAGGGTGTGTAATAGGAAGCCCTCCGGCGAGATGGAGCGACGATACAAGGAGTGTAGCTGGCAAACACAACATGAGAAGAGCCGAAGACCGGGCTCAGTGGCGCGTCTTGGGAGAGACCTACGTCCAGCATCCCTCCAACCAACCCATGGTCCTTCCAACCTTACGGTTATACGGACCGAAACTGCAGCTGTGCTCCACACGAGTGCGTAGCACAGCTTACAAATCCTACGCACATCGTCCCGTCACTCTCCCCCTTCTGGGGCATGACAAGCACAGAACGGTCTTCATCGCCGGGGGGCAGTCCCGACTCCGATCCGTCCCATGTCCCACCCTTCCCAAAACTAGCTGAAAGAAAGGGATTAGATAAAATATATACAAATAATAATAATTCAAAATATATATACTGCACAAAATATTTTTCTTTTGTATAAATAGACTACATAGATTATGAATACTCTTCTAGCCGCCTCTTGCGGTGCCAACCTCGGGCGAAGCTGCGCAATCGTCCGAAGTTCTCCGCGCTGCCAACTAAATCAGTATGAAATATCGGCCCCTCCTCCCCGTTGGGCCTCGTGGCGTTACCTAGCATGTCCCCTCTTAGGTCGTCGTAGAGGGGACAGTCCCACAAAATGTGGTCGCGCGTCTCCTCCGGGGCCCCGCACCCACACGCGCTCGACTCGTTCGACTCGCTCGACCTACGTCCAGCAGTGGACTGATATACGTTGATGATGATGATGATGATGTAAATAGGCGGGTCCACACCGGACGATCCGTCGTGCTCCAATCGCACGCGCCAGGAGCGCGATCCAAAAATGCAGGCGGTGTGGACGTGGCACGCGCGCTCCTTGCCGCGCCCGATCCAAACGTTGTCGGTTTTTTGCCCGCTTCAAAGGTGCCTCAGGTGCGTGGCGCGCGCGGTGTGGACGGTTGCGTGTTGTTCGCGCGATCCACCACATCATGGCCATCTTGTCTTGTCAAACTTATCATTTTTTTGAGATTTTTTTCGCAAATATTTAAGCAAAATAAAGGTTGCTGCTGCCACGGCAATTCGACGCCGCCACTGTACGTATGACTCCATCTCCAGCAAGAGTTCGACTGAATCACGGATCGCCTATGGATCGCTTGGAGCGTAGTTCAGGATCGCAGTTTCAAAAAACTGGATCGGCCTAGTACGATTTACACTCCACGCATCACGATTTTGGATCGCGGATCGCGGGATCGCCGGATCGACTGGTGTGGACCCAGCTAATGAGCGTGTGTGTGTGTTGCAGACGACACGCTGCAGAACTGCTGCGTGGAGCTGGCGACGCTGGGCGAGCTGCGGCTGGTGGAGCGGCCCGCCGCCGTGGTGCTGGCGCCGCGGGACTTCGCCGCCATCAAGGCGCACGTCAAGGTGCACTCCACAGAGAACGGCATCATATTCGGGAACATCGGTACGTATACTCTACTGTAACAATTACAATCTCACTCACACTTTCAGAGCTTATGACTAACTAACTAGTAGCTAACAACAATTAACAAGTGAATTATATGATAATAAAACATGTGAGATCCGTAGATAAATAGCGCTTTGACATTTGCTCTCCAATCAAAAAAATGCATTTAAAACAAATTTGCGTTCATAAATGCAACCTGTAAGCGAGAACAAATAACTAGAACAAAAGCGTTTTTAACCAACCTTCAAATTCACTCGCCCGGTTATTTAACTAAATTAATATAGTCTGTAATAATTTTCCCATGCATTAAAACGGTCAAGTTAAGTTTATGGAATTATGTTCAAAACTGGTCACAATCGTGTTGCAGTGTACGAGGTGTCGGGCGCGAGCCAGGACCGCGGCGTCGTGGTGCTGAACGACATCCACATCGACATCGTGGACTACATCCAGCCCGCCGCCTGCAGCGACGCAGACTTCCGGCAGATGTGGGCCGAGTTCGAGTGGGAGAACAAGGTACGCACCACCTATACCTCTTCTTCTTCTTCTTCTTCTTCCTGCCCTTATCCCACTAGATTAAATTTATTAATGTTATGAAATACTTCAGTATTACAACAAACAGATCTAATGAAAGTATCATTACATTTATAAAAACTTTGTATCAAGAGACGAAAGTTTGCACCACAAAATTTTGCTCAATAAACAAACTTTTCGAAAACAGCTAGATCAACCAATCAGAGAAAAGACCACAAGCTCGAAACACTGTTTTACCGACTATATGTGCTGCCCTAAATTGATTTTTACGCGTAATTTTTTGTAACAGGCTGTAGGAGAGGTGTGGCGCGTATTTCAAACTTTTAACAATTTAGGGCCAAAGTCACCCCCTAGGGCTAAAGTCATACGACTTTACCGGTATTTAAAAAGTTGGTTCATATAGAATGCTTCATAATTAGCGAGTTGATATAAAATAGTTATTTAACAAATATGTGGTGTATATTACAGGTGTCGGTGAACACGAATATAAGAGATCTGCGCGAGTACCTCGACCATCTGCTCGCCTCCACCAACATGAAATGTCTGACGCCAGACAAGGTAAGGGCATTTTGTATTTCGCAAATCTCTAGTACAAAAGCTCAGCAGCTTAAAATAAAGGTGATTTTAAAACAAAGCCAGTCTCTTTATTTAACCTATACTGTCCCACTGCTGGGCAAAGGTCTCCCCCAAAGCCTTTCATCCGGTCTTTGGCGATATTCCACAATTTTTTTTCGTGGGCGTCCAGGTCATCCTTCCAAAGCTTTTTCGCCAACCCCTTCTAATAAATTGAAATGAAAAAGACTATAATTCATGTAATGTAAAATTTATTTGTTCTAAAATAAAGTAGCTACAAAATTAACCAAAGCTTAAAGTTCCTTAAGAAAAAACACTGGTATTTTGAAATTAGCCTCGTTATAAAAATGCATCGCCATAAATATCTCCAAATGTTTGTATATGAACAGGCACTATCTGGTCAATGCGGCTTCATGGCCGCGAATCTGTACGCGCGCTCTATATTCGGCGAGGACGCGCTCGCCAACCTCAGCATAGAGACGGCCGCGCACCGCGCCAACGCGCCCGTCGCCGGACACGTGCGCATCCGGGCCAAGACACAGGTAACATTACACACAGGGTACATAACACATAGGTAACATAACATGCAGGTAACATTGCACACCGGTAACATTACGCACAGGTAACATTACACACAGGTTACAGTACACACAGGTAACGTAACACATTATTATGACATAACACACAGGTAACATAACACACTGGTAACATACTACAAAAGTAACGTAACATATAACTTTCAAAAGACGCTGGTAACATTACAACATGCAACATAAAACCCGTATGTAACAGAACACACCGGTAACATAACATACACGTTACAAAAGACGGTGGTAACATAACACACGGTTAACATAACTTTGCTATGTTACTTGCATAAAAACAGCATGAAAGTAACGTAACACACATGTAATATGGAAATTAGGAATAATGTATTTAGAACTGGTGAATATAGGATTTTTATCATTTAATGTTATTCGAGGTTTACGTACTTACGTTCAAACCTTCCGTGACAACTTCTCCTGCGACTTGCAACTTCCGCGATCTAAGACTCGCCTGTTTCGGTTGACGAGAGTGCCATCTATTAGGCCTTTAGACGCAGTTCTGAGAGTTATTAATATAGCGTGACAGATGGCGCTACAATCCTAATAGTGATCTAAGGTAATATACCTTTAAGATTTGAAACATTCACTCATCGAATATTTTCGGTTGCAGGGCATGGCACTCAGTTTGGGTGACAAGATAAATCAAATGCAGAAAATACCTCAGAAGAAACAACCACCGCCACCGCCCACCATCGCCGCCGCGTAACTATTAAGTATTCCATTTAATATAATAATATAAAGTTATATACGTGTTTATATAACTTTTAGTCTCTTATATAGTTTCAACCACAATACAGATAAAGGAATACTTACTGTGGGGTAGTAACTAACAAATCTGACAGTAAACCTAAGGTATTCGAGTCACATTGCGCAATATCCCGCGGCTTGATTAACTAACGTTGCAGTGTCTCTGCGCAATGTGTTTGAAACCCAGCACGAATAGATTTGACAATCATAAACGCATCGAGACGTTAATTCGATGTAAACTGCGTGTGAAGGTCAACTCTACTGCCGAACTGTACATAGACACCGTGCAGTGTAT
Organism: Ecliptopera silaceata; assembly: GCA_932527185.1. Classification (NCBI taxonomy): domain Eukaryota; kingdom Metazoa; phylum Arthropoda; class Insecta; order Lepidoptera; family Geometridae; genus Ecliptopera; species Ecliptopera silaceata. The sequence goes on from OW052199.1 coordinate 11,088,798, forward strand.
GAGATACGTTTACAGCCGCCTAGATTGTTCATTCTCTTCGATAGGTGTATAACGTCAGACGCTATGTTTATGATTCATACGCAACTCTACTAAACCGTATAACTTATCTTTAAAGATGACTTGTGTCTGTTCTGTACTTTTATGAATGTTTTTTTTGACGTATACAAACCATCTTACTAGGTTTTGCTATCGGTTTTGTCTATTCTGTATTGCTTAGAGAAATTATTTTACCTGTGCTACTAAGCCAGAGAGCTTTGTGACTTAGATAACGAGGTTTTTAAAACGTGAGCCTTATGATCTTAACCTCGGAAGAAGCTTTTAAAAGAAGTTCCGTATTGTAAATGAAACTTCTTACTAAGAACAAGGAACTATAAACGCGTTTAGTTTATTAATTTTAATTATAGAATTACTTAGGTGTTTCCAAGTATAAAATAACGACATATGTACTATGAAATTTCTATTATTTGATAGATTTATTGAAATATATTCGATTTAATTGACATTTTACATTTTTTATTTAACTTATTTAGTTAAAATTACTAATACAAATAACGCAAGCTATATTACAGAGATACGTATAATTCTTAAAATATACATAATTACAATAAATACATAATTTTTTCTTCTTAAAATATAATATGATAGACCATCGGATTTCATCATTAAAAAAATTAAAATGACATCAAGACTAGACGTCGTAATCTTATTTTGTTGTCCTATCACAAATAAAATTATGGCTAGGTATAGGAAGGATAAAAAAGGGTACGAAATAAATAAACCATACTACTTATGAAATAAATTAGTTTATTGCCACGTCAGATATCCGCGACGCGATTGCGTATGAGAATTCATGTTCCGTAACGATTGACTCAACTGTATAAATAGTAAAAATAATTTATAATAGTAATAAGTTAATGGATTGGTTACAAAACAGTGCGAACCGACGGTCGTCGGCGTTCTAGCTTCCCTGCTCGAGTGTCAACTTATATCTGGAACAAGCAAAAAATATTCATTACTGAAACAGAAAAAGAAGGAAGTTTTGTAAAATAAGAGCTGCATCATAATAATTTACAAAAAATAATGTATAACATTTTACGAAACTTTGATGTAACCTAATTACAAATTTTAAGATAGTTTTGATTTCTCAGAGATGCAATAATAATTCATATGAATTTAATTATTTGCTAACATCAACTTATGATTTTTCGGGACCGTTGCGAGATCTTAGTTCGGTGGACTACCAATATACCACCTAGCATGTGCGTCCACCGCATTCAACGCAAATGTATGAAAAACTGGTCCAACTTTGGGAACTAAGCTAAACTTAGTTTAGACGGAGAATGATAGGCTATATTCTGCATGTAACGTACTTATTCCTCCTCCTCTTCCTCCTCCTCCTCTTCTTCCTCTTCCTCCTCTTCCTCTTCCTCCTCCTCCTCCTCGACGACCTCCTCCTCCTCCTCCTCCTCGGGTTCGGGCTCGTAGACGCGCTCGTCCTCCTCTACCTCCGCGGCCTTGTCCTCCTCGCCGTCGGGGGAGTCAGTCTCGCCCTTCTTCTTGCCGGGCCTCTCGCCGAACCATTTGGGCAGTCTCGCTGTAAGTCGATACATTAGTACACGTAGTACCTACACGTAGACTAATATTTGTTTAAGATAGTGCAAAATTTAAAAGAATTTCTCAAAGATTTATGATGTTGTGTCTGTACTTCTGATTGAAATAAAATTGGATCTATTTAAGTCATACGTTGAAAACATAATATATTGTAGTCATGCTTATGTCTTATGCTCGTAATTTCAGTGTGTAAGTAGGTAATATAGGTATACTAGGTATTCAAAATACGATTCAGAACAATATGACTAAGTTACAATCAAAACACCATACATGAAACATATACAGAGGTATTACAATTTGACAACGTAGATTCAGTGCGCCAACTAACTAACGAAAAATATTTTGGTGCTATTGTGTGGAGAGTTCTTAAGGATGGTGAAGGAATTACTCACCCTTTTGCCTGCCTCCGAACTGGTCGGTTCTTTCTTGCCACACCTTCTCAAGGAAGTCCTTGTTCAGTTTCTCTAGGTCCTATAGGAATGGTTAACACGAGGGTGAATGACATTCAGTTATAACATATACGGATACTGGTTCATATGGTTCTGTCAACTTCATTCTAAAACCTCTCATCTCATTGGTTAATGTTAACTGTCTCTGTCACACTATCCAATAAGAACAGAGATTATCGCTGGAGGAAAATGGTAACTAGGCAATCATTATAAAATTTCTTATGAAGTCAAATGTCCAAGAATAAAATTGACAGTTCTAACAATCAAAAGGAGAAAAAGAAACAAAATCGTATTGATGTCAGGGCTTCGTATAACATGGACACAAGGTCATGCCATGACGACATGCTAGGTGCAGTGTTCACTCGTGGACGTCCTTACTTTTGGTTCGGTTCATGAAGTCTTTCATTCTGTCATTCCACGTTTTATCCAAAAACTCAGCGTAAAATGTATCGTAACCCTGTATAATTAAGTTCAATATCATTGTGAGATTTTGTTTTAGCATGCGCTTCATAAACACGGCAGTTTGTTTTCTATTTCAACTTAGGGGACATATTCACAGGAACCTTGTCCTAATAGGTTCTTAAAGTCGTACTTCTTTAAAAATTGCATAGAAAAATAGGAAGCAGATCATCAATCGAGGCCATTCTCTATCCCCGCGGGGGAATAAACAATCACTCAGGCAGGCACAGATCCTTTGATTGTCAGTGCACTATGCTGGGTCAATTGCGTTGTACGTTGTAGTTTGATAGTTGCACCTAGAAATTTAAAATTATTTTATTACTGTATAAACTGAGATTTCAAGAAGTATACTTACGCCTTCGAACAACTTCTTTTTGTCGTCGTAGGACCGTGTGTCGACACGCCTTTCGTACTTGGACGCTACTTGGATTTTAGGCTGAAAAAATCAATATGTTATACAACTTATCCTTTTACTTTTAAGGTTATTTTTGCTTGTGTGTGTTGGCTTACCGGGTGCTTGCCTGTGAGTGCTTCGGGGTCTAGACCCTTCTTCAGAGCCTTGTGCCTCAACTGTTGCTTCTGTCTTTCTTTGAGCTCTTTTAACTGTGGACAGGTTATCAATTGTTAGAACAGTTCGATTTATATCGTTGTCTTTTTCTAGCTGATTTCTAGTAACAGTGCCAGTGAGTATTTTCATATTATCTATTTATTCTTATCAAGTTTTATTTTTATCGACGACTAAGAAAAAAACTAGTATTATATTTCTATTATATATGAGTGCGGTTTAAACCAATGATATTATAATTTTATAGAAGTCAAAATTCTCTAAGTTTATCATATCAGACCTAATGGAAAGACGAAGATGATGAAAAGGTAAAGCTTGCACTCACGTCGTAGTCTTGCCTCTTTTGCCTCTCCTCAAGATCGTACTTCTCGGTCTCGAGCTTGATGATGCACTCCCAGAGCTCTTGCGCCTTGACGCGCAGCTTGTCGGCCGACAGGTTGTCGATGCTGAGGGGCTTGATGCGGATGGACAGGGAGATCTTCTTCTCTTCTTCGAGCTGTTCCTTCGTCTTGTTGCGTTCTAGCTGAGCGCTACTGAGGCCAAACTGTGGAAAAGCTTACGTTTTAACATTTTTGTTCCGCATAAATGGGTCTCGGTTTTTTATAAAGTTCAATTCTGAGGGATTTGTCGTCTTATTGGTATCAGTAAAATTTATAGAAATTATTTTTACTAAAAAAGTGGTTTTGGTGTAAAAGGTTTAGGTACGTACATAAATAATGATGTTTGAAAATAATGTTATTAGAGGATTAGAGTTCGTAAAAATTCGTTTCTTTAAATATTTTACTCACGTTATCGCTCTTCTTCTGGATGGTGAAGTTAGGTCCGGTCTTGTTGGATTCCTTCATCGCCTGGAGCATAACCTGGCGCTTCTTCTCGGCTTCCTCCAACCGCTGTCTCTTCTCTTCAATGTCTCGCTGTTTCTTCTCCTCAATCTCACGAACTCTCCTCTCTTCATCTTCCTTCTTCTTTTGGGCGAGACGCTTCTCTTCCTCAGCGCGAGATACCTTAAAGTTTCATTTAGTCATCATTTACGGTATATAGTGAAATCAGTAATTAGATACTTCATTGTCTAAAGCGTTGGTTTGTTTTAAAATACGTTTTATGGTAGACAATTTGTACTCGTTATTGTACCTTGCGCTTGGCCTGCTTTTCTTTGAGACGTTTGAGCTCATCTTCTTCCTTAGACCTTTGTTTACGCCATTCGTTGATGTATTCCTTCAACTGTTCGTCCAAGTCCGACCGCTTCTGGTCTTGACGCTGTAATAAAATATTCGTTAGTCTATCGAATATTCTTTACATTTCCAGAAAAAAATATTGTACCAAAATATTACCTTGATGAATTCTGGGTCTCCCTCACCCCTGAAATGTCAATAAATACAAATGAGTCACGGTGGTGCTGTATGAAGCATCTGTTAATGTTAGGCCGTCGTAGACAGCTGACATATACAATCACGTCTGTTACGGTGAAAAACTTTACGGATTGTTTATTATAACTCGTTAGAATTTTTAAGTTTTCTGCTAAATCGCTCTTGCAGTAGCGTTTTAGCAGGGACATAGGTTGGTTCTGTACATTTTGTTAAGTTTTAAGCTTTTGTGTAAACTAGTACAATACATGGTCACTGTTAAAATTAAATTGCGATTCATTATTCTGTTGAAAATTATAAGTCAAATCGCACATTGAACTAAAATAATCGATTTATGCTATGGATATTATTGATCGTCGTTAACACTTTTACAATTGTTTTGATCTGTCAGTGGCTTATTATTATTATTGTCGAGGGGTTTACACGTCACAAAATGACAACAGTAAATTACCATGGCAAATGGTATGGTCGACGGACTTAGACACATTTTAATAGCTAGAACCATGCTTTGATGCCATGCAATAAAACCAGGATTCGGTGTAGCGAGCAACGCAATCGGTTGCCCGCTGACCGACATCGAGTTGCTCAACAAAACAGCGCGGGCGCAGCACAGTATACAATTCGAAAATAGAACGCCTAACAACCGATAAAAATAGTATCAGCGGGCGATCCGCGGATATTCGTCCGCCAAACGATTATCCGGTCGTGCTCGAAAAATCTAAATTTATGTAATAGTTATAGAACATCGTAAAACATAATGCGCCCGTGCCTCGAGTTAATAATGGGAGCATAGTTAGTGACACCACAGAGAGCGGTGCAACTTACGCTGCACTGATCGATGGTCTACTCCTAGAAACAGAAAACATCAATCAGCTTCTACTCTCTTTTTACAAATCTATCGCATTGTAGATCTCAATAAACCAAGCCGTGATGATTATTTCGCGCATCCACGAAACAAACACTGCATTAAAAGCTGTTGTAATATTTTAGAATTTGGAGAAAAATAAGTAATAGTACTCAGCATAACAATGTGCTGCCGAAGCGAGGAGTATGCTAGTACCGAAGACGTTAATTCATTGCCAATCATCGAAAAAAACCATTTCCGTCTGCTACAAGCGAAGCATTATATCAGAACTCTTCTAAATAGTAAGGTACTCACTCTTGTTTCGGGGCGGGCCTTCATTTATGTACGTCAGCGGAGGCGGAAAAAGAGAAAATACATCGATTAGAATATATCCTACACCAACATCAGAACAATATTCAACTTTACAAGAAGCTTACATAAAGTTAATGCTAACATCACAAATCAAACCTCTATCACAAATGAAATGTTTCTATTCTGTCCTGAGAAAGATCAGCTCTACTCACACTCGTGACAGGTCTTTCGACAGAATCTCAATACGAAGTAATGTTTAATGCGTTATATGAAAGATTTGGTATTAGAAAGCGTTTAGCGGCGCAGCCCTTAGCTCGGTGAGACTCTGAAAAGCATCAAAGCAGTAACACAAAGCGCTAGAAGCGTTAGGTTCGCAAACTAAACTTAGCCTAACGAATAAAGCGAGTGTGAGTGCCGGAACAACCAAAATGGCACGCCACTTACTTCCTGCAACAAAAGAGAATGGGGTTTGGTGAGGGAGTGCAAAGCCCAAGATCTGGGGTATCAAAGAACTGGGTTTCATACAGCCATGCCTGTCCGCATTGACCACAAACTAAGAAACAAATGATCTTCCTGTATTCCTACAAGTCTAATAGTTGGAAATGATAGATCCGCCAAGGCAAAGTGAAAAACCAGGGCCCGTGTAAGCTGAAGTATTCAAAAATCAAACATCCTCTATAAAGATCTATTTACCAAGAACAAAGACGATGACAACGTTGAAGGTACTTACGTCTCTGGGACTTCTTCTTCTACTTCCTCCTCCTCAGAGCCACTATGGAAAATGAGGTCTTATTAGAAACATAAAGGGGGTCAAAACGTTAAAACATTTTTGACAGTAAACAGAGGGCAACAAAAAGTAATGCTCTCGCAACATTAAATAAGTTTTGACACGTAACAGGTAAACTAGTCAACTACGGTATTGTTTATTTACCAACACAAAATGTAGGGAAAAGGGATGTGTCATGTCATTCTATCGTTTACAGATACCTTTTAACGTTCAGTTCCTATCTAACCATTTTCAAAGCATACTTACGAGTATTCCTCTTCGTCAGACATGGTGGTGGTTTATGTGATCTGAAAATTATAGTATCCTATTAGTTTCTTGACATGTAACTCATATGTTAAGTGTTAACTGAATGAGGCCTTAGACCTATCTTTTCGACTAATGTTCTTTATTATTATAATTTTTAATACATTTTCCGAGATTTATTTAGTTGCGTTGTTTTTGTTGACAATGTCTAATCAAATTGCGATTCATCAACACAAGATTCAAGCTCGGATTGATCTCGCCACCCACTTGTGTCAACGGTATGGAATGTTGGGACCACGTTTTAAGAACTGGCATTATGTCAATTGTAATTATTATCTCTGTGATTGCAAGTCATTAATCTCTAATGCGTAATTAGTCTTCAACGACGGTTTTATTTGTTTTCGTGATCATTGTTTATCTTGTTTTGTATACATCTTTAGATATTTTTTATTAAATAGATATCTATTTTCTTATGACTCTCGTGATGATGAAAATTTAATTGTTTCAAGGACGCTATGGCCTTTTAAAATAATTCTCTATGTGCAATCAACTATTCGCATTGTTTTGTAAATACATATTGAGGTGTTGCACCTTACATTCGCAAAAAAAGTCCTTTATTTGTGATGTTTATTTCCTTCTATGATTCTATAGATAAAACCTTTAGGTTTTCCACGATATGTCATTGTTTCACGTTGTTTTAAACGAAACATAAAGCTGACCTATATGTATCCTAAAGTAAGCAGTTTGTACTGAAGGAAGGAAAATATTTGAAATGTTTCATTCACGAAAACTAATTTTATCGAAGTCTTATGTCAATCAGGTTGCGTGACATCACAGTTGCGCACGAAAACTTCGGCAAAAGTTGCGCGGGTGTCAAATCGTGTAACAGAGAAACGTGCTTATTGTTTATGAAGATTTTATTTTTAGCGGTTTTATCTTTCGCGCCATTAGGCACACCTACGACCGGGCAGCAGCAGCTGGCACAGAACCAACGCGAGTGTAAAAATGGATTCGGTATCCGAACGACGTGCGCGCCTGGATTCAAGTTTCGCTAAGCAACTAATTCGCGGCCGGATAGATAACCGCGGAAAATTTTACCAGAATTTATTTTTTCACTACGATAGGTTTATCTTCATATTATTTATGATATAAAAAATATTTTATAAATCTTAACTCTCGTTGGCATTCTTTATTATTGTCATTTTATTTTTTATTCGGTATTTGATTAACATGATTGTTATTTTACTGACTATTTAGAAGACAAGCAAGCTTGGGACGAACTAGCTCCAACTATATTAAACAATTGTAAGAAGGATCATATGAAAAAAACGCTAGAATCCAGGTCTAGTTTCTTGCCAGTTCTTCTAGACACTGGTCGCGACGAACTGGCGCCTAGAATCATCTAGTATGTAAGACGTTTCAAAGTGATCCTTGTGATTTTATTGAATAAATGATTTTGAAGTTTGAAGTTTGAAGTTAACAGTCAACTTTTTTCGATGTTTGGAAATTCTTCATCTTATTTTGAAAGTCAAATATTATCAATTATATCATCACTGTTTACCAAATCTACACGATGCTACAACAAAATACAGTTGTAGCATCGACACGATAAGAAAAAAGACCAAATCTACAATTTTGAAATTCCAATATCTAGACACGTCACCATTTGTATCAATAGCGAACATTCCAGTTAGTATTGAATTAGGTCAAGATTGTGATCCGAAATAGCTTTATGTGCCCACATTGAGAACTTAAAACACCTATTATAGGTGTTAATAAGCATAAGTTTGTTTTTGAGGCAATGAACTATCTGCAGTTGACTAATAAGTCGAGGTGAGAACAGGTGGTTGCCCTTCCGCGTGATGATAGCCAATCTTCGATCAATGATGGTCGATTGACAGATAGATGAACCGATATTAGCTTTATCTATTGAGCCGGTACAATATCCTAGTACGCATTTCTTCAGTTGTTTGAACTTCAAGGTCGAAAGATCTATAGATTTGATTGATTTATGGAATTATGATCTAAACTTAGAACCGCTGAGCGCTAGACGCTTATGTCGAACTTTGGTTTATTACATGAAGCATCCACCATCCACTGGACGTTTTTAATATCATAGGGATCAATATTCCTGTATACTCTATTCAGATTTTTATGCACTTGCGATGCTTGTTGCACTTTACATCACTCACTTATACTTTCCCGGGTTTTGACACATTTTTTTCCCGGGTTTTTGTGCGTTTTTGTCTACGTCTACGTGTAAATAGGTATGTGTATTTGTCTGCAAATTGGATTTAAGAAGAAACGGTAAATAAAAATATCAATTTTTCTAGGCTCAAAGTTACATTTTTATGGGATTAATGTATTGAAAAGTGTAAAATATAGTCTATAGCTTCTTACGCCAGATTTTTCTAGGTCAGTAAATACTTACAGAATTAAGTGATAAAGATTGTATTACAAAAATATAGGAAGCTCTATAAAATGAGTAGGTAGGTACTCTAAAAATCTCTTGGCTAATAGTGTGTAGTGTAAGTGTGGGTACTTATAAATGAATCTCGCGAAGTGGCGAGTGGCGAGAGGCGGCGCGCGACTTCACGTGTAACGTAATCCGGCACATAGAAGGCGAAACGCCCGCGCCACTTTTGGCTCGCGCGCGCGGGTATTTTTAGAAGCTGGTACTTTAAGTTGGAACTTCACATCACTTGAGCTACACACTAGGAGCCTCGGATCACTCGCGCGGCACGGCACTTACGTCGCACGGGAAGAAGACGGTCACTCAGTCACTGGGTACGTGGACCGGCAGCACAGCGACGTTGGAATGTGGAGTCCGCGGCGACCGGGGCGGCTCTGGCGCCGGCGGAGCTCCCGGCGGCCGCGCCGCGCGCCCCCTCGCCCCCTCGCCGCCGCACCCCCCACACCCTCGCTCCCCGACATCTAAATTAAGCGCCGGTCATTTTTGAGGCGGCGATAGCAAGCCAGCTCCGGTTTCTAGTCCGACCGCTGCCCTGCGCGTCACACTGCAGGTGCAACGGACTCGTGGACAGAACCGCTCCCCTAACCCACATACCGAGAAGCTGTGGCTTCTTATCCTTATGGAATGCTGCATTGTATTATGTGCGGATCTTTGACTGATGCAGCAGTTCCAGCTTTAAAGGTTTTTTATCTCTGGTATTAAGTAGTACTAGATACCTTCATAAAAACAAAGATTTGATTGTGATATACTTAGGTTAGGTTTAGTACCTACATAAAAACCAAAACTTCTTTGAAACAACAAACCAGAGACATCATAAACGTGATGACTAGTGACTACAAACCGGATGCAAGCCCAGCACCTGATGGATCGACGACATTGTAAGATTCGGCAGTCGGGGGATCGTAAAAGCTTAATTTCATTCAACTATCGAAAGCCTAGCAGCGGACTGTCCAGTCTGATTATGATGTTGATGCATTATAGGTACATAAACTTCGATTTCACTATCTACACTCTGTCTAACAAAAGTATCTACTCTCATCTACTAAGACGTATCTACTAAATAATAAAATATTCACGGACAAATCACACAGTAGGTACCTACACTCTGAGTACCACACTAAGCAAAGCTTGTACTATGGGACTAGACTGCAGGTAGAAATATGTATACCTACATATAAGTATAGGTACATATTTTTTTAGTAAGTAGGTAAATACATACATAGAATACATAGATAGTACCTAACACCCAGACACAGAACAAATATTCATCATTCATCACACAAACATTTGCTCTGGGTGGGAATCGAACCCACGACCCACAGCATGGAAGGCAGAGCTACTATACTACCAACTGAGCTGTGACGCCTGTCTAAAAAACTAAGAAGAGTGTACCTACTAAGAAAACCTATATAAAACCAATAATTGATAGAATTATTGTACCTAGGCCACAGTTATTATATACATATGGCAGCCGTAGCGTTAATTAAACCCCTCTGAAGTCCGGTGCTAGTGTGCTTGCGGTGGTGCTCCTACCTACGCAAAGCATGCTGCACTTACTGATCTGACCTCGCGCCTCGGTGCCCAATACCCAACAACATGCACTAGAGTTGATCATAAGAGGGCATCCGATAAGGCTATTGCCATGCCACTCACTGGAATAATATCCTTGACACGACGAATGAATTAATATTTTTAATTCAATAGTGTATTTCCCTATATGTCGGGCATGGGTATTTTTTTAGTTAAAATATAACAGAATGTAATATTTGAATGTGTTAGCGGATCGAAACCACGGTTATGCTATTGTGATTTTAATACAAATTTTACTAGGTTGAAATATCGAAGCAAAACTCAATTTTTATTTCAGGAGGTTATGTAAATCGTCAGAATTTTTTGTTGGCAGCACTGAAACGATGATGTCATGTCACTACAATGTCAACAGTCAAAAAATGACAAAAGTGTTGTTATTGTTGTCGTATCGTGTAGTCTTCCATAGTCCGCTAGTTATTCTTTAATTAAAATTAGATAGGAAGTCCTATTTATTTTGTGTAGCTATGAAAAACTACCTAGAAATCATCATTAAAAAATGAATTCCATTCGTCGAGGTATTGATAATTATCAAGAAACCACCTCAACACCCAAACGCCGGCGACTCGGCACCGGTAGGATATTGCGACCGAGAAATCATGTTCATAGTATTAGTGATGGTAATTTCCCATCAACTTGTAGTCCAATTACCTGTAACACACCACGTAATGTTGAAATTGCATCGGAAAGGAGCGAATCACCACATTTACCATGTAATCAAGTAGAGTATCTTAGTGAGAGCAACATCAGCTCATCATCTGATATTCCATGTTCTCCTGGTATAATAGAGTGCTCTCTAAACAAGAACATACAGAACTGGGAGTCGTTCATTGTTAGTACAAATAAAGAAAAGCTATGTTATAAAGAGCCATCTAAAATGGAAACTATAGAAGAATTTGATGAGATATCTGAAGAAATGTTCCACTCGAAGTTAGATCAATCAAATTGTGTAAAAAATGCTAGTAGAAAATCAAATTTTGAAAAGTCTTTCAAAGAAAACATAGAGGAAAGCTTTGATAGAATTAATCAGTCTATTTTCCAAGTAACAGACACAAAAAAGTCTGATAAAAGTTCATTATTTGAAACCAAAGATTCATTTTTACTTGATATCAAGGAGAGTGAAATTGTAATGGAAGAATCTAAACCTTGCAACAAAACAAAGGATATTGAAATAGCGGGATTCTACGGCCTGCCTATGATCACAAAGGGCATGTTCAAGAGTTTAAGGAACATTGAAAAGTTTTATGGTGAGCAATTTTCGAGTACATTTTCTACTGTTTATACTACTTTTCACATATTCTGAAAATATAAACAATTTTTAATATCACACAATTTAATTAAAAAAAATATTATCCATCATAATTAAATATTTTTTTTATCCATTTTATAATTGGCAGAATGGCAAGAAGAATGCCTCAATCTAGATGCTATTAGAAACCGACAGAACTTGATCTATGCCCTGCCCACCAGCGGAGGCAAGACCCTGGTGGCCGAGGTGCTTATGCTGCGGGAAGTCCTGGTGAGGAAGAAGAATACACTGTTCATCCTGCCTTTTGTGGCCATTGTTCAGGAAAAGGTAAAACCATTATTTCATTTAAATTTATTATTATCCTTTATAGTTTTACATCATGTGTACATCAACAACAAAATATCTTTTAAAGTCATGTGACTTGACATTTGACATTTTGAATAGTTATTGAGTAATGAGTGACTTATGAGAGCTCAAAACCGTGCTGAATGGAAAGAGCAAAGAGAGGCCTATACCCAGCAGTGGGTCAAGTCAGGCTGTGGATGATGATGCATGAGTGACATAAAATAAACTGTCTTACTGTTTCTGTTTTAGCAGTCCTGTCTTTGTTGTGGGTGCACCCTAAAACAAAAAATTACTAATTGCTTTCACTACCCCAATTTTCAACTAACTATATAAGGCTAGTTTTGGAATCAACGAAAATGGGTGTTTAGGATGCTTCAATGGGTAACTTTGGCTAAAATTAGACAAATTCGAGTTTAATGTATTTTTTCTAGATCTGGGCGCTCTCCCCATTTGCAGTTCAGCTAGACTTCCTAGTTGAAGAATATGCAGGCGGGAAAGGTCATATCCCTCCAAAGAAACGGCGCAATAAAAGCAGCATCTACATAGCCACTATTGAAAAAGGACTGGGTCTGATTAGAAGCCTTATTGAACTGAACCGACTTGACGAGATCGGCTTGATTGTAGTGAGTCTTTTGTCTTTTTTATCAAATTCAATGCTACTGGATATTTGTCTTCAATTTCTAAGTTGTATCTGTTTCATAGGTGGACGAATTGCATTTGATTGGCGAAAAAGGCCGCGGTGCAACTTTGGAGAGCCTACTGACGACTGTTCTTTTTGCCAATCGTGAGTATAGAGCCTTTCAAATAGAATTGAATAGAATAGAATATACATTTAATCAGCAACAACAACAACAAGACACATGACACAAGTAAATAATAAAAAAAAACATACACATTTATATAAAAATAAAATACTTATGAATTTATGAAATAAAAGTAACAAGGTTAAAAAGTACACTTTAAACAAACAAAAGAAAACATACAGCTAAAATATATAAATACAAAATATACCCAAATCAGTCGTCGCATGTGTCTGAAAGCTGTGCTGATAAGGTGTTCAGCTCAGCAATAATGTTGAGTGAGTTAACACTCAACGCTGATTTTCAGCTGAACCCAAAAGAACCCAAAATAACCACTTAATCGAAAATCACACAAACACTATGCAGTAGCGTATCTGGATCTTATCACTGGTAACCCAGTGGTAATCCACTGTCTCATCAAAATGGAGGTACAATGTGCAATTTGTTTCAGAAAACATCCAAATAGTAGGCATGAGTGCGACAATCGGCAACCTATCGGAGCTGGCGCGTTTCCTCCGCGCGAGTGTGTTCACTCGTCACTTCCGGCCCGTGGAGCTGACGGAGCGACTGAAGCTCGGCTCCATGCTGCATCGCATCCAGTGGGGGGATTCCGTCGAAATCGTACCGGACAGACAAATTAGCTATGACGACGTGAGTTCTTAATCGAATCGATTAACTTTGTAGCTTTACCTAACTTCATGAAATAAGTTTTGACAGGCGGAAATCAAGTAGCAAATATTGGCTGACAGAATGCTGCTAAAGCGGTAGCTTTAACTTAATTTAAAAAGCATGATGCGTCATAAAAATATGTATTTAAGTATTTTATCAGCAATCTAGTTGTTACCATAGTACAAGCTTTGCTTAATTTGGGACTAGAATGTGATGTGTGAAATGTCCATGGATATGAATTAATTTAGTTTAGTATTCGGAGAGTGCGCGGCGCCTGGACCCGGACGGCGTGGCGGCGCTGGTGTGGGCGGGGCCGGAGCCCTCCTCGTGCCTGGTGTTCTGTCCCACCAAGAAGAACTGCGAGAATGTAGCCGCGCTATTGTGCCAGTTGCAACCTGAAAGGTAAGCTTTATCAATTTTCTTTTGTCCATCTATTATCTCATATGATAGTCAAATCATTGTGTGAAATCTGAAGTAAGAATTTAATTATCAAAAATGTTGTGACTTAAAAAAAAAATATTATAAAACGAACCCGTTTGATAACGAAGCATTCATTTCATTGTCATTGTTAACGTGCGCATGACAGATTTTCTTTCTAAATCTACAGTTATTACAACATAGACTAAGCAACCCTCGAAACTGTAACAAATGTATAGTCACGCTGTACTGGTTGTCCGTGACATCATTGTACATCAAGGGCGGATCCAGGGAGGGGTCACATAGTCGTGGTCATGTCAAGAACTTATAATTTTATGTTCAATTAGTGGTCCACCTAAGTCCTGGAACCAGCTCAGGATCCCCTGGATCCGCCGTTGTTGTACCTACATACAGGTCGCTCGTTGTACATACAGATACAAGTTGGTCATTGCACACACAGGTACAGAGTCGCGAGTGCGCGCGTGAGGAGTGAGAGGTTGCAGTTAGAAGCGGCGCTGCAGAGCGCAGGCGCGGCGCGCGCGCTGTGTCGCGTCGCGGCGCGCGGCGTCGCCTTCCACCACGCGGGGCTCGCGCCCGACGAGCGCGCCGCCATCGAACACGCCTTCAGGTCACTACACAAGCTGAGACAAGGACGGATACAACATTTCTTTTAGAGTCCCCGTAGACTACAAACTTTCTATCGGCCGATAGCTTAATCAGTATGAAGATGTATGCAGATGGGCACATTACAGTGATTCAGTATATAGTTTGATGGGCTTCACGATTGCCTTCAAACAAACCATCGGCGACTACAACAAGTAAAACTACTTACGCCAACTCGACTAAATTATCGGCCGATAGAAATATTGTAGTCTGCTGGGAATCTTATGAGGGGGGCAATTTCTTAAAAAAATTTACAAATTAATAATTGAGATTGTGTTATCAGATTATTAAGCGAATAAAATCTTTCTAGGGGGTAGGGAAGGTGCCCCAGTGCAACTTATGTTAATGACACAAACATTCTGGATGGGTATCGAACCCACGACCAAAAGCATGGAAGGCCGAGCTTATACCATCTGAGCTCTAACGCCTATCACAGCTGACACAAACATTCTGGATGGGTATCGAACCCACGACCAAAAGCATGGAAGGCCGAGCTTATACCATCTGAGCTCTAACGCCTATCACAGCTTAGGTTCTATTAGGTGTCCCTGCTTATCTACATTTAAAAGCCACGTCAATACCGAGAGAGATATGTCATGTTTAAAAGTATTTGAAACTATCACGGTTTTGAACATAGTTTTCATTATAAACGGGATATTTACCATGATTTGTGAGTTTTATTATTCCTCAGTTCGACCCGTGATCAGGCGCATGCAACTGTGCCGAAATATCGGGAAATAATCAAACTCACAAATCATGGTAAATATCCCGTTTATAATGAAAACTATGTTTAAAAGTGCACAATACTTCCAGTACCTCTACCATGAGTTGTCACAGTAAAATCGCTTGACTTTACTACAGTAGTTACGTAAATATTAGTATGACGAATTTTAGTAACCCAACTATCCGCTAGAGGCCCTGTACAAATCTTCATACATTTTTTTAACTACAGACGCTAGCGAGTATAGTAAATATGGTATAGTAAAAACTCATGGTAGACCTACAGGTCCGGAGTGGTGGTGGTGCTGTGCTGCACGTCGACGCTGGCGGCCGGCGTGAACCTGCCGGCGCGGCGCGTCGTCGTGCGCGCGCCCTACGTGGGCCGCGACTTCATATCGCTCGCCAGCTACCGACAGATGGCGGGCCGCGCCGGACGCGCGGGCGTCGCCGACACCGGTTACATACTTATATGATTTATAAAAATAAATAAAGTATAAATAAATAAGTATAAAAAAAAAGATTAGGTACTTAATCTTTTTTTTCCTTACAATATAAAAAGTTATTAGCATGCATAAAATTAAAAATTAATTAAAAAATATTTATGTACTTACAAATGTTCTTTGATTATAATCAAAGAATATTTATATTAATTCTTTAGATGGGTTGGTATTTAACATGATTGTACTGATTGTGAAAATGTGTGATTTTAAGAGTCCGTTCCTCGCGACCAGAGGTTCCTACAACAATGTAATTCTTTTGTATGATGCTTGCAACAATACAATTTTTAGAGCTTCATGGTTTTGATAAAGGTAACGTATCGTGTAAATTATATGAACAGATAATTCCAGGGACCTATTAATGTTTCGTTTTCTTCCAGGCGAGAGTATAATAATGGTGGAGAGTCGCGACTGGCCGCGCCTGCAGGCGACGTTCAGCCGCGGCGTGGAGCCGGCGCGCAGCGTGCTCGCGGCGCGCGGCGTCGGCGGGCTCGCGGCCTTACTGCTCAGTGCGGTCGCGCTGCACCTCGCCACCACGAGGGACGCGTTGCACGACCTCATCAAATGCACCTTGCTGGCGGTGCCGCACGATGATGAACTCAGGTACTCTATATTTTACATGCACACTATTTATGCCACAACTGTAACGGCGAGGATCAGAGTATACTTTAATTTATGAAGTCTCTTGTGTTGATATTTTTTGATTGCACTTTTGCATTTAAAAAATGATCATTCTACTTATCTCATATTCATCTCATCATATATTTGATCACAATATTCGTCGCAGGCATGCGAACCGATCATAAATCTATATAAAACGAAACACTGTTATATAATCTATAGGTAGGTACATAAACAGTGTTTCGTTTATCATTAAATAAAACAGCTATTTTCTAACGATTTATATCTTTCCAGTCCGTCTGTCGACATAAAAGCGGTATGCGATAGTTCGCTCCATTCCCTGCTGAAGATAGGTGCGTTGGAAGTTGCCAAACCGGAAGTGGTTGAAGACGCTTCTAAGACCAATACAAACAGCTGCAATGTATTTAACTACACTGAGCTGACTGTCAGCAAGCTCGCTAAAGCGGCTATTAAAGGTATGGAAATATTAAACAAATAATAAAATTATTTGATTAGAAAAAAAAACCGGCCATGTGCAACTCTGATTCGCGCAAGAAGGGTTCCGAACCGAATAAACACACGTTTTGGTATGAGTCGGCAACAGAAAAAGAAAAACAGAAAAAATCAACTCTTAAACTATCACGGTTCATTTAGCCTGGTGACATACAGACAGACGGACAGTTATTCATAAAGTCTCGTTTTACCCTTTGGGTACGTAACCCTAAAAGGTCGTAGGTGTTGCTAAAGTTTGTTGTGAATCCTGCTCTGTATAACTTTTGGTCTCAGTATATAAAAATGGATATGTATGTTGTCAGGTTGTATGGACTTGTCGACAGCTAAACAACTTCTAGAAGATCTAGAAGTGGCGTCTCGCTCGCTCGTGTTGATAGGAAGTCTGCACTTGTTGTACTTGGTAACACCACACGACGGCGCGGGCGTCAGGCTCGATTATAGACACTATTACTCACTGGTAAGGTTCAATTTTGCTTACATGTTCATATCAAACTTTTATTTGAAAATGAACTTTATAGCCAAGTGCATATAAGTCTATTATCGCTTGATATAACATCTATAAGATAAAAACTTTATTGCCTCTTATTTAGGTTTATTATTGCTTGAAATCGATTGCATTGTTTCAGTATTGTAATTTGGACGAGGAAGGCATTCAAACGGCGAAAATACTTGGCATCACAGAAATGAATGCTATTAGAATGGTCACTGGAAAATCTATTACTGTAAGTATCTCGTTGTCTATAGACGTGGCTTTTACTTCCCCATGAAAGTCTTCAATGTGAAATAATAAAATGGAAAAAATATAAGGCGATTCAGAGTTAGATTTGCAGTAGGATTGCGATTTGGTTCATTATAATTTGTTAAAATCAAGTACATATATATGTATGTACATAATGTATTTTTCGTTTTTAGAATGTTCCAGAAAAAGTTTTATGCCGGTTCTACCTCGCGCTGATGCTTCATGATCTGTGGAAGCAAGTTCCGTTCCCGATCGTAGCAGACAAGTAAGCAATCATAAAATACAACATTAGTATTTTCACATCTACCCTCATTTTTGATATTTTTATAATTCTGTCCGGCATTTCCACATACCCTCTAAGTCACAGAGCCGAGCAGATTCTTAATATTGTAATCTTGCAGATACATGATCTCGCGAGGCACCGTCCAGTCAGTGATGACGTCATCGTCAGCGTTCGCGTCATCAGCTCAGAGGCTTTGCGAGGAGTTGCCAGGTCTGTGGACGTTTGCAGCACTGCTGCGAGAGCTGGCGCCGCGCCTGCAGCACTGCGCCGCACCGCAACTGCAGAGTCTGATGGACTTGCCGAATGTTAAGAAGGTATTATATTCTTGAACATTTGACACATCACCCTCTAGCCTCAAATTACAAGTAGTAATCAAACTAGTAAACTGTAGTAGGTATGGTAGCTAGATTGCTAATATAACAAACTTCAACGAAACGTAGTTTTTGTGCTAAACGATCCCGAATCGAAGGACCAAAACATGATAAGCATCCGGTTCGAAGAACCATAACGATAAACGCCTTAACAAGATTGCTTAACTTTTTTATCTTTCTGTATTTTATTTCTTATCAAAGGTTCCAAAGGATCCAAAAACAACTCTTTGAGATAGAGTTAGTAAAGTGTCAGTATGTACAATGTTGTATGTTGTGTAGACTCGAGCCCTGCAACTGGTTCGAGCCGGCTACAAGCGGATTGAAGATCTCGCGAAAGCGTCGCCGGACAGCTTGGTGCTCTCCATCTCCCACCTGTCCAGGAGCGCTGCTGAACATCTCATTAGTGCTGCCCGGGTAATAACTCCATTTTATAACACACTATTTTTTTTATTATTCAACACGATAGGTTGAATAATAACATGATAGGTCCCACCACAAGGCATATAAGACGGTCAAAAATTTCACAGTATATTTAGATTGCAAATGCAGATATTGATTAAGACAGTGTAACAAGCTTGTTAAGCAACTGATCACAGTAGTAGAGCTGCCCATGACAAGGCACTACTACTACTCTCCAAACCAAAACTCAGTAATGTGCGCATCACAGCAAGCATTTTAAAAAGGCTATACAGCTACTTACTACCTTACTCTATTATATCAAAGACTATCGGGCTAGACCTTCTGATTTAGGATTGCTTCCCAAGGCAATGTTATATGAGTCCATGTTTTTATTGTAATCAATGAATTTGTAAACAGATGATGCTGATTGAAAAAGTGGAAAACCTAAGGGCTGAGGCTGAAGACGTTATGGAAAACCTCAATGTTTGATATAAGATGAATCTAAAGAGCAAATTACCTGAATTATGGTGCATTTCATATCAAAACAATCAGCTGAGCTGGATGTAATATGAAATAATAACAGTTTTGTCTGAGACAAACTTGATATACAAGTAGATAATAGTGAGCATTATAATTTATCAAAAGTAATTTGTTATGTGACATCAAATCAAATCATATTTGTATTGAGTTGAACTCAATAGTAATAATAATCACCCAGTATTATTAATTGAGTATCTATTATGAAATACCAAATGCAATCTGTAAGTCTGAATAAGTTTAAAGAAATAAAATTATATTATTTTCAATATCTGTTTATTTACTAGCAGTATGGAACCCTGACTCGATAAAAAAATAGCGAAATATATAACTATTATTATAGTTTTATCACACGGACATTGCAATCACATTACAGCAAGGTACATTAAAATTGCTAGTGCATAGGCAAAATAACATCTCTACAGCTTAGTTTTCTTAAAATCTATAGTACCTCAATGGACATACATTATTGAATAATGGAATCTTACTAATTTTGATTGAAAAAAACCACAGTACTTAATTAAATACTCCTTAATTAAAATGCACATAATATTCACATCACTTCACTGTCTATGCATCAACCTATTGATTAGTGATTACAACACATCACCGCCTTTTATAAATACAAGGCTTCAAAGTCAGCACGGGTAGTTTGGATTTCTTCACCGGCGGGTCTTGGTTCTTAACAAACTCCATGAAAAAGAACACTTCCCGCTCCTTGTCCAGCTTCTGGAGCTTGAATCCTAAGCGAGCTACCTCCTTGGTGAACGCGCTCACGTCGGAGAATCGCGACTCTACCTCCGCTATTAGTAGATGGCCGCTGTAAAAGGATGGTTAATGGAATGAAGAGATTAATATAATTTTGTATAGAAAACGTATTTCTGTGTCTTAAAAACATACTCATCAAAACCTAGCTATCCAACCCTTGAATACAGTCCAGTACCTTTCATAAATACGCGGTAAGAGTCTGAGTTTCATAAATAATGAGCTACTACTTGTAACAACAATACAAATTGTTTCAAGAGCCGTAAATAAACCGGAAGGATCGATTGTATGGACCTCAATAATTTCACCGTCAATTTATTAAAAAAAACTATCAATTTAATCATACTTGCATGGAATTTGGAACGAAAATTAAGAGGTTTTTACAAAAGAGTCAACTTACCCCATTTTCAAGACTCTATTCGCCTCAATCAGGTACGCGGTAAGTTCGGTGCCCATAAGTGCCAGACAATACACCACCACGTCGACGGAGGCCGTGAGCAGCGGCGTGTGCGCCATGTCGCAGGCCTCCACGCCCGGCGCCGCCGACACCAGGTCGAACGAACGCACCGACTGCGCCACTCGCTTCGATAGAGACGCCTCGCCGCAACCCATGTCCGCTATTATATGAGACTTTGGCCTGTTGACATTAAAAAAAGAAAAATACAAAAATAGTTTACTAACCCATAGGTATACATAACACAATAACAGGTAAGATAAAAAATAAATTAACAAAAATTGTCTTGTTTTAATTAACATGAATTAAAACAAGACACATACCGAATGCAATTGTCTTGCGGCCTATGCACAGTCTTGGCATGAATTTGTCAAGCTTAGAGATAACTAACTAGAAGATATGCTTTTTTTTTCCTGCTGTCTGTGTTTTTTATTATGAGTGTTGTGCATGCCTGTAATTGGCACACATTTTATAGAATAAGTTAGCCTGTAAGTGATAATTATAAATGTTTACTGTGTGTGCTGTTGGCGTTGCCTTTAAATAAATAAATAAATAAATGCTTGTAAACGAAAAATCTAAAGGAGTCTATGTAGAGAGTTTCGTTCAATAGGATTATATTTTCAAACAAATATTTTATTATAAGAGTCTAGTTGACATTATTATGGTGGACAACATAGATTCATATGTTTTGTTGGACAGTAGTTGCTAACACGGTAGAAACCTACTTAAATAAGTGGTGTCAATAAGGAACAAAATGCACTTACATGTTCTTTATCCTCTTGACAATGACATCCAGTGGGTTGACGGGCCACTTCTTCAGCTGCTGCTGGTATCCCTCGTGATAGTTCTGGAATGCGGACGGGTCATTCTTGAAAAGTTCACTAGCCTCGCTGCCTGATGATATGTACAACTTCTCATTGAGGAATCTGAACTGTGCCGCTGTGGAAAAACTAAAGTTACTCTGACTCTGTACATAAAAGTTGAATAAAGAAAATAAGTACCTAATCATACTTACATTTTAACCGATCAAGCATTCTTTCTCTTAATTTATTTCTATTAAAATTTATGTGATTTCTGTTATTCTGTTCTTTGAGCATTAGACTTATTTTATTCTTCTTTATATCTTCACGAGTTATAGCACTTGGTTTATTACTATTATCATCTTGGTTTATGCCTTGATTAGCTTCAAGTTGGTTTTTAGTTTTGCCTTTCTGTTTAAGAATTTTTAGCTTTTTCTTTTCTGGACTTTTGTCTTCTTTAAATAATAAGTCTTCTACATCATCATTTTTAAATGATTCATTGAACTTTTTCTTCCTTGCATTTAACAGAACTTCATCAAGCTTATCAGTGTCAAGGTTTTCTTTAACAATGTTTTTTTGTGCATTTCTAGTTCTAGGACTTATTTTCTGTTTCTTCTGGGTCTTATTATTCAATGCTGCTGTCTCCTGATTATTAGCTGGCGGTATGCTGTTTTTGGGTTTTATTACTTTAACAGTCCTGATTTGATTGGTTTCTTCGTTGCTGTGCAGATTTTGTCTTTGCTTTTTAAGTAGATTTTTATCTACTTTGGTTATCAACTTTGACTTCTCAGAAACACCATTGACTTTTGTTCCTTTTTTTTGTTTTTTTACCTTTGTAGGTGTTTTCTTAGGTGAACCATTTCTTTGCTTTTCCTAGAGTTATAATAAAATTAGGTTAATAATAAAATGTGGACATGAAATGATTGTTGAATATCATGTATAAATATTATTTAAAAGTTTGTTAAGCTAGGTGCTATCGGCACTACATTGTGTAAGTACACAAATCGATATAAGTAGTTTTCAGCTGAGCACCAATAAATTGTTTACCTATTCCGTGATATTAGACTATCACGATCAATGCTGAACCTGCCTTAGATAGCTAGTGGAGTATCTCCTGTCTAATTTTAATTAATTTAATTTATTTTTTATTATTTTTCAATTACTTAAATTTATGTTTAAAATTTAATTTAATTTTAATTTATTGAAAATGGTTATTGACGTATGTATCTAAGTTACATGTGACATGTCTAAAGATAAATAGAGATTATGATTATGATTCGTGAAATCGTATAATAGATACAAATACACATGGCCAAAACAATAACTTTTCTTTTTGTACATACCTTAGATTTTGCACTAAATACATTGTTGTTTTTACTGTTTCCATCTTCCCAATCTGGAACTGCAAACGCCATTTTTATATCATTAAATTTACTTTTCGTATTGCGGTTCTAACAATATTTCGTAAATGATTGTATTTATTTTGTTTGCAATTTTTAGGTTATTTCTAGTTTTCTTGAGCATGTCCATAACATTGACATTTTGAAAATACGCGATATTATATTTTGACAGTGACATAAATGAGTAAAACTTGAATGCGTTTAACTTCGATTTTACAGTTTGGTTTGCGTTAGTTTAGGTTTTCTTACTTAATTTCACTAAAAAACAATCCTTATTTTTAATTGAAATCTGTAAAATACTACTGCTTCACATAAATAATGCATTATTAGTCAGTCGATTAGCTAGGTACTTGTCCACTTGGTACTTACCCATTTTCGCTCGGCTCTTCTGAGGGCTAGTCCGAGCTTGCATTTTAAAACTCCTTACTCTCGAGCCGAGAGTCGTCTCTAGGATCTCTCTCTCTACTTCTTACAAAAATATAAGGACATCCGAGAGACGACTCTCGGCTCGAGAGTAGGGAGTTTTAAAATGCAGGCTCGGACTAAGCCCTCTGTTCGTGGTTGCCATTCAAAATGTTTAATTTGGTAGGTACGTACCTATTACTTACTGCCACCATAGACGAATTATAAAAAAAACTGCCACTTAAACTTCTCAAAGTTCTGACCTCTGACTCTGACTCTGATCAGACATTGTGCCAAATTATATCTGAACAAAAATAATGTTTGTTCTTTGTGGAGATCGAACCCACAACCCATAGCGCCGACGGCAGAGTTATGTACCTACCGATTTTATTACCAGCGAATACATAGCCGTAAATAGAGATGAATGCCTTTTAATAATTAGGCATGCTTCAATTAAGCACAGGCAGTACCTACCTAATTATTTTACACGTTATTTTACACCTTACGGGTTTGTATCTTACACCTACTTACATAGTTATTCTCAGCTTAGGCGCTTAATACCTACCTACCTGTGTAAAAAGTGGTCCTTGACGTTGTTTGTTTATTATTAATATTATGATTGAGATTAAATGCAAAGGCCAATTTCCACCTAGTCCTGGAGTGCGCATGCCCAGGCTTTAGTCATGCGCAGTAAGGACATCCCGGGCCTGCTCCTGTCAATCTGTCTTTTGTTATTATTATCCACTTTCTCGAAAATATTCAGTGTAAACTAATTATCCTACTGTGAATATGCATAGAAATATTTCCTCATCAAATGAACAATTTTTATATATTTGTGCTACGATAACAAAATAACCTCGCAACTGGTTGGATTATTAATTAGCGTAAAAATGAAGCTGTAAAGTAAGTACCTACATACATCCGTATGTTGGAATTATCCTGATTTTATTAGGGTTCCGTACCCAACCTAAATAAGTAAAGTATGATTACCTACTGTTGGTTCAACAAGCGGGTCTTTGACAATGATCGACCGTTTCTATTTTTAGCATTGCAAAAACTAACTTGCTGCAGGTTATGTAGATATTTTAAGTCACTAAGTTTATTTAATTTAGTTTCTAGTTTAAATCCTTTCTATTTAAATATTTATCAATGACCTTACGCAATCCTATTACCTACTTAAAGCGTAATGTACCAATAATTATTTAAACGTGTTATCAGCTCTAGTATCACCATTTTCGGTAGGCGTAGCGCTCGTAGCCGCCGCACCGTACTTAGTATCTTTTAATGAACACTACTAAGCTCAGTTTCAGATCAACGGAATATTTAAAGTTTTAAACAAATGCTTGCGAGGTCTTCGTGACGTTCTGGAGATCGGAAATCATCAAGAGAAGAGACGTCACTATGGTGTATCGCCACACTCAAAAAAATCTCCTACGGAAAGATAAGCTGGTATGTATGTTTCATTTGTATTTTCTTATTTGTGATATACATATAGAAGATCATTGAAATAAGCTGCAAAAAAACCCGATTTGTTATAATTGAAGGTGTAAAGATCCCTTAGTTTATTTAATGAATTTAATTACATATTTACTTTTATGTATAATTTCAGTGGAGTTGGAGATGCCAATGGAGCATCATAACTATAACCGCCGTCGCGCTGGTGGTGTACAACGCGGCTGCCAACATGTGGCTGCTGCGCCCCTCGCCCTCCTGCCCCGTCATCTCCAGCAGCGCCTTGCCCCCGGAGCCCTCGTCGTGCGAGCCCTGCATCGACACCGTCACCAACGCGGTCGATGACGATCCCATAGCGAGGCTCGATTTACGACTCGGAAGATGGGACTTTTCTAGATCTTTCAAAATGTTCGACAACGCTGCGGTGGGGGACTTGTACTCCGAAGTGTCCAGCGACCGGCACGTCTGCCTGGCCACCCAGAGCTCCATCGAGAGACTGCACGAGCTGCTACGGATCGCAGCGCACTGGAGCGGCCCCATGTCGGTGGCCGTGTTCGTGGCTGGGGATGAGATGAGATTACTGCGCGCGTTCGCGACCTGGTTATTCAGATGCAACCCCGAGGTTTACTCTAGAATAGCGCTTCACGTGGCCACGCCCTCCGAAAGGCCGGCCGTGTTCGGCAGCATGCCGAGCTGGGCGAGGGACTGCAACGTGAAGCCCTTGCCGCCGGGGGAGAGGAAGGCGGACACGGTGGCGTGGAGGGCTCACCACCCCTACCCTCAGAACCATCTGCGGAACCTAGCGAGGAAGAATTGCCACACATCGCATGTGTTCCTTGTGGACGTGGATATTGTGCCTTCGAGAGGAATGGCAGAATCTTTGGATAAGGTTAGAGTATTCATTATTTAGAAACAATTTCATAGGTTCATAATTCAGTGAAATCACAAGGATAGCTTTATAACTGTTAGAACTGCATAATTTAACAGATATAGAGTGGAGTTAACGAGATTTTTACCAACTGCTAATGGTGTTTGACATAGCTTAATTAGGTTTTCTATCCACTTGCTGCTGACAACTGCTTGCTGGTGTTTTTTAGATTATTGAGGTTTTACGTTGGTTTCAGTTCCTGTCGACGGCTCCGAAGTGTCCGCTCTGTGCCTACGTGGTGCCGACGTACGAGCTGGACCGGCGCGTCGCCAACTTCCCCTCCAATAAGTCGGAGCTGGTCCGTCTGTCGCGGAACAAACTGGCCATACCTTTCCACCGGAAGGTCTTCATTTACAACCAGTATGCAAGCAACTTCTCTAAGTAAGTCCTAGTCCTAGTCTGACCAGCTAATAGCTCGACCGTTTTAAAGTTAAAAACGATTTTTTAGATATTTATGAATTTTCACATTCTGTACCTACCTACATAAAATAGACGACTTGGTAAAACTAACGAAAATAAATGCTCTAAGACGATGCAGCTCTTGAAATATCTGTAAAATTTTAAACGAAGTTTTTAACAGCAATGAATATAAATGCATTTTAAAACTTCCTACTCTCGAGCCGACAGTCGTCTCTCGGATGTCCTTATATTTTTGTATGGATATCCTAGAGACTACTTTCGGCTCGAAAGTAGGGAGTTTTGCAAATGCAACCTCGGACTAAGTCCTCAGTGCCCTTTATACAGATGGGAAGCGAACGGCGGCAACGAGAGCACCGAGAGCCACGTGAGCCACAACGTGACTAACTTCGAGTTGCTGTACGAGCCCTTCTACGTGGCGCCCGACGCCGCGCCGCCGCACGACGAGCGCTTCCTGGGCTACGGCTTCACCAGGAACACGCAGGTCACATCTTATTTATTTATTTAGTCTCACCAACAGTACCCCAAGTAAGTATGAATTTGTGCACACACGGATCGTAGAGACGCAATCGCCGAGCGCCACCGATTTTGTATGGAGATCCAAGCTTCTCTAGAAATACAATTCTCATTTCATTCTTATACAAAATCGGTGGCGCTCGGCGATTGCGTCTCTACGATTCGTGTGTGCACAAACTCGTACTTGGGGTACAGGTAACTAACAACAACAGGTTCTTTGTTCGGGATAGAGCACAAGAAAGAGTTTTTGATATTAAATTGCTTTAATTACATAGCGTTTGTTACATTTAGTTATATGTAGTTCAAATAGGTTAGGGACGTTTTCGTCAGTTGAAGCCGGAGGGCAAAGAGAGTGGATTGCCGCGCCTCTTCTTCCTCTTGATTTACACACAATACATCCAAAAAACTTGTAGCGCCATCTACATGATGAACTACGTATCAGTATCGTAGTCTACGCAAAGACCAACAGATGGCAGAGACAAATCCTAGATCGCGCAAACGAAGTTATCACGGAGTTTGACCGAATTTGACCGAATAGATACTATCCATTGGTCCTCGGACCCCGAGTCAGAGGTCGCTCGGTGTGGAAGATCATCCCTTTTCGTATGCAATACCACACCTATCTCCTCAAATTTAAAATTAAAAGTCTTATTCTATGTGTACCTACAAACTTATTACAGGTAAACACCATATGCTTTAAAATAGGTGCATGAAAGAAATGCTCAAGCATCTATATTTAGATGTAAGTAAAAACAAAAGCAATGGTTATTTATCGGATAGAAAATGTAAGAGCGTTTTCACATTACATATTTCATACATTTTACTTACCTCGATATCGGATCGGCGTCCGACACCGATATCATAGTTCATAGTTCTTTATATTCGTTACAGGTCATTTCATTTGTAAACAATAAATCAACACAAAAAATTCATAAATAATAGTAGGTAGATACATATGAATGGTCCAAATAAAAACATCAATTAATAAAGTAAGTACATGTAAAATACGGTAAGTTTAGAACAGTATTGAATAAATAAAAAGTGCATGCAATAAAATTAATAATAAAAAATAAAAAAGAGTTAAATTAATTAATAAATTCATCAATCCTGTAAAAGGATTGATCAATTAACCAGTTCTTAAGTTTATTCTTAAAAGATTGCGTCGTCGGTGCGGTAGTTATGGAGACTGGAAGACGGTTGTACGCCGCTGGTCCCATTATATGGACTAGTTTAGTAGACTTAGTGAGCTTCCGTCGAATCGTCTGTAGCTTAAGTGCGTTTCGGGTGGGATATCGGTGGTGATCTCCGAGCCGCACGTATTCGTCAAGGTGGTTATGAACATAAACGGACGCATTATAGATTACTAACGCAGGCACGGTCATAATCCTCAGAGCCCTGAATATCGGCCGACACGGGGTGTCCCATGGAACACGTACAATCGCTCGCACTGCTTTTTTCTGCATTCTGAACACTCGCTCCCAATCGGCAGCTCTACCCCACAGCTCCACACCATATTGAAGAAGCGAGTGAACAGATGCAAAATAGCAGCTTCTAATCATGCACGTCTCCAGGGTATATGATAGCCGCCATAAAGCGAAGCAGGCGCGACCTATTTTTTCACAGAGAGAATTTATATGGAGTTCCCACTTAAGTCCATCATCGACCGTGAAACCCAAAAAGGAGGTATTACTAACTTGAGCGACCACCTCGCCTCCAAGAGACACGTTCAGCCGTCGACAGGTGCGGCCCGCTAGGTTAAAATGTACAAAATTAGTTTTAGTGACATTCATTAGGAAACCATTTAGACGGAACCACTTGTGAAGATTCCCTGCCACCATATTCAATTTCCTCTCTAGGTCATCCAGAGTGGGTGCTCGGACGATCGCAGCAACATCATCCGCATACATTAACGTATGTGCGTCGTCTATGCAGTCTGGCAGGTCATTGAGGAGGAGGGAGAACATTATATTAGATAATGAAGACCCTTGGGCAACACCTATAGACGCTGTGAGAGGTGAAGATTTTATCTTCCCGTTATCACCAGTGACAATTTGGGACCGGTTCGTCATAAAATCAGTCATTCATATCGGATCGGATAATGTGAAAACGCCCTAAGAAGTGGCAATAGCATAGCGTACATTATTATTACGTAATTGATTATCTTGTATCTATATTTTGCAGTTGATATTTTTATAGGTGTGTATTGTGTTATTTCTAAATAGGTAAGTACCTACTAATATTAAAGCTTGTTTTTTTAATCCCAACGTAAACTGTCTCATCATGGGTTTTTGAAATCGCATATAATACCCGCATTATATTATCTATGTTAATTATACGTAACACAGTTTCTTATAAAATATCAAACGTGTAGGTACTTCGTTCGTGTTAACAACTAATTTATTCAATTTTAGTTTTTCCAATTAAGGCGGGGTGGTTTGGGTGGTCTGGATTTTTAGGTTTTTTGAATAACTGTATCTCTACTGAAATGAAAAAGTTACTTGATTTTATTTGTTTGTAATAAAATTGAACATATACTCTAGGACTTTGTAGAATTAGAAACGTGAATAATATAAATTTTCTCGATAAAAAAAAATCATAAAGATGACACTAAATCGATTCATTAGACGAATATCGAACGATTTTATTTTATTTTTAGGGATAAGATATTTACTATAACATTTTAATTTTATTAATATTGTTTTAATTTGTAGGAACGTTGTACGCCCTAGCGCAAATCACAGTGCACATACCTGTTATTGACCATTACTATTTCACCTGTGTTTACAAATAAAATGATTGATTGATTGATTTTTATCTTACATTTATTTTATTCAAAGGCAACACTATTTTTTGGGGGTTGTAGCACGTCGCATGATGTATTATCTTATCACTTTCAGGCCAGTATAGTACATTTATAATTATAGCTATTACGGTGTAAATGGGCCTCAATGGGGATTATGGTACTTTAAGTCTCATGATCCCCATGATTTAGAAATTTCAAAATCATGGGGATTATGAAACTAACCCAATAATCGTGTTAGTTTCATAATCCCCATTGAACGATCCCCATCATGGGGATTGTGGTACTTTTAGTCCCACAATACCCATGATTTCGATGTTTTCAAAATCATGGGGATCATGGGACTCAAAGTACCATAATCCCCATTGAGGCCCATTTACACCGTAATAGCTTTAATTATAAATGTACTGTACTGGCCTGAAAGTGATAAGATAATAATACATCATGCGACGTGCTACAACCCCCAAAAAAATGTGCTGCCCGAGAATAAAATAATTGTAAATAAAAAAACTGTTTTTTTTTATAGAGCAACACTGTATAATATAAAATGTTTTAATTAAATAAATAATGCTGGAAAATTCACAAAACATCATCTAACCCCAAGCTGAGCAGAGAGCTTGTGTTATGTGTACTAGAAAGAAGACTGATATACTAATGCAATACATAATAATGGATAGATATTTATTATTATACATATAAAATACCCATATATATATTTTTAGGCTGGCTGGACTAAATTTATTTTTTATGATCTAGCTTTGTGACTGTACCTAGATCTACACATAATAAGTAGGTAATAAAAATACTCGTAATAATGTTATCAATATTATACCTGAAGTTTGTAAGTCCATAACATACGTACCTATTTACCTACTGCTTGATTTTCTATACTGTGGCACTAAGATATCGTATGCGGTACCTACCTCGGGCGCGTAAATAAATACGATGCGCGCTAACATGGGGGGGCTGAGGTAGCGCGAAATGCCTAAAGTTCTTGGGAAACCTCGCCTTAATGTTATCTCAAATGAATCAGTTTTTGTACTTAATGTTTTGATTAGGTATTTGTACAAATACAGGTCGATACAATGTAAGCCATGAAATATCAATATTTCACGCGGTCGGCACCGCCTGGTAGGTCAAGGTCGACTGTAATTAGAGAAAATATGGTAGAGCTGTTTTAATTACATTTGGTGCCAATTATTAACTGTAAAACGTGTAAAACGATTTGAAATGAGCGTTGCAAAATGAGTTTACTGATAGCAACTAAATATTATGACGATTTACTTACTAAATATGTAAGTTTACCTACACGCTTCGAATCAAATTCATAAAAAAAAAACAATATAACAAATGTAATACCGAAAAAAAAGTTTAAAAAAGGCCCAATTATAATAATAAATCAATTATAATTACATATAATTACCAATTATAATTATAATACATAAATCGATACGATAGTAGTTTGCCTCAACATTTAATGTGGTTAATAACAATGTGGTTAAATGTCACGCTACCTTTACGATACGATTACGATTATCACGTTCATTCGTGACTACCGTTAGTAAAGCAACTATCAAAATAATAGTACACAACAAAATGAATTTAACAACTCTGTACACGGCTCTTTACGATGCACAAAACGTTCATTGGCAGCTCACCAATTCGTAATTTATTGTCCCGTGGGCGAGTCGGTATTGTGTCTAAGGTTTCCCAGCCCATGTAAACAATTTCAAAGTCACAGTTAAAGCTTGAACAAATTGTTTACATTACACAATTCATTGAGCTTAAAATTGTTTTATATAGGTTTAATGTTGGCATAGAGCGGGCGTTTGTAACGACCCCCCCCGGTAAATAAACCCCCGCGATATTAAATACGCATGAAATAACTAAACTAATATTTATGATAATTGAAGATTGAAGATGGCCATGTGATCGTCTAACTCTTATAGGACCCTACTGTTGTGACGTGAGTAACTCAAGAACTTAAGGAATCATGTTGAGAATTCAAACCGATATCTATTATAATCTATTACCTAATTTACTTATTATTACCTAAAGTATCTAATTAAATTATCTTCCGTCGTAAAGTTTAACTATCTTCTGATTATTTTACCTCGTATGTAAAGAAATCTGTTAACAGAATATTGACCTATAAGAATGAGTAAGAGAATACAACAATTAAACTATGAATAACCTTAAATTACTATTTTAGAATTCTGCAAACCTCTATAAAATATGAAAGAAACATTATAAAATACTAACAACTTATGTAATGTAATTTATGAAAAGTTATGGAAGTTAGCATAGATATGCATTATGGTTATGATTTTATAAATTATGTATGAACATTATGAAAGACTATGTAAAGGGTTTTCGTGTAATAGACTTTATAGGAAGTATGTACTTGGAATAAATAATGGAAGCTGACATTGCTATGTCAGGGCCCTTCAAAGGCACCCCTCGCCCGTGCCTGCCAGTAGTCTACGACACACGCTATGTAACTTAATACATAAATAGACTTCCTCTTCCATAGAAGGCTTTCCAGCGTTTGAATAAGCTAGAGAAACGAATAACTTTTAATTATTACCGTTTACCTAACCCACCCAAACACTAGCACTACTATAGGGAGTTCAATGGGACTACAATCTCCTTAAGTTCCCTTTAAAAGAACTCAAAGACAAAGCAGACCCTAGGGGGTCAACTGCTAAGCAGCCTGGTCGAGCCATGTCCAACGGCACAAGTTGAGCTAGATTATTAGGATAACCAATGTCAAAGCCTTGAGAACATTCTCAGATGTTGTCGAAGAATGGGTCATAAAAACTAGATTTGCGGAAAGCCTCCCTCGCTTTACTAAGTCCGGGATAAGCTTGGCAACTACTGTGCCGCTAGTTAGACCAAACGGTATCACTCGATACATAAAATGTATTCAAACTTTGTAGGTAAATACTTTCCTCTTTCCATAGATTCCAGATAAATACCGAGACACACGCTCACAAAGTTCGATATACACTCCCTAACTGGAATGTTGTACATAGGCTTTTCCAAAGGATTTTCCTTCAAAAGTAGTTCACTTGAACAGTCAAACACTGGCTACCTTTAAAGTTTGGACGAAAATAGTCCACGCGTGAATTTAAATCTACGAATCGTTAAAACTAGTCTTTACAAGACTTCCCATAATTTTAGTCATTACACGACATTAAATAAAATAAGTCCTTACCAGACTTGGTAAATTTAAGTATTTTTATCTCACATTTTAAAAGGCACAATGTTAGAAAGTTTACTTTACTTCTAACATTGTGCTCTACTGGGTTTAAAAATAATGAAATGTATTCAAGTATAAAGTTAATTGAAGAAAGATCAAAAATAGTTCACATCAAAAGTTATATATTTTAATCTGACATTCTAAATGACACAATGTTAGTAAGATTACTTTACTACTAACATTGTGCATTCCTGAAGTCAATTTAATAAAATAGATTAAAGAGTTTATATCAGCAAAAGATAGATTAAATGTTTGCATAACTTAACGTCATTATAATCGGTCTAGTCTACCTAACAGTTTAGAGTTCTACCTATCTAACTAAGCCTTACGCTCTACCTATAATATGTTACTAATATCTCTAATAATAATATTCCTAGGAGCGAATCAAATACTATTTTTATAAATTAATTTAACCGGATGGAAGTTTAACACAGACTTAATTAAATATTATTATGAAGCAGAAATGTAACATACATAAATTAAATATTAAAAGACTTACAGTATTACTCGTACAAACCACATTTTTACAAACAAATAATATTTAAATTTATAACACAAACAAACCCCAAGGAAATTTAAAACTAATCTTTGCTCAAAATTAAACCCCATAATCGACCGTGAATTTAAATCTTAAAACCCCAATATTAATAATTTCTGAAAGACACTGCACAACACAAACGATCGCGAATCTAAATCTTAAGAAATTTAGTATTAATCTTATTTCAAAATTCACTTAAACAACACTACCGAACGCGAATGTATTTAATGAATTTAACCTCTAAACATAATATTACTTTTTCTCAAAACACTTTAAGCAAAACAATTGACTTTCAACCCGTAAACCGACCGAGGGTTCAGAGTACCCGATCCGCGAATTACATGTACAATCGCTGAACCTATCGGTTCGAGAACCCGAAATTCAGTGTCCTGCCTCCTGTTCCTTTCAAACCTCATCACGTCGGTGCCTACGCGTCCCTTCCACGTTAAATATTTTTTTATTATAGTTAGTGCAGGGATTTTTTGTATTAAATGGTTTCTGGAAAGTCCCCGAAACATTTGCGATCTTAAGTAGATATTTCACTTGAAATATTTTTTTGTATTTAATTTATGATCTGACCTGGCTCCTATCCTTAAAAACAAAGACTTTTACGGACATGTGTTTTTAATGGGCGACGTCCAATTTCGAATGAACAAAAATATATTTTTTTGTGATATTTTAAATTGCGTCTATTGTGCTTAAAATAACATTGTTGTCCTGCAGATGTTCGAATGGAAAGTTTTAAAGAATAAAAGAATGTGAAATAAATCAATTAATTTCTTCAAATCTAAAAATGATCTCTGTGTCAATAATTGTGAATAAGAACGAGGCTGACGTAGTTCTGGCTCGTTACAGCCGACCCTCAATATTTACGCAGGTTGATGCTAATTAGTCCGTAGTAAATATTTCAAAGTAAAAATAATTTCACAATTATTATATTATGCAAAATAATCAATGTGATTACAAATTATCCCTCTTAATTATAAAGTACTAAATTTTGGTTATTCTTATATTCAAATATTTTGAGTTTAATGTGTAATAAGCATATTTTTCAATATGCGGTGCAAGTATATAAACATATATATATAAATCATAAAATGAGAAGTGTATTTTAGACCGAAGTGCAAACTGTCGTCATTGTGACTTCAACCTCTTGCTATAAATGAAAGTCATCATGGGTTTTTATACTCTTCAGCTAGGACAATCTATCTGTGCAAAGGAACCAAGTTGTGAATTTGATCAACCCTAATGGTTTGGTGTAGACCTTTCTTCAGTCCTTGTATTGACTACCGCAATGTTGGTACTGGAAATGCAAACACCACCTTTCACAATATAGATTAAATCCGTCTACGCTTTCAAAGTCTAAATTTTATCCCACGAGAACGACATTCAGTCAGAAACCGACCTCAAAATAACAACATTTTACAGAACGGAGAGTGTATAGTGTGCTTAGTCATGGCCTAATAGGTGCAGTGTGAACTTGTATGAAATCGGCCTAGACCGATGATTGTCTTCTGACTTAACCTAACACCAATGTCTCCTTCATACAAGTCGATTGTGTAATGTAGTGCTTATTTGAATTTATAAAAACAACCAAAATTGTCTCATCCTCAGTTACAGTTGAAATCTTAGGCCCCTCAAACCGTTAAATCTATCACCATTATTTCATTCAATCCCTTTCTTTAAATCGACTTCATACTTATTAAAACTCATACATCACTTCCACAAACTTCGACATACGTAGTCTTTCATTATACCTGCAATATCAACAGATCATTTTGAAATGAGACTGTAAAACGATGTACTCTATATATATATATATTTTTTTTTAATACTGTTATGTTTTTTTTTTTTTTTTTTTTTAATAAAAGGGAACACTTGTTTTAATTTCAGGAACATATTAAGTATATTATGTGAAATATATTTTATTTATTTATGCAACATGCCAAACTTATTTCATAATATTAAAACTAAATGTTTTATAACCTTTACGCCAAACGCTAAATATTATACGCTGAATTTCAATTAATTACGCATGTCTATTTAAAAATAACAACTTGCTATTATTCTTATAAGAAACATTTACGCCAAATGCAAAACTGAACTATTGCCAACTTTAAATAATGCCAAATGTACTTATATTGACACTATTTTTATTTAACTATGCCAAATGCTCAAGCTGTTTTACGCAATTTATTACGTCAAACCCTTAACCTAATTATAAAATATAAGACATAATAAAATTAACAAGGTAATGCACTTGTAAATAATATTACTTCACCCTTCGCCAATATCTATAAAAAATGAAAGTCTGCTAAAATCTAGTTAGAATAACATGCCTAATAAGACTATTATATAAGAAATCATAAAATAAGGACGCCGCGCACCACACTATTTTTTCTAAAATCTGTAAAATTGAATTTTATCTAAAATCTAATGAGGTTAAATTAACATGCTTATGGTTTTTTTTTTTTTTTTTTTTAATAACTGTCAGCGCACCACCCAACCTATCTAAATCTAAAACGTCTATAAAAATATAAGGTTCGTAATAATTAGATATGGAGTAACATGCTAGATATTATGAAATCTATTCTGTTCGCCATACGATCTATCCAAGCCTAATAAAAATGAACCGTTAGTTAAATATAAACTTAATTTTTCGAAGGCTAATAAGAATAACATGCTGAATCCTTTAAAAGAAATGTCAGCGCACCACCTTGACCTATCTAAAATATCTATAAAATTGGAATGTTAATGATATGTTAAGAGTAACATGCTAGATGTTTCAAATCTATTCCGTTCGCCCTACGACCTATTTAAATCTAATACCTGTAGAAATGGAAAGTTAATTAAATATAAACTTAATTTTTCGAAGTCTAATAAGACTAACATGTTGAATATTTTTTTTTTAATAAATCTGCGCACCACAGTACCTCCATTTATCTCCGATATCTATAAACATTAGAATGTTAGTAATATGTATCTAGTAAAAATAACATGATAGATATTTTAAAAGTAATATCTATTCTGTCTTCTACACGAACTATTAAACTCGAATACCTGTAGGAATGGAACGTTAATTTCATTCAATAAAATATAGATTTTACCTTTTTTCAAAACTAATGTCTAGTCCTAGTATCACCTGATCTATATAAATTTCTTGAAGACAGCTGCTTCTGCTTTATCACACGTAGTTAATACCTAGCTGCAAAAGGATACACAATAAACACATACGTAACACAACACCATAAAATAATAGATATTAATTCTAATGAAGTATGTGTTCTGATTTCCATCCACTGAAAGTGTAGTAAAAGTTTCGCTCAAAGAGGTAAATGCACGACTACCTACGCCTTTATTTGCCTAACGACCAACAATTATACAACAGTTATAAATCCTCAACCTTAGCATAAACATAGACATACCTATGGCTAACGAAAAAACCGTTAACTTATTACAATGTTATCTGGTTTCAGTTCAAAACCCAAAATAACCATTAAGGGTCATAAGTGGGTCGACGTTATCAATAACTGTCAACTAAAAAAATAAAATATTATTTTGAAAATGATTTTAGTCGTCATTTAAGTCATAATGTGCACGTCACTTAGCGGATCTCTCAAGTGCTAGCATATTTTTGCCCTAGTCAATAAATTTAACATTTAACTATCGAATATCTGTCAACCCAAAGTAATATTTAGTACACACTTGAGGAACCAAACACTTTAACTAAGTTCTCAAATAAATTCATTTAAAAGTTTTAGCTAATGGCTCCTCTTTTTTTTTCATGGCCGTTAAGATATAGTTTCGCTATTTTTAAGTCGTACGTTTTATAACAACCAATTATATAATTACTGTGAGGATTGAACTCACACTCTAATTGTACCATCAGACAATGACTGACTTTATGGTAAAGATCTAAACAATAAAGTAGTGCATATTGACTATAAATGACATTTTCTCTACCTAGCTATCATGTAACTGTAATTGTTAAATTAAATAGCTTTAATTTATAATATTATCCGACCCTCCGACTTTAAAACCACAACCTAGTTTTTGGTAGATATTAATAACGAAATGAATCTACGTATACAATAGATTTTATAATAATGACTATCTAATCAATGAAACTTAACGACTCGTATAAGATCAAATTTTATCGATTGATTGTAATCCGTCAATCCGTGAGGTGGGTAACTTAACAGCTGCAAAACTTACTTCACAAAATAACGTATCTTCCTGGTACTTGTGCTTAATAACTCACTTAATTACCTAGCCTATAAAATTTCGGGTTATGATTTATTCCATATCGACCCTCAGCCTGTACGATTATAAAACCTTCTGTAACATCTATAATTAATATACCTACTCAATCAGATTGTGAGTCAAACGGGATTCGAACCCGCGATCTTCATTTAGTCAGCGCGACCTTTAAGCCTCCGTGGTAGTTGAATATTTAAATTCTGGAAAGTTATTAGCTAAGCAGGATTCGAACCTGCATCCTCAATCAATTTTTCACAATCTTAAAATTGTCGTCCTATTTATTTGTATGTTTAACGTATCATATATCAGTCAACCAGGACTCGAACCTGTAGTATTCAGTTACTCTACACGATTTTAAAATCGTGGTATGGTTAATATTTTCCAAAGTTATTAACCAAGCAGGGATCGAACCCGCACGCTTCTGTTTTATTTATTGTACCGTAACATTTATCTACTATTTTCAACTATAAATACACCAAGTCCGACCTATATTACTAAAGCGAAGCTTGTATGGACGAATGTATGCCTGTTACTTTTCCACGCAAAAACCACCGAAAGGACTCCAATGAAACTTTACAACAATGTAATTCATTCATTGAAACAACACGCAGCCTACAACTTACAAAGTTATTATGCGAAATGTCAAAACCATAACGACAGCACGACGAATTCGCGAGCATCAGCTAGTATTTTAATATGCTTAAAATAATGATAAAGTCAGGCAGGAATCGAACCTGTGACTTTTCATCACAAAATAACCAACCAAAACAGGATTCGAACCTGTCCGGATCCATCCGCATTACAATACTGTAAAATATGTATATTACTCTATTTTTTTATTAACGATACTCTTGGTATTTTTAAATTCCTAAAGTACTAAATCGAGCAGGAACTGAACCTGCGATTTCCACCACACTTATTAATCAGGACTCGAACCTGCGCAATTCTATTTTGTTTACAATATTGTCTCCTATTACTATTTTTACTAACGATACAATACATATTTTTAATATCCTTAAACTGATAAATCGAGCAGGAATCGAACCCGCTATTTCCCAGTAAAACTATTTATCAAACAGGAGTCGAACCTGCGAGATTCTAAGAACTGCTATTTATATTATTAACAAACGTTCTAAGGTTCATACAAATATTTTGACCTAATCTACCTACGCATTATCAACCCCTAAATACCTTGTAAAACCAAAGAACCTATTTTTACAATGACTTGACGATTTGCCTCGTAGGTACACTTTAAGACCAGGGAGATCCAAGATCACAAACCCTAGATCCCAGTTAAAATACATAGCGACGAACCATATCTACCTTTTATCTATTAAATTTATAACAATCTATCATTGGAAATATACTAAAATACTGCAATTAGTAGTTACATTTCGGTCTGCCCTTTTTTGCTGCTATGTGCCACCTACCTACAATATATGAGACACCTACCTACAGTATATGTGACACCTACCTACAATATGTGTGACACCTACCTACAGTGTATTGCCTGTGCCTACTACCTAGATTATATGTGTCACCTACCTACATTATATGTGACACCTACCTACGCTATATCACCATGTATGTATTACCATATCACGCCACTTAACCCGATATTTTTTTTTGTCAAATTGTTTTACGGCCCTCGCTTTATGAAGTTGTTCAAGTTATAGTAAACAAATATTTATCTATACCTGAGCAATAAACTACTCAAATTTATAATTGTCACTAACTGTTTTTGTTTTAATCACTATACCCACTCACGACCCTCGGAGTGTACAAACCAAAGCTTAGATTCTATTTATAAAAATGATATTATAAAACCCTTAGGATAAAACAAGCTATCATCGACGCGACCCTCCGTGTCTGAGTTAAATAAAATTTTGTAAATCAAGACTACTAAATCAAGTTTGAAATCTCAACACAATTCCCCTACCCTATATATACGGCAGCAAATTGTGCGAATTTAATCGCACGTACCCTACCTATAAATATAATCTAATTAAAAAGTTAAATTAATTACCTAATATTTTAATAATAAGCAAGAATCGAAGTAATCCAAGTTCATCCTGGTCATGGAACTTTCAAATCGTAACGACCCCCCCCGG
Source organism: Ecliptopera silaceata (assembly GCA_932527185.1). NCBI lineage: Eukaryota > Metazoa > Arthropoda > Insecta > Lepidoptera > Geometridae > Ecliptopera > Ecliptopera silaceata. Next base: position 11,128,420 of record OW052199.1, read on the forward strand.
TAAATAAACCCCCGCGATATTAAATACGCATGAAATAACTAAACTAATATTTATGATAATTGAAGATTGAAGATGGCCATGTGATCGTCTAACTCTTATAGGACCCTACTGTTGTGACGTGAGTAACTCAAGAACTTAAGGAATCATGTTGAGAATTCAAACCGATATCTATTATAATCTATTACCTAATTTACTTATTATTACCTAAAGTATCTAATTAAATTATCTTCCGTCGTAAAGTTTAACTATCTTCTGATTATTTTACCTCGTATGTAAAGAAATCTGTTAACAGAATATTGACCTATAAGAATGAGTAAGAGAATACAACAATTAAACTATGAATAACCTTAAATTACTATTTTAGAATTCTGCAAACCTCTATAAAATATGAAAGAAACATTATAAAATACTAACAACTTATGTAATGTAATTTATGAAAAGTTATGGAAGTTAGCATAGATATGCATTATGGTTATGATTTTATAAATTATGTATGAACATTATGAAAGACTATGTAAAGGGTTTTCGTGTAATAGACTTTATAGGAAGTATGTACTTGGAATAAATAATGGAAGCTGACATTGCTATGTCAGGGCCCTTCAAAGGCACCCCTCGCCCGTGCCTGCCAGTAGTCTACGACACACGCTATGTAACTTAATACATAAATAGACTTCCTCTTCCATAGAAGGCTTTCCAGCGTTTGAATAAGCTAGAGAAACGAATAACTTTTAATTATTACCGTTTACCTAACCCACCCAAACACTAGCACTACTATAGGGAGTTCAATGGGACTACAATCTCCTTAAGTTCCCTTTAAAAGAACTCAAAGACAAAGCAGACCCTAGGGGGTCAACTGCTAAGCAGCCTGGTCGAGCCATGTCCAACGGCACAAGTTGAGCTAGATTATTAGGATAACCAATGTCAAAGCCTTGAGAACATTCTCAGATGTTGTCGAAGAATGGGTCATAAAAACTAGATTTGCGGAAAGCCTCCCTCGCTTTACTAAGTCCGGGATAAGCTTGGCAACTACTGTGCCGCTAGTTAGACCAAACGGTATCACTCGATACATAAAATGTATTCAAACTTTGTAGGTAAATACTTTCCTCTTTCCATAGATTCCAGATAAATACCGAGACACACGCTCACAAAGTTCGATATACACTCCCTAACTGGAATGTTGTACATAGGCTTTTCCAAAGGATTTTCCTTCAAAAGTAGTTCACTTGAACAGTCAAACACTGGCTACCTTTAAAGTTTGGACGAAAATAGTCCACGCGTGAATTTAAATCTACGAATCGTTAAAACTAGTCTTTACAAGACTTCCCATAATTTTAGTCATTACACGACATTAAATAAAATAAGTCCTTACCAGACTTGGTAAATTTAAGTATTTTTATCTCACATTTTAAAAGGCACAATGTTAGAAAGTTTACTTTACTTCTAACATTGTGCTCTACTGGGTTTAAAAATAATGAAATGTATTCAAGTATAAAGTTAATTGAAGAAAGATCAAAAATAGTTCACATCAAAAGTTATATATTTTAATCTGACATTCTAAATGACACAATGTTAGTAAGATTACTTTACTACTAACATTGTGCATTCCTGAAGTCAATTTAATAAAATAGATTAAAGAGTTTATATCAGCAAAAGATAGATTAAATGTTTGCATAACTTAACGTCATTATAATCGGTCTAGTCTACCTAACAGTTTAGAGTTCTACCTATCTAACTAAGCCTTACGCTCTACCTATAATATGTTACTAATATCTCTAATAATAATATTCCTAGGAGCGAATCAAATACTATTTTTATAAATTAATTTAACCGGATGGAAGTTTAACACAGACTTAATTAAATATTATTATGAAGCAGAAATGTAACATACATAAATTAAATATTAAAAGACTTACAGTATTACTCGTACAAACCACATTTTTACAAACAAATAATATTTAAATTTATAACACAAACAAACCCCAAGGAAATTTAAAACTAATCTTTGCTCAAAATTAAACCCCATAATCGACCGTGAATTTAAATCTTAAAACCCCAATATTAATAATTTCTGAAAGACACTGCACAACACAAACGATCGCGAATCTAAATCTTAAGAAATTTAGTATTAATCTTATTTCAAAATTCACTTAAACAACACTACCGAACGCGAATGTATTTAATGAATTTAACCTCTAAACATAATATTACTTTTTCTCAAAACACTTTAAGCAAAACAATTGACTTTCAACCCGTAAACCGACCGAGGGTTCAGAGTACCCGATCCGCGAATTACATGTACAATCGCTGAACCTATCGGTTCGAGAACCCGAAATTCAGTGTCCTGCCTCCTGTTCCTTTCAAACCTCATCACGTCGGTGCCTACGCGTCCCTTCCACGTTAAATATTTTTTTATTATAGTTAGTGCAGGGATTTTTTGTATTAAATGGTTTCTGGAAAGTCCCCGAAACATTTGCGATCTTAAGTAGATATTTCACTTGAAATATTTTTTTGTATTTAATTTATGATCTGACCTGGCTCCTATCCTTAAAAACAAAGACTTTTACGGACATGTGTTTTTAATGGGCGACGTCCAATTTCGAATGAACAAAAATATATTTTTTTGTGATATTTTAAATTGCGTCTATTGTGCTTAAAATAACATTGTTGTCCTGCAGATGTTCGAATGGAAAGTTTTAAAGAATAAAAGAATGTGAAATAAATCAATTAATTTCTTCAAATCTAAAAATGATCTCTGTGTCAATAATTGTGAATAAGAACGAGGCTGACGTAGTTCTGGCTCGTTACACGTTGTACCTACGAGTAGAGCGGGCCTTCTAACATAAGTGCTTACACTTAAAGGAAGGTTGAAACCTTCTATAAGCTGTAATTCAAAAAATAACCTAAACGTTGAAAAACCTAAAACTTTAATATGAACAGAGGTTTACTTTCCTAGACATGCACTGAATAAATGATGTCGTGCAAAATTATGCTGTCCAAAGTTTTTCAGAAAATGAAGAGTACCATATGTCTTTAATTTATGAAAAAAAATTTAGGAATAAACATATACCTACTATTCGTAGATAGTGAACAACCATAGTATAGTTTCAGTGTTATTTCATCTAATTGTAATGTAATAAAAAATGTTTCAGCATAATGTACATCGTGACCGCTATTTCGCAAATTATCGCAATTCATACATATGTATATAAATTATGATTTCGTCCAGATTTCGTCCAGTCTGTAGTTTGTATTATTTTGTCGTCATATTTCGAATATAGAGACTCCTAGAATATAATATAGAATTTAATATACCGTTACGATACGTGCCCTTTTATGGGTGGTTAAAGGAACCAGTTCCGTTTAAAACAGCCGGATTCGATTAATTATCAAGAACAAATCTCCCACAACACCATAGATAGTGTTACAAATCGAAGGGTTTGTACGTTACCCTCACGTCCGCCATTCCCCTGATAGATTCAGGGAGCTCCTGCCAAATAGTGCGCTTTGGCACAACGCCACGCGCCGCGCCGCGCCGGCAAGATGTTGCCGCGGTTCAAACAATCATGTGCTATGCGGTCTATTCTGTAAAAACAGACACTTTGTCGGTTGGTGTACTTTTTCTTATGCTGGGGCCACATTAGCGGGCTACGGCGAATATTCGTGTTAACGCGATGTATGTGGCCGGGTACATCGTGTCATCGCGTAGTATTCGGGCGACGACGCGAATCAATTTGTCGCGCCAATATTCGCTTAGGTGGCTACATCTACGTCAATTTATTTAGGCTAAGTTCAGATGACCGCGCGTAACCGCGCGTCGCCGCGCGGTTTGAGCATTCACATGACGATATTTGTATGGGAGCGCGACGCACGTTGGCGCGCGGTACCGCGCGGTAATGTAGACGATAATTACCGTTTATATTGATCTTGTACCGCGCGGTTGGTAGTTCCGCGCGTTACCGCGCGGCCATATGAACTTAGCCCTAGGCTAAGTTCAGATGATCCGCGGCGTGCGGTACCGCGCGATAATGTAGACGCTAATTACCGTTTATATTGATCTTATACCGCGCGGTTCGTAGTTCCACGCGGTACCGCGCGGCCATATGAACTTAGCCTTAGGCTAAGTTCTAGGCATGAGACAGATATATCAAAACGAAACTGAAATCCGTTAGCAGTCAGAAATCGTATCGCATCGATATTCCAATATGAGAAAACCGTTTTTAGGAAACGCACGATGATAACGCAAACTGCAAACAATCTTATCCGAACGAAACCAAACCGAACCGACGTGAGTTTAGTTTTGCACCGAAAACGAAAACCAAACTCAAACTGCAAACGAACGAAATCTAAATCTACCTAAAGTTTAAGTTTTCTATAGTTTTGATACGCATTCGTTCTCTATCACTCCACCGTACGACTACTTTAGTTAGAATAAGACAGAGCTAATTTCATTTCCTTTTTTTTCTAACTCAGTGAACCGTCGTAAGAGCAAGAGAAATGAAGCGAATCGTTATGGAGTTTTTGACGGTTTTATGAATTGTCCGGTTTTATGATTTCTGACTGCAATCCGATATTCCATTCCAATATGAGAAAACTGTTTTTAGAAAACGCATTAACAATACAACCTAACAACCTAATCCGAATGAAACCGAACCGTGAGTTTAGTTTTGCATCGAAAACCAAACTTAAAATACATAAAAATATACAATATTTTTTTTAATTCAAATACCCAATTGCACATTGAAAACGAAAAACCGAAAGAATTCGATTTTGCGTTTGTCGTAATAACTAGTAAATACGCTCCGATATTCGCTACTGAAATCGATTTCAAAAAACGGTTTTTGAAATCGGTTTCAAAATCTGAAATCGGTTTCGTATCGGTTTGTGAAAAAATCCAAAAACGCCCATGCCTAGAACAACACCATCCGGCACAGGGTTACCAGATGCAAATTTCAAAAGTCCTGACAAAATTCCAGACATGAGATCAATTGGGTTTTTGAATATATATTTTTTTTGTGATAAATGGATAAGTTTTATAACACAACTAATTTTATTCTATTTTTCCGTAATAATTCAAAAGTTATTTCAAAATAAAAAATATTTTTTAAATCTAGTACGTTTAATATTATATGTCAATGTTGATTGTTTGATGTCAAAATCGTTAAAAGCTAATTACTATTAATGACAATTTCCTTTTTGTTATTGTGACCAAAAATAAAATTATAGTGTAAAAAAAAATTGTTCCATTTATTTGCCGAGAAATTCCTGACATTTCCCTTTTCCGGCCGCATTCCTGACATATGTCTAAAATTCCTGAAATGTCAGGAAAATTCCTGACATCTGGTTACCCTATCCGGCACGATACATCGCGTCAACTCGACACGAATCTTCGCCCGTCTAATGTAGACAAGAACATCGCCTATACCCGAACACGATGATTTTATCGCGCCAACACGATACGAATATTCGCCCGCTAATGTGGCCCCAGCATATAGATAATCTATCGTATGCTACGTAAGCGGTTGCATGTAATGAATACTTATCTACTAAATTCATGACATGCAGCCGCTCTAGGAGTCCTTTTGAATGGTAGTGTTCTGTAAACAATAAATTGCCGAAAAAACCCAGAGATCAGCATTCTTAATTTAATAAATCAGTCATCCATAAATTTATTTTTTGCTACTAGCGCCCAACTTTATGAGCGGTTGACCGCATTTCATATTCATATTTCCATTATTTAACCGGTAACGTATGGGCGTTATACCGGTTATTTTATGCACTTGCACCACGGCCGCACACGGCAACATGAATATTTGGGGCGGCGAGGATCAAACTCATTAATTCGACGTTGTTTCAATAACGCCATCGGTTGCATCTATAAATTTCACCGCTGGCAATTACGGCACTGTCCGATCCGGGCAAAAAACAGGATTATTTATTACAATCACATTCCGGCGCCAAAAAAGTGCGATGTACAGAGAGAGCGAAATTGGGTGGCTACTGGGAAATTGGCGATTCCTGCACCCCTGCGGATGGCGCTGCAAGATTGCATTTATACACATAACAGTATATTTGTTCATTAGCAAATATGTTATTCAATTTTTTTTGGGAAGTTTCGTCCATTGATAACATTGAGATATTTACAGATTAAAACAATGTCTCTAGGTACTTATCTTTTCACTTTTCAGAAACTTTCTCTCCTATAGTTAATTTCTTTCGTGCGGTCAGAATACGTGTCTCCAAGCAGGTCAGCGTGTACAGTTGAAGGTCGCTGGGTCGTACCATAGCCACAATGCCGGCATGTTGCCCAACGCTAGGACTCTGTTTACCGCGCCGCCGCCGCCGCTGAAAAAAAACACGGTCATGATCTTTTCGTGACTGATGTTTTATTTACTAGAACTTTCGGTTTTCTAAGAAATTCTATTCTTGGAGCTCGCAGATTAGATGGGGAGCTAGTTAGTTTTGGGTGGTTTGTAATTTCAGCTTTTTTTATGTAGATACTTAAGTTCTGTTCGAATACCGTTGCCAAATATTATACTAGAGCAAAACAAGTGGCATTCTTTGTAATATGGTATTTCATTCGGTTTAATGTTTTCATTCCTATACAATAACATCTTAGAGGTTATTTTGAGCGTGTAATTGGATGCCAGTTGCTAAATATAGCTGAATACGACGTGCCAACGCGTCGCATTGCAACATGTAGGTATTATACCTACTATACTAATGATGTACGATAACTGTTGTGAGGATGAAAGGTTACAATAAATTGCGCTCGGTTTATATGTTTTCTAGTGACATAGAAAATCAACGTTAACTCTTTTCTGATTGAAGACAACGCTAAATATAAATTTACGCTTTACTTTTGTTGATCTTATTAAAACGTTGTAAGTATATAAAAAAATCTTATAAAAAAATAGTAGGTAAATGAACAAAGATTTAAAAATGTAAATACATAAGTAAGAGCCTGGTGACTAAGGTAGGTAAGTACTTTAAAATCAAACATGTTGAAGATCTGGTTCAGGATATGAATATAGTATAGGTACTAACAGTGCGAGCGTGAAATTGGTGTAACATGATTATTTATTTTAGGCTTTATAGGCTTAGTTTTTAAACTCATGAAAAATGATTTTCATGAGGTACCTACATTGTGATTTCAAATTTAAAATTATCTCAGATTTTGGCGCACTGCTCGATCGGAAGCTTCCTAGCTTCACAGAGCGTCTAAACTTTTGACAATTCACAGTAGATAGAGGAAAACAATAATGAGGGAACAGTAGCACAACACTGTATGTAGAGTAATGTAGAGATGCAAATAGTAGACCCGATTCTCTGAACGGGTCGATGTTCTCTTTGTCTATGATGAAACAAATCAAGAAATAGAATGCGTTTGCATTGTTTGCATCGTTTAGACATCGCAACAATACCATACTACCTTTGGGTGATGTAACCTGATTGAACTGTATAAAGTTAATATCTTTCTGATTGTGGTACGGTCATTGCAACTTTGTCAAAGAACCCTAAGGTCACGACCATGAGACCGTGCAGAATCGTCGGGGTCGCGTTAAGCAACACCCCGGTTTAGGACACTGTCTAGTGGCCTGGCTATTCACCTGACTGGTGGTACCGCGGTCGGTGGTGACATGGCTGTCCATCGGAGTGTTCTGCTGCTGATGTGCTGTCTGGCGATCGGGGGTGAGTCATTACGTTGTCGAATGCAGACCCTAATTTTGTTCATGCCATGCCCACTTCGTGTAACACCTAGGTGAACTCTTTGTGATATGAACATTACTTTTCAAAAGTCCAAAAAATCTCAATGCTTTTGCTCACAGAATTTGTTTGGGATGTTAGTGGACAAAATTATGAAATCTGTGTTTTGAAAATACGAATGCTATTTATTTATCTTCTTAGTGTTATCATCGAAATCACATACATTTTAGATCTACAAGAAACAGACACAGAATGTTGTTCAGAAGAAGTTCTTCCTGACGAAGTTTTACCAGAAGACCAATCAGATACAGAAATTCAGGACCCAGACCAAAACATAGACCTTCAAGCCTGTCCTGAGCTGAGCGGTCAGATAATCGGAGGCAGACCTAGCTCGGTGAACCGACATCCGTACCAGGTGTCTATGGTGCTGAACGGCAACTCCTTCTGCGGAGGCTTCATCATCAGCCAAGATTATGTGCTGACTGCTGCGCATTGTGTTCAGAAGTAAGTGAAACCTTTTATTTTACCTGGTGCAAACTTCTGAGAAAACTCTGTATTTGCATCGTATCTCTGTCGTTTTATGGTACTCAAAACCTCAAGTCTGATATGGTTATCGGACTTTAGGTTTTGAGCATACATAATATCTATAATGATGTATACGTTAGGACACATACCTGTATTATAAATATAAGATATAATTCCCCAGTGTTTCACTTGCACATTACTTTCGTTTCGTCCATGTTGTCCACGTCAGATCGTTCAGGTAGGATAAGGTGGGTAAAAGTTATAAAAAACGCTGAGCACCCATAAAATTGGGTATTATCTCTTTCTTAACCTTATAAAGATAGCATTTTATGAGAAAACACGAAGAATTGGCTTTTATTACAGTAACTTGAAGATAGCTGGAGATCCGATGGGCTTAATAGTTTTTCAGGGTCAATCTTAACCCAAGAACTCAAGGGTGTAATCGTAACGCTTCCTAACTTTACGACTCGGAGGAAACATAAAACTATAGGGACGCTACGATGCTTTTTTTTGTAATAAATCGAGGGACAAACCCACTGTCTAATTTTTGGTATATAAAAGAAATCAATTTCCCTTACCAAAATATTTTATATTTTTAAATACCTACGGAAAATATTTCAGGCCCGTTTGATTTTTGACAAACTGCCGTGCATTTCAGTGTCGCTTAAAAAGCTTCGTCGCGTCGTCTATTCTAGTGGAAAACACACCAGTTGCAAACAATTTAACTGGATCATTCTGGTGTGACAGAATTGGACTATAGTACATTCTAAAGCATCATTTCTCCATCGAGTTTACGACTATACCAGCGGTAAAACCCAACGCATTTTATGTTAGTTTTATATATTGGTGTAGTGTAAGGGTTTGGGAAATGATGTCTGTTTTTTCAGAAATTCATTGAAAAGGATCTGAATTGACACAGGGAATATAAAAAAAAAAAAAATTCACGGACGATTCACACTCAAGATATTATTGTCCAAAACTAAGCGAGGTATGATTATTATTTTTAGAAAAGTACTTACTACCTACCTAAATTTTAATCATTACATTTATATCCTAAACGACATATAATTAATAAATCTTACCTAAATAATATTCCTGACGCCGATTAGTCAGAGATAGTTATAGTTTTATGGTTCAACCTTCATAAATAGATTATGTCGTGAACTGGAATAAATCTAATATTTCGGAAGTTGTCTAAGTTCAAGATGAGTTAAGAAAATTCAGTTAGCAATAAAACTTTTTGTGAAATAACTCATCCGAGGAAGTACTACCACCGTACTATTGCAGCTCTGCCGTCAAGCAGTGATATTTTCAATGCTGTGTTCTGGTTTTATTTCTCGTAGTGGCGACCGCCTTGCAATGCATCACTGAGCACGTCCTCAAGAGTTCCGTGTGGAATGTATCGTGGTTTACCACTCAACATCATCGGACATCGGTTTGTTGTTCTTGTCAATTAATAGTAAAAAAAACAAAGGTCGTCGGTATTAGAATCGCATTTTAACGCGTGACGTTATATGATTTTTCTCTCTGACTGTACCTACCTACTAGGTATCAATCGAAGTCGTGTTATAAAAAAATCTCTATTAATTGATATCTGAATTGAACTTATCCTAAGCTTTGTACTAAACTGGTTTTAATAAAAGCGAAGGAACAATTATTTTTAGTAATGAGTCTGACTCCAGTTATCTCATAAAATGCTTATTTTCGCAATGATTGCACTATAAAATAATCAGAGCGTGGAGCAGCTGGTAGGAGGCGCGCCGTAAACTGGACCGCTCTGGATATTTCGGGAAGTTAGCCTAATTTATTTGCTTGCTCGTCCACCGGCTAAACATTTCGTAGTCACTGAATATGAATTGTGATCTTGTTTGTCTGACTGGAGGAAACTATTTCCAAATCTGCAAACGCTAGAGAATAAAAAAATAAAAATACTCTTGTAGGTATATTCACGTGATGTACAAGTTTCATTTGTCAAAGTAAAAACACGCTTCCAAGAAATTGAAGATGGTTTTAAAACTCTGTTATTTAAAGACACGTTTATTAGTTTGTTTGTTTATCTTTCTATATATTTTTAAACTACTTTGATAAATGTATTTTTTTTTTCAAGAATGATTTGTTTATTTTTTTGTTAACGGTACATAAATCATGAATATTATACAACCTATTTATAATCCTTATTTATAAATCCTTTAAGCCTCCTGCAATCGATTAGAATGTAATTTATTAGGCTTTGTACAATAGGTACTGTGTCTCTCGAGCCCTTTGTGACGCCGGCCTTTGTCTAGCCCCGAGTCCCCAAGCCTGTGGGTAATAGTCAGACGAGACGTGTTCAAGCGGTTTATTTTTCTGACACTGAATATTTTATGAGGCGCTCTGGTGTTAGCTGATATTACTTGGGGTTCATGAAGACTTATTCGCAAGCTTCAATGGCTTGTACGGGAATATATCCAAGAATGAATAGAGCCTTGAATAATATAACAGGTTTAGTACTGTCTGGGCTATTACTAAAATGAAAAAACGAAAGTAATGTGTCGATTTGTTGTATTATTTTCCAAAAGCTAAAGTATACCTCGATCGTTTGATAGTTGAGATAAATCATAAAGCACCATGTCATTTCTATGATGGAATACAACCAAAGCCTTGTCACCAGTTCTTCTTTCCAGCGTAGCCCCAAACGCTATTCGTCTTCGCGTCGGCAGCACCAGACGCGACTCCGGCGGTCGAATCGTACGCGTCACCAACGTCACCACACACGCCCTGTACGGCCAGCCGCAGTACGACAATGATATAGCAGCGTTGCGGCTGGCGCGACCCTTAGTCTTCAATGCCAATATACGTGCTGTAAGGCTGCCGCAGCTGAGGCAGGCAGTCCCGCTCGTGAGGCTCACGGTAACGGGCTGGGGGCTTACTGCTGTGAGTATTACTAAAACCTCAGTTACATATTGTAATCGTGAGTAAACAAAGCTCCTGAATACTAATGAAAATAGAATGTGGGTTGCGTGGTACCTCTGGCAGGGCCAGGATTAGTAGCGTTAAAACCTCTGCAAAACGTAGAGCAAACACTGAATGAGGTAAGTTGGAGACAAAAAGCACGATATCTCTTAGATCTACCTACGTATAGCGAATATTCAGTGAATCGATATTGACACAGACCATTAAGCAACTAAATAAGTGTGGAAGTGTTTTTGTTGATTTAAAAATGTTAGAGTCCTCGTGATATGTTTCCAGCCCCGCGGACGGCGGATCCCTCGCATCATGATGGAGGCTCAGGTGCCCGTGGTGCCGCACTGGCTCTGTCGCCTCTCGTACGGCGACGCACTCACTGGGAACATGTTCTGTGGGGGACATTTCCTCATCGGAGGAGTGTCATCTTGCCAGGTACAGAGGCAGTTCACATTTTACAACATAATGTCGAACGTGGAACAGTCATTGTTTGATTGAAACTATAGGCGCTGCTGCCGATGCATGGGCATGCATTAGTTTTGATGCTTTTTTTGGACTTCTTTAGCTGTATTTATATTTATGTTGACGTAATAACATTCTTGGAACTAAAGTAGTTCCAGCGGTGGTCAATCCCTACCCCCGATTTCTTAGTTTTCAATGATGTGCAGTAAAATCAAAAGGTCAAAAATACTGGTTTATTATCGAGTATAAAAAAAAATAATCAAATGTTTCAGGGAGACTCTGGAGGACCAGCAGTGTTCCGCGGCACTGCGTTCGGAGTAGTGTCGTTCGCGAGAGGATGTGCACTCCCCCTGTCCCCCACCGTCTTCACCAATGTCGCTTCCCTTCGAGACTGGATCACCAACAACACTGGAGTTTAAACTCTACATCAATACATTCATAGCTCAAAACAATTTGCTGTATAACCTCGCGTTCTACTGTGACTCACTGACTGTATTACCATCCGATATTGATGTTTATAACAAGGGTGTTAAAGATTAAAATCTGTTAACAGAAGTTTTTAAAAATAAACTCTTGCGTCGGTTTGGTTAATTTATTTTTGTATCGTTTTAAATAAAGTTTCTGTAGTAAAGATGTTTTCTTTGGATTCTAGGAATGAACGTAATGAGGCCTTGCATTATTTAACTATTGCGTATTATGTAAGTTAAAATGAGGTCATGACATTTTTATAAGATGGTGATAGGAACATTTATCTTTGTACTAGGTATTACGTGGACTACTAGTCTACTATATATATTGTTTCGATCCGACTCCATTCAATGTACGTTTTAAAAGATCTATGAATATAAAATAAAAGGGTTATTAGGTACATTTGGTACCTATACACAATTTAGTTAGTTACTGTTAGCATATGATATCTTATTAATAGCTAAGGTCTTAAAATTCATTTTTTTACAGGTCTACGAGATGTTTCTGATCGGCTACCAGTTCAGAGTTCTGTCTCCCATTTTCACGATCCATTGGGGTCTGCAAGCGCGCCGCAATCGCCCTCTTTGGAGGGAAAAACAGAACGAAAAGAACCGAAAACATTTCGAGACTTTCAAACGGGAGTTATTCGCTCGCTACAGGAAAGACCCCCTGCATTTATTGCGAAGGCCTCCTCAGAAGAAGACCTAGGCCTCGCAAGGCCGTGCGATATCTGTTGCCGGCCTTGTCTTCTTGTCTGCCGTGGGGCATACGCTCTGACACTTGTGGTTCTGCTGTAGATTGGTGTCTATAGAATGGTGTTTCACAGATGTAGGTACAGTGATTGATGTTGTGTAGGATGTGAATTGAGTGTAAAGTGATATAAATAGTTATTAAGTTACAATACCTAGGCCTGGATGAGGTGCACGGTGTAAAAATACCACTATTAAAAAACTGGCAAAGCCGAAAGGCAGGCCGAGCACATACGTTAAGAAAGATAATATAATATACAACAAGTTCCAGAAACTACGACTTTTAACTATATGACATTAACATTATTTTTTTTGTGATTTACATTTAAACATTTATTAATAAAAACAGTAATCTATTTATCACACTATTTGTCACATATAGATATATATGTGACTGATAACAATAATCTTATTGCCGTAACAAAACCATGCTCAGGATGTCTGCCGTTATATCATCAAGGCTTAGTAGTTTTTTTACACCGTGTATTTAGATAGTTAACCTTGAAAATATTGGTGTACAAATGAGATTTGTTGTTCACTGCCAATTTTTTCGCTTCGCAGTACTTTACGATTAGAATGCGCTGTGACGCCACGAAGCAGAGATTATCCGTTACGTGGTCAAACCTATTCTTATATAGAAAAGCCCCAATTCTTTGATTATTAAATAAATGGGTTATCGCGACTACCATTGTACAATGGTGGAGTATATGGGCCATGAGGATTTTTTCCTTGAATCCCAACGAAAGTCTTGTCGTGAACACATTGTATGTTCGTAGAAAATTAACATAATTGTTAGGTATATGCACAATGTTTTGTATTACTTTAAGATATGAACTTGTCATTATTATATAAGTAAAGCCTAATAATTACGGGATACTCGGGTCACCTTAAGTAAAAGTAAGGAATAAAGAATGTAGTTCGATCCTATGGAGGTACAGTCAGCAAAAATATTTTGTCATCAAACCTTTTAAGTGTTTGGTGATCTACAAAATCCATACTAGTTTCATGTAAAAAAACACCTGTATTTTCCAAGTAAGTAGAGTAATATTGTATTACAGAATTTGCCTTACCACTTCTGCCATTGACTGTACAAATAGATATCAGTGTTCGCACGAGCTTAAATTAATTAATTACGGGTATTTGTTTATTTGTGGATTATAAGAAATATCAAAATACTATAATCGCTTTCGTATTACGCTAAATCATTTTGAAACGAACCTAAAATTGCTGGTACCATTTTTTTATACTTAAGTACCAAAATTGGTACCGTTATTGGTAAGTATAGAAGAGAAATATTTTTATTGAAGGCAGTAAAAGCGCTTACTTTTGCTTAGAAATGTAGGTATTAGCTTAATTAAATTCGTACAACCAGCATCGTTAGTAAAAATAATTATGAAAGTGAGCATGGGTTAAAAATCAACTTATATGAAAATAATTATCTACTTCTGATGCTGACTGTACACAATATTTTACTGCAAAATATGTTTTAAAGCCTAAATAAATTCCCATTTTAGGTCACTAAATAGTATTTTAAGCAAAAAATTAATTTTAAATAATTTAATTAATTTTAGCTAAATCATTTTATTGTTGTTTAATATTTTAATTTATAAATAAATACAAAGACTTGAGTATACATGTTTACTTAAAAAGTTTTTTACTTGACAAATCCTATGTTATGACGCCTTTCAGGCATTTTAATAGATTTGATTGAACAAATTCACTATGTACCCAAACGACCAGAATCTTGACAATCTTCGGTAGAATGAAAATCACGATAGCACTAGGATTAAAAAAAAATTGCGCTCAAATAAACGTCAGTAGTCAAAGTAGCAGACTATTTGAAGGTTTAGTTTCTGGTATGCGCAGAGATGTGGCTGTTGACCCAGTCCCAGACCACCGGGTGCGCCAGTCGCGTGTACACACCGGGGAAGTTCCCCCGGGCACAGCCAAGTCCCCACGACACTGCCCCGATTAGTACCCCTTCGTAAACTATGGGGCCACCGCTGTCCCCCTAAAAAAAACATTAAAGTAGTAGTATAAAATAGGTAGGGGAGACCAAGGAGGGTTGTTACAATTTTTACTTAAAACCACATATCTCAATAAAGAAACATAGCACAGTTATCAACTTTATGTCTAAATATAGAGCAATCTTTCCTTTATCAAAAACAGTCATGACAATGAATGAAAGTTGTAAGGTTTCTGAGAAAATCCACCAAAACAGAAACAACTCAAACTGTAACAACTCTCCTAACACCGAGGTAAGTTGTGACAGGCACCAAGGTAAGTTGTTACAGCTGTTTATCAATACTATATTTGATAGGTAAGATGACTTTTATAAGAATTATAAAACACACACCCTCTAATAATACTTCAATTATCATTTGGCATAATTGTTGATACTACAGACATTAAGATTATAAGAAATAAATATTTTTTAAGTAACTATGGCATCATGACAATATCAGCAGCTATAAAATATGTCTGTAATCCAATATATTATGACAGACATACAGCAGCTCACTCCTAGTGCCATTCTCGACCAGCCTTTCCACTCCTGAACTGAAACCTTTTGATTGGATTTCTAATGACATAAAATTCAAAGCAAACAAACTAAAATAGGAGAGTTGTTACAGCGTGTCACAACTCTCCTAGGTGTCGAAAATTACGACCTGGTCAGAATAAACATTCATAATTTCACAACAACGTAAAGGATCATCAAAACAACGCCACTATTTGAAACTTCAAAAACCCTACAGTATACAAAAAAATAACATAACCACCTAAATTTAATGTGTCACGATATAAATATAACCAAAATTTTGACAAAAAAATTACTTTTCGGCTTTTTTTTCATGCAGACGTCGTACTCGAGCAACCATTTGCCTGGTGCCTGAGGCACTTGTTTCATCAAGAAGCGCATCTAAAAAGAATCAATTGAGTGGCATTGCCAGCTCACTAACGATCATATGTTCCGAGAAATCGGCTTTGTAACAACTCTCCTCTGTAACAACTATCCTAGGTCTCCCCTAAGTATAATCAAATAACAGCCTATCTGAGCTTTGCTTATACATACACATACAAACATATTCTGTAGACGCAAAACAATATTTTGATCCGAAATTTAGTAAATAACCTCCATAAAAAGTTTGTGTAGGTTTCTAAGGCAAGTTGGTATACAAATACTGTTGAATTGAGGCCTCAGTGCCCCCCAAAGTCCTTCTCCGTTACTTAAAGGAGTTGGGCTCTATCTACTAAGGGTATCAGATACCTGACAAGCATCAGGTGAAGACTCCAGGAACGAGCCGGCACAGAACATGGACGCGGGATCAATCGCCTTCCTGTCGAGACCTGACCGCTTGCACAGCTTCATCGGGATCGTCTTGATCGTCGAAGACTGCAGATAGATGGCGCTCGGACCACCTTCCTGAAATTGCCACATTGTATTTTAGCATTTTGATAAATATAAAAAATATAATAGCATGGTGGACCATTTCACACAAAATGTTTTATTTATCGACAATACAAACATAAATAATAAATACATAAAATGCCATAAAAAACACTATCAAACATTAATAAATCAACTAGCTTAACTCGGTCATGATAAAATTGAGTTTAACTTGTTATATGTGAGTATCTGGCCCAGCGTATCATATGACAATGTACATTTTGTAAATACTGTATACTTACTTGTTATAAGTTCATAACAGATAATATGAGATATGTATTCATAATAATCATCATAGGTCGAATTACATTTCATAATTATTATTCAGATTAATTATATTATTATAAATAAATAAATAAAAACAAGATACAAGATGGACTAACCCTCAGTTTGCCCCACCCGGAGACGATGGCTGCTTCATTGGCTGGAAGCCTGGCGTTCCTCGTCACTATCCTGATGGGGAGCACGCGCGCCGAGAACCGCAGCTGAGTGTACAGGTGCACGAGACCCACGTCATTCACCTGCACAAACAGAACTACAGTACTAAATAACAGGTGTTTAAAGTATATAAACTGATCCCCTATCTTATAAAAAGTTAGCGTAGACTTCAAGTCATCATTACGTATGGTAATCAGTACTACAAGTTTGCGCTAACTTTTTATAAGATAGACTGTGAGTATTAGAGCGGAAAATAGCAGTCGTTTATCGTAAACAATTTATAAGTAATTTGCAATTTTCTCGAAGAAATAAATAAGCAAATTAATTGTATAATTACGTACGGTTAGCATGCAACACTTAATTAACTTAGTTGACTGAAAGTAATATAAAATTATCACATCAAATTGAAAGCAAGTCTAGTGAGTTTGTTGTAAGCGTAAAAAATATGCGATTCTGAATGGGACATTTGTGATCTACGACTGTAACTAACTTTTGATTTGCTGGCGTATCGAGGGTGTACAAAGCACTCCTTGACATCATACATCTCTCCTCCGTGGGTCTTCCATGAGGAGCCGAGACGGACACTCAGCTCATTGGCTCTGGCCCTGAAACAGAACAATCTATGTACTAAGGTCGATATGACAAGAATCCTTACACCATAGTAGCACATAATGTTGCTACAGGCAAATAATTATATAAGTTAAAGAAGATGATGAACTGTCGCGAGAGTTCCATTAAAATGATTCTAGACTTAAAAATAATGATATAAAGTAACAGGAGTATAGATACAGGAGTACAGTATAAATAAAGTATTGCAATATTTTATTTTCATGGTTTACAAATCAAATAATAATTAAGCAAATATTTACTTTCAGAATTCAATGAACTTTCGTTTGATTTAGGTAAATAAATATAAAACAGCTGCAAAAATATTTGCTCGACCTTCATACAACTTACGCAAATGACTAGAAAAAAGTCTGTGATTTTGTGCTCGTTTTACGTTTAGGCTCAAGTGCATTTCTATATGTAATTTAATTATCTTTTTATCTTAGGATGTATGTTACACAAATTTAATTTATACAATGGTAAAACTATACCAAGTAACGTGTAAACAAAAAGTAGCTGAACGTATCCGAACAATTCAACTACGTTTAGATCCCGCTAAAAGTAGCTGAACGTATCCGAACAATTCAACTACGTTTAGATCCCGCTAAAAGTAGCTGAACGTATCCGAACAATTCAACTACGTTTAGATCCCGCTAAAAGTAGCTGAACGTATCCGAACAATTCAACTACGTTTAGATCCCGCTAAAAGTAGCTGAACGTATCCGAACAATTCAACTACGTTTAGATCCCGCTAAAAGTAGCTGAACGTATCCGAACAATTCAACTACGTTTAGATCCCGCTAAAAGTAGCTGAACGTATCCGAACAATTCAACTACGTTTAGATCCCGCTAAAAGTAGCTGAACGTATCCGAACAATTCAACTACGTTTAGATCCCGCTAAAAGTAGCTGAACGTATCCGAACAATTCAACTACGTTTAGATCCCGCTAAAAGCCCTCGCAAAGCCGTCGAACTAAATAACGCATACTGTAAGCTCTTTGCAAAACTGTTCCGACTATACTCTACCTTGGCTACATAAATCGTAACCACCATACCTATTTTTACCGCCCTTTGTGGGCTGCGTTCTTTTCAACGGTTCCAATTTATCGTGGGGTTATATTTTTTGGGATGCAAAGCAGTGCCGCGGGGCTCGGCCCGACAAAACATTGGCCTTCGCCAAGGTTTGTTTTTCTAATACTGGGGCCATATTATCGGGGAGTAGGAGACTCACCTAATGTACCATTATTACTCGTTAAATACAAACATTTGTTTATTTTCAATATCAAATACTGAATGTTACTATTTCTGTTAGTTTTTTTTTGTTCAGATGAATTCATGTGTAACCTAACACGATTCTTAACTAACTTGACTATAAAACGGGCACAAATAGAGTTAACAAGTATGGGTAAAGGTGTGCATGGATGTAATGTATGTGAGGGTCCTCCTTATTACGCAAGTCTCTTAGGAGCCAGGATTTCACAGGAGAATCCATTGAATAGGAATTTAAAGAACCACCTGCCGTATTGCTCTCAGCAATAAGGTCTAAAATTGCGTGTGGCTTTACTAGCCGTAATGTTACGGTCAACGCTTTTACGGAAACTAAAGCTCTATAGTGAGGCTAGGTCTACGGGGAGTTACGATGCCCCCGAGAAATTTATCGATGCCCACTTGGCGATACTTTGTGCCTTTGCCTTGTTGTTACCTCGCCTCGCTTCTTGGAGCAAGCAACCAATGGATGCATTTCTCTATTCGTTTTACCCATCTAAAATTACTGATTGACTGTCATATGAAGCCGGCGGATTGAGAAAGACATAAACGATTTAGGTTTTGTTAGGTTGCTATATTGCTATGGTTATCTTAATTATTGCTATCCTATTTCAATTATTGCTATTTATTCAGCAAATCGCAATATTTACCATCACACAAATTGTGTTAGTTCTTGGTGTGAACCGAACTTAGGATCCTTAATCATGGAAAGCTAGGTTGCAGGGTCGAGCTTTTCGGGCGAACTCAGGGCTTTTACCAAATAAACCTTAAGTTTAATAACAAATCAAATCTGTTAATTCTGTAAATATTCTGTAAATCCTAGTAGGTGCCTCCAGTTTTAGTTGGTCTGATCTCCAATGATATACTTACCTATACGTACTTAGCCAGCTCTGTCGAAGATAGAGTAGGATGTAGGAGAGAGAAATGTTGCTTTGGGAGGTTCGATAGGGCTGTTTGGCTTAGTTATTGACACGAAACGGTTTCTATGTAACAAATGTGTCACACTTTAGTAGACAATGCTATCCACATCACGTTTCTTTTACAAGATTTTTATCTTTAAATATGCGAGACGTCCGGTCACTGCTGGATATTGCTAAGTACCTGAATGTTTGTTACTGGTAGTACCTGAGCAAGCAATGAGCAGCGGTCAAGCACCACAACTCCGTGATGACAGAGCCTCCACAGATGGGGTAGGTCTTTTCTCTCAGCGACACTTGCCACGGCACAGCTGCTATTGATGTGTTGTGGCCGGACACTATGCGCCGAGTGGAGCCAGGCGGTGGCTCGGGAGATGCTGTAAATTTTTTTTTTTTTGGTTGTACTCAAACATACGTATTATGGAAAAGCCACTGGCTCCTGAAACACAGTGTACACTAGTTCGAGAGCCTATGGATTCAATAACCTTGTAAACACAACATTATGCCAATAAACGATTTTTGTATTTGTATTTGAAAATAAATTGATTCGCGAGTATATAAATAAATTGTAGTCAAATGCATCCCCATACTTTAAATTCGACTTTATGTCTGCATTTTTTAGTAGTGATAGACTGTATTGATAGCTTATCTTAGCTGCTATAATAATTTACTATTATCTTCGAGGTGTTTTAACTACGAGCATTTTTAAATAACTGCAGCCTTTATACTGTTTTTAAGTAATCAAGATTACATTTAAAGACAAACTTTTACAAAATAATTAAAGTGATGATGAATATCTTTACCTCTTCTAGTAACATTACTAACGTCCTCTGAAAAAGAAAATATCATTAGTAATGCTTAGATATTACGAAAGATTCTTAAAACTTAAACTCAAAAATGTTTATTGTACCTAACATGTTTCGAAACATAAATATGAGTGTTTTATAACTTTTACCCAGTTCTTTATAATAATTATTAATTACAAGTGTAACTTACTCAACAACTTCTCAAGCAAACACTGATACAGTTTCTTGTATTTTTCTTTCACTTTCGATTGGTTCAGAAAGTTCAGAATGTCATGTTTGTTTTGTTCTGCCTCGCCTGCTATCACTGAATAGTCTATTTCAGTACCGAGTGTAGTTTCTCCACAATGTACAAACACTACTAAGTTGAATACAATTACAATAAAACAGAAGAACATTATTAACAGGGCTTAACCACGCGTAAACAAAAGTTGCTTTATCAAGTAGGCAGGATTAAATTGCAATACATATATTTTCTCATAGTAGCTTACAATTTTGTTGACTTTTCAACATTGTACATGTATAGGTTTAACGAACAATCAACTTAGTTACATAATCTGAGTACTACGTGAATTACCGCTGACGTTTCAAAAATTAAATTGAAATCTCGCGCGAGGAAACGAAATGATTTGAGCGCAAATGGCCGTGAAATAGAAAGAAAACTTTATGAAGTGCGGAGTTATAATAATTGAAACAATGCGCCTTCGAAGTTGTGCGAGAACTGGGAACTTGGTGCTATTGTGTTCGAGCCAGGCGCTAACAGTTTTCCGTGATAATAACCATTTTATTATCCGGGATTACTCAGCGGGAACAAAGAACAATGCCCTTTCCTCTCAACGGTACCTAACAAAGTATTAATTTAACAAAAATGAAAGCTTTTTCAAAAGTCTTTGCGAAAGGTGAAAGAGCGGTGAAGAAAATGACAGGCTTAGGTTAGTAGCATACTTTGATCGACTGCGTTTTTATTAGAGCAGACTCTGAACGACTAGACAGACTTTTTCCGAGATAAGAATATTTTATTTTTCAAAATCTTTACAATCAATTTCATTGATCTCTTATTAATCACACCTTTTCTATAAAATATTATCGTCATATTACGTAGCTTAAATAAATAATAAAATGTTAGTGTGCACAAATAGCAGATATTTAGGTAGACAGAAAAATGAGAGCAGTTTCTAGTTAAATGGGTCATGACAACACTTGCAAGATTGCGGGAACAGGGTCGCCGGTTGTTAGCGCGGAGCTAAGTAGGTTCAAAGTCACTTAGTGCTTGTTGTCGAGATGTAACAGCCTTGTCCCAAGAGCTCCATAAAAACAAATGAATACCTACCAAATACGGAATTTTTTAGCACGAGTTTCAATAAAAAAACGATGGAACATCATTTATGTTTTCTAAAACACTTACGAGCGGTTTCTCGAACGATGATAAACGAAAAAATCTAATAATTACTATGTGTTAAACTCGGATCAATCGTGATTTGGGTTTCCAGAAACCGGCCGTTATTTGGATGATTAAAAACATTTTTGGTGAATAAAATCTTTATTCACAAACAAACTTACGACTATACAGTAAGTACTTATTTATTTTTGGTTGTAAATATGAGTAAAATCAAATTATAATTTGTATTACATTCAGGTCTATTTTACAACTTAGATACCTATTACAATGTCACGACAAACTTTACTAATATACAGACTTATAATGATGGTATTTTGATTAATCCTTAATGACCTTGAAATTTCATAGCTGCACACACCCTACCATATGTAGGTTTTGAGACAACTTTTAGGGTGTCATTATACAAGTATTTACAAACTTACAGCTGGGTATCTCGAATTCCGAGATTCGTACCTAATTTAAGTTTAAATGACTGGACTATTAACCAAGAAATACTGGTGAGCAAGCCCGGACATACACCTCAACCTGTTGCTGGTGTCTGTTGTTATCCAATTACAGAATCCTTCACCCTGCTCCTGAAGGTCTCACCCTCGGCTCGAGGTCGTCTTACAAAGCGGAACCTATGAGCGGTACATTTTAATGGGACTTCAGATAATAACTTTACGTGAGGGGACCAAAACAAGTGATCTCAATTTAAAAGCAAATTATGTTCTAAAACGCGCTAATCTTTACATTAAATAAACAGTTTTTTTATGTAATTACAATGAATAACCATGACGACCGATGTGGCGCGGTGGGCGATGGTCCGTCTGCGACGCGGAAGGTTGCGGGTTCGATTCCCGCCTCGGGATAAATGTTTGTATGTTCTGCAAATATTTATTCCGGGTGTTCTGGGTATTATATGTATAATAAAAAAAATATCTATCTATGTATTATATTGTATTAAGTATGTCAGTCTTCTAGTACCCATAACACAAGCTCTGCTTAGCTTGGGGCTAGATGATGTTGTGTGGATTGTCCAGCATTATAACACGTTAGTCTCGGTAGTTTTCCTTATTTTTATAGCCTATTGATAATTTAAATGTTTTATAAAATTAGACAGAAAATTTCGGTTAATACATCATTGTTTTCCTACCCTTGCTGCTTAATCATTTAATGAAATGATTGGTCCTACCAGGATATACCTGGTATACAAAGTTCATTGCATCTAACACAACAAATTCTGCGTGTTTTTTGCTCTCACGCACATATGCATTAAAATATTAATACAATTTGGTTCACGTAAAGCAAAGTGTAATGTGTCCTTTGTAGCCGCGGAGTCTCTCGGGTGAGCGTGCCAGTGTGCCGGCCATGGTTAAGTGCTTGTAGAGTGCTCCTACAATGCCGTTCGCTATTAGAATGCATCTCTGAGTGTCTGAGTGTCTAGTGCCACTACATCTTAATAGAGGGTCTGCTATTATTGGTGCAGTTAATTTATAGAATGTACCGGTTACGGAAGCAGTTTTAGATGTGGTTTGCCTGTAGCTTCTCGGTTTTTAGAGAAATTGTTAAGGTGGTATGTTTTTATGGTAGCTACGAGTACATATAGTTCGCTACGTTCGATTGTAACAGGTCAGCATGAAAAAGGTGGAATTGTTTTTCTAAAAATGTTATAAGGTTTTGCTGCGCACAGAAATTTTCTTTCTTAGGCCAAAAACTCATTAGGCTTCGTTTTATTTTTCCGTTTTTCCTCAAAACTTTATTACCTACGGTTATTTTTTCTTGTATCGGTTTACGGATGTACTTTACGAGGGCGAATATCGGTTTCCTCGAGAATGGACGTAAAAAATGAAGATGTCCGTGATCATTATGGCTTCCGGTGATTATCGGGGGGGAGGGAAGACGGGAAAAAAAGCATTTATTTCGGAAATAGGACTAATTTGGCCACAAAAGCTCCGGATGGATGGGAGGGAGGAATGACGTTAATAAAATTCATAGAACCATTTCGTTTCGAGACGACTTGAATATTTTATTCAATCACTCTCTGTGTGGTATTTTAAACGAAATTGTATTGGAGCTTAGGGGTACTTTCTGTCGCGATGTTTCCAAAGACTGTTCGGGTAGCCAGCAGTGGATGTTGCAATCCAGCCAGCACTCGTTCCAGTACGTGTTGCCGTCGCTGCCGCACACTGGCTTGTTTTTGATGCTACAGTGATTACACACCTGGGTGTAAGATTCCTAATTTTCTTTTTTTCACATTTTCATAATTTATAATTTTACGGCAGCAGCAGCACTGCTACCGTCGCCGTCTGCGGCGGCAGCGGCGACACCAGCCGCGGCACTACCATACACCATGTATGGCATGCATGTAGTCAAAAGTATTACACTTGGTAAATAAAAACATAAATATTATAGAATACGTTTTCATCATAATAATGCTACGTAATGTCTTTAGCGAGTAATGGCACTATCTTCATAGCAAATTTTAGTAATAAAAAGCACCTGTGACAATATTCATATTGCTGTCCCTTGCAGTATGAGTCGTATAGGCCAAGTGACAACGCTATAGTATTTAAACCCATATTTATACTAACATAAAGCAAACAAGTACAATTTTATATACTTATATTTTTTTTTATTGCAAAATCTTTCATTCAAATAGACATAGTAGTTATAGGGCCATGACATATGCTAGTAAGTACAAATAACATGCTGTGAAGCAAAGATACCAGTGCTAGTAATTAATCACAACAAGTACACAATCACAAAATCTTTTTATAAACAATATTGATTGTTTTCATGATAATTTATGTTCGTTACAACAATAAAAAAATATTGATTAGATTTCCATGACAATCCTTTATTATTATCTGCTAATATGCCATGTTTCCACTCTGTTTAACAAAGGTAGGTTTTGTTTCAGGTTGTTTTTGGAAAATAGCTCTTTTACACCTTGTAGGTAGGTATAGATATAATTTATTGATCGATTACTTTGCCTATTTATTTGAAACGAACTTTCACAACTAATATATATGACTGAGTCAAATGAATGTTTATTTCTTTACACGCATTTATCAAAAGATAATTTATTATTTTATATCAAAAGATAAATAAATATTTACATTTGTGACACATGTCAATTCAGCAGACAAAAAATTATTTTACAATACATTTCTATTGTAAAAGAAAAAAAATGCAATAAAAGAAGAAAAATGCAATTTTAATAAACGCATTTACTAACAATAAATTTTGAAATAATGGCTTTATAATAAAGGCAATAAAATCAGTTCTCGAAGTCTGTTTATTCGAGGTCGATGATAACCTCAGGTTGGTCGGCCATCTTTATTCAATCTTGCACCTTTCAGTGCGGGCGCACGTGACTCGAATACTTAAAGAAGAGCTGGGGAAACTTGCGTGACCGAATATCCTTTCAGTTGCAGTTCAATTTTCGATGATTTTGCTATAGTAACTCATCAGTATTCTGTGGGATTTTTTGTGGACTGACGTGACTGAGCTTTATAAAATTATGACAGAGCTGTTAAAAATGACGTCAATGCCGCGGTTTGAGCATGGCCTACCTGATTTAAGCATGACCTACCTGATTTGAGCATGGCCTACTAGATTTTTCGTTAATTCTATCAAACGGTATCTATGAAAATCGATCATTCAAAATATCAATAAAAGACGAAAAAGAAAACTGAACTGCAATTTGATCAAATAACAGTTCAAAAACATTTCAGTTGTCAGGATACCTGCCCTGACGGTGGTCACACTCATTGAAATGTGAGCCAGGGATGTGTGCGATAAGAACGGAACAAGACATCGCGTGAAATCTAACTTAAGACGAGTTAGAAAGAGAAGGGCGTAGTGAGTACGCTTTCACTAATAAATTAAATTAAAATTTACTTGAAGTTATAATATTCGTAGAAACCATAGGCACTAATAATTTAAGTTAGTATATATGATTCATTTTTATACCTAAAAGTAACTAACAAACATCATACATGTGAATAAAATGAAATTAAATAAATATATAAGATAATTAACTTTTGTGGTAAAAGTCATTAATACAATATATATATATATAATAAAACATCAGTTGTAAACTGAATCAGCCACCTGTGTTTGACAACCTTGCGATATCAAGCAAAAGAACAATTATAGCATTTCTAAAGAACCCTCATTCCAAATATATTTCTCTGTAAAAAATGTCACTAATGACAAGAAAATGTAAGATAATTTACCATTTTCTCCGCTGAAAAAGTAACAGGGTTGGTTCTAAACGTAATGTCAAGACATCTTGCCTGAAGGCCGCCCTTCAATTGTCAGAAACACTTACTATACATACGTATTTCTACGTTATAATAACGTAATATTACTAGTACCCTATCTTATAAAAAGTTAGCGTTGACTTTATGTCATCATTACGTATGGTAATCAATACATCAAGTCTGCGCTAACTTTTTATAAGATAGACCGAAAGTATTTAAATAATTTTCAATGTCCCTCATTTTGTATCTATGTATTTATATCCAATTAGCTTCAGGTTTACTGGAAGACAGTATTCTATAGGAAATTAAGGAGTACATTTTATTTTTTTAAATATACCTATACCTTTGTTTCACCTTGAAGTATAAATAAATAAACTAGAAAACGTAGAATATATCACAGAACATAAAAATTGTTCTGTGGAACATATAGACATGATGTCTTAACTCTATTTAATGTGGCCTTGGTTATGTTGACAGATCAACATCCGCAAACTGTATTCGTTTTGTAAAGTCACCTCGGCCAGTCAGGCACGTACAAATCGAATTATGTTTCAGCCGAATCACGACGGTGCTATTAGCTACCGGTGCACTTGTATCGGCGCGGCACGGCTGACTTATTAATCATTGTAAATGTGCAAATGAATGTGTGAAAAGCTTCAATCATGATGAGTCAGGGGGGGTATCCTGATAACTGAAATGTTTTTGAACTGTTATTTGATCAAATTGCAATTCAGTTTTCTTCTTCGTCTTTTATTGATATTTTGAATGATCGATTTTCATACCGTATGATAGAATTAACGAAAAATCAGGTAGGCTACCGCGTCATTGCGTCATTTTTAACAGCTCAGTCATAATTTTATAGAGCTTAGTCACGTCAGTCCATAAAAATGCCACGAAATACTGATGAGTTACTATAGTAAAATCATCGAAAACTGAATTACAACTGAAAGGATATTCGGTCACGCAAATTCCCCCTTGCAGGATAGCACCCCTGACACTATTACATAAAAAAACTAGTTTTAATTTAAAACATGACTTACATTTATTGCTTGCTGGTAGTTCCATGTCCGAAGAAGTAAACTAAGGCTAAATACCGAATAATCGATAACAAACTACTGGAAACTACAAGAAAACTGGTAGAAACTACGTAATCAATATCATTTAAACGGTCCAATACCGGTGTCACTAATATTTTAGGTGTAGTGTAACAATATCATAGCTTTGTACAACTTATTTAATCAGTTAATTGTAAATGGGTACATTTATAAGACTTATGAATTAACGATATAAAATCTTTTGGGTAAAAGCTAGTCAAGCAGAACCTCAAATCCATCAGGGACTCCTACATTCGTATTCTTAAAATTATTCGAAATACTCGCATAGATTTGCGTGAATTCTCAGAGATTTACATGTAAAACATGCGCATTTGCGAGCGAAATAAAACAACGCAGGATGATTACACGACAAAATTACACAAATCCAGTTACGCATAAAGGTTGCAAGGCGACCGTGCGTGTGCCGCGCGCCGAGCTCATGCAAGAATTACAACGTAGTCCAGGAGCCAGCGGTGATATCCTCACGACAAGCACTGGAACAAACATCAAAAGCAATGCTATCTGGCTACTCATAACTCTGTGTGTACTGGCTGCCGAACGCATACAAGAAACACAACATGGCGGAAGAGTTAATGGTGTTACCTTCACGTCAAGCCCAGTAGCGGAAATTAAATTCAGTTACATGCGTGAGACATTTTAATGTAACAGTTCGTTGTGGCGTCGTTTATGCATGTTTGCCAGAATATGTTAAACAGGCATAAAAGTAGTAGAACGTCAATGCCTTCAAATTCGTTAGTTTGTCAAAACTACTTGTTTAACTAGCTCAGATGTGCATGATGCAAGTGGAGATTGACAAGATCTAGGACTGGCCTGGAACTGGCTACTGACACACAACGCTTCACGACATAAATCCTCAGGAAGGGAGCATCGGGACGTGGCCCTTTAAAGCGTTATTGTTTTGCACCTCGCCGCGGATGTTTCCCTTATTGGTGTAAAATATTTCTGCTTTTTTCGACTTTTCTGCCGTTTGCAACACATGCCTTGGGGTCGGACAAAGGGAACAAATTGTCCGTTTAGTAAAAACAACATTTTTTTGTGTTTGTTTGCGGAGGCTAATGTGCTTTGGCCGCTGGAAGAATTTGAATAATGATGCGTCCTGTCTGCTGGTTTTTCGGGAATTCGTGAAAGAGATTTTACATGAAAATGTGGTTGCTTAACATTCTGGAAAATTTTGCAAATTCTTTTTTATATCAGCATCAAAAACACTGTTATAATTAAAATGACGTCGCTTACGTCCTTTGTGTTCGCCCGACAGTTAACATCAAAGAGTCTGTTCGTCGCAACTCACGTCTTGCGAACGAAGTAGGATAATACCATTGCCACAAACCAACGAGCAATAGGTATTTATTACGAACAACGTTACTAAAAACTTGGCAAACTCTCAAGAGTTTCGATACTCTCCAACAATATCGGAGGAGGCCAACTCACATTCTAATAAAGACAGTCCAATTTACCGCAAACTTTCTTAGCAAGAGATTGAAGCGTAATTTGTATCCGAAAGTTGGGTATAAACGCGTAGAACAGAACCCTGGGATTCCGAATAAAATATTGCGAAAGTTACAATATCAACGTCGTAGTCCCGCCGTGAATAATAACTCGGGGAAAATCCCCAAATGGAGTCGCGACCAGCAAATCCGGACCTGCCTCACGCTAGCTCCCCAGAGTTGTCTGAAACTTGAACAAAAATGCCCGCCGCCATAGTTTGCCCATAAATATTGGGATCTGCCGGAATCCAGACTGGCACAATTTATTCATAACGACTTCTAAAAATCGTATCGTTTTCGTCTTGTTACACAAGTTAGCTACTTATTTATGTTTCTCGGGGATCAGAACTTCAAATGGATCAGTGTCTTCACTTCTGAAAAAAAATTAGGAGCAGCCATTATTTTCTGAACCCATATTTTGAGCTTTGAACGACTAAAAGTGTATAATGTGAACCTCATAAAAAAAACCCATTCTATCTTCGTAGTTTAGTCAAATACGGTCGTAAAGGAAAAGCTATCAAAAACATGTCATTATCTCTAGATGTGCCTACTGTTTCTGAAAGCCACGTTCTCTACATTGAGTTGACACAAATAACCAAAATTATTTTATCTAAACAGATCCATGAATATGTAATAGCGATGGTTCACCACGCAGCTATTAGTTCAACTAATCTCACCGACTATCGATTACAGAGCAATGCAGCCGCTGTAAGACAGCTACCTCTCTACTTTCGGGAAAAAAAAACATAAATCCTAAAGGAAATAGATTTCATACATCTCTCTGTGACCCTGAAAATATCTATAGTACCTAGTCAAACGTGGAAACTGTACATTTTATGGTAAGTAAAATGCTTTTGTGGAGACAACTTTATCGCTACTTAAAATCACCTTGCAACGTTAAAACATAAATTTAAAGTAGACTCTACTGTTACCATATTTCGGCTCAGGAACTGATTAGGTTTGTACAAAAAATCAACTGTAGTGGCTAAATCTCTGTGAGCTGTGTAACTGTGAGTAGCGGAAAGTTGCCGATACTATTTTAATTAAATGGAGGCTGTATATTTGCGGCGGTGCCATCATTAACTTTATTCATTAGTCGACAATTTGGCAGTCACCGTCGCCGGCGCCACTCTGCGATCGATCAAGTGACTTTTTTTATTTAAGAAATTAGATGTGTTGTAGTTCTCAAGGCAGACAGGATTGCGCGACTTATCAAAAGTTCTGAATCTTCGCCTCAAAGAGATCGATTCTCACATCTTGATTTATTGATGAAAAAAGGACGTTATTTGAACGAAGGACTTTGCTCTCAAGGAATACGTCAATTACGAGGTGTTCATACTGTATGGAGTGGACTGAACTGACTGGGTTACATGTAAAAGTAGTACCCGTGTTTTTGGTTGTACTTAATAAAACATCGCGTTTAGTCATTTATTTGCGTTCTGAAGTTCTTCCTACTCAGAGTTAGGAACAAAGTACAATTGTAATGTTGCCAGCTGAGAATTTCAAACTACCCCCGGAGTTTGTTACGGAATTAACATAGCTGTACAAAAGACTATTGATTCTGTTGTGTATACTTCTTGATTGAATTATTTACAGGTTGGTTCAAATCGCCATTTCCAGGTTGACGATCCGGGATTTAAAAATTTGGGTTTTTTAGACAAATCTTATGACTAAAAGTATGTGGTGTTTTTTCATTTCATTAGGATGATCGTTTCTGTATTTCGGGTAATGTAGACATTAGCAATAATAAAGTCTGAATTGTTTGGACAGATTAAACACCTTAACACCTTAGAGCAGTATAACTTTTGACAGTTGACGTACAATTTAGACTAATCCAAAAATGTCAGTTGTCTAAACGATAAATATAAATGATTGAAACCCAAAAAGTCACAAGCAATACGATATTTATTCCAGGTCACAGTAATAAAGTAAAAATGACGAACAGAAATTACGACTGTAATAATCGATTAGTTCGAATATATCACCTAAAGACTAATAAGTCAGTACAACTTTAATAATCTAGATTTTACAAAAAAGGAACTTATATAAAAACCAAGACTATTGCGCCACTATTCATGAAATAGTTGTTAAAAACTTTGTTTTTCTTTATGTTTCATTTTCCACCCTTCATATCATTAATTTCCTTCTGAAAAAACATTACTTTGCGTTTGGAGGTTCGTGAAGTTAGAGGTAAAAACTCTTTGAGATATTGCAGCAGAAGAACTGCTAGTTCGACGATCGTAAGAACGCTGCATCCGAAGAATAAGTTGAAAACTCCGCCAAGTTGTGCTGGAAATAAAATAGTTACATCTGATTTTCTTTATACATGGGATATTTACCATGATTTGTGAGTTTGATTATTAATAAATATTCCGTTTATAAATAAAACTATCTTCAAATCCGTGATTGTTTCAAATATTATAGTAACATTTGAGGTCTAAATGCAATTCACGGTTGTTACCACTATGTATTCTATTCAATTATGATTAGTTTTCATCGTACAAACTATGTATAACTTTGGATTAGAGCGTAATGTGTGACCATGAATAAAATATAAATAAATAAACGAATATTTATGCGTAAGTATATGTATTATGATAATATTATTAAGTACTATTAATTACCCAGCGGGGTCATGTTTGGACAATCCACACAACATCTTTTAGCCCCAAGTTAAGCAGAGCTTGTGTTGTGGGTACTAGAAGACTGTCATACTTAATACAATACATTACATAGATAGATATTTTTAACGCACGCCTGGGAGGAACTAGGAAGGCTATTCAGAAGAAAACAGGCCCTGATAGAAGAGAATGGGTCCCCAAAATCGGCTCCGAAACCTCGTGTTTAATATGCCAAGCCGGTTTGAAGCTCTAATCAGAGCCCGAGGAGGCAATACCAGTTATCAAAAATGAAATAACGTAAAACATACTTAGAATTTTCTAAGTATGTTTTACGTTATTTCATTTTTTACAAAAAAAAAAGTGTCTAAAAACTCATCTAACATTTGTTAGATGAGTTTTTAGACACTTTTTTTTTTGTAAGCTAAAAATGGCTATTTAATTGTTTATCATTTTTTTAAGTTGAAAATGTTACTAATGTATGTTTTAAAGAAAGCTGATAAAATTAGCTATAGAACATTTTTTATTTGAAATTTCTAACTTGTATAGTTTAGAAAAAAAATATTCTAAAAGTGTGATACTTAGTTTACTTAGTTTTGCAGTATATGCTTAGTTCAAGACTGGAGAGAGTGTGTCACATTCAACTCAGAACCATCAAAATATAAAAAAAATATACGTAAAGCTATGATTATAATCAAGTAAGTGCTTACAAAACAAATCAAAGTTGTTGAAATAGGACGAGCGAGTGTTGGTGCCTTCCATTCGACTCTCCAAGTACGCCCTCACGATGGTCACTCTACTGAAGTTAAGTCCCTCGCTGAAACCAACAATGATATAGAAGAATAATAGCTTGATTTTACTTTATTTAAAAATATAATATTGAGGAGAACATGTGGCATCCCCTACGAAAAGGGAAGATCTTCCACGCCGAGCGACGCGACGTTTGGCTCGGGGTCCGAGGTCCGATGGATAGTCATCGGTTTTAATACTTATGCTCAATCTCCGAGTTACTATAGATACGTTCCTAATAGCTAATGTCCATCCATAAGTTTTCAGGTATAAAGGAAATTGTACTTCCTATTGTACTTTCCCCCAAATTGTTAATTCCTAAATGTTAACAATACAGATAATATTCTATTATAAAGCCACTGCTAGTTTTGCAAGAGTTCTACACCATAGTATCTACATTTAACAGTAAGTCCAATTCGTTAAGTATTAGGTACCTATTAAATAAACGTCTGCGTTTTATATAATGCGTACTTACTAAAAGTTATCTAAAAAATGGGAGCCGGGCAGCAGCTGGAAACTGGTTGTAGTAACATCATTAGTAGCCACGTCACACGCTGTTGGACAGTTGCATTGATCGCTACTGTAGGTCACTTGAAATAAACAAACTACATCAGTAATGATCTAGGTTTTCTTTATTATTAATGTTTCGATTGGACTTAAAGAGTAAGTAAGTAAGTAAGTAATAGCTGGACAATCCACACAACATCATCTAGCCCCAAGCTAAGCAGAGCTTGTGTTATGGGTACTAGAAGACTGACATACTTAACAATACAATACATAGATAGATATTTTTTATTATACATATAATACCCAGAACACCCGGAATACATATTTGCAGAACATACAAACATTTATCCCGAGGCGGGAATCGAACCCGCAACCTTCCGTGTCGCAGGCGGACCATCGCCCACCGCGCCACATCGGTCGTCGAAGGAAGAGTGTAATTAATCTGCCATACTGAGAGTTTTTCTTGGATCAGTGGACGTTGCAGGGCACAATATACCTGAACGTAGTTTTGTACATTAGTTTGAACGATTGAACATTATACACAAATGTGTGAGGAGATAGTACGTAAAGGAAAGATCTAGCACGCTGAGCGACCTTTGGCTCTGGGTCCGAGGACCGATGAATAGTAATCAGTTCTGTTTCTTATAAAGCTCCGTAATAACTTCGCTTGCGCGATCTAGAATTTGTCTCTGGCATCTGTTTGTCTGTTGCGTAGGCTTCGATGTTGTTCATCATGTAGCGAGATAGACGGCGCTACATGTGTATTACCTTTGGCATGCTTAGCGCAGAGCAGACTATGAGCTCGGCAGTACTTGGCTCCCTCGGGCTTAGGATGCGCGTTGCGGACGCAGTTACACCTCTTCAAGGTCCGGTACATTTCACATTCTACAATGCAGTATCGCCTACAAGTGAATATTTTTTTTACATATTCATATCCATAGCTCCTACAAACAATACGCTAATTTATTTTTATCTACTGACTGTTAGTATCCTATATTCATTACATCATATCGACCATTCAAACGTAACGCCTCTAACGACCGGTTTCTCGAACGATGATCAACGAAAAAATCAAACAATTACTATGTGTCAAACTCTGATCAATCGTGATTTGGGTTTCCAGAAACCAGCCGTAAGACTTTATTCCGCTAAGCATTTAAAGCGTTGTAAAAAGTATAAGTAGGTAGGTACTTGTGGTAAACCGGGAAGAAATCCAAACGCTTAGAGCGCATGTTGCATCCTCTCAGATCATCGCGCAGGATTTGCGCCTGCTCCTCGATCTGAAAGTTTTGGACGTGCACTGCTGCCCACTGCTCCGAGCCAGGGTTCAGTGGGGTGCCGTTGATAGATGATTCCACGTAATGATGACTGCTTTGAAGAGCTATCTATAAAAAAAAACAGAAATCTGCAGCTCGAATCACATACTCCTTCTTATTTTGTTCAACCAGTTATAAAAGTCAGTGATCTGGATAAAGTTGAAACAAGTTCATTATTTTGTTAAACAGATATTATCACAGAGATCTTACAAAAAAAATGCCTTACCCATTTATACGAAAGGTCCACATTGGAAGGTTTTTGTGACTGATTGACTGCTAACATCAGACCACTGCTAAAGCCAGCATGTCTCGTTTTGTAAATCTTCTCGTTAATATGGTTTTCATGACGTCTAAAAAAAACCAATTATCAGTACTTGGTTTCTAAAACCTAAAGTACCTACTATTTCCACATACCGTTTCCATGATCGTCCGTTGAAGACGCAACAGTAACCGTCTCCTGTTAATTCCATATTGAAGAGTTCGGAGCAGTTCACGATCTCACTGTTCCAACGACATCTGGAGGACAAGTACGAGTTTTACAAGTTATAAGTATGACATGTGAGCATTTTTGACATTGCTTTTTTTTGAAAGATAGTATAATTTATTGTACATGTTGATCGCCATAGGTCTTAAATTAAGATTAGAGCCGAACATGACCCGGCTGAGACACTTTTTACCTAATCAGAGTTTCCTCACAAGTCCCAGTAAGAAGTTGTCCAGCAGTGTCCACGTCCATCTCGTTGTAATCCAGAAGTTCCTCCAGGTTCTTCAAGTCGCGCGGCTTGTACGGAACATCGGGAGAGACGAACGCTGCTAGCTGGTATATCGTGCGCTCTATGTAGCTTATGTTCAGGTTAGGTGGGATTTTTCTGAAAAAGGTTTGCTTAACAGTAGAGATCTTTTTACTGACATATTATTAAAACTAAGGTTTATTTTAAAGTCCATATTACAGTAAGAGTAACTGCTATATAACTGTATAATCTTGTGACAATTTGTTACCGTCAATTACCTACTTTGTTTGCTTCTTTGATATACGCAGCCAAAATTCGAAGAAAAACCCATTCGGTGCATTATTAGAACAACTTACAAATTATAAATGTTCCTTAAAAATCTTACATTTCATTCAAAAAATTCTTTATTTTATATCCTTGAAACAAAATTTCAGGGCAGACGATAACAGAGGGAAAGTCTCTAGTGTTTTCCACGACTTCCTCTTTCACCATGAAGGTGGGGTTTGTCAGATAACGCTGGATGGTCACGAAGATGACGGATACAGCAGCAGCAAAGAGCAGCAGTAACCCTAGGCTGCACCACCACCTGGAAAAAAAATTATGTGAC
Source organism: Ecliptopera silaceata (assembly GCA_932527185.1). Lineage (NCBI taxonomy): Eukaryota > Metazoa > Arthropoda > Insecta > Lepidoptera > Geometridae > Ecliptopera > Ecliptopera silaceata. The sequence continues at coordinate 11,163,565 of OW052199.1, forward strand.
AGGACAATAAACTCAAACGGACAAGTTAATCCGAATTTCAAGTTTGAAGAATTTGAAGACCCATTTCAAATTTTTTAAACTTGAAATCAACTTCTAAAAGTTGATTTAATTCTTTTAGATTTAATGAATGGGAGAATGTGAGTTTCTCAATGTTTTGGGGTAATTAAGTTCGATGCACCGTTTAATGCAGTTAAAAAACTATATAATGATACTTTTAGAATATTGGGATTGGCAAACAATAAGGTAAAGACACGTAAAAATAAAAAAAAGTAGTAGTAAAATTAGTAAAAAGTGTTAGTAGGAACACAACTCAGTGGTAGGTATCTAAATTAAGCCCGCGTTACATGAACTAATTCTAGGATGCTCTTCTAAACTAGTGTAGTCTTACCTAAAATGTTTGTCGGCCAGTCGTCTGCCGCCATGAAACTGGGACTCTCGAAGTAATTTATTAAATTTCATTATACAACAATGATGCAATTAATTATCCGTGTTTCAGTAGATCAGAATCGTTGTAAAATGCTATGAGTATTGATTAATATTATAATTTTTTTAAACTAATTTTATTTATTTAATTTGATAACCTGCTTCAGTTCTGTATGTGTTAGATCGTCGCAGCGTCGACTCAATAGAATAAAATATACTTCGCTTTTAAGTGTTAGTTGCTTATTAAATATTAAACCTGGACCTTTGAATCAATCATTTTGACACTTCGCGATAATATCAGCTTTTATTTATTAACGTGGGAACGTACTTTATACCTTTTAACCATTTATCTATTGAAGATAAACAAATCATAAATATTATAGCAAGGGCCTTCTTGTGCTTTGTTTGTTAAACTGACAGCTAGCCTACATTTTAAAATCAAAAGCCATTATAAACTTAGTATGACTATAATATTAACAAATTAGTATGTGACTAGTTCTACCTCTCGCTCTAGGGGAAAATTTAAGGTGCAGAAACTAGAACCAATCTCAAAAATTGATACAAGTTTACACAGAAAATTATTGTTTAAGTTCGTAAAATAGCTTGAACTAGTAAAAATTATAACAGTTCAGCCGCAATATAAAGAAAACCCTAAAAAAAATTGAATTTCCCGCTAGAGCGAGAGGTACATACCATAAGGCTTATTTGTGCTTCACTCATTCTATTACGGCCAGTTTCTCGAACGATGATCAACGAAAAAATCAAATAATTACTATGTGTCAAACTCGGATCAATCGTGATTTGGGTTTCCAGAAACCGGCCGTTAGTGTTTTAAACTTTTAACTTCTATTTTTTTTATGTAAAATAAAAATAAAATAACCATTAACAATAGTTTATGTACGTTGAAGGTTTGTTTTCGTATATGAGTCCCACGTAACTAATTACAATACTACTACGTTACTACGTTATTACGCAAAACCTTACTAATACCTACTCTAAACTTTGAAACTTTGTATTTGGTATCAAATGTAATATATAATAAAAAGAGTTTCCATATTTTAATATGTCAGGTTTTATATATTTATTTTTAGTATCGATAGTAGTGCTCCTGTGAATTCATTTTACAGTTGCGTTTAAAACAACCAGCTCGAGTGGGCTACAAAATGCCAAACATTTTCGAACAAGTGAATGCAGCCAAATCGTTACCAGATGCGCTCAACATTTTCTACTTAAGTTTTTACTAAGCAGATACTTATTCTCATTGTGTCAGTGTCTTTGTATTACTTTATTGCATAAGTTTTTAAGTATATTTATCTTAGTTTTTTTCTATAATAAAATAGGAAAAATCAATTGTAGAACTTTGTGTTCAAGGAGGTGGGCGTTGTAGCAACGCAGTTTTTATAACATTCGCATCGTTTCTATTTATAACTGTCGTATAGAAATTGTTCTAATAAATTATTTTTAATTTGATGAATAGAAATAAGTATGCAATCCAAATGTGGTGTACCCCGTTCGATGTACTAAACTAAAATTCGGTAGGCAGGCAAGGTGCATAGAATATTCTAGCAGCTTCTGCCCTGGATGCTTTTAGTGCAGAATATTTATATATCCATTGAATATGGACATTTGTGAATAATCGCGTACTATCCAAGGCGATTACATGTAGTGTTGTTAGTCTTTTTCATAATTAATCAAAACCTAGGCAAAAAATAAACAAAAAATATTTAAAATTACTCCGGTAAATTATTGTTTGCATGATAACTTTTTTTATTTGCTTAGATTATGTGAGACTAAAAGCGTGGACTAAGAAAATGATATCACGTGGTCTGATACGTGTATACAACATTACATTTGTTTGTGTGTGCGTAAGTGCAACACAAACATTTTGTTTCACGTTATGTTTATTTTATAAGGATCCTCTTAAAGCGAAGGCTGGCTGACTCGTTTTAATAAACAAAAATTATCTAAAGCGTCGCCACCGCTCACAAATATTACTTACTGTCTCTTTTATAAGGGCATACATTTTCATAAGCGCGAGTAAAAGGAGTCGGCCGTCTTGGCACAGTAAATACAATAAATAAACAAACAACAGTAAAAATACTCTGTTATCAGCAGCTTTTTTGCTGTGTACGTTATTGACAGGCGTCACAGCTCAGTTGGTAGTAGCTCTGCTTTCCATGCTGTGGGTCTTGGGTTCGATTCCCACCCAGAGCAAATGTTTGTGTGATGAACATAAATATTTGCATTGTGTCTGGGTGTTACTATGTATTCTATGTATGTATTTATAAAAATATATACAAGTACTCTATCCACAATCTAGTTCCCATTGTACAGCTTTGCTGAGTTTGGGACTAGAGTGTTTGGGAAAGATTTTCATAGATGATCATCATTGGATTCACGTCCCCTGACAAAAGTGTCCGACCATGCGGTTTTAGCCAGTTTAAGTCTGACATAACCTACTGCTAACAGAATATATCCATGACGGATTTATTCGGTTAAAAAAACGGTAAGATACAGTTTCTTTACTGTCTTCTACGGTTTTTTGTCCTGTGTCTTGGCGGAGGGTTGGTATCACATCGAATCTATTATTTATAGAAAGGGCGACAATGCATTGCACACGTATTTCTTTATTTCACTACGCGAAGGCTATTACCGTCCCTCTGTCAAAGATGTGTTTCAACGTCTTCTTAATTGAATGCGTAGGTCTTTTCATCAAATTTCTATATTTTTGTTTGTACGACAACCGTTTCGGGATCTTTAACTGTTCATGTTTTTTCTTGCAGTAAAAAGCAGTATTTCGCTGCATTGTGTATTGCCTATGTCATCCAGCATCTAGAAGCTTCAGCGGTGTCAATTGATAATCGCTACATTGTTAGCTAAAATTTATATTATAACTTACTACGACGACATGAAGTTTATTATAAAGTTTATATTTATTTAATCGTAAAACTCAGATCTTAACAATTTCTTTATAGAACGTGTCTAAAAATAATGTTTATTTGATTGCGGTTCGAAACGAGTTGAATAAAACATTATTTTTCAAGCCATTGGCAAATAAAACGAAACGGTGAGAGGAACCATCAAGATTGTTTACATACAAAGACAATCTCGCGTCGGGGGCGATATGCTTTCAATATTTCAACGAAGACTGGACGCATTTACAGAGAAAACTTGCACTTTTTCAGTTTGTCAAAAAACCTGTGTTGTGTAACCTGTGTGGTTTCAGATAATTCAATAATTTGAGTTAACAGTTAATCCGCCTTTTTAAAACATGCTTAGAAGTTAAGGAAATACACCTGTCAACTACATGTTAAGAATGACATGTAGCTGACAGGAGTTAACATGATGGATGACATAACTTAAGTTTTAGTAACACGAGTTTGCAGCTCAGACTATCAAAATATAATATATAATTTAATTCATTCATTGCTTATTTACTAAAAAGCTTATTATTATTCTTAACTATTTGGAGATTTAAAGCCAAAATAATGATTAGTTTTGTACTGTACCTATACTTACAAGCTAGAATATGAGCACTATGATCAGTCCCCCGGGTAATGCATCAGCTTTCTGTGTAAAGTAAAGACAGCTTTACCGACGAGCAGTGAATAGGCTATGGAAATAAAAACAGAGCCTCCCCGGGTGACCAATTTGTCTGTTGCCTTCGACGCTGGAGAGTTGGAATTCAATAACAAGACACGTTACACTATGTTTTTATGTTAGTTTTTTGCGAAAACAAAGGTGTTTTCTTTGGCACTTGTCAATAGCAGAGAGGATTTAGGACTTTTCAATTCGTGCGAGTATTTCGGATATTTTATTATTTTACTGTTGGTTCATACACATTCATTTCATTTCATGTGTTCATTTTCTATGTTTTCAAGAGGAGAATGAATAGGTTCTATCTAGGCAAACGCGCTACACCGTAGGCCGCATCATCATTTAACATCAGATGTGATTGCGGTTAAGCGTAAGCCTATAATGCATTAAAAAAAATACATAAATATGAAACAAATTGCTTGTTCCCTAGTATGTAATCCTTACTAGTTTTTGCAAATAGCTTGTATTAGCCAATGGGGCAATAAAGAAGAGTATTTGGGGTCCACAGATAGTTTTACCTCATTTGTGTAAATATCAGGAAACTGGAGGATATTTTTTGGGAGAAATGGTTTCAATGACCTTTATTCTCAATTCCCAAAGAAAGTTCTCGGTTGACCCTGATCCTTCGCCACATTATTGTACTTTTTTGATAACCTAATGTTTCAAGCAAAAACACACTCTTAATAGAGGAATAATCGTTCTGGCGAAGCATTATACGGTCGCTTGATGACGGCAGGATTTTTTCAGGAACTAAATGGCTTAAGAGGTCTTGGCTCTAATTGTTGTGGGGAGACACACGACGCTGACATATTGAGTTTGCGTCGAAGTAATAACAGTAGGGCCATAACAATATTATGGATAATTATATTACAGCTTTGAGGAAACAGTGTCGTATACAATTTGCAAGGATGCTCACATTCTCACAAGATAAGAAAAATATATTTTATTTGCAGAAAATAAACCAGTACAATAGAGTTCAGGTGGTGGAGCCGGATTTCAGAAAAACATAGCACTATTCTTTCTTAAAGAAACTTAGGAAGTTACTTCGAGTTTTCTTTGATATTATTTTAATCGGAAATTTCACTTATCATGTCGTTGAAAACGGTTTCAAAAATTCGGTCATTATTTAGAGTTTTAAACTATAAATGTTTCAAAATACGCCTAAAGTTCAGCTTGAAATTATTGACGTTTTAACGCTTATCATCGTCTTGCATCGCTGATTGGCACTCAAGCCTTTCAGCGTTAATCTTCCTCTTTCATTTGAACACAATTAATTGTACTATTCCACTTTCAGAGCATTAGTATAAATTCCATTGTATAAAATGCCGTTGATTTGAGCATTGATTTTGAATACTTCTGAAATTGTTTGACACTTCTTCTTCATTCATTTGTGGCCATTTAGAATTCAAAGCATTTTGACAGTAAGCAGGTACATGTCAAACGCTATGTCAACAAGTGATGGGATGTAATAAGGGCGGGGGCGCCACCTGCCACGCGATCGCCTCGTTAGCGCGACAAAGCGGCCGACGTAGCCTTCGTCACGGATATAATTAATTTGAAAACACAATAGAGGGAATATTGAACACCTTTGTGAAGCCGGAGATATAAATCTGTGCTTTAATGTAATTTTACGGCTATTCAACGCTGTTTTCAACATCATCAGCCTTTTTGTTGTCACGCAACAATTTGATGGCTGAAACATAGTTTCGTGGTGTCCTGGTTTATTACAGCCGTTCTTAATTTTCCTTATCGAGTAAGGGGAATGGTAATGGACATATTATAGGAAATCATACAGTCTCTCTCTTTCTTATCTACTTGTAAAACTATTATGTTTGTTTCATGTAATCTGCTGCGAACTGACGCCAGTTTCAGATATTTCTTTCCCTAGTAACCCGAGCTTTTCCATTCCATCAACGCAACGAATAGTTACCGAAACCTATCAAAAATTCAATCTAAAAAACTCTTTTGTTACGACTGGTTGTAACTTCCGGAATTCTTGTAAAGCGGAACCCTGAACATAACTCGGCGCGTCCGTCCGCTGCCATTAGAGTTCGATGACAAATAAAAGAACCCTTTAAATATCTCCGATTTTCATTATCAGACGAGAAGATCCGAAGCCTCGATTGAGCATCAAACAGCTGTTATAGCTATTGTTCAGCTGTTATACGGCTGTTCTACAGTTGTAGTACAGCTAAACAGTCATGCAGGGCTCGTAAACATTTACGATCGCACTCAAATCGAATCCTGATTAAACGATAACCTCACGGCGGCGAACAGGGATGCACTCAGTATCAACTGTCAATGTTTATAAGATTTGAGTCTTCATAATAATAAACAAATTTTACCCAAAAAATATAAATGTTTTTGTTAACTGCACTGCGACAAACGTCATAAAACATAAAAAAAATTGTGAGTCATGAAGTTATTCGGAATGATAAATTCATCACAGAATTTTAAAACAGTTTAGCCAAGTATAGTCCGGAGAAAAATAATACATAAGTACATGCTAAAATGGAAAACTATGACAGTCATTATCGAACTAAACGATATCTTTCCTATACATTTTCATTTTCTCCTTTAGCTAGATTGTTTATATAGATAGAGTCCCTGGTTACGAGCCTGTAAGTGTTAGCTACGAAAAGGTCATTCTTATTCCTGTAAAATATTTACACAGCAATAAAGCATTTTGAAGCGCGTGTATAGAAACGATTGAAAATCTTTGCGAGAGATTGACGAACAAATTGTGGAAGATCTTTATGCATCTCAAATGTAGGCTCGGAATTTTGTTTTATACATTCCGCGTTGACTCGCAGTGTGGCTAGAATGGTTTATGGTAATTAGCAATATTTGGTGTAGGTATATCTTTCCTTAGTTTGAGACTGGCAAGCTGTGTGAAAACTTCGTAAATAAATCTAATATATTATTTATTAAAAAACACGTTCCACGACCCAGATAGCCGAAATCCCGAGCGTGATTCACCGTAGTAAAGTTTAGCTAAGTCAGCATGTCAGTATTTTTCGTATATCTCGGCAGTACCTACACAACGTATGTATCTATTTGCCCGGTATCTGATCCGGTCGCTGTACCGGATGCAATGCACTCGTCCGGAATTTATTTAGGGCAGACATGCGGCCTTCTTTCACCGGCGAGCGATAAGTGCCTGCACGTTACTTACTAATAAAATATACGGAATGCTTTTAGTGTATTTATTTAGAGCTTTCAGATTTCAAACGCTTTCTTCGTGATTATCCAGTTCTCGTGTCTCTAATCCAAATTCAGTATTCAGCACCCGGTGACAAATCCACTTTCAAATCTGCTAATAAAATATGAGGTCTAAAAATGTAAATATTATTTCAGCATCTGTCCGGCCGGACGCCCACGGCCTCATGAATATGCACCTGACCGCGGACCGTCCGGCTACTGTCCGGACGTACTACGTGAGTGTATAATACTCATGTATGATGTCACTGTCTTGATACTTACTGTGATCTATCTATTAGTTATTATTACCTATATAACTAACACTTCCAAAAAGCCTAGACAATAAATTATTAGTAAGTACTATAAATGAACTATAAGGAACATGATTTTACATATTGTACTCATCAACTTTATTTTATTTTATATCGTAATTTAAAAGCTACAGATTCAATGTGATCGACTCTACTAATATGTAGTGGGCATAACAGGCACTAAGATTAGTCTGATAGTAAGACATTTTTAACTTAATTCAAATTATGAAAAATGTTTTATTATAAATATTTTTTTGTCGTTGAAAAAAAAAAGCTTTTAAAGTATCAAAAATCATGAACCGTATGGGATAATCTATACACCAGTAACTGCGATAATTCGTATCATTAACGAGTTTTGACCGAACTAATGGGTTTCGGATTATGCCCAAATAATTATAGCTTTTGCGTGTCGTTCGACCACTTTCTAACTATTAGAGCACTTTTAGAACTATCGACATTCTACTGTCCCAGAAAGGATCATGTATGTATTTGTCAAAAAAAAAAATCAGTTTCGATAATTTTCTGTTTTAAATAATAAGTAATATTGACAGATGAATGAATGCTGAAAAGATAACTTTCTGTTTTTGAATAAAGTGGAGGTAACTTGATATTGGAGAAAAAGCTACGTTATTTTATGGTATTTTTGTGTTATGTAGCAGGTATCATTCTTTTAAAAACGTTGTACAATATTGCGGTAAACATAACAATGAACGTTATATACAGAAAAGAAAATATCATTAAGAAGGCAGATTATTTTGTAAGCTTTGGGATAAATAAGTAAAAACATAGTTAGTAAAAAAGTAGTTAAACAGAGTGAGATTATTATTTAAATACCAAAAAAGAATCCAAAAAGCTAGGCTTAGTAAAACGCAACCTAAAGTAATTTCATACCGAATTTAATATGAGAAGAAAACTCTAAATCCGTTTAAGTACCATTTGAACGCCTGTAAGTATTAAGAGCGCATTATCTTCAGCCTAATTGGGCCCCTCTCTGAAGGAAACGAGATTGAAAAGATTACAATCAAATAACTTGCGCAGTATTAGGAACTGCACTAAAAGAGGCGTTCTTGCCTTTATCTTGAAGTCTGAAAAGTCAAAAATACCGATATTTGAACGTTAAATTATAAAACAAAAAATGCTGCACGGACTAATGCAACATTGCTCCTACGTCACGTTGTGATTCAAGTCATGTCATGCAAATTAAAAAAGTATATAAATATCGTTTTAAATTTTTTGATATTTACGTTTTTATCGAATAATTAAGACCTTACTATAATTAAGAAGTTTTTTTTTCATAACAAAAGTATCAGCAATCACCAAAACTAACTAATACCAGAAGCATCCCCCCTACTCCTACATCCCCCAGGCGCGTCGCGCGTCTGAGGGCCTGTCGACATTGAGTACAGTTCCGAAACTTAAAATCCTGGTACAGTCAGCAGAACAATGACAAATTCATCTGCATTTCTCTCTTCATCTCGTGTTTACACGCTGAGAGAGTAACAATAACTCGAGGTCGCAGCCGCCCGAAGTCCACCTTACGCTAGTTTCACATCTCCAGTCGCTTATTCTTCGCGTTATTCGGTATTACCCGTTAATTCGGCTTTAACCGTTGCTTTTTACGGTAATCGGCCAATTTGTGTCTGTTTACGGACGATCGGCATTCGCTGTTCTAATTCCATCTGCCACTTTGAGAAATTTTCGTTTTGAATTAATTTTGAACAGATTTTGTTGTTATTGTTACTACAATAGGATTTGGTGTTTGGTTGATTTGGTAATCAAAAGTCTGATTTAAAAAAAGTTAGACAAAAGAAATCAATGATTTTGATTATGATAATAACACTCATTAACGTACAATTAATTAATTTGTAGTAGATACTTACCATGATTACTCAAATTAAATAATACACTAGTTTTAATACACATTTAGAGGAACAAGTGACGGTTCAGCCCGAGCGTGTTAAATCAGAGATACGGAACTCTAAAAATGACTCGCAAAAATTCCTTTTTGCAAGCGTTTCCGTGGCGGTTATCTTGGGCACCGTCTGATCCGCCGTTTAGCAGATAAAGCCAGTAGGTTTACTGGAATAAAGCGCTCGTTACGCTAATCTCCTTATCAGTAAAAGAGTTCCGGAGTTTCCACTCTTCGGGCCTTGGAACTTGGTTTATTACACGTAAATTTTAGGGTTTAAAGCGATGTTGGGCTTGCAATTTCAGAATTCATCGTACAGAATAGCAAAGCGACTACATACAAGTATTACTTATATCGTTATGTCAGACGGTCTACAACGTAGTAAACGTTGTCAATACCGATAACGTTAGGTACGATATACCTCACAAGTATGTGGTGTTGGTGTATCGTATCGTATCTTCAGTGTTATGAATATCTAAATGCGTATATAGCTGAAATACAAACAAGTATTGTAGCAGTGTTAGAGGTGAGTTTACACGTGCTATTTATTCCCTTGATTTTCGGTATGTAAGGATTTAATTTACATACTTTCCTACAGCAATTTCAAATACTAAAATGTGTTAGGCTGATACATTACCTACTTCATTGATTGTTTTATCTTCTACCATATCAACCTAGCATGTGCACCTGCTGGCCGACCAACTTATCGTGTACATAATATGTATTTTTATTTTTTGTCATATGTTGTTTGGGGACAAATAAAGATTTATCTATCTATCTATCTATCTATCTAAAATAAAACTATGTAATAGGAAAAGACAAGTGTGAGTATGGCTTGCAGCTTACGTTTGTGTCATTTAGGTTAAAACATATTCAGATAGCTTTTTAAGGCTTAATTGAACATAATTATACTGAAAATAACTGCCCTTATTAACTGTGATAGCTAAATAACTTTCATAAACAAGCCACAAGCAAAATGGTCCTTGTTTTAGTCTGATAAATGTCATTTTATTAAGATAAGAAAGTATTTTAAGCGTATTACCAATTATATCTAAGCTTTAATATAAGTATTTAAAGAGTTTTCTACAACTTACCGACAGACCAACGATCGCAATGAGATATAAGTATTTAGTTTTTCAAAAGTTGGACTGGATGTGCGGAACGCGAAAAGAACCCGTTGTACTGGAGTAGTTCGTTAGTTGTTGGACTTTGGAATTACGTACCTACCGGAGGGCGCGGGAAGTTTTTCTTTGAGTTGCCTGAGTTCCCAACTCATCTGCGTACGTAATGCATGCAAATAAGATTGCACTGCACGAGTTTAAACTGCAAAGTCTGGTTTACTTTGATTTTGCAAGAGCTGAGGAAGTGGATGTAAGGGGAATATAAATTGCAAATTATTTACTAAGATTTGTACCTTAAACACATGCTTAATTGAATGAAGAACACATTATTGTACATTAAAAAAAATAACACCTAACTACATATAAAAATGTACAATGGGCGGCCTTATCGCTCTATAGCGATCTCTTCCAGGCATATATTGGTTTTGTGATTTTTTAAGACAAAATTACCGATGATCATAGATCACGTCCATTAAAAACGTTCTCTGTAATTCTACGTGTATCACTCTGAGACGTATCAGCTCAAGTCTCTTCTAAGGGCAGCTGGAGCGCTAATTAGCACTAAGCCCGCCTCTGTATTATTTTGATACATGAATAAATAATTTTTAAAACTAATCTATTCTAAAAAGATAGGTACCAGATTGAAGCAATTCAAGAAAATCATTTATTTGAAGTGCAACAAGAACTTGATTTTTGATAATAAATCACGAACTAGTCTGTAGTGCAAACTTCAGTATAAAGTTTTAGCTTCCAATCATTTGCAGAGTATTTTCTCTGACGATTTTCCAGTTTACCAGCTTGATGCTTCAGGATAAGGATATAACACACGTTGCGGTGAAGCAACGTCACGTCGCATCGCACGTGGAGAACTACGGTTTTTATAGGTTAGAATCACTTACCTTCAAACTCGTAGACGACGTAGATTTTTCTCTAGGTGCGAATTTCAGCGCTGCGCTTGGCAAATGAAATGGTAAGGCTAACAATGTCGCTTCTATATATAAATAGGTAATGATTTGGAGATATACATATAAGCAAATCACAGAATTAATAGAACAGCACTCGAAGACAGCTAGACATTATAATTTTGGCAAGACTTCCGTGTCGCACCGCAGCTCGTGTGAACGCCTGGTGGTGCGCGTTCCAATCTCACAGATTGGTTTTGTTTTGTTTCATTTATATGATTTTGCGATTCGTTCCGTATCAATTCCACAACTGCCTGTGATCAACGAATTGTGGTGGACAAGACTTTTGTGAAAATCTGTGAGAAAACGAAGCTACAAGAGAACTACTTATTTGTGCTTCATTATCTGTATCTTTGGCATTACATAAATATCTAAATGTCCTGGCTGCCTAATCCAGACTTCAGACTTCTTTTAATCTAATGGTCCTACTCGATTGCAAAATATACATTATACCTACACCATATTTTTGACTTTTTATATTTTGTACTAGTGCATATAAAACCAAGTTTAAATTGAAACCGGATGTCGCATAGCTCCGTGGCGCCGGCCAGTGGATGTTGCCGGAAATCTGCTTGTGTTTGTTCAATAAATCGATGTTTGAGCTCGGTTCTGCGGAGGTCTTAATGGGCTTTCTGAGAGATGTGTAGTATTGGCTACAGCACTCGTATGTCGTCTTAAGAGAAAAACGTCAAGGTGGCGGAAGGTAAAGTAGGTATCGTATCATCAGTGTAAAAATGATGTCAAATGATGGCGCACGGGTACGATGATAATAAAGATTGGGTTAATTTTGAACGTAAATCGTACTTATTTATGCTACAGTAATGAGCAAAAGTATTTGACCTAAAAAACCACATATTACAATGTACTGACAAAAATGCATGTATATTATCATCTTTGTAGTTGTATGTCTATTCTAGTATAATAAAAAAAGGTCATTTGGAAATGAGACTATGTATTATTTTGACTCTTACACTCCCACTGTGTAATTTTATGAAACAAACGTTGGTTACTGCTTGTTTTGATTGGTTCTCATTTAGATTGAACGAACTTACATCGTGTTTGAGCATGATCGGCCCCGCCGCTTTGAAATAATCTGATTGTGTATAGCTTAATTATGTAAGTAAATAATCATGCATTCATATGACTTTAAAATAGAAATATTGACTACTTTGGTAATGGTCGTATACACTACAAGGCAAGTAACTTCCTATTTTAAAATTAATATCTAAGTTTTGTATTTTTAATGCTGTATTAGCATCTTATATACCTACTCGTAGCTGTAGTTGGACATTTATATAAAAGACTAGCTGACCCGTGCCCACTTCGTTGGGCATAATTCGACCGTTTTTTCTCCGATTCACTTTGCAAAACGGACTACCACGTAAAAGCCTTTTTATTTTTCGGTTTTTTATATAACCTATGACACTCAGCAATAATGTAGCTTTCTATTGGTGAAAGAATTTTTAAAATCGGTTCAGTAGATCCCGAGATTACCCCATACAATTTAACAAATATACAAACACACAAATTTTACTTCTTTATAATATTAGTATAGATGAATAATGATGATGAACGTAAGGTAGGAAGGTAGGTACAGGCGGCGCGCGGCGGCGGCCGGAGAAGTTGGTACAAAGCCGCGCTAATCCGCCAATCTGCGCGTCACGCACTGCGTAATCACCAATTACAAGAGATTACGACTGATCATTGTTTGAACCTGCTTCTGTGGTGACATTAAGAGCTGGTTCAGACAAGGCGGTTTCCGCGCGGAAATCTGCCAAAATCCGCCGGAATCCGCGCGGACATGTGTGAACGAATGAATAGGCGCTAATGTAAATAAGACCTACGCGGTTGACCCGCGCGGTTTGAAACCGCGCGGTTTCCGCCGTGTCTGAACCAGCTCTAATAGGTATATAGCTCATATTAAAATAATAACTAAGCAATTTTTTTGCGGGATGGTCTACAGAACACTCGTGCCTTGAAACATAGGCAAAGACATATTTTTATTCGCAACCACAACACACATAATTACAATTTACATACATAATATAAAATAGGTACAATATAAATTAAATTAAAAAGATCGATCGATGAAAATGAGAAAGAAAAGATCGATGCCATCGTCTATTTTTCCCGATACCCACTTACAACCTACTAAAACTCAATACAGAAAAACAGACGCCGGCACCTTATTTTATTTCTTGGCGGTTCTCGGTTTACCTATTTGTAGGTAGAGCAAAATCAATGTTATTAAATATCATGTGATAATCTTTGAAGTACGATCCATTTTCTATAAGTACAGATTAAATGTGATTTATACTCTAATATGTAGTTATATGGAGTAATATGAGTAAGTGGTCATCACCTTCCATTTGACGTAGGTCGTTCGTTGTCGAAATGCAAAATAAATGTTCACGTCCGAGTGGGTTTCAGAGCGTCGCATTTCGGGAGCTTGCGTATATCCTGTCCATAAACCGAAGCCCGTGCCGTGTTAAAAACGCCACGGGATTACCGTGTCTGGGCTGCGTCCGACGGCTTGTCACGGGCTCGGAAGCACTCGTTTCTTGCTCTTGGAGTTGCTGATACATTTGAATGAATGAATTGAATGAATTAATGTATTTATTTGAACCAAAAAATAATCTTACACTACTACTCTAGTCACGTAGAACTGGCGCTTAGAATCACATTGTATAAAAGGCGTTATGATTCTAGGCGCCAGTTCTACGTGCCTAGAGCCCAAAAGAACGGGTAAGAAACTACAGACACAAATTCTAGTTCTAAGCTAATGTAACATTATTTTTTGGTTCTAATAAATAAATTCATTCAATAAAGGCAAGGACATTCTGAAGTGCTCAATAGTATTGTGACATCTTTAAAAACTCCTGCTAAAGTTCACACCAAAATGATGTTTTGGCACTGACTGAGCTTTGGACGTGGACTGAATGTAGACTTCGGATCTTCATGTCTGTCATTGATTTTTTACCATTTCAGTATTTAACAATATTTTTGTATTTTACTTTTACGTAAGTTTTGTAACGTCAGAATATTTCCATTTTCTAATGCATCCTAGTTTCTACATCCACGACAAAAAAAATCATCTCTTTTTCTATAAAATTAACACTTGTTTTTATGTATAAACTCATTTTAAACCAATTTCAAAAAAGAAGGTTTTTCTCAATTCTAATGTTATTTTTGTATGTATATCACCCGATTGCTTTGTCACTTAAGAATTTTAGATAGCATTCCATACGTGACAATATAAAAACTATTCGCTCCGATAACGCAATAACAAAGGATTTGAACTGTGGAATTTTTAATTTTGCCCCCCATCTCTCTTCAGCGCTTGATCCAAAGACGCCTTTTAAAGACCACACAGAATATTGTAATACATGCAGTAAACTTAGTTGGTACAAATAAAATACATAAAATGATTATAAATAATATACATATACGGTATTTTTGAAAGGTACATACTCTTAGAATTTGTTAAAGTTTTGGAAAAGCACGAAAAAAAATCTTATTTATATTAAAATCAAACAAACGGTGGTCAGCAAGATGATAAGGTCCAAGGCTTGATTATTTTTGACCTTTACTCCATTCAGCGTTTCCAATCAAAGTTCAATATAATTTGGTGTTTGTATGATCGAACTTCAGGTGGAAATGTGAACGATTTTTTTTGAGATCAATTAGTTCTCAGCAAATTTTCTGAAATCCAAAATTAAAACAAAACGTTCACAAAACAAATACATTTTTCGACATGTTCATTTCGTTTTGTTTGTAATACGTTAAATGAAAAATATAAATTATGAATTCTATAGTTTAGTCTTCGATTTCATTTAAACAAAGTTATTTTACTGCTTTGTGATTCACCGTGACTCTGATCCGACTTTTTTTATTAGGGGTCCGTAACTAGAACCCGTATAAATAAAGGCCAGTCGTTTATCTGCTTGTCAGAGTAGTATCCACTGTTAAGGGTTAGTATACGAACATACACTTTATAGTATTATTCTCGTTGTTTTTAAGGTATAAAATGGCATGATAAGGATTTAAAGGGGTTTTTAAAGTCACCTAGGTGGGAAGCAACAGATAACTTTTTATGTTGAGTGTCGACCGCGAGTCGGGAGGGCTTATTGCGAACGCCGAAATGAGCCACAACATTATATTTAGTAGCTCCTTTTTAAAGAGTATTTTTTTCATTATATATTTGGACAGTAAACTATTGTGCTCGCGTCATTACCACTACAGAATCATCCAATATATAAAACTATTCTAATTGATCCTTGTGATTTTACTAAATGAAATTCATGGACATGTCACAAATCACATTCTAATCCCAACCTAAGCAAAACTTGTACTGTGGGAACTAGATTTCTGATGGAATTTACTTTTGTTAATACATACATATAATACATAGTAACACAGACACAGAACAAATATATATGTACACCATACAAACATTTGCTCTGGGTGCGAATCGAACCCACGACCCACAGCATGAAAGGGTGAAATAAAGTTTACGTGACTATAGATGCCCAGTATAATAGGCAAAGGACTACACATTTCAGTTTTTCCATTAACCTTCCGCTGAAATAATCCCGCAAATGCATTGAGGCTCAAATTGACGGCAAATTGCACGCACTGACCATGAAACATTTCAATTTGCGTATTATTGTCAACAGATTTCCAACGGGATGAGTATTAAGTAGGTCGACTGATGTATGATACACTCAGGATTTGAGTTATATTGTAATAGACCGGATTTTTTTAATACAACACACTTATAGAACATTTGCTTAGCTTTTTCGGGTTTAGATCGAGCTGCTTATTAAATGCTAAAGTTCAATTCCATCGCTGGTCGGGGCGAAATATATGTTTTATACATGTATTTCGCCCCGACCAGCGATGGAATGTGCACGTGCTTTGTTCGTAACTTATTTTTGGTAATTTTTATAGAATTTTACGTAAATTAAATTACGTTTGTATAATTTAATCACGGTAAAGTTGAAAACAGACCGTAAACTCGAGATAATTAGAAAAGGGGATACAAAAATAACTAATTACTCTCCTGTTGTCTTTTTTGGTGTTTTTGATGTGAAGTAATCAGATTTATTATAATGACGGGGAGGGGGTACCTAAGTTACGACAGATACTTAAAAACAAACGAGTCTGACCTTTATGGGGGATGAAAAAATTGGATTATGTTGAACCTGTTTATTTTGATGACTTAGAGTTCTTGTACATCGGGATCAGGCATGACGAAAAAGTGGTTTAATATACATCATATAAAAAACGTCATTAATTTATTATCAAAGGTTGATCACACTTCATTGTAGGCTCTCTTAGATCTATCACGATTCTTTGTTTATCTCAATGATCTTCTAAATACTAGATTTTTGGATGTTTTAATCACAGAAAAGACAAGAACATAACGCTGCTAAGCAGTGAGAACATAGAAAAAGTACACACATACCTTTGTACATTTATCTTTTACCTACATACATACAGACATACAGTGCGTTACATAATACCTATCAGAACATACTCTTTTGGAAAAAAAATAAAAAAGATAGAATTAAGTTATGATTTTGTTTGACAAATAAGTGTAGGTACATGGCATGTACTTTAGCTTCAAATTGTGATCATTGAATGAGTTCAAAACACCAGTCCATTAGCATGATTGTATTATAAAGTTTTGAAACCAAAAAATCCCGGGCACCATCACTTGGCCGTGGTGAAAATTAAAGTGAATTTGAAATTGGGTGCGATGTCACTTTTGGCGCGAAATTAAATACTTTTATAAAAGGCCGGTCGCGCAACTTTTGATAGAAAAAGTTGAGCAGCCAACTCGTAAACAGAATTAGGGTTCGCTTCGCTCGATCGAAAAATTCAGGGATCTTTAATGAGAGTACTGAACCCTTATTGCTATTTACGTGTCTCATAATATTTAACCAATATCTTGTTAGTACTGAACACAAGATGTACACAAGATGTAGCGTTTTCAAAACAGTGGATTACAGAAAAAGGTGGGTCAAGTTCTAGCAGCGGACAGAGTAAATTTAGAATTTTATAAATATAATATTTTTAATCTGTTATTCCACATATTATTGTGAACATGTAATTTTTCCGGGCTCTAAAAATAGATTTATTAAATTATCTTCATAATCAATATTGATATTAAAATATACTAATATAGGTGTTAGAGCAATCTAATATAAATATGACATGTGTCTAATGTATATTGAATAGTGCAGGGAACCTTCCCAGGGTATTTTCCCCTAACTTTATCACAAAGTGTTATAAAACTAGCACTTTACCGCAAAAGGGTTATAAAGGTAACACAGAAAACAATTTGGAAACCACTAAGTAGGTTTGTGTATCTGAGGGTAAGTGCGAAGTAATCTGAGCAATTTAATCCTATTGGAAATTTAACATACATTGCTGGGTAGTACTGCAATGTTTTGCAGTAGTACTCTTGTTGACACGCAATGTGACACAAAAAATTGATGTTTACCTTAAGGGGCTGATTTGTTTTCTCATGGTAACCCTTCTGAACTGGCAGGATCGGCTGATATCCGTTAATTAATCAAAATCTCATTTACCTCTCCCCACACTTGTTTGTTTAGGGTTCAGCTACAATGGAAGTATGTTTCAGTTCATCATTGTTATTCGAACCAATTAATGACAAAATGATATAAGTACATTGGATTTAGTCAATGTACTAGATGAAACTGGAAAGTAATATTTATGTCAGAAAAAAATTAAGTAGTTATTTTTTTGTTTTAGATGTTTATAATAAAAATATATTTATTTGTTTCGGTCTTAAAATTACATTACTCTAATTACAGTCTAGTTTTAAATAAGGAATTATGTAAGAAAGACCTTTTGTTAGCTCGATATTCATAACTATCATTATCTGATAGCACAAAAAGATAGCATCGTAATGATTTTTCTGGCTAAAATCTAATCTGGAAAACTAACGTGAAAAAGATAGCTGACATTAATAAATTAATTAGTCAACCACATAAGTAATTTATTTACTTCAGCTGAGTTTTGATAAACTTTAGTAATATTATGGCATGATATGACATTTTTAATAATCGAAATACTGAAACATGCTATTGTATGTAGCTTAACCTTCACCGAGCTTCGGACACAAGGGTTTTCCATTTGCATATTTTTATTAGAGTATCTTTAACGGTGGGGTCAGGTCGGCCCCTTTTGCATGACGAAAAAACTGATTACAATCTCTACCTCTGAATATAAAACGTGTGTATTTTCGTTTAAATATTATAAATAGCGATAATTTGCATTTATTCGATGCATACTCAATTTTGTACACATCATTGTATTGAAATTCATTTTCTTCTTGTTTTTGTCGATAATATAAAAACCCTTGCACTTCATTACGTTCATAAATTGATTAAGTGTTCCTTAAGATATTTAAATAGAACATCATTGCTTAGTCTAGAATGTGCCTAGAATATAATATTCGGATGTAACATCTCGTGTAATTTTGGTTGAAGTTCACTTAAGGTAAGTTCTTTTAACCATAAAATAGTGTTTTGTTTAGGTGTTGACAGCAAACGTTTGCTCTTAAAAGACAAACGATAAAGCTACTTTAGCCGTACGCTGGGTTTTAAAGTGACAGGAAATGACTATAGCATTGGACCACACTGCAGCGCACTGCTGAAGGAATTATGTTGTAACTGCTTCGTGTTCTCCTGTAAGCACTTTTGGAAAACGAGTTTTGAGTGAGGACATTTAACTTTGATCACATTTATGATAGTGGTTTTTGGCAGCACTTGAACTAAGAGTTTCTATGAAAACAAGAGCGTTATCGTAAAATATAATCTCAGTTATGCAAAGTGTTTCAACAAAAACAAAATGAAGTAGCATAGTGAAGTCAGTCAGTCATCAAGTCGGCTGATTTATTTTTAAAGCAAAATAGTGATCTTGGAAGCCTTTGAGAAACAAATTGAGACCTAAAAAATATAGATAGCTCAACTATCCCTTGGGTCACGAGTCTTTCAAGTTTTCAAAAGCTTTCAAGTGTGTCTTTCAGGCAAGATTTTAAATCAATTTCGAAGCCTCACATATGACAACCGTTACAAAACGAGTTCAGCTTAATAGAAACCTAACGCTTAAGTAAACACTGAAAACGGTTTCATTTATTTTACGTTTTTTTTACAGGCTCAGGAGTAATGGCAGACATTCTAGCACATTTTGTAGCCCACCGTTTAAGGACGCTTTAAAAAAGGTGGCTTTTGTGACCAACGGCTTAGGAGGTAATGCGGAGGATTCACCTAGAAGACGTCCACCGCTTTGTGGCTGACGTTAAATAAGCCCATGCACGCAGAAAGTCAATTGCGAAAACAGTCCTTACAAGAACAACTAAGACCTCACACCTATATCTATTTCGTACTGATAAAAATTCAGTTTCAGATCGCGTCGTCTTACAATCAGTATATCATACATCCTTTTTTTATTATACAAAGCTGTTTTCACAAAAAGGCAGTTCAATGTACTGTACCGCATTTCACATTTCATTGCTCATTCTTTTGGATGCTTGCTAGAATTTACAAAATATCCTGGAACTAGGTAGGTACTTACCATAATAATAAATCTCAGTAATAATCACTAACTAAGGTAGGTTTGGTTTACGATTTACACACGGTTGTGTGTATGCTAATTTATTTTCACACAGTAACGAACGTCTAAAGGTCATTGTTATGAGCCATTCTCAGTAATCAATCTCTAGTAAACAGTCATGTAACTGAAACTGAATCTTGTAAAACCACAAACATTTTGCTAATAAGCCGTCAGAAAACACCACCTCGTTTTAAGGTAAATGAACCTTTTAGAAACGGATTAAGAATCGTTTGGTCAAAATAATACTAAATTGAAAAATATAATCAAAGTTACGAGTATTATTATAAAAAACAAAGTCACCTGCAACACTAGTCAAACAAACATACTTAGAAATAAGGCAGTTGATTAATGTACAACAAGGAAATGGAATATTGAATATTGAATTGAATAATTCATAAGATGAGTTCGTTGTATTCAAAATGGGAAAAATATTGAAAACTTATCCACATGAATACAAACATGACTAGGCTGAGACTACAGCGTACATTAATCTTATATATTTGATCATGCTTTTAGACGATTTCTGAAAGCTTATGTGACATAATCATTCTCAAAACATCACTATTTATGAAGCGTCTACTTTATCTATGGCTATCGAAAGACAAGATGGATACGGTAAAACAAAACATCATTACTTAACCGCAGAAATAGGTGGTAGTACTTCCCCGGACGAGCTCTTTCACAATAACCGTCTACTTCTACGTTTGTTGTTCTCTTTTAATCTCTCTTTAATTATCTCTCTTGTTTGACTACAAAATCTATTATGATTTTCATACATGTCGACCTCATTGTTAGCCAAGAGACCCTTTTCGTTTTTAAATATAAAATGTACGGTTTCCTTTGACCCACGTTATAAATAAGGGTAATTTAAGACGAGCGTGTTGCCTAACACATCACGTCGCGGCACAAATATTTTGCTTGGATGTACTCAATTTTTGCTGCGTATCTTTTGACACGTAGAGCATAAACATTGTTTATATTTTGTAAGTATATAACTTACATAATATAATAAATTATATTAATATAGTAAATTTTCTGTTTGGTGTTAAAATATAGAGAAAACTTCTGCCATGCATTAAATTACTCAGACAAATGACATGGATTATTGGAAATGATAATTACCTTATTATATCATTACTTAATCGCGTAAGTTCGTCAATAACGTAAGTATGAGTTTTTTGACACCTATGTACTTAAATGTGGTTACATTTTATGCATGGACAACTAAATCAATTTGCTACAGGTTCTAGTTAAGAAGAAGTATCGACTTCATTTTTACTTTATTATACGTGTAACTAACTAAGTATCATCATTCCCCTGCCCTAATTCTATTATTAAAATATGTAGGTAAAACCTGTAGGTAGGTATTCAAAATCATATTATATTTCTTAGCATCATACATGCGAAGCATCATACATTGGTGATTATAAGAATAAGAATGTATTTAATGCATTAATACATAGATGTTATAAAACTAGGTTAAAACCAATATCCGTTTCGGACGTTCAATATTATGTCTAATTTGCTTACGGTCTGTAGATAGCTCAACTGTTTCTTATGTATTTTATATGACTATGTACATTTTGTAAATACTGTATAGTCGTAAGTTTGTTTGTGAATAAAGTTAATTAATATAGGGTACAATATTTGCTTATTAGTTATTTTGTATACCTACATATTGTAACACTGTTTGTTTTCGAAATAAAAACCATCAGAATGAAATTTCAAACTGAATAATTTCTATAACAGGTCACCTTTCTATTCTGTACTAGCAATATGTCAGCTCCAACAAATATTCAGTGTAATATGTTTACATCAGCGGTGTGCCGATACACGTTGGATGCTGAAATAGTCCTAAATTGGCCGTCAGCTGCAAGCGTCGGGTACAATGCACGGAGACTGTGTCCAATACTACTCTTGACCTAGTTACTGCACGGGTCCATTCGCATCCGATATCTAATAACGTAATGTCTGACATATATAATGTCTATACAGGTGTTCTTGGTATTCTATGTGTATAAATAAAAATATCTATCTATGTAATGTATTGTATTAAGTATGTCAGTCTTCTAGTACCCACAACACAAGCTCTGCTTAGCTTGGGGCTAAATGATGTTGAGTGGATTGTCCAACATTTTTTATTTATTATTATTTATTTATATCCATGTTTATGTTAAATATGAGTGTACTTAGGCTTCACTGAGTGAATTTGTTGACCAGTCTTTCTATCACATATATTTTCGTCTGTTTTAAAAGCAATATTAATAAAATCGGCTAAAAGTGATATTGTCTTTCAGTCAAGTTTATAGAAACCGATCCGATTTTTTTTACATCTTGACTTTACTGCATATAAAGCGCGCATTTGTGAACCTACTAAAAATATTGTCGTAATATGAACAATGGAAAGCAGCATATCTGGTCCGCGCTCCGCAATCCTCACAGTGGACGAGTGCTCTTCAGACCCATATTGTGCTGTAATTGGGAATATTCTAGCTTTAATATTATTTTAGCACAAATTTAGTTTAATTTAATTCTGTCATTCAAATATTTAACGGCATTTAAAACAACACTTTTTTTTAATTAACCTATACTGTCCCACTGCTGGGCAAAAGTCTTCCCCCTTTTCCTTCATTATTTTCTATCAGCCGTCGCTTCCCAGGCTCCGTCATAAGTATCCAAGTAGTCACGCCAACAACAACACTATCGCAACTAAAACTAAAAGTCTGTGAAGTCGCGGTTAGAAATAAGCGTATCATAATAAAAAATATGTAAAGTAACCGAGTACACCGTAGTTTTCTACTTATATAATTTTAAAGCACATCATTCGCTGTTAGACCGAAGCCGCAGAAATCTTTAACTTTGCGAAAGTTGCTGTAAACGGAAATTCAGGGTTTCGCTTTTTATGAATCTGTGAGCTTCATATTACGGACAAGAGATAAAACATCATAGCCTGTAGAAGTCAAACTTCGTAATATTATAGAAATACATCGTAATAAATGTGTAAATGAAAACATTTTTGGTCTTCGTCCATCGATTTTGGAAACAGACCAATAGAACCTTGTTCTATTCTTCGGTAGTCTTATACACACTCTCCGACTCATGGTTACCTTTTCTCCAATAGACATTTCAGTTAGACAGCGGTCACCGTTTTCCCCAAAACTAAAAGCCAACAACCAAGACAGCGTTAATAATAAACTTACTTTAACTTTGTTTTTTTTGCTTTGTTTTTAATTATTTGTTCGTTTATAAGTTTCCGCGATATTTTATTAAAAAGCTATCAAAGATTATGTTTGTGATTTATTCATTGACTTGGTAAAATAAACTAAAATAAACACTATTAACCTGACGAAGTTGATTGTGAAAACTAAAATAAACTTTTGATAAATTATTGATAAGTTGTTATAAAACGAAGCTTTATTTTGTTTATCTACTAATTGTAGCCGTGAACATGAATATTAAATTATTAATGAACGTGAATGTTCTCTAAAAGGATTAAAATAGATCAGTTCATCAATTTTTCATTGAATTTATAATTTTTGATGAACAGCTTTGTAAGAGACGGCCGTGTTTCATAGAGAAGTAAGATTCAAATCACGCTGGAGTCACCAATTTGGAGGACAATGATAGCAATTAAAGGTTTAAGAGATTTATTTATAATGCTTGACTTAAAAAAACAGTTAGATTTTTTAGACGAGTTTTTAATTGAACTTTTTTATTTCAGAAGCAAAAAATAAAAAAAACGTTTTTTTTTTTTCAAGAATTAAGTCTTGTGATGATAGATAGATATAATAATCTATACAACCAATTAATTTAAAATAGGATTTTTAATTAGGAGTATTTAAATATAAAGAGTGTGTTGTTTCATGATTCATTATAACTATATTCAATACAAATAAAAAATGCACAGTGGAGACCCTGTATTGCCCACTTAGTTGAGATCCATCTATAGCCGATCCGCAGATAGGACCGGTGCAGCCTGCATCGGACACTCGATGGCCCTTGTCCCGCCTTTGTCCCGGCACCCTTCACTGCCTTTGTTAGCTGGCCTCCGCAGCCCCTGTTTATTGAACAGATAGCCACGTTATAAACTATTCAATATATATGTCATTTTATATTCTGATGATAGGGTTTCGGAAGTTTCAAGTGGCAAGGGCGTTCAAGGGTTGATACGTAATCAAACCTCACTGTATTTACAACAAAAATCTCTGCGAAAATCAGTTATAGGGCTTTTTGTGAAAGAGCTTGTCCGAGGAGGTGATTACATCGTACATTTCTGTGTATTGTTTGTTATTAATTACTAGAACTGTTAGTAAGCAGTGATGTGCGCGTTGCTGAGTATCATTTTGAAGAACCAAGCCGGTACAGTTACAGACACATGAAACTTAACACTTTTTAGTCTGTGAGTTATGGACGCAGTGTACCTATTATCTCGGAGGCTTTATATGTGTAAAAACATAGTCGCCGTAGCCGAAAGCGGCTACGATGATATTATTATTATATTGTCTTGGGTTACTAATTAACTAATAAAAATATTACTAAAGAAACTATAGGTTTAAACCGTGCTAATGGTTGAGCTTCTTTTTCTTATGTAGTAGCGTTGTGTGTTCAATCTCTTACATTTTTAAATTTAAAAGCCAGTAAGCGTACCTACATGTTCTCATGTAGAAGGTACGTTCTACCGAGATACCGGTAAGAGGCAATAACTCAAAGGCTTCGCTATCGAACCGAACAATATTTCTGCAATTTGATGGTTTATTCTTGCGTTAGTGGAAATACTTTATTGGTCCACATTATGTTACATGAGGCTTGAGTTAGATGAATTTATTCAGAAAAAAAAGTGGCTAGAGATGGCTAAGAAATTAAGAAAGGATAAGGTCTTTCCAGTAAGTTTTACATGTGTAAATAAGCATTTAGGTGTAGTTAATTATGTTAGAGTAGGCTATGATACTTACTTAATCTCATATTTAATTACAATTCAGAACTACACGGCATCTTTGAGGGTGAATAAAATATAACTTAACAACATAAAACTTAGCATAGTATTTCTTAAAGACCTGTTAAGCCCATAAAGTTGCGCTAATGAGACGTAGTTCTTGAATAACCACTGGGAAATTAAAGACGCGACTCAGATTTGCGACTTTTCTATGCTTGTGATATTGCTTTGAAATGTCTTATTAAATACAAGATGCAAATTCAGTAGTTTTAGTAAAATATGCAATTTATGAGACAAAAGCAGTAATTTTGAGTTAATTTTTTTGCAGTAATTTTGATTTACTTATCGTTAAAGTTCACCTCTCTATTGTGATTTTTTGGTTATATGAAAAAAACCTTTGTTCTAGACTGCGACGTATTCAACGCTAATTAATAGGTTCCATTATAGGTAAACATTATAGTTGGAGCGAACGGATACTGGAGTGGAGACCGCGTTTAGGCAAGCGTAGTGTAGGACGCCCTCCGGCGAGATGGAGCGACGATCTGAGGAGTGTAGCTGGCAAACACTGGATGAGAAGAGCCGAAGACCGGGCTCAGTGGCGCGTCTTGGGAGAGACCTACGTCCAGCAGTGGACTGATATAGGTTGATGATGATGATGATGATTATAGGTAAATATAAAGCATTTGCCAAATAAGTGCCAAATAAAAAAAAATATTGTAGAATCTGTTGCTCTTACAATAGTAGGTATAGATTAATTTTGATTGTTCATTTGTGCTTTCATTTTCATTTATTAATTTTAATGCTTATTTATATCGTTAAGTAATTTATACTTGTAAAACATGATTTAATAAATAAAATAATAAACTTTGCTATACATAGTATTATTTATTATATATACATAATTTAGTATAATTTAATATAATTTTGTCAAAAGTCGCGTGTTATGTCTTGTCCGACAGTGTACTGTAGCTTAAGGCTCATTATTTCCATAGAAGGCGCGGTTAGGTGGCGATTTGAACGCGTAAGGGCCACTTCACACTGCACTAAGGGGGTGCACACACTAGGCCAGAGAGCCTTGTTAGAGCTAGTTGAGACATGCATGCGGGGCATGCGCCTACTGTTTCGTATTTAAATATTCTAGTAGGATAGATGAAAGCGTTTTAAAAGATAGTTATTTTTAATTTATGCATTTTATAAGCTGAAAAATACTAATTTCTCATACAAATCTTGAAAATTCTGAAGTTTTAGCAGTAGACATCACGTGGGATGTATAATTGATTTTCTTCGAGTCTTTTGTACTGTATTTCCAAAGAAACGTGTTTAATAATAAATATTTATAAATAAATTTTACAGTTACCTGTACATTTGAAAAGAAATTTAAGTTTCACTGAAGGAAACCCTGGAATTTGTAAGAAAAAACTACAAAAGAGTGCACAAAAAGTAGCAGAAATTTAATCACAATATTTTATAGAACTCGCCCATTGTAAGCTTCGGAATGAAATAAAAACACAAATTTCAATTGTGTAGTGTCTGTGGAGCCTTTTAATCCAGGCTCTGGATGCTTAAAGACACCCGAATACAATCCGTTGGATTTGGCACCAGATGCAAGGCAAGCGCCGCACGGTACAAATGTCCTTCAAACAGTAGTATTAGTTTAACTTACACACATGTTACATGTTTCCCAAACAAAATATTAAACCCTTTATATATTAAGGCCTTTGAGGTCAAATAATATAACGTAGGCAATAAGACAAAGCTTACAAAAAAACAGGATAATAGTCATTTTGTTTTGAACAGTACTACTCAAAGTTAGTCTGGAAGAGATCGCTTTTTAGCAATAAAACCGCCTAATGAACATTCTATTTTTATTTTTCATGTTGTTTTCACTATATTCCTAAACTGCGGTTTTAGTTTAACTCTCTAATTTTAAGTGTAGATACACTAAATTTGTGTTTTTACCTATAATACACATTTAAGACAGCCAATGCAGGTGAAGGTCCGCCTGCTACGCGGAGGTTGCGGGTTCGATTCCCGCCTTGGGATAAATGTTTGTACGATCTGCAAATAATTATTCCGGGTGTTCTGGGTATTTTATATGTATAATAAAAATATCTATCTATTTAATGTATTGTATTAAGTATGTATCAGTCTTCTAGTACCCATAACACAAGCTCTGCTTAGCTTGGGGCAAGGAGGACTAGTGTGGATTGTTCAGCATTATTTATTATTTATTTTATTTTATTTATTAATATGACAAGATTATTGTACGAAGCATGTTCACTGCCATCTCTGTACTTAAACTGTGCCGCCGCTGTGCAACCGATCTCGAAACGGGCAAGCCAATCTACGGAATGGCCGAAAGAAATAAACGAATTACAAGACAAGAACAACAAAGGAGGTCGATGGGCGATGCAAAAATTCAGCGCCATTGTGCCATAATAGACCAGGCTCGATAGGTTTTAAAACCAAAGAAATTAATAGCAGGATGAAACCCATTATAAAAGGAACAGAATATTATAAAAACATAAGGAAAAATAATTTAGGGGCGATCTGAGTTCGGGAAGGGGGTGGGGGTGAGCTTTTAAGGGTAAAAAACGCTTTTTCTCGATTTCCGGCAAAACTAAAAGTCCTATGGAAAAAAGTCAAATGGCAAAGTTGTAGGTAATTAAAAGATCTAAAACTTTTCTATACACACTTTTTTCACATAACCTCAAGATGTATGTGAAAAATTCAAAAAACCAAGATTTTGGTTTTTTATTAATATCTTTTACAAACAATTATATTTTTTCACTAAATTTGGTGAAAACTTACCTCTTTATGTCCCGAATACGCTGTAATTTATTCGATTAGAAATATATATTTTTTTCACCTTATTTTGATTAAATATCGAAAAAATATCCTTATTTTCAATCGAAAATTCATCCGTCAAAATATCAGCTTTCTTAAAAAAATTGGTATGTTTTCTGTTTGTTGAAATCTCTTCTTTCCGATAGTGAAAAAAAATGTATATGTTACCATAGAAAATCTTCTCAGAAAATGCAAAAAAAAAAGTTAGTGAAAAAAAAAATTGTAGGATGAAACCCATTAGAAAAGGAGGAGAATATTATAAAAATATAAGGAAAAATAATTTACGGGCGATCTGAGGTCGGGAAGGGGATGTGAGTAAGCTTTTAAGGGTAAAAACGCTTTTTCTCGATTTCCGGCAAAACTAAAAGTCCTATGGAAAAAAGACAAATAGCAATGTTGTAGGTAATTAAAAAATCTAAAACTTTTGTATACACACTTTTTTTCACATATCTCAAAATTTATGTGAAAAATTCAAAAAACCAAGTTTTGGGTTTTTTTCAAGAAATTTGGTGAATACTTACCTCTTTACGTCCCAAATACGCTATAATTTGTTTGATTAGAAATATACATTTTTTTCCCCTTATTTTAATGAATAAAATAAAAAAAATATAAAATATTGTAATGAATAACATAATTCGAATAAAGTATCTACATTTAATAGAACGATTTACATTTTTATTTAGATAAAATCAGATTTTTAAAAGATATTAATAAAAAACCCTGGTTTTTTCAATTTTTCACATAAATTTTGAGATATGTGAAAAAAGTGTGTATACTAAAGTTTTAGATCTTTTAATTACCTACAACATTGCCATTTGACTTTTTTCCATAGGACTTTTAGTTTTGCCGGAAATCGAGAAAAAGCGTTTTTTACCCTTAAAAGCTCACCCACATCCCCTTCCCGACCTCAGATCGCCCGTAAATTATTTTTCCTTATATTTTTATAATATTCTCCTCCTTTTCTAATGGGTTTCATTCCACAATTTTTTTTTTTCACTAACTTTTTTTTTGCATTTTCTGAGAAGATTTTCTATGGTAACATATACATTTTTTTTCACTATCGGAAAGAAAAGATTTCAACAAACAGAAAACATACCAATTTTTTTAAGAAAGCTGATATTTTGACGGATGAGTTTTCGATTGAAAATAAGGATATTTTTTCGATATTTAATCAAAATAAGGTGAAAAAAATATATATTTCTAATCGAATAAATTACAGCGTATTTGGGACATAAAGAGGTAAGTTTTCACCAAATTTAGTGAAAAAATATAATTGTTTGTAAAAGATATTAATAAAAAACCAAAATCTTGGTTTTTTGAATTTTTCACATACATCTTGAGGTTATGTGAAAAAAGTGTGTATAGAAAAGTTTTAGATCTTTTAATTACCTACAACTTTGCCATTTGACTTTTTTCCATAGGACTTTTAGTTTTGCCGGAAATCGAGAAAAAGCGTTTTTTACCCTTAAAAGCTCACCCCCACCCCCTTCCCGAACTCAGATCGCCCCTAAATTATTTTTCCTTATGTTTTTATAATATTCTCTTCCTTTTCTAATGGGTTTCATCCTGCTATTAATTTCTTTATCTTTTTGTCATTTTTCAAGCTATCTACCCCGGACTATAAGGTCTGAGTGGACCCGGCTTTACACTTTGATTTTTATTCGACCGTGCATCGGGTTTCTGTGGCGTTTTGATTATTTTTTTAAATAAAATCTGAATACAATAAAGGTTTTTGTTTTTATTTAATACTTTAATTAAACATAAGGTTACTTTAGTTATGAATAGAATCGTTAACAGGGTTTGTAGGTTTGTACTTGATGATTTATTTTTGTATATTAAACACTTAATATTAATAAAAAAGATGACAAAAATATATGGACATGAAAACTAAAATCCTCTAATTCTGATCGCGCGATTACATTTCAAAACTTTCTGTGATCTGTTTCTACGTGAAAAGGATCGCGCGATCAGATGCCAGAGACCCAAGAAGGACACATACTAAATCGTAATAATTGATTTATTTAGCACATAAAGATTCTTTTGCAATTTTAGCTCACGCATATACAAGGTAGAGTATGTAGTTATAGTGGTACCTTCAGCTCATTTCAAATGGAATTCGGCAACAGGACTCTGCGTGGTCTGTTTCATTTCAGAATTTTTAATAACTCGATCATAGAAACTAGACAATATTGACTAACTTTAGATAGAGACAAATGTATTATAGTGTGAGCTAAACGCGCAGTTTAAATTCAAAAGATAATCTTTGTACAATGATTTATATTTATAACTTAAACTATTTGACTACTAGAAACGAAGAAATCCGGTTATATTATAATATTAGATAACACTAATCTACGAACGAATACCTATCTGATTATAGATATAAACCATCATTTTAGATATATTATCAGGCAGTAAAAAAACTGGATTTAGTTTAATAATTCGAATAGGCTTAAGTTACCGCTTATCATCAGGTGGTTGGTTTTTTATAAGTTATAAAAATTAAAGTTTCAGTATTAAAGTTTTCTCAAAAAAAAAAATACAAATTATAACAATACTTTACGTGATAACTACAGTCTGCGTTCAACTCTACTGAAGTCCAGCTCAAAGCTTTCTAAGCTCTGTGAATGCGGTGAATTTTTCAAAGGCCATACTATGCTGTGTGCGTTTTTAGGGTTCCATACTCAAAAGGTAAAACGGGAACCTATTGCTGAGACTCCGCTGTCCGTCTGTCTTTCTGTAACAAGGCAATATCGCATGAACCGTGGTTGTTGACATTCTCACCGTATTAATGTCGTTGTATAACAACAAATACTAAGAAACATAATAGAAAGTGAGAGAAGAAGACATGTTGTACCGACCCCACATAGCGGAGGACGTGGTCAGAGCGTTTTCACATTATCCGATCCGATATCGGTGTCGGAGGCCGATCCGATATCGGGGTAAGTAAAATGTATGAAATATGTACCTGTCTTTCATATTGTCCGGCCCAATATCGGATATCGGAGGTACATATTTCATAGGAAGACGATGATGATGACTAAAAAACTGAATAGAGTAAATATTTGGAGAGTCTCTCTTAAAAAAATGTGTTTTCATGGTACAGAGCCTTCGTGCGCGAGTCCGACTCGTACTTGGCTGGTTTTATTGAATCCAATGACCGCTTTGCACCAAAGGTGGTGAACTACGCTAGGCTTTTGCTGCTGCCCGTCATATTCTAGATTTCTAGAACATCACGTATTTGCTCCAACTTTTCTTTAATATTTTCTTTCAACTTGTTCGTTAATTGTTTGATGTTGTATTGTGAAAGTTAACAATTTCATACTTAGTATGAGTAATTTAAAGAATATTTAAAAACAAAATAGTTTCTAGTTCTTCTTTTAGCGTATTATGAACAGATTTTTAAAACGTTTTTTTAACATACTACATAGAAACATAACGAACAATTTTCCTTGGTATTATAAAATTATCTTCTTTTCTTAATCTTATTCCGGCCATAAAACACAATACCTATTTACTATGGCTTACCAAAAAAAACGTGAGCAATAAGTGTAGAGGCGTTTTTTTAATAAATACAACGTTAGATCTAGAATAGGCCGGTCTCTGACCACGCTTTCGTTATGAAATTTTTCATTAAGCTCAATGTCAACTAGCGCCACCTAACGGGCTTTTAGAGGGGGATCTACTAAAACAGAAACCGCAAATCTTAGCATATTTATAAAAATATTAAACAAAATATTAATATATTATATCTCTTATTATTTATTATATTATTAATTTAATAGATTCAACGGTTGTCTGGAAAAAATAGTGCTAAGGCCGTTCCTTAAGTCTCTAATAAATCTTTATTCTGAGTACTGATGAAAATAATGATTTGATTTGAATAAAGTGTTTGCTGTCAGTTTCTCTGTGTTTTTAAAGATGGATTTCTTTTTATATGTACTTAAATTAAAGCATAGTATTTTATATAAAAGCTTATTCCTATAAAAACTGCAGTAAGAAAATAATGATCATTTAATACAAATCTGCGGTAGTCGTTTAAGTAGATACCCCCTCTTAATATCGTTAGCATTTTCATTAGCACTCTGTTTTCTCGCTTTTAGTGGTCGTAAGTTCTAGATGCGGCTTTATTGTTATTATTTTAGTGCAAAAGAATCTCGTAATTTTATCGTTGGTTTATTGATTGAGTTAATCTCTGTCGTGAAATTAATTATAGCCACTTATTATGACAAACCAATATTAAAAAATTAAAAGTAAAATTCTTGTTTCTTAGGTCTATAAATAGTTTGAATGAACACTGTAAAAAAGATCGTTGTTTTTGTCATGTTAAATTACTTGATATACTTACTATTTGTATGATAGTTTGAGCAAAGCCAAAATCAATAATCTTTTATTCGATCAAATCAGAAGAATAATCTAAAATTGATAGGAAAAGCTTAAATTTACGAGTGTAGTTTTTATAGATACCATGCAGGCTGTGCCAGAACTGTAGTTGCACACTGTACGATACGATACTGTTATTTCTACGATTTTGATGAAAAAGTCACAATTATATAAACTTTTGTAAATAGCTCAAACACTCGTTTTCATTATAAACGGGATATTTACCATGATTTGTGAGTTTGATTATTATAACCGAATCATGGTAAATATCCCGTTTATAATGAAAACTATGTTCAAAACCGTGATAGTTTCAAATATTATAGCTCAAACACTAATTAGATTTTTTAATAGAAATGAAAGGAGTAATATCTTAAGAACGATTATATGTATAAGAGCTAGTCTTGTTTAACTTACGAATACTTAATTACCTCGTATAATTCTTAGAGGTAAACATATTTGAATGCTGAAGTTCAGGAGCAATTTAAACTTATAAACTGATTTAAAAAAGTCTGACGATATCGTGTATCTTGTCGTTGGTGATGCAAAAAAGCATATACATATTAAAAAGCCTCTCTCAATATCGTGTAGATGTCGTATCGTTGGTAGTGCATAACCCCCATATTCTTGAGTAAATGAACCTCCCAGGTGCAGTAAGCCAGTTAGTTTTACGAGTGGGGTTTCTTGCTCTGTAATTAGAGCGCTCAGATTCACTTCGCCCGCTTTCAATCACAGTATTTTAGTGCCTGCTGCTGTGGGACTTAGGCTTGCGTACCGAGACATGAACTAAATGCTATTAGCAGGCGGTAATGTACTACGCGACCAGAGACTCTGCGACCAGTTTTTGGTATCTTTTTATGTCAATTAGTCACGTGACAAAACCTCAATAAGAGTTTAGTAACTGTATTTGTCTAATAAGTCTTGATAAACTTTCGAAGACTGTGGTATATGCTGGCAAACACAATAAGAAGAGTCGAAGACCGGGCTCAGTGGCGCGTTTTGGGAGAGACTTACGTCCAGCAGTGGACTGATATACGTTAATGGGTGCATGGAAAGAGCCTCCTCGTGGCGCACACCGGTAACAGCTAGGCACGGTAAAGCAGTGTCTAGTCTGGCTAATCTTTCCAACACGATGCTACAACAGAATACCTACAGTTGTAGCATCGACACAATAAGAAGAAGAAGAAGAAGAATGATGATGATATGATCCACTGAATATTTTTGAGAATGATTGAATTGGATTTTTAAAACCCTGATTTGGACGTCTAGTGCGTACAAGGCTTAAGAGTTGGTAAGTTTTAGAAGAGTACAGTTAATTGCATTGAGTGATACTGCTCTAGTTGAGTTTAGAGCTTCGTTTGGAGTACTATCATTGTTCCTTTTGTCTACTCCCCAGCTGAGCTGTGTTGATTTAAAAGGGTATTGTTGTTGAAAGGAGTAGATACACTTCTGTTTCTCAACTACATTTGTATGATGAACTTTTTATGCAAGATTTAAAATATTGAAAAGTTTTAAATAAATATTTACAGACACTTACATCGATCATGATCTATTCCCAAGCTAAGCAAAGTTAATTTAAAGAAAGTAAATTGCTAATACAGTGCCT